>CM029595.1:127443562-128643562 GCA_017311375.1 Mytilus coruscus | reverse complement strand
GGGATATGGTGAACAAGATCCCAACACAAAATCAGAACATGTATTACTATCATAGAATGCCTGACAATATCACTTCGACATTTATAAAAAGGGACAATCACAGGACACTTCGAGATATAAGTTAATACTTAGCAGTGTAAAATAGCATAAAAAGGACAAAATTGTATGTTTATATGTACAACATATGTAGGCATATGACATGCAGAGAGTGTGGTATTTCCTCAATAAGATTGTATTATGATATGAGGAATTTTGTCACTCCCTGATTTAAATTTGATAAATAAATACACAGAACAAAAAGAAATGCAATTGGAAAACACACTTCCCTTTCATCAGAGACATATATATGTATCTGCTTTCATCAATCTACATTGACATTGGACTCCTTGTAACACATTAATTAAAACAGCAAGAATTAATACCAGTTCATGAAGTGATCTGCATACATGGTTAGTATTAAACTATAGAGTAATGTCATTGTTTGTTTCTCTATTTTTGGTAAAAAAAAAACAGTATTTATTCCCAATTTTTATTTTTATTTTTTTTTCGACCTCCTACCCTTCCTTTTTTTAGAAGAATCCCGTAAACCAACTAATAAAAAAAGTGGCCTTAGTTTACATGTATTAGTTTGTGATTAGATCAGTTTAAGATGAACCGCTAATGTTAAGTCAATGATATTTGGTATGCAAATTTATTGGCATTTACAAGTCTCGTTTCCATGGAGATTATATAGCCCCACCCCCTCATCATGGTTCATTGACTTTGAAACTTTTACATAGTTTACAAGTCAATGTTTGTGTTTAGGTTTGTTGAAAGGGAATGACTTATGATAAGTCTATGGTATTTGGTATTCAGTTGTAATAGCATTGGCACATCTCATTTCCATGGAGATTGTTTTGCCATGTACCTTCAGTCATGGTTCATCGACTTTGAATATTTGCATAACTTACATGATAAGGTATTGCTATTTTAATTTCAACATTTGCATTATCAAAAGTACAAAAAGGCGAGACATATCTCTGTGTTAACAGTTTATTAAGAGTCAAATTTGTTCACTGCATTTTTCTTGTGTGCTGATTTGGCTCAAGAAATGGTGGCATACTTTTTTTGGGGTGATGATGGAAGATGAGGTTATAACCCTTCTTTTTTATTTTTATACGACCGCAAAAATTTTTTTGGGATCGTATAATGGTATGATGTCGTCTTCTGCGTCTGAAGACACATTGGTTTCCGGACAATAACTTTAGTTTAAGTGAATGGATCTCTATGAAATTTTTTAAGAAGGTTCAATACCACAAAAAGAAGGTTGGGATTGATTTTGGGGATGATGGTCCCAACTGTTTAGGAATTAGGGGCCCAAAAGGGGCCAAAAACAAGCATTTTTCTAGTTACAGGATATAACTTGTGTATAAGTATTTTGATTGCTCTGAAATTGTACCACAATGTTTAATACCACAAGTAGAAGGTTGGGATTCATTTAAGGGGTTGTGGGGACAACAGTTTAGGAATGAAGGGCCACAAAGGGGCCAAAAACAACAATTTTTATAGTTTCGGACAATAACTTGTGTGTAAGTATATGGATCTCTGACATTGTACCACAAGGTTCCATATCACAAAGGAAGGCTGGGATGGGGTTATTGCCCCAAACATGGAGGAATTAGGGGCCAAAAGGGCAAAAACAAGCATTTTTATACGACCGCAAAAATTAAAAATTTTTTGGTCGTCTATTGGTATCACGTTGTTGTCGTCGTCGTCAGCATTGTCCGAAGACAGATGGTTTCCGGATAATAACTTTAGTATAAGTAAATAGAAATCAATAAAATTTTAACACAAGGTTTATAACCACTAAAAGAAGGTTGGGATCGATTTTAGGGGTTATGGTCCCAACTGTTTAGGAATTAGGGGCCAAAAAGGGCCCAAATAAGCATTTTTGTAGTTTCCAGTCAATAACTTGTGTTTAGCTGTATGAATCTCTCTGAAATTATACCATAAATTTCCATATGACAAAGGGATGGTTAGGATTGACTTTGGGGGTTAAGGCTGAAACCATTTAGGAATTAGGGGCAAAAAAGGGGAAAACAAGGTTTTTTCTGGTTAAAGGACTAGCTGTCAATTTATTTTTAGAAGTTACTATTAATTAATATTAATTTTAGTCATGACTACATGTATATATGTCATTTTATATTTTACGACTTTCATCATGTATTTAAATGGGTAATTATGGTTGCAAAATTTATTAGAAATTTGAATTGAGATAATGACTATATCTTGAGGGAAAGAATTTTTTTTTGTAATAAGGGAAAGGGAGAGGTGAAAAAAAATTTTTTTTTGGGGGGACTGTTTTTATCTCATTTCAGATTTCAGAAATTAAAAAGAAAATTTCTTCAAAAATTTTATTTTCAGGGGTTAATATTCAACAGGAAAGTCTATTGCACTAAAGTGAAAAAATGGGGTCATTTTTTTCTTGGGGGATCAATTTGCAACAGCATAGTGTATTGCACTAAAGCAAAAAATTGAATATAAATTCAAAGCATATAACCAATTATTCTGTGGCAGAAACCTATTATGTGTCAGATATTTAATTACAATCCAAATTCAAACTTGTATCAAGCCTGAATATTGTGTCCATTTTGGCCACAACTTTTCAGTGTTGGACATCTGCGGTCGTATCCAGCTGCGCTCAGCGAAGCAATTTATTCTAGTTTGTTTCCAGACAATAACTTGTGTTTAAGTGTTATGGATCTCTCTGAAATTGTACTACAAGGTTCCATACTAAAAAGGGAAGGATGGGATTGAGTCTTAGGGTAATTGCTCGAGGGGTTTCCAAAAGTTTGGGGGATTTTTTCCAATTTTTTAAGGATTTCATATTTTTTCCAAAATTTTCAAATTTCAAATTTTGAAAAGTTTAAAGAAGAAATCTTCAATTGTGCAGTATTGCAATAGATTTGTAAGATCTTTGACTGCAATGATTTTGTGTCAGAAACCTTAAATGTCAAAAATTTTATCACAATCAAAATTCAGACAGTATCAAGCTTGAATATTGTATCCAAATTTGCCCCAACTGTTCAGGGTTTGACCACTGCGGTCGTATCAGGCTGCGCTCAGGGAAGCATTTTATTATGATTGTTGTACTCTTTTATTGTGATGAACACCAGTAAGATTTCTTGTTGTTTATCTGATACATTGTAAAGAAATAAAAAAATAATCATTTTAATAATTTAATTTAAAACAAAAAAGGCAACAATATATATATATATAATATAGAATAATATCAACAGTTTAAATGTCAAATACAAAAGGTACTATTTGAAAGTGCGTTGAATGACTTCTGGTGAAGAGCAGTACTAGCATGTTTGGAGACGTCATTAGGGCCCCCGTGGTCAACTTTAAAGTTTCTGTTGCAAACTTAACAAAAGGCATGCGACAACCCTAACGTTGATTTTGACAACCAGCCACTGAACTTTACATCGGTCTCCCATTTCTCCAAGTATTTGCACGAAGCAACACGCTTTTTCTTCTTAGGCGGCGAAAGAACCATTTTGCAAGTGATAACTCACCCATCATGATCACTATTTTTATGATTCTAACACCCAAGTCAAGAAAAACAACTCAAAATTCCAAACAAACTTCGATTCTTTGATTGTTTACTATGCCGACATTAATCAACTGCTGAATGCGTGATCACCAACTTTTGATTGGATAAAATTAGGTGATCACGATTTGTCTCCCTTGGGAAAAGTTCAAAATCAGGAACAAAAATATATTTCCTGTAAATTTTCATAAAATCGTGTTTTTGAGCTATTTTCACGATCACGACTGTGTAATCGGGACAAAGGGTCAAAATCATGTAGTACACGCCTAAATTGTGAAAGTTGGCAGGTATGATAATGTCCTGCTCATGAAATTATACAAAAATTTTATCACAATTTTCGCTATCCTAGCTTCATCTGGTTATTCTATACTCTGCTTCTATGGTCTTCTTTGTTTGCCTAATACATGTTTGAGTAGGGTATGTGTTTAGGAACACATTTCCAATAGCACAAATCTAGTTTTAAAATTACAATTGAATACAAATATTTCCATTGTTGGGAAGTATACTGGTATAAATACTGGTTTGCTGCACTCAGAGGAATAATGAGTGCAGTAAAATAGAAATCAATGTGTTTATTTAATTCACAAACATTTCCACCTGACTAATCAAGTTTCATTACAAGTGTATTGGAAGGCAAAACCCATTATACTTGAATGGCTAAGTTTTACTATGAAACATGTATCTATAGAATTTCCTTAAAAAGAAGATCTTTTGTCTTATCCAAATCTTAATAAATGTACTGCTATTGAATCATTGTCTTCCCGTAATCTAATTCACTGTCAGCTTTTCTGTATTGAGTGAACTATGTCATGACACCTCTTGTTCAGCAATCACACAACACAAATACAAAGGAAAACCATGATGGAAATAAATTAATGAACTTGGAAAGTTTTAAGCTAAGTGAGTCTGAAAGATAAAAATTAATACACTAAATCATTTAACAAGTGTTATGAAAACTGTAATTACTAAATGGGTATGCATGGAAAATTAAAAAAAAACAACTTTTAAGCTTTGCTCTATCATCTCACTATTAAACACATACTCCGTGATTCTGTGTTGATTGTATAACAGGGTCACAATCGGTAAACTTCAGCCTCAAATCCCAAAATTTACTTAGCAGCCAATGTTTTCGATCAACAATCACCAAATGAATTATGTTTTGGATTCGTAATGAATGTAAAATAAACGTACACAGAGGACTTTGTTTATAATTATATGCATGCATTAGTTCCAGAAACTCATTTCATATGTCTTAAAAGTCTTTTTGTGTTTTACAAACATTTTTCAGAATATTCCTTATATTCCTATCCTGTCCATATTTAAGGTTTCAATCAAAAATGAAAGAGAAACTACTTAAAAGGCTTAGGTATTTTCTATGTTTCACTGCATGTTAGTGAGGGGTTCCAATTACTGTGTTTGTTACCAAGTTCAAACTGAAATCTCTGATACAGCAGAATGATGTTGAAATAAATAGGCATAAAGCTAAGATATCTTAGATCTTTAAAAAGCTTGACTGTGTGTTTTTATAAAACTGCTGTTTCATCAATGTTTTTCAGAAAAATGTTGGAAAAGTTTTCTCAAGATTTGGAGAAACAGCTTCTATGTTCATCAGAACTTCTAAAACAGGAGATTATAAATATGGGTAAGTTCAGCACTAAAAGTAAGAATATTAACTCTATCATGTCTCTATGCAGGGTATACACATTGTTTATTTGAGATCCCTCCAATTTATATACTGTGAACATGAAATGTAACGTTTACATCAAAATAGGATAAAACTTGTAACAATTGTGAATCTCCCATTTCTGTATGTAATAATTCCAAGCATCACCTCTTCCTATTTCAGTTTTTCTAATTAATACAATAGCCCCCTTTTTGATAAATAAATAAAAGGTTATTCAGGGCATACTTGATTGAAACAGCAACCCAATGACAAAAAAAGCCCAAAAGACATGTAGAGGTCAACACAGAGTCTGTAATGGTTAAGTAATTAAGAGGTAATTGTCCTCTTCATTTGTTTTCAATTAATCTAAATTTCATAGGTATAGATGTCGCAGCTACAGAAAAGATTCAGGATTCTTGCTAAGCAGGGTGCAGATGTCCTGGATTCATCATTTCACACTACTGTAGATTCATTATTAATCATGGGATACTAATTTTTATTTGGGGGTCAATTTTTTTTCTTCAAGATTTAAGAAATTATCAATTTTCAAAAAAAAAAATTTGGGGTCACAATTTATTTTGCTAATTCTTTGTATATTGTCTGAAAACATTTACTAAGTATTGCGCTACAGCACAGTGTATTGCACAACAGCAAGAAATCTTCAATTGAATATAAATTCTAATTATATAACCAATTTCAAGTTCTTTGACTACATTTATTCTGTGTTTAAAACCTATAATGTGTCAAATATTTAATTACAATCCAAACTCAGACCTGTATCAAGCTTGAATATTGTGGCCATTTTTGCCCCAACTGTTCAGGGTTGGACCTCTGCGGTCGTATCCAGGTGCGCTTGTCGAAGCACATTTTTTATAGATTTCAGGGATAAATGTAAATTTCAACCATGAATTTAAATTTTCACACAAAATCAAATATCCACGGAAATGCATTATTTACTCAATCCACAAAAGTAAATGAATCCACAGTAACTAATATAGAATTCATGAATCACCTAAAAACAAACAAACCTAGTATGTATATGCACTAAATATACACGAACAGCTGATCTGTGCGTCAGTTATTTACAACTTTATGTTTCTTTTAATCTTTTATAAACAGGTTTATCAAGTATTTCTCAGAAGGAGATGCTGACAAAGCAGTGTCAGAAATTGATGGCAAAGAAGTTGATGGCAAGACAATTTCAGTAAAAAGAGACTTTAAACAGTAAGCTTTATGGTAGTGAAATTTGAAATGAAAAAGAAGATTTTAAATGACATAATAAAAAATGAATTTCATGAGCAAGGAATATAACACTTGCATGACATGACACGTAAGAGTTAGCATTATAAATAATGACTTTTTAAAAAAGTTTTTGGAAGTATATTTTGTTGACTTTTTTTCCACTCAGGTTTTTGCTGCTGTTGAGCAAGCTTAAAAGATGGTCACATGCCAGTTGTCTGTATATTTGAGAAACCCTCTTAATAGTTGTAAAATGTTAGCTGTTAAAATCAGGAAGTAAATTGCTGTATGAAGTACTGTATTGTCTTCATCAGAAAGAAGACATTTTTCTTAAGTAAATACCATATTGAGTTTTAATGCTATAATAATTTCAGGGTTGGTAAAGATTCTGATGAAAAAGAGAAACCAAGAAATAAAAGAAATTTACAGAAGCCTTTAAAGAAACCAGATTTAGGTGAAGCTAATAGTTGATAGTGTGTGAAAAAAAACCCAACTATCTGTGCACACACAATCTTTCTTATTTTGTTCTTGGGGAAATTATAATGTCCTAAAATAAGAATATTGGAGGCTTTTGATTTTCACTATCACATTGCAAAATTACATTTTACATTTTACATATTGAGTTTTTGGTTTGGGAAATTTTTATAATTTGATACTTTTAATCCATTTTTACCAGTAAGATTACTTCAACATGGACAGATGTCACTGTTGTCTTGGTATGAAGTCTGTGAATTACTGTGAATTCAAAAATGTTTGTGGTAGTTTTATCATTGCACTCCATGGCTTCCTCCACCATTTAAATCTTGCTGTCACAATATACCAAATAGTGCTGAAAGGGGGGTTTTAAAACACTGGTAATCAATGAATCACATTTAAAAAAAAATGCAATAATAGTTGCATGCAAAAATTACAGGATTTGCAAGGCCTCTATCATGATCCTGTTGCCTACAACAACAAATGTGAAAAAAATAAATCTTGAAATGAAATTTTTCAATCAACCTCTTGAGTGAAGGACAAATGCATACCTGTCAACCTATGACAATGAAAATGCAGGTGATGACCTGCATAGAAGAATGAAATCTCAGGTCATAACGCTGTACAAACTTTTCAGGCTGAATTTCAGTATTTAGGGACTTTTTCTTATAATTTATATCAAAGTTTTCAAAACACGTCCACATGGTTAAGTAATTTAAAATTGTACATATTATTATTTCATTGCACCTAGAGGCCATTGATAGATTTGTTTTACAATGCCTTAATTCCTGTTCATTTTCAATCCTTGACATACAATGTACCAATTTGTGTTTTCTTTACATACATTTGTGCAGCTTTTAACATGGATTCTCTGTAAATATCAACCATGCCAGATATAGGGTGTGGCACGATACTCTCAGAAAAGCTTTAAACTTTGTCAGTTATCACACTTTTATGTATAAATGAAAAATAATATTGATATTGTTGCTATTGACCATGGTTGCCATGGTAACAAGATATTCTAATTTTACCTTCAAAATTGCTCCTTTTCAACTATGAAATAGGTCTACTTTGGGCATTAATATCCACTTAAATACCAATATATTGGTTAAAATACCTATTATTTATATGAATATCATTATAAATTGATATAATGACTGAATTTAAAATATAAAATATTTAATGTTACCCTCACTTGATCCTTGGATACATGGAAGAGTTCAACAGGTATACGTAATACCCAATTTAGACAGTTTTTGAGGATGTATAGCAAACTTACGCATCCATGTTGGAATAAGACATTATACTTTCCATTGAGGCAACATATCATAGTTTCGATATATGGAATAAAATTCTTGGGTATCTTGTTTCCAAGGGTGGTAACCATGGAAACAAAAAAGTTAAAATTTCAAATTTTTTTCAGTTTCTTCATTTTAAAATGTAATTAAAAGTTAATCAATAACTTATTTAATCTTACATTACCTTTTATTTATTATTTACAGGAGAAAACAACTTAATAACAAATAAAATTGACTGACGATTCCAGCGTTGTCCCTTTGGACACACCATGTGAAGTACTAGCCAATTTCTTAGAAATTCATATTTAATTGTACTGTTCCATTAAACATGAGGTACCTACTAAAGGGAAGGATCTTTTAACTTGCTGCCAGGGATGGGTGTCTGATTAATTGGCCTTATTATATAAATACCTAAATACCTTCCCACGGTACCTATTAATATGTTTTAATGGAACAGTCCTATTGAGTAGGAATTTAAATAAGATCCATGTGTTTTATACGACCACAAAAAATTTTGCGGTCACATATTAAGTATGACGTTGGCGTCTTGGTCGCCGCGTTGTCTGAAGACACATTGGTTTTCGCACTCTAACTTTAGTTCAAGTGAATGGATCTCTATGAAATTTTACCATAAGGTTCAATACCACAAAATGAAGGTTGGGATTGATTTTAGGGGTTATGGTACCAACAGTTAAGGAATTAGGGGCCTAAAGGGGCCAAAAATAAGCATTTTGTAACTTTCAGACATAACTTGTGTGTTAGTGTATGGATCTCTCTGACATTGTACAAGGTTCCATATCACAAAGGGAAAGCTGGAATTGAGTTTGGGGTAAATGCCCAAAAGCGTTTAGGAATAAGGGCCAAAATAAGCATTTTCTAATTTCCAGACAATAACTTGTGTTCGTGTGTATGGATCTCTCTGAAATTGTACTGCAAGGTACCATACACAAAGGGAAGGCTTGGATTGATTTTGGGGTAATTACTTCAAAATTGTAGGAATTAGGGGCCAAAGGGACAAAAAAACAAGCATTTTGCTAGTTTCAGGACAATAACTTGTGTGTAAGTGTATGGATCTTTATGAAATTGAACTACAAGGTTCCATATCACAAAAGGAAAGCTAGGTTTGAGTTTAGGGTAATTGTCCTAAGCGTTTGAATTGGGGCCAAAAACAAGCATTTTCTAGTTTCCAGACAATAACTTGTGTTCAAGTGTATGGATCTCTGAAATTGTACTGCAAGGTACCATACCACAAAGGAAGGCTGGGATTGAGTTTGGGGTGATGAATCATAAGGGGTTCAAAAAATTTGGGGGGGGGGATTTTTTTTTCATAGACCACATTCATTCTGTGTCAGAAACCTATGCTGTGTCAAATATTTAATCACAATCCAAATTCAGAGCTGTATCAAGCTTGAATGTTGTGTCCATACTTGCCCCAACTGTTCAGGGTTCAACCTCTGCGGTCGTATCAAGCTGCGCCCAGTGGAGCATTTTATTCTTATTTAAATTGATATGAAGAAGGGATATGGTGAACAAGATCCCAACACAAAATCAGAACATGTATTACTATCATAGAATGCCTGACAATATCACTTCGACATTTATAAAAAGGGACAATCACAGGACACTTGAGATATAAGTTAATACTTAGCAGTGTAAAATAGCATAAAAAGGACAAAATTGTATGTTTATATGTACAACATATGTAGGCATATGACATGCAGAGAGTGTGTATTTCCTCAATAAGATTGTATTATGATATGAGGAATTTTGTCACTCCCTGATTTAAATTTGATAAATAAATACACAGAACAAAAGAAATGCAATTGAAAACACACTTCCTTTCATCAGAGACATATATATGTATCTGCTTTCATCAATCTACATTGACATTGGACTCCTTGTAACACATTAATTAAAACAGCAAGAATTAATACCAGTTCATGAAGTGATCTGCATACATGGTTAGTATTAAACTATAGAGTAATGTCATTGTTTGTTTCTCTATTTTGGTAAAAAAAACAGTATTTATTCCCAATTTTTATTTTTATTTTTTTCGACCTCCTACCCTTCCTTTTTTAGAAGAATCCGTAAACCAACTAATAAAAAAAGTGGCCTTAGTTTACATGTATTAGTTTGTGATTAGATCAGTTTAAGATGAACCGCTAATGTTAAGTCAATGATATTTGGTATGCAAATTTATTGGCATTTACAAGTCTCGTTTCCATGGAGATTATATAGCCCCACCCTCATCATGGTTCATTGACTTTGAAACTTTTACATAGTTTACAAGTCAATGTTTGTGTTTAGGTTTGTTGAAAGGAATGACTTATGATAAGTCTATGGTATTTGGTATTCAGTTGTAATAGCATTGGCACATCTCATTTCCATGGAGATTGTTTTGCCATGTACCTTCAGTCATGGTTCATCGACTTTGAATATTTGCATAACTTACATGATAAGGTATTGCTATTTTAATTTCAACATTTGCATTATCAAAAGTACAAAAAGGCGAGACATATCTCTGTGTTAACAGTTTATTAAGAGTCAAATTTGTTCACTGCATTTTTTCTTGTGTGCTGATTTGGCTCAAGAAATGGTGGCATACTTTTTTTTTGGGGTGATGATGGAAGATGAGGTTATAACCCTTCTTTTTTATTTTTATACGACCGCAAAAATTTTTTTGGGATCGTATAATGGTATGATGTCGTCTTCTGCGTCTGAAGACACATTGGTTTCCGGACAATAACTTTAGTTTAAGTGAATGGATCTCTATGAAATTTTTTAAGAAGGTTCAATACCACAAAAAGAAGGTTGGGATTGATTTTGGGGATGATGGTCCCAACTGTTTAGGAATTAGGGGCCCAAAAGGGGCCAAAAACAAGCATTTTTCTAGTTACAGGATATAACTTGTGTATAAGTATTTTGATTGCTCTGAAATTGTACCACAATGTTTAATACCACAAGTAGAAGGTTGGGATTCATTTAAGGGGTTGTGGGGACAACAGTTTAGGAATGAAGGGCCACAAAGGGGCCAAAAACAACAATTTTTATAGTTTCCGGACAATAACTTGTGTGTAAGTATATGGATCTCTCTGACATTGTACCACAAGGTTCCATATCACAAAGGGAAGGCTGGGATGGGGGTTATTGCCCCAAACATGGAGGAATTAGGGGCCAAAAAAGGGCAAAAAACAAGCATTTTTATACGACCGCAAAAATTAAAAATTTTTTGGTCGTCTATTGGTATCACGTTGTTGTCGTCGTCGTCAGCATTGTCCGAAGACAGATGGTTTCCGGATAATAACTTTAGTATAAGTAAATAGAAATCAATAAAATTTTAACACAAGGTTTATAACCACTAAAAGAAGGTTGGGATCGATTTTAGGGTTATGGTCCCAACTGTTTAGGAATTAGGGCCAAAAGGGCCCAAATAAGCATTTTTGTAGTTTCCAGTCAATAACTTGTGTTTAGCTGTATGAATCTCTCTGAAATTATACCATAAATTTCCATATGACAAAGGGATGGTTAGGATTGACTTTGGGGGTTAAGGCTGAAACCATTTAGGAATTAGGGGCAAAAAAGGGGAAAACAAGGTTTTTTCTGGTTAAAGGACTAGCTGTCAATTTATTTTTAGAAGTTACTATTAATTAATATTAATTTTAGTCATGACTACATGTATATATGTCATTTTATATTTTACGACTTTCATCATGTATTTAAATGGGTAATTATGGTTGCAAAATTTATTAGAAATTTGAATTGAGATAATGACTATATCTTGAGGGAAAGAATTTTTTTTTGTAATAAGGGAAAGGGAGAGGTGAAAAAAAATTTTTTTTTGGGGGGACTGTTTTTATCTCATTTCAGATTTCAGAAATTAAAAAGAAAATTTCTTCAAAATTTTATTTTCAGGGTTAATATTCAACAGGAAAGTCTATTGCACTAAAGTGAAAAAAGGGTCATTTTTTTCTTGGGGGGGGATCAATTTGCAACAGCATAGTGTATTGCACTAAAGCAAAAAATTGAATATAAATTCAAAGCATATAACCAATTATTCTGTGGCAGAAACCTATTATGTGTCAGATATTTAATTACAATCCAAATTCAAACTTGTATCAAGCCTGAATATTGTGTCCATTTTGGCCACAACTTTTCAGTGTTGGACATCTGCGGTCGTATCCAGCTGCGCTCAGCGAAGCAATTTATTCTAGTTTGTTTCCAGACAATAACTTGTGTTTAAGTGTATGGATCTTTATGAAATTGAACTACAAGGTTCCATACTAAAAAGGGAAGGATGGGATTGAGTCTTAGGGTAATTGCTCGAGGGGTTTCCAAAAGTTTGGGGGATTTTTTCCAATTTTTTAAGGATTTCATATTTTTTCCAAAATTTTCAAATTTCAAATTTTTGAAAAGTTTAAAGAAGAAATCTTCAATTGTGCAGTATTGCGCAATAGATTTGTAAGATCTTTGACTGCAATGATTTTGTGTCAGAAACCTTAAATGTCAAAAATTTTATCACAATCAAAATTCGGACAGTATCAAGCTTGAATATTGTATCCAAATTTGCCCCAACTGTTCAGGGTTTGACCACTGCGGTCGTATCAGGCTGCGCTCAGGGAAGCATTTTATTATGATTGTTGTACTCTTTTTATTGTGATGAACACCAGTAAGATTTCTTGTTGTTTATCTGATACATTGTAAAGAAATAAAAAATAATCATTTTAATAATTTAATTTAAAAACAAAAAGGCAACAATATATATATATATATAATATAGAATAATATCAACAGTTTAAATGTCAAATACAAAAGGTACTATTTGAAAGTGTGTTGAATGACTTCTGGTGAAGAGCAGTACTAGCATGTTTGGAGACGTCATTAGGGCCCCGTGGTCAACTTTAAAGTTTCTGTTGCAAACTTAACAAAGGCATGCGACAACCCTAACGTTGATTTTGACAACCAGCCACTGAACTTTACATCGGTCTCCCATTTCTCCAAGTATTTGCACGAAGCAACACGCTTTTTCTTCTTAGGCGGCGAAAGAACCATTTTGCAAGTGATAACTCACCCATCATGATCACTATTTTTATGATTCTAACACCCAAGTCAAGAAAAACAACTCAAAATTCCAAACAAACTTGATTCTTTGATTGTTTACTATGCCGACATTAATCAACTGCTGAATGCGTGATCACCAACTTTTGATTGGATAAAATTAGGTGATCACGATTTGTCTCCTTGGGAAAAGTTCAAAATCAGGAACAAAAATATATTTCCTGTAAATTTTCATAAAATCGTGTTTTGAGCTATTTTCACGATCACGACTGTGTAATCGGACAAAGGGTCAAAATCATGTAGTACACGCCTAAATTGTGAAAGTTGGCAGGTATGATAATGTCCTGCTCATGAAATTATACAAAAATTTTATCACAATTTTCGCTATCCTAGCTTCATCTGGTTATTCTATACTCTGCTTCTATGGTCCTCTTTTGTTTGCCTAATACATGTTTGAGTAGGGGTATGTGTTTAGGAACACATTTCCAATAGCACAAATCTAGTTTTAAAATTACAATTGAATACAAATATTTCCATTGTTGGGAAGTATACTGGTATAAATACTGGTTTGCTGCACTCAGAGGAATAATGAGTGCAGTAAAATAGAAATCAATGTGTTTATTTAATTCACAAACATTTCCACCTGACTAATCAAGTTTCATTACAAGTGTATTGGAAGGCAAAAACCCATTATACTTGAATGGCTAAGTTTTACTATGAAACATGTATCTATAGAATTTCCTTAAAAGAAGATCTTTTGTCTTATCCAAATCTTAATAAATGTACTGCTATTGAATCATTGTCTTCCCGTAATCTAATTCACTGTCAGCTTTTCTGTATTGAGTGAACTATGTCATGACACCTCTTGTTCAGCAATCACACAACACAAATACAAAGGAAAACCATGATGGAAATAAATTAATGAACTTGGAAAGTTTTAAGCTAAGTGAGTCTGAAAGATAAAAATTAATACACTAAATCATTTAACAAGTGTTATGAAAACTGTAATTACTAAATGGGTATGCATGGAAAATTAAAAAAAAACAACTTTTAAGCTTTGCTCTATCATCTCACTATTAAACACATACTCCGTGATTCTGTGTTGATTGTATAACAGGGTCACAATCGGTAAACTTCAGCCTCAAATCCCAAAATTTACTTAGCAGCCAATGTTTTGATCAACAATCACCAAATGAATTATGTTTTGGATTCGTAATGAATGTAAAATAAACGTACACAGAGGACTTTGTTTATAATTATATGCATGCATTAGTTCCAGAAACTCATTTCATATGTCTTAAAAGTCTTTTGTGTTTTACAAACATTTTCAGAATATTCCTTATATTCCTATCCTGTCCATATTTAAGGTTTCAATCAAAATGAAAGAGAAACTACTTAAAAGGCTTAGGTATTTTCTATGTTTCACTGCATGTTAGTGAGAGGTTCCAATTACTGTGTTTGTTACCAAGTTCAAACTGAAATCTCTGATACAGCAGAATGATGTTGAAATAAATAGGCATAAAGCTAAGATATCTTAGATCTTTAAAAGCTTGACTGTGTGTTTTATAAAACTGCTGTTTCATCAATGTTTTCAGAAAATGTTGGAAAAGTTTTCTCAAGATTTGGAGAAACAGCTTCTATGTTCATCAGAACTTCTAAAACAGGAGATTATAAATATGGGTAAGTTCAGCACTAAAAGTAAGAATATTAACTCTATCATGTCTCTATGCAGGGTATACACATTGTTTATTTGAGATCCCTCCAATTTATATACTGTGAACATGAAATGTAACGTTTACATCAAAATAGGATAAAACTTGTAACAATTGTGAATCTCCCATTTCTGTATGTAATAATTCCAAGCATCACCTCTTCCTATTTCAGTTTTTCTAATTAATACAATAGCCCCCTTTTTGATAAATAAATAAAAGGTTATTCAGGGCATACTTGATTGAAACAGCAACCCAATGACAAAAAAAAGCCCAAAAGACATGTAGAGGTCAACACAGAGTCTGTAATGGTTAAGTAATTAAGAGGTAATTGTCCTCTTCATTTGTTTTCCAATTAATCTAAATTTCATAGGTATAGATGTCGCAGCTACAGAAAAAGATTCAGGATTCTTGCTAAGCAGGGTGCAGATGTCCTGGATTCATCATTTCACACTACTGTAGATTCATTATTAATCATGGGATACTAATTTTTATTTGGGGTCAATTTTTTCTTCAAGATTTAAGAAATTATCAATTTTCCAAAAAAAAAAAATTTGGGGTCACAATTTATTTTGCTATATTGTCTGAAAACATTTACTAAGTATTGCGCTACAGCACAGTGTATTGCACAACAGCAAGAAATCTTCAATTGAATATAAATTCTAATTATATAACCAATTTCAAGTTCTTTGACTACATTTATTCTGTGTTTAAAACCTATAATGTGTCAAATATTTAATTACAATCCAAACTCAGACCTGTATCAAGCTTGAATATTGTGGCCATTTTGCCCCAACTGTTCAGGGTTGGACCTCTATGTCGTATCCAGGTGCGCTTGTCGAAGCACATTTTTTATAGATTTCAGGATAAATGTAAATTTCAACCATGAATTTAAATTTTCACACAAAATCAAATATCCACGGAAATGCATTATTTACTCAATCCACAAAAGTAAATGAATCCACAGTAACTAATATAGAATTCATGAATCACCTAAAACAAACAAACCTAGTATGTATATGCACTAAATATACACGAACAGCTGATCTGCGTCAGTTATTTACAACTTTATGTTTCTTTTAATCTTTTATAAACAGGTTTATCAAGTATTTCTCAGAAGGAGATGCTGACAAAGCAGTGTCAGAAATTGATGGCAAAGAAGTTGATGGCAAGACAATTTCAGTAAAAGAGACTTTAAACAGTAAGCTTTATGGTAGTGAAATTTGAAATGAAAAGAAGATTTTAAATGACATAATAAAAATGAATTTCATGAGCAAGGAATATAACACTTGCATGACATGACACGTAAGAGTTAGCATTATAAATAATGACTTTTAAAAAGTTTTGGAAGTATATTTTGTTGACTTTTTCCCACTCAGGTTTTTGCTGCTGTTGAGCAAGCTTAAAAGATGGTCACATGCCAGTTGTCTGTATATTTGAGAAACCCTCTTAATAGTTGTAAAATGTTAGCTGTTAAAATCAGGAAGTAAATTGCTGTATGAAGTACTGTATTGTCTTCATCAGAAAGAAGACATTTTTCTTAAGTAAATACCATATTGAGTTTTAATGCTATAATAATTTCAGGGTTGGTAAAGATTCTGATGAAAAAGAGAAACCAAGAAATAAAAGAAATTTACAGAAGCCTTTAAAGAAACCAGATTTAGGTGAAGCTAATAGTTGATAGTGTGTGAAAAAAAAACAACTATCTGTGTACACACAATCTTTCTTATTTTGTTCTTGGGGAAATTATAATGTCCTAAAATAAGAATATTGGAGGCTTTTGATTTTCACTATCACATTGCAAAATTACATTTTACATTTTACATATTGAGTTTTGGTTTGGGAAATTTTATAATTTGATACTTTTAATCCATTTTACCAGTAAGATTACTTCAACATGGACAGATGTCACTGTTGTCTTGGTATGAAGTCTGTGAATTACTGTGAATTCAAAATGTTTGTGGTAGTTTTATCATTGCACTCCATGGCTTCCTCCACCATTTAAATCTTGCTGTCACAATATACCAAATAGTGCTGAAAGGGGTTTTAAAACACTGGTAATCAATGAATCACATTTAAAAAAATGCAATAATAGTTGCATGCAAAATTACAGGATTTGCAAGGCCTCTATCATGATCCTGTTGCCTACAACAACAAATGTGAAAAAAATAAATCTTGAAATGAAATTTTTCAATCAACCTCTTGAGTGAAGGACAAATGCATACCTGTCAACCTATGACAATGAAAATGCAGGTGATGACCTGCATAGAAGAATGAAATCTCAGGTCATAACGCGTACAAACTTTTTCAGGCTGAATTTCAGTATTTAGGGGACTTTTTTCTTATAATTTATATCAAAGTTTTCAAAACACGTCCACATGGTTAAGTAATTTAAAATTGTACATATTATTATTTCATTGCACCTAGAGGCCATTGATAGATTTGTTTTACAATGCCTTAATTCCTGTTCATTTTCAATCCTTGACATACAATGTACCAATTTGTGTTTTCTTTACATACATTGTGCAGCTTTTAACATGGATTCTCTGTAAATATCAACCATGCCAGATATAGGGTGTGGCACGCATACTCTCAGAAAAGCTTTAAACTTTGTCAGTTATCACACTTTTATGTATAAATGAAAAATAATATTGATATTGTTGCTATTGACCATGGTTGCCATGGTAACAAGATATTCTAATTTTACCTTCAAAATTGCTCCTTTTCAACTATGAAATAGGTTTACTTTGGGCATTAATATCCACTTAAATACCAATATATTGGTTAAAATACCTATTATTTATATGAATATCATTATAAATTGATATAATGACTGAATTTAAAATATAAAATATTTAATGTTACCCTCACTTGATCCTTGGATACATGGAAGAGTTCAACAGGTATACGTAATACCCAATTTAGACAGTTTTTGAGGATGTATAGCAAACTTACGCATCCATGTTGGAATAAGACATTATACTTTCCATTGAGGCAACATATCATAGTTTCGATATATGGAATAAAATTTTGGGTATCTTGTTTCAAGGGTGGTAACCATGGAAACAAAAAGTTAAAATTTCAAATTTTTTCAGTTTCTTCATTTTAAAATGTAATTAAAAGTTAATCAATAACTTATTTAATCTTACATTACCTTTTATTTATTATTTACAGGAGAAAAACAACTTAATAACAAATAATAGGTCTGTTGCTATGGAAACAGGGCTTTCCAAATAGCAATTTTTAGCCGAAAATTGTAAAAATTTGTAAAATCTGCAAATTTAGAAAAAAAACAGAAGATTAAATCAAGTTAAGAATTAAATTGGCATTATACAGACTAAAATTTATGTTCAACTTAAATCTGGTATTGAAAATGGTTACCATGGAAACATATGGAATATATCTGAAGATTTGCAATATGGTCTAACGTGTCAATTTGTTTGGACGAAAATCAAAATCAACACTTTTTGCTTGTTGCAATAAATTTGAAGTGTAAACAAATGCTTAAAATATCTCATGTAAACATTTGCACTGGTTTCAATGTTGTCATGATGTTTTCTATAGCCTTGATATGCTAAAAAAGACAATGCTATTTCACAGATTTTAGTTGAAGCAACCATTTTGTCTTAATAAAATTTTAAAAATATTTGATGAGTATTTCAACAAAATAGATTTAAGAGATAAACAAAGTCATCTTACAAAGATAAGAGCCTGTACATATGGCAATAAATTTGAATTGATCAAAAATGCCACCTGTAATTTTGAGGAATAACATAAAGTGACACAGACAAAATAAAGTTTTTATTCATAAATAATGCAGTCAATATTTACAAAGACACAAATATTTGAGCCAGAGCTTTTACATGTATATCATAAAATAACTGTATACAGTAGTTAAACATAAAACTTTATCATAAACTTATCTATAACTGTAGTTTAACATTAAATTTTTCCTTATTTTATGTATGACAGTACTGGAAAATTTTATAAACAAAATGAAATAAATAACTTTAAAACATATTTAGCTAGGATTTTGATTAAAATCATAACAAATTTAAATTATATGTTAATCTTTCAAATAGTGATTCATTAATTTTCATAATTTTCAAAAATATTTATGCAACATTGAGTGATTCAGGAACTTACAAATACCACTAAATGAAATGTTTTCAAACATCAATAAACTGTTATCACAGAGATATGTCTCGCCTTTTGTAATTTTGATAATGCAAATGTTGAAATTAAAATTGCAATACTTTAACATGTAAGTAATGCAAATATTCAAAGTCGATGAACCATGACTGAAGGTACATGGCTAAACAATCTCCATGGAATGAGATGTGCCAATGCTAATACAACTGCATACCAAATACGATTGATTTATTATAAGTCGTTCCCTTTAAACAAACCTAAACACAAACATTAACTTGTAAACTATGTAAAAGTTTCAAAGTCAAAGAACCATGATCAGGGGTGGGGCTATATAATCTCCATGGAAACGATACTTGCAAATGCCAATAAATTTGCATACCAAATATCAATGACTTAACATTAGCAGTTCATCTTAAACTGATCTAATCACAAACTAATACATGTAAACTAAGCAAAAGTTTCAAAGTAAATAGACCATGACTGAGGAGGCGGGGCCAAATATTCTCCATGGAAACGAGATGTGCTAATGCTTATACAACTGAACACCAATTAACATTGGCCTACCACTAATGGTTCCCTTGAACTGACCTAATCACAAACTAATACATGTAAACTTAGCAAAACTTTCAAAGTCTATAGACCATGACTAAGGGGGCGGAGCCAAATAATCTCCATGGGAATGAGATATGCCCATGCTTATACAACTGCATACCAAATATCATTGACCTACCACTAGTGGTTCCCCATAAATTGACCTAATCACAAACGAATACATGTTAACTATGAAAAGTTTCAAAGTCAATAGACCTTGACTGAGGGGCCGGGGCCAAATAATCTCCATGGTAATGAGATGTGCCAATGCTAATACAACTGCATACCAAATATCATTGACCTACCACTAGTGGTTCACCATGAACTAGACCTAATCACAAACTAATACATTGTTGACGCCGCTGCCGTCGTCGTCACCGTCGACGTCGGAAACAGATAGCTATGTCTCGCTTTTGACTCCGTCAAGGCGAGACAATAAAATGATCCGCAGGGCGCAGCTTGATACGACTGCAGAGGTCGAACTCTGAACAATTGGGGCCAGTATGGGCACAACATTCAAGCTTGATATAGCTCTGAATTTGGATTGTGACTAAATATTTGACACAGCATAGGTTTCTTACACAGAATGAATGTGGTCTAATGAACTTAAAAATTCAAATTTACCTATTATGGTCCAATATCCAAAATCTAAATACATGGATTGATTCAGCATATCAATGAACCCCAAGAATTCAA
The DNA here is from genome assembly GCA_017311375.1 of Mytilus coruscus. NCBI lineage: Eukaryota > Metazoa > Mollusca > Bivalvia > Mytilida > Mytilidae > Mytilus > Mytilus coruscus. The sequence goes on along the minus strand of CM029595.1, from coordinate 128,623,093 downwards.
TTTTTGTTGAAATCAAACAAAGTTTAATTTTGGACCCCAATTTGGACCAACTTGAAATCTGGGCCCATAATCATAAATCTAAATACACGGTTAGATTCGGCATATCAAAGAACCTCAATAATTCAATTTTGATGAAATCAAACAAAGTTTAATTTTGGACCCTTTGGACCTCATGTGGACCAATTTAAAATGGGGACCAAATTCAAAAACTTAATACATGGTTAGATTCAGCATTTTCAAGAACCACAAGAATTCAAGAATAAAACCCCATTGAAATTGGAAAAGAAATAAGCAATTTATACAAAGTATTAGAAAAGTATTGTTTTTGGCCCCTTTTTGTCCCCTAATTCCTAAACAGTTTGGGCCATAACCCCGAAAATCAATCCCAACCTTCCTTTTTTATATGGAACCTTGTGATACATTTTCAGAAAGATCCCTACACTTACACACAAGTTATTGTCCGGAAACTAGAAAAATACTTATTTTGACCCCTTTTGGGCCCCTTGTTCCTAAACTGTTGGGGCCATAACACCCAAAATCAATCCCAACCTTCCTTTTGTGGTTTCGAACTTTGTGTTTAAATTTCATAGAGATTCATTTACTTAAACTTAAGTTATTGTCCGGAAAGTAAGTGTCTTCGGACGACGCTGACGACGACGATGACGACGACAAAGTGATACCAATATACGAACGCAAAATTTTTTTGCGGTCGTATAATAAAAGGTGCGACAATATTTGGCTTATATTTTTATGGAAATTTGAATTTAAAATTTTGATTAAATCTTTTATGTCTATTTTAAGCTCAGGAAAGGAAAAATTAAAATACAAGACGATTTTTACTGGTTATACCATAAAAGGGCCTGTCTGCAAGTTTACCTGAAAACATTTTGATTTTGGTCAATTTTTCCTATTTTAACTAGATAATTTATGATGATGTTTTTTTATAAAGTTAACACCTTTCATGTCAATATTTCTGTGTTTTCTTTGCAAATTTTGAAGACTAATAGCATTTTCTACTTTTGGACTGTAAAATCTCTATAAATGATCATTTTATTTCAAAGATATTTTAGTTCACATTTTATAGATGCTAAACAATATAATTTTTGTTAAAATAACCTGATTAGTGAAACATTTCATTTTCATTGGCCAAAAAAGGCCCTTAGCACACCTCCTACTTTAAACAAAAGAATTAAAACTAAAGAACATTTTGACTGTTATTTGATTCCAAAAGTACTTTATATTTTCTTTTCTGTCTTCTTCCTCTGCTGCTACATAATCTTCAGAACTAAGTTTTTTCTCTTTCTGACTAACATGACTAAGTCGGGAGAAAAACGAAGCAATTTGTATTCCTGATAAAAAATGCCCCTTTTTGTACATGTTGCATAAAGAGGAATTTCTCATTTCATCAGCAGTCACTTAAGAGTCTACCTTGTTACCAGTCACCTTCCCAATGTCAGATTTTTCAGTCATATATAATATATTGCCTTAGTTGTTGACTTAATGTGACTCTGGATTTAGTGATTTTGATGCCCCTTTCCATTTGAAGAACTTTATCTTAATTAAGTGCCAATGAATTATATGTTGATTCTAAAGATATTGATTTTGAGGCTGATTTGAAATTATCTTATCTGCATAAAATCTTTTGCTTTTTCTGATATTTTCATTTTACACCATTTAACAAACAATTGACTATGAGGACATGCTCATCACTGCTGCTGATGTTGAGAATACTCTTGTGAAGCTGTCTTTGGGACATTTGAAAACGATAATTCTTGCTTCCTTAGTACATGTAGTAGTACACTTTTCTCCATTTCCATTCTCTGAAAAAAATTAATAAAACATTAAAGCTGTCACATAAAAGCTCACCATTTTGTGTACCGTGAAAAAAAATCAATTTGATGAGGCCTCTTGTAACACTTCACAACTAAAAGTATATTTTAGTTTAACAATGAATGACAGAAAATTTTTTTAAGAAATAATTACTTTAAATACATAGAATAAAGCATGGAAAAACAAGGAATGTGTCAAGGAGACAACAACTTGACCAAAAAACAGTCAAAGACCACAAATAGGCCTACAAATTAAAGCAGCAAGAAATCCCACACCCAGGGATGGGCTAGAGGTGGACATAAAGACTAATTTATTCTAGTTCAGAATATATGTCTAATAAGAATCAGTTTATGTCGACTAACCTACTACGAGTTACATTGTTCTATTTTTTACAGCTAAAAAATGTACTTGAAAAACAAATTGCAAAAAACATATTTTTATACCTGAAAAACTGAGCAATCTGTTCAAGGCATCCTGCTTTAAGGAATTACAAATAGAAGAATCAGAAGTTTGACTCAAATAAGCTTGTTCACTTTTACACGTTTCCTGACTACAAGTATCTTCTAGGATTAACAATGGAACACTTATAACTGGAATTGTCTGAAATAAAATCAAAATATAAGGAGAAAATAACAATAAAAAATCTTTACTACATATATTTGTTTTAAAGTGTGTATAACAATGAATAATTGTATTAAGCTTCATGTCTTTCAATTAAAGTGATATAATATTTTTTTTAAATAAATCATTGTTTTTATTTTATTTCAGTAAATTGTTTTAAATGCTTGTATTTTGGACTTTTACATGTAAATGAAATAAATGGGAATGTGTCCATGGGACACAGATGATGCCCCGCTTGCATATCATATAAAGTTATAAAGTAACATAACTGAAGAACAGTAAAAGTGACTCTACCCAAATTTGTTCTTTATCTGAATTTTGTGGTAATAAGGATTATGTATAAGTTTCATAACGTTTGGTAAAGGCAAACTTAAGTTAGAGAAGGAAACAAAAATTCAGCAATTTTTCCATTTTAAAGAGGCATAACTCTAGAACTGTTAAAGTGACGCTACTACAATTCAAACTTGATCTGTGTTTTGTGGTAATAAGCATTGTGTATAAGTTTCATAGTATTTGGTTGAATCAAAATAAAGTTAGAGAACGGAAAAAAAACAGTATTTTTTCCATTTAGAAAAGGACATATCTTTAGAATAATTAAAGTGACACAATCAAAATTTGAATTCGATCTGTGTTTTGTGGTAATAAGCATTGTGTATAAGTTTCATAACATTTGGTTGAGGCAAACTAAAGTAATAGAACAGAAACCAACTTTGGACGTACATACATACAGACAAGGGTTAAACTTAATGCCATGGCGGGGCATAACAATTTAAGACCTTTGAGTACATGTACTATCGAATGAAACTTTTAGTTTTGGTTTTATTCATTTAACAGTATAATAGACAGTTAAAGACTGTTAAGTACTTTTCTTTAAAATCTTAAAGTGCTTTCATGTTTAGGATAATTGTCCCCATGTTCAAGGTATTTGTTTTCAGTTTTATGTTTATTCCAATATTTCTGGTTAAGGATATGTATTGCCATGTTTTATTTATTGGATGTTTATTCCAATTGTTCCTGTTTAGGATTTTTGTTTTTCAATTTCAATTGAATTTCCTATTTTCCATGTAACAGATATTTATTCCTATTTTTCATGTTAAAGACATCTATTCCCTTTATTCATGTTAAGGATATCTATTTCCATGTGTTATGTTAAGGATATTTATTTCCATGTTTCATGTTAAGGATATTTACTCCCATGTTTCATGTTAAGGGTATTTATTGCAATGTTTCATGTTAAGGATATTTATTTCTATGTCTCATGAAAAGGATATTTATTCCTAGGTTTCATGCTTGGGATGTTTATTCCCATGTTTGATGTAAGGGATATTTATTCTCATGTTTCATGTTAAGAAAATTCATTCTGATGTTTCATGTTAAGAACATTTATTCCTATGTTTCTTAATAGGGATGTTTATTCCTATGATCCATGTTAAGGATATGTATTCCCATGTTTGATGTTAAGGATATTTACTCCCATGTTTCATGTTAAGGGTATTTATTGCAATGTTTCATGTTCAGGATATTTATTTCTATGTCTCATATATAGGATATTATTCCTAGGTTTCATGCTAGAGATGTTTATTCCCATGTTTGATGTTTGGGATATTTATTCTCATGTTTCATGTTAAGAATATTTTTCCCATGTTTCATGTTAAGAATATTTTTCCCATGTTTCATGTTAAGAATATTTATTCCTATGCCTCATATTAAGGATATTTATTCTCTTGTTTCATGTTAAGAATATTTAGTCTCATGCTTCATGTTATTGATATTTATTCCCATGTTTTATGTTAAGGATATTTATTATTCCCATGTTTTATGTTAAGGATATCTATTCCTATGATTTAATTTAGGCCTGTACAATATTAGGATGTTTATTCACAATTTTCCTTATAAATGACAAAGCTTGTTTGAGTCAGTATTTTTAGCCTCCTTTACTGACATAAATACTAGTATCAGATCTTAGAGAGGCAGATTTAAATATTCCAGTGAAAAGTGTGAAATTTGGGGTAACCCCTTGTTTCTTTAATTGGAAGTACTGGAACTACTACTTTCAAATTGTACTATATCTACTGCTGAATCCTCATTAACAGTGTTCTACTATTTACCTTTCTTATTCTTTTGATTGGACCTGAATCATCTTAAGCTGTGACTTGATCTATTTGAAAAAGAAAAATGAAAATGCATATTTGGACAGTGAAGTCTGTATTTCTAATGAAAATCCTAAAGAAAAAATACTAATATGTTCTTAAAAAAGCTTGCACAAGCCACATTTATATCAGAACTTTAGCTAACTTTAATTATTAAAAGGACAACATATGCAACTTAGGAGATAAACTGTTGTGGCATAGATTTCAACAGGTTAAATTCATTTTTATGTCTTCAGAATGTTTTTTCAAAGAAATGTACATATCAATTGTAAAATCATTACCATATATCACTGTCTATAATACAAACCTTATTAACATTAATAAGTTGAGATTTTGCACTGCTTTGTTTTAGCAATCTAGTAACATTTTTCTACAGTCTCTGCAAATACATGTACCTGGAATTATAAGAGAATCATTAACTGTTTTGACTATATGTTTTTAATAATTTTTCAATTAGGATTTATTTAAAAAGTATAGACTTCATTTAACATGTCACTAAAATGTATGTGGTTACATTTTGACAAGGTCAGCACAGCATCTTAATTCAAATATACAAAAAGGAAGCATAACCTACTATACTTGTAAATGTGCTTGACAAACTTTCATATTTGCATTCATAATTAAGTGACTTAAAACTCACTCAAAAAGGTCCTTATAGAATTTTACATTGTAATTGTTAGATTATTTTACAGAGGTGTATGAATAAAGGCAAACATGTACTTTCCTTGCAAGGAACTGTATACAAAGCAAACATACACTTTGAGTTTGAATGAAAGAAATTTGGTCATGGAAATAGGTTGAAAAGTCAGTGAAAAACGAGTTCAGATATTTGAAAAGTTGGTCAGCATTTCCCCCTGGAAAATATTCTTTTTGCAACCTTCATTATATTTCATAGATCATGTGCAAGGCCTTTTAAGTTTGGACAAAGAAAGAACTTGCAAAGAAATGGGACAGCTCCCCTTATGCCTAAAGGAACATATTTCTTTGCAAAAAATAGACATTTATAATTTAGTTAAAGATATGCTTACCTGTTCCAAGTTGTAGAACCAGTCCATGAAGTATATTTATAGTTTCCACATTAGACAGTGACAGTTCTCTGTTAGATCATCTTTTTAGCATCAGACTGTTAGTGTCACGGGTGTTGATAAAAAACGGAACTTCACTTAGTTTTCTCCTTTTTCTTTTTTCATTGTTTCCAAGTACATTGAACAATGGCTTGAACATATTTGTAAATTACATGAAGGCGACGGAGCAGACCACATTCTGTACAAACGGCAACTTGTTCATCATCACATGTTCCCTAAAGTTTGTTATGACTTTTATGTCCTTTGAACATAGTAAAGGCTTATCATTGTTATAAAATTGACAAGCCATTATGAAACATGTATATAGATATATTTAAAATTAGATATAAATTGTAAAAGATATTGATTAAAAGAAGCAAAACATGTTGCAGACGTCTGTCTCCATTCTTGTCTAGATAAACAAATGACTTTTTCTATTTTTAAAATTTGGTGAGTTCTTAAAGGGAAATAACTCTTGTAAATTTCAGGCAATTTTGACATTTTATCCAATTTTATGAAAAAATCTAATTAGCCCCAAAAATGTTTTTGCATAAATGAAAATATCAATCTTTTCAATAAAAGCTATTATTTAGTTTATTCAGGAATGGATGCGTTTTTGCATAAATTAGGAAGCAAGTTGGTTCATAATTGCATTAGAATATGCTAAAATTCATACTACTAACCTAGATTAAAATGTCAATTTGAGTTTAATATCAGAAAAAGTGTAAAATGTCATTGAACAAGTAATTAAAAGAATTTGATATAATATAAACTGCATCAAACATATTATACTGTATATAAGTGACTGTAAGCCGAGAATAGCAAAATCAGCTATTTTCTACATTTCAAAGCCTGTTGCCATGGTAACCATACATAATTCAGGGTGACATGTACAGACTTTTTTCATAATTTATGTCAATGGTTGTTGTCAGAAAGTTTCAACAAAATCGGTGACCACCCGTGCCCAACTTTGGTTACAAATGAAGTTTTGGAAATTGATTTGATTTTAATGCTTACATGTTATTGCAAGTTGCAAATACTTTTTAGCTCACCTGGCCCAAAGATAGATAGAAACTTAAATAAGCAAAAATGATCAGCAAGACAAGATCTACATTTAAGGCAATATAGAGGAAATTTTCCAACGACTCCTTATTGGAATTATTGCCCATTAATGACGATTTTACCTATTTTTTTGCTTTTTGCCTTACCCCTGGTACATGTATATGATAAAAATTATAATAGATAAATAGAAACTTTAAATAACAAAAATGATCAGCAAGGCAAGATCCACAAACAAGTCAAATTTTGCTGATATAGTTAGTAGACTGTCACTCTTCATAGGAGTGATTGCCCTTAGATGAGGATTTTTTTTACCTTCTTTTGTGTTTTGAGCAAAAACTACTGGAGATAGAGGGAAACTAAACAGACAGAATGATCAGCAATACAAGATAAAAAAAAAAGAAATTTTTGTCATGAATTCTATTCTTGTCTACAATGTTAGAGAGAGTCCATTGTTGATTATGCACATAGACCTAGGTGAGCGACACAGGCTCTTTAGAGCCTCTAGTTTAAAAAAGTACATGTACCGTAGAAAGGCTTGTATAGTTCTCACTGGTACATAGTCCGCACCCCCTTCTCCCCACGAAATTTTAGGTAAAAAAACTTTTTGTAACTGTTAGAAATGGTCTAATGAAACTCCGGTAATTTCAAATCCTGTGCGGTCGTTTGCGGTATTTTCTTGGAAAAACCTGTTTTCCATCATCAAACAGAAGCGAAACTGCTTGTAAATAATTCTAGAACACTTCATGATTGTTAAAATAAGTTTAATTCACTAAAAACAATTTAGAAACTTGTGTATGTTTAAACAGGAAGTTTAAAAAGCACGTGTAAAGAAGAAATTAACCGGTGAGAGTCGAAATCCGTACATAACAGATATCACTATAATACGACTTTGAAAGTAAAACAGTTCCATCCTTTTGTAAAACAATCTTTAATATATCTATCACATTAATGTTTGAAGGGTCTTAGCTAAAACAAACCATATTAGTCAGTATGAAACACCAAAGCGGAGCGAACAATAACCGATTACGTTTTGTAGTTTACAAATTCTAAGCTGGTTTACGGTTGTCTTTTCACTATGTTTGTATCGTTTCAATCAAGCAGATACCAGTTTATTTCAACCAATGCATTGAAAAGAAACGAAAATTTGTAATGAATGGTTTAGTTTTTATATTTATCAGTATTAATTTGATATTGAATAGAAATAACTTATTAATATGGATGAGTTAAAATTATTAGTTTGAAAAATGATAAGAGCGCCTCTACAATATAAATAACAAAGATGGCGGAACGTAAACAAACCACCTCGCCTCGAAATTGAAATTTTCTCTTATTTCTTGCTTATTGTACTCTATAGTCCGCACCCGTCTGGAAGGTCCAATTTTGGAGAATAAAACTACGGACTATACAAGCCTTTCTACAGTACTATGATAATGCATTTTTTCCCCAAAAACTTAAAGAGAAGTTTACTTACATATTTTATTTCTTGTTTATAAAGGATTTCTATTTTATACTTTGTTAACATTTGTATTGTTGAGTTGTTGAATTTGAATCCAGATATTGATAATTTAATATTTATAAGTTTTGTACATATAGAAAATCTAGTGAATATTAAGGAGCTTTCATAACTTACTGTTTGTTAAAGGCTTTGAGTCCATTGTATCTCTGGTACAACCTTGTAGTTTCCATGACCTATTTTGTTGAAAGATAGTACTTTTCATACTCTGGGCTTTGTATATGTTGAAAGTTCATTCAACGTAGAAATGCTTATCTGGAGTTACATTTTGTTGATGAGAATAGTTTGACAAAAAAATTCATATATTGTGTATTACTGATTTGATTAATACTGATTGACCCTTGTAATTTTGATTCTAGATAAGTTGCAAAACCTTTTAAATTATTTGAGTGAGGGTAGCCCTAGTTCCCAAGTATCACAAGCAGGTAAAAACTAGTATGATAGTGTAGGTATATCTTTATATGATTTGTATGAAAATGAAAAACTAGTCTGATATATAGTTCTGTGAATATTGAAAACAGTGTGGACAGATTTGACAGTTTAATAGTATGACAATAAGGAGATGTAGTATTATTGTATTATTGCCAATAAGACAACTATTCGCCAAACACCAAATGACGAGGATGTAAGCATCCCAAATAAAAGTGATTTAATCAATTTCATACTGATTTGAACATCTATTGTCCGACTCTGATGTAAGATTGCTATTACCCCTCAAATACTGTGTGATATTTTTTACATTGGTACAGAAGGTATTATTTTTATGCCCCTGCCGCAGCAGAGGTGGCATTAAGTGTTACCCTTGTTTGTCTGTACTTCCCGAAATTGGTTTCTGTTCTCTAACTTTAGTTTGCCTCAACCAAATGTTATGAAACTTATACACAATGCTTATTACCACAAAACACAGATCAAGTTTGAATTTGGGTGGCGTCATTTTTACTGTTGTAGAGTTATGCCCTTTACAAATCGAAAAAAATGCTGATTTTTTGTTTCCATTTTCTAACTTAAGTTTGCCACAACCAAATGTTATGAAACTTGTACACAATGCTTATTACCACAAAACTCAGATCAAGTTCAAATTTGGGTGGCGTCACTTTTACCCTTCTTTAGTTATGTCCCTTTATAATGTTATATGCAAGCAGGGGATTTTTTATTATAAATATTAATTCATACTTTAAGTTTTTGTATATTTAGATCACCAAGCACCTATAGTAATACAAATGGTTCACAGTATTTTCAAAAGATCATTATTCATTAAATTTATATCTTTATAATAACTTGTAGTGAGGGCTGTTCCAAAATTGATCATGTTTTTTTTTTTGTGGGAGGGGGAATGGGAGGAACTCAAAGTAATGAGTAATTAATTGGGGGTGGTTGCATATTAAGTTAAATGACACGTTTATTTTATGGGTGGTTGGGGATAAAAAAAAAAGTGCCTCCAATGCTCCCCCTATGCATTTAATTCTGGAACAGCTCTAAGATAATTATTGTTCACATTCATTTCTGATGGTTTCAAGACTTAGTTTATAATTAACTTTGTTAGATAATTTGTAGAATGATCTCTTTTATGTATATATTTCTTTTTACAGTTCCAGATTTAGTCCAGAGTAGACTGCCAACAGAGTCCAGGAAAGAGGTATTTATCTGAAAAATTTGACAACCCAGAAATTTCATTATTTTGCAACAAGTTTTGTAAAGGTACAAATGGAAGTTTTAAACCTCCCCATTCTCCACATGGATGTTAATTATTAGCATTTAAATCTTTTTTTATATTTTCTAATATATCTTGCTATGTTATCTAAAAGATATCTTGTTCCCTGTGGTGGTCCCAATGTTTTTGTGTTTCTGTATTTTACAATGAGAGTGTCCAGCAAATTATAAAGATAATTGATTTGACTTCTTTTCCCATCATAGTCTGTAATTTGATATTACTAAGCATCAGTATTCTTTAATGCACAGATGAAGCATTATTGAATTTTAGAAAAGAATTCTGCCTTAACCTTAGCTAAAACAAATTTTTTATACCCTATGCTTTCTTAAGCAGTCAGTATATAATGATGTCCCTCAATTAGTCCTTCTGATCACTATTGTATATGTAACTACTCTCATACCTCTTTACATAATTTTGTGAAACTTCACAGAATAGTAATCGTACTTCTGCACCTTCTTTTTCATTTCTTCAGAATGATTTTTGGTGTGATATGGACTTCATCATATCTGCACACTCAGTAACAATTTGTATCTGATTTAATGAAACTTTCACAGAATCTAAACAATACAATATCATTGCGAACCTAGTTTGTATTTTTGGTCTGAATTATTTTTGTGGTTTCCCTTACCAAAACATAGGCTTTGCTGTTGCTTTTTTATGGAGGGGTTTTCATTTAAAATTTGATTTTTGTATCCACAACTCCTCATAAATCTCTTATTACATTTGTTGAAACCTTCTCACAGTCTTAACCACTTAAACCATTTAATGCTAATGTGAACCTCCTATTTTGATTATTGATCGGAATCTTTTTTGGTTGTCCCTTACCAAAAATTGGACTTGCCAAGGGGTTGGGGTTTCTTTTTTTGAACTTTGCAAGCAGTACCTCTAGTTGAACTTACAGTGAGGTGTGAGCTTTTACTCAATGTTGAACGTTTCACTGTGACTTTGAGATGAAGAACAACAATTGAAAGGCTGTTCCTTTGCTTTGGGTTTATATCTCCTCTGACAAAAATAAAGGGATGACATAGGAATGGCAATAGGAAAGACTATTTGTATATAGAGTAATATTTCAAAAGCTAGAATACTTGGATACTTCATAACTTGTATACAGATGTCTTATGTTACAAAGTTTTCCTCTCGCATATATGTCTTTTTTCCTTAGTCACATTTTCAAGGTCCAGCAACTGCTTGAAAAAAAATGTATAGCTTTTTATTTTGTGATTTTCTCAATTATTATTAGTGATAGGACAACTATCTTTGGTATAAATAATCATGTCCTATATTTGGTATAAATAATAATTTCGAGGTCTATGTGTCAATCACCTGACCCTGACCTTATTTCATGGATCAGTGATGAAAGTTGAGTTTTCATGTTGATGTCCATATCTTTAGAATACTTTAAGCAATAGTTACTATATTTGGTGTTTTGAAGGATTGTAAAAAAAAAACCCTGACCAAGCAACCGAATCTTTAATTTTTATACCCCACGCAACGAGTTGCGGAGGGTATAATGTTTTCGACCCGTCCGTCCGTCCGTCAGTCTTGTTTCTTGTCATCGCAACTCCTCTCAAACCACACAACAGAATTTCAAGAAACCTTTTTAGATAATAAGGACATACTATGTAGTTGTGCATATCGACAGGAAATTACGATTCAATTCTTTTTCTAGGAGTTACGCCTTTGAACTTATTTACTTTAATGTACTACTGCAACAGTTTGTCATCGCAACTCCTCTCAAACCACACAACAGAATTTCATGAAACCTTTTCAGATAATAAGGACATACTACGTAGATGTGCATATCGACAGGAAATTACGATTAAATTTTTTTCCAGGAGTTACGCCCCTTTGAACTTATTTGCCCAATATACTACTGCAACCTTTTGTCATCGCAACTCCTCTCAAACCACACAACAGAATTTCATGAAACCTTTTCAGATAATAAGGACATACTACGTAGATGTGCATATCGACAGGAAATTACGATTCAATTTTTTCCAGGAGTTACGCCTTTGAACTTATTTGCCCAATATACTACTGCAACCTTTTGTCATCGCAACTCCTCTCAAACCACACAACAGAATTTCATGAAACCTTTTCAGATAATAAGGACATACTACGTAGATGTGCATATCGACAGGAAATTACGATTCAATTTTTTTTCCCAGGAGTTACGCCCCTTTGAACTTATTTACTTCAATGTACTTCTGCAACAGTTTGTCATCGCAACTCCTCTGAAACCACACAACAGAATCTCATGAAACTGTGTAGATAATAAGGACATACTATGTAGATGTGCATATTGACAGGAAATTATGATTCAATTTTTTTTTCTGATACAATTTTTTTTTCTTACACTTATTTTATTTCTCCAATGACAATGTGGGGACGTGGGGTATGTGAGCGCTCACTAAGGTTCTTTCATTATAGAGAAAATCCTTAACATATTTTTGTGTGAGGTTGAAAGGTTAAAGGAATATTTATAGCCTATTTGATCATTTATTGTAATAGTGTTGTTGAAAACTGAAAAAAGCTATATTAATGTACTTATGTTTTAGAGAGAAAATGTGTTGATCACACATTGTGAGAGCCCTATAACTGTATGGATACAAACAGTAACTGATGAAAATACACAGAAACTGCTGGATCTTAGTGAACAGTTAGCTGCCCTTTGTCCAGCTGCTGCCAAATTGTCTGGACCTGTTGTTCAAGGAAAAATTTATGCCACTTTGTTCTCAGAAGATAATCAGTGGTATAGGTGTCAAATCAGACAGTCATTAGGTAAGACATAAGTCTCATGTTAGGTTCCTGCCTCTAGTGCAGGAGGTTGAGGTTCAACCTTCTACTTGGCTAAACCAAATACCTTAAAATTCGTAAATTTAAGTGTTAAAACAAAGACTTGTTTGTTGAGAGTCAGAAAAATATGTAAGGGTAGGTTGACTGTTACCTTGTGAGCTTGCATGCAAAGAAAAATCACACTCTGCGTGTTAAGTCTAGTACAAAGCTTGATATATTCTTAATTAACCATGTCTTGGTCTTGAATATGCTTGGTATATTTGTTGCTGGACATTAAGCACCAATCAATCATTAGGTAAGATTGTTGATAAAATTAAAAAATATTGTGTATCATTACCGTATTTTCCGGATTAAAAAGCGCACCCCTAAATAAGGCCGTTTTTAGGGGAGGATTGCTTTTTTCCTTGCATAAAACGCACCTGCATATAAAGCGCACCCTGAAGAAAACGTACATTTATTCTACTGACCTAATTAGTGTTATGAATGGTCACTCCTTTTGTAACTCAGTCCGTAATATGTTTCATTTCTATTTTCAGATTGGTGAGAAAGTTGAAAGTATTTTTGTATATATTTATTTGTGTCGTTAAAATAAAAAAAAATGTTAATAAAATAATTTTACTTTTTCATTGTTTTAATGATGCCAGATTCGTTTGTTGTTGTTTTTTGTCAACAATGATCATGTGTCGACAGCGTGGGTGTCTATTGAACATTTGTGGCCTTGTTGTTTTGATTAAAATTAATTCGGTGGTGATTGCTTGTTAATTGTTTGAATTGGAATCAAGGATTTTAATTATTCTTGCAAATGTATTCATTAAAGGTCACTCAAGCCATAAAACTGCCATCGTTTACCTTAATGATTACGTAACTACCTGTAACCACATGTTTACTGGTCACAATAAGTCGGGAAGAAAAATTTGTCGAATTCAAATTTGAAGAATTGTATTGTTGTCTATAAAATAAAAGTTGAAGTTTAATATAGCTCCAAACATTTTTCAATTTAAACTTGGTTGAAAACTACGAACAAAACCGATTCAATTTCTGCAAGGTCATTGTCTATTTTTAACTGAAAGTGAGATGGGGCACTGAAAGGGGAATTTAAACAAGACGGCGAGATATAAAACTTTTCTGTTGCTTATAACTGAATAAAGTATAATGGTAAAAAATAGTGTGATATATTTTTAAGACATGTTATATTGAACATGATTTTCTTATGAGTATTTTATAAAAAAAAAAATATGCATAGATAGATAAAGATCGATATTTTTAGCACATTTTTCACTTCTTTTTTAATAATTCACGTTGTATAGAGAAAAGATTCATTGAATAGAAGATCGAAATAATTAATTATAAATAAAATTTTGTAGATAAATAAAATTTGTTAAATAATATTTATTTGCAACACAGTTAAAAAAGATTTGGTTCATTAGATAGGCGTGGAAGGCGTGGTCATTGTTAAAAAAACATTGAAGCCAGTTTTCTCAAATGTTGTTGAAAACCAATAATTTAAAGCGCTATTCTAAAATGATGCGCAATATTAAGAATTTTTAAGAGAAAAAAATTGGACGATCTCACTTGTTCCAATGAAAATTATTTTATATCATGCGTTAGTTTTCAACCCAAGCCGAGATTTGTAATAAAATGTCCAATTTTTTTGAATAAAATATATAGTTTCCAAAATGCCACCAAGAAAGAGTTATACCGCCGCTTTCAAGCTAGAGGCCGTGAAATATGCTAAAGAGAATGGCAACCGAGCTGCAGCTCGCAACTACACTATCAATGAGTCCATGGTACGCTCCTGGAGAAAACAAGAAGATCAACTAAGACTGACTAAGAAATCTAAGCGTGCCAACAGGGGTCATAAGGCAAGGTGGCCTGCCCTAGAAGACAAGGTTGAGAGCTGGATCCTCGAACAGAGAGCATCACTTCGTGGCGTTAGTACTACCCAGATACGTCTGAAGGCCATTGCCGCTGCCAAAGAGCTAGACATAGTAGATTTCCAAGGAGGCCCTTCCTGGTGCTTACGTTTTATGCGCAGGAAACAGTTATCCATAAGATCCAGAACTACTGTTTGCCAGACTCTTCCTGCCGACTTCGGGGAGAAACTTGTCTGCATAGACAAAGTTGCAGAATACAACATTAGTCCAGACTCAGTCATCAACATGAACGAGGTCCCACTAACTTTTGACATGCCACTTAATAGGACAGTAGAAAAACGTGGTACACAAACCATTAGCATCAAGACCACCGGTCACGAAAAAGCCAGCTTCACCTGTGTACTATCGTGTACCGCCTCTGGATTCCTCTTACCACCAATGCTCATCTTCAAAAGGAAGACCATGCCAAAGAGAACTTCCCAAAAGGCATCGTCATCAAAGTGAACGAGAAGGGGTGGATGGACAATGATATGATGAAATCCTGGATCACAGAATGTTTCGTGAAACGTCCAGGTGGTTTTTTCCACAACAGTAGAGCCCTCGTTGTCATGGACAGCATGAGAGCCCATATCACCAAAGAAGTGAAAGACGTTTTGGAGACAGTAAACACCACTCCAGCAGTCATACCAGGTGGAATGACAAAGTTATTGCAACCGTTAGATATCAGTGTCAACCGCACCTTCAAGATGCGTATGAGAAGCCAGTGGGAGGAGTGGATGACATCAGGGAAAAGTCCTTCACAGCAACAGGAAGACTTCGTCGTGCCACACTAGCAGAGGTAGCTACATGGGTTGTTGACTCAGCAAAGTCAGTACCTAAGACATGTGTCGTTAATGGGTTCAAGAAAGCTGAAATATTCGCCTACAAAGAAGATGCTCCGATGGTGGAAACCGATTCTGAGAGTGAAGACGATGAGCCTCTCATCAACATGGACACCAGGATCACACCAGAATTAGCAGAGCTGTTCCACTCCGACACAGAAGATGAAGATTTTGATGGTTTCAGCGACTCAGAAGACTAGAATGCAACAATTTATGAACATTTGTGCTGAATACAAACTTTTAGTGCTTTTCCTAAAGATAATAATTTATTATGCTTGACTTGTTATGTTTATATCTAATATATGTAATTTTTCTGTTATTGTTGAACTTGTCTTGGCATATTAAATTATGAAACTGAATTTTCTTTTTTTATTTCAAATATCTGATTATGTGTGGTTACAATATTTCATCAAGATATTTCAATTTGAAACACAATTAAACAACAAGCAGTTACTCCTCAATAGTATATCCTGTATGGTGCCTCTTTTCACACACGGTTATCGTTCTTTGTTTTTGTAACACCTGAGTTCATTTCAACACATCATATAACTACAATTCCAAGAGGTAATTTCTTCTCAATTTTGAAGGGCCAGTAAAATTCTGGAAGTTTCTTACTTTATTTTCACAATAAAAGATAACTTTTAATGAACTAAACACACTAAAACTAAAATCTGGTATATTTGCTGTTTTCCCAATTTCATTGAAAAGCACGTGAAAAAATTCCCAAAACTGGCCAGGGTCCTTTTTCCCAAAATACCCAGAAAAACCCCTGAATTCTTGCCAGATTTTATATCATAGGTTTATATTAGCAATGTCTTGGACGAGTTCCAAAATCAGTGTAATTTATTATTTATAAAAGAGTTATGCCCCTTGGAAACATTAATTATATGGAAAATTGCATTGTTAACGCTCTTATTTGTACAATTCTTGCCAGAATTACATGAAACTTATATCATAGGTTTATATCAGCAATGTCTTTAATGAGTTCGAAAATCAATTATTTTTAAAAGAGTTATGCCCCTTGGAAACATTGATTATATGGAAAATTGCATTGTAAGTGCTCTTGCATGTACAATTTTTGCCAGATTTTTTATCAAATTCTGTCAAAGGTATATAACAGCAATGTCTCAGACAATTTCAAAAATAAGTTCGGATCGAATATTTTCAATGAGTTTCCCTTGGAAATACTAAATATATCGGAAATTGCTCTCAAGCTTCAACTCTCTAGTAAGATCATTTTAAAAAGTTTTAAAGAACAAAAAATTTTTTTTTTTAGTTATTGTCCTTGACAGAACAGATAAAATATGTGCAACACGGGGGACATTGGAACTCTGTTCTTTTATTATAACAAGTTGTGATGCAAATTTTGATTATTCTGACTCGCTTACATTAGCCTTCAGTGGTTATATTGAATCAATTCGTTTATTTTAAATATTTTCATGCTGGAAGTGAAAACATATTTACAAAGGAAATTTTCATTTGTTTACATTATATTTGATGACTAATTTTGTTTTGAATATACCAAAGTAGATGTTTGGTTTATATGTTTTACTGATATTTTGCAGGTTCTGACACCATTAAGGTACAATACATAGATTATGGTAATACAGAGGAGGTGAAAGCTGACCACTTGGTGGAGATCCCACAGTCCCTGGCCTCGGTCAAACCACTGGCTACCAAACTTATTCTTCATAACTGTTATGCCCATGATCTGTCTGATCAAAATGTAAGTTACATTAATGAATTATAGCTTAATGAGGAAAAATTATACAGTCTAATCCATTTAATCCTATAATAAATTTTGCATAACTTTGTCCTGCAAAAAAACATTCCTATTTGTCTATTAAAAAAAAGATATGGCCGAAATCCACTATAATGATAAATATAAATGAATAAAAACTCTGTTTCCATGGTCCATTTTTTTTTTGCATTTAAGAAAAAATTGCATTATGAAGTACAATTTAGGTAATCAATTTTAAGCTGTTATATTTACACATTGATTCCAATTTATATGGTTTGTTAACAGATAGGTAATTCATGGATTTTGAAAAGTTCTTGTTTTTGACAAGACAGTACAAATTTATAGAAAATTTTATATTATATTTGATATTAACTTTCTATGTGTTAATGAGCTACAGAATCCAGCATCTTTTAAATACTCTTTATTGTACATATCCAAATAAAAAATATACAAACTATTTTCAAATCTTACGAATAATAGTACTCTCAAATTTCAAACATTTCAGTTTAACTTGCAACTAATTTTGATTTTATGATTTTTTGAGAAAATAGTTGTACTATAATACATGTTTGGCATTGTGGGGGTGAAATATTTTGGAACCAGAACAGGAAGAACTTAAAAAAACCTGTGTTTTATAGGGTATAAATTATCTGAAGAATGTGACAGAGAATATTATGCTTGAAGCAGTGAAGACTGTTCAGTTGAAGGACAACACTGGACATTATGGAATATTGTATGGAAGCGGAGTGTGTCTAAATGACCAGGTGAAGGAACATGGCTTTGCATATACTCGCCCTGCTATGAATGCAACTAAATCTGATGACAATGCTGCACCAGGAATGATAGCTGTTAACAGAGTCACAGGTAGGTCCGAAGAAAATTATCATTGTGATAACACAGTGATAGGTTTTATTGATGTTTGAGCTAGTTTCAAATGCTCTAGTAATCAAAAGCTTGAAATGAATGGGTACCTATTTTAACAATAAAATTCTGATTTAACGTATATTTCACAGATAATATGCAACACTCAGACCATAATAGATCATTTTGTTTGTTAAACAGACCATGAGTTTGTTCAAAAATAACATCTTTGACTATTTAGCAGAATCATTAAAAGTATGCAGTAAGTTGATTACAGTAAAATATCAACAAATTCTCTAAGCTGATTTATTCTCTCCCAAACGTGAAAAATTATTTTTCATAATGCAAGATTCAGAACATAATAAATCATTTTGTTTGTTAAACAGACAATGTGTTTGTTCAAAAATAACATCTTTGACTATTTAGCAGAATCATTAAAAGTATGCAATAAGTTGATTACAGTAAAATATCAACAAATTCTCTAAGCTGATTTATTCTCTCCCAAATGTGAAAAATTATTTTTCATAATGCAAGATTCAGACCATAATAAATCATTTTGTTTGTTAAACAGACAATGCGTTTGTTCAAAAATAATATCTTTGACTATTTAGCAGAATCACAGTTAACTATTCCCTGATACAAAGCAAATTAAGTGTTTACCTAGATAACATTGTAATGAGTTAATTTCAGCAAGTCCGTTAATGCAGAACACAATGGGGGAGCAGATTATAGGCAGTGGAGGGGGATATGCTGATAGTGGGGGAGGAGGGTATGGTGATGTGGCAGCTAGCCCTGGGTTTGGTTTTAGGCCTAATGATGGTGGAAATGCTTTTAGGCCTAATGATGTTGGAAATGGTTTTAGGCCTAATGATGGTGGAAAGCTGCAACCTAGTAGAGGCTTTCAAAGGTAAGAAGGTATTGTAAAAATATTTAATGGTCTAAAATTTGTTGTAAAAAGTTTATTTATCAGATGGTTAATATGGCCTCTTATTCCTCAAGATATTGTTATGTTGTTAAATGTGCAGAGAATTTGGCATTTTTCCAACTTTTGTCTCATATTTAATGTCTCCAACTAGACTATACATAACTACATTGAAATTCATTGAAATGTTCATATAATAGCTAGTTTTGATCTTGTTATTTTTGTTTCATTGTGTAGACTAGAAACTGGTAGCCCTGATCTTAATGCAGAAATTGAGAAATTACGACAGGAATTGGCTAAGAAAAACATGCAGCTACAACAAGTATTGGTGCAAAATTCTAAGTAAGTACATTTATAATTCTTTAATTGTGGTATAATGTAAGTTATTTCTTATATATCTGCCTTGGTAGTCTTGTGGTTTATGCTCTCTTCTAGTGCTGGAGCTTATGGCTTCCATTGATGGCTGGGTCACATCAAAGACACATCAAATTGGTATTTGCTGATTCTTCCCCAATTACACAGCATTTAGGAGTCAAAGCAAAGACTGGTTGACTTGAAGTCAGACTGCGTAGAGTAAGATGTCTTCCTGCAGACTATAACCTTGTGAGCTAGAGCATTATGCCTTTTGGTTGGACATTTTTGCCTGATGATCGGCAGTTTATATATCAATTGGCTATGATATATTTTTCATGGTTTAAAGACTGAATTAGATCAATGTTAAGGATTCATGAATAGTTAATAAGTTTAATTACATTAAGTGATCCAAAAGCTATATTTGGTCTGTTGATTCATTGTCAGATGTACATGTCCATCTGTCAGGAGTCTCTTGAGCTTAAACTTTCTTCCATGGTTCATTGACCAATGTCATGTTTTCATGAAAATCTTATCAAATTTTTAAATGTTTTTCAGAATTGAAGCTAGTAAAGATACAACCAAGGTGTTACAAGCACAGGTGACAAAAAAACAAAGAGAACTCGACAAAACAAAGGCAGAACTTATGAAGAAAACATTGATTTTAGAGCAAGTTCAAACAAACAAGTTAGAGGTAATTTAAAAAGTTATATTAATATGTCAAGTATTTATTCATCTGTCTTTTTACTTTTAAATCAAAGTAGGTTTATTTTTGGGCACATATTTTTATGGTCTTTGAAGTTTTTTTGTTCATTGGTTAATTAATTCCTAGAAACTTCTGTTTTGTAGATAGTTTCTACAATTTATATGCATTTTCCTGAAAGATACTGGAATTTATTTCCATTAAATATTAAATTGACAAAATAAAGGTTTCCCTACTTTACTTTCAACAAAAGAGTTTCTAATGTCTATTATTTTAAGTAGATTATTTTTACTGAAATCATTCATTGATGTACAAAGAAACATATAAAGGGATAATTTTTGGGAAGAGAAGATATAAATTGATCACTTCTATGAAGTAATTAAATGTAAAATTCAAATTTGAGGCTTATAAAATGCACTTTTTATGCCCCCGCCGTAGCGGAGGGGGGCATTAAGTTTTACCCTTGTCCGTCTGTACGTCCGTCCGTACGTCCCTAGGTTGGTTTCCGTTCTATAACTTTAGTTTGCCTCAACCAAATGTTATGAAACTTATACACAATGCTTATTACCACTAAATACAGGTCAAGTTTGAATTTTGGTGGTGTCACTTTTACCGTTCTAGAGTTATGCTCCTTTACAAATGGAAAATTGCTGAATTTTTCATTTCCGTTCTCTAACTTAAGTTTGCTTCAACCAAATGTTATGAAACTTATACACAATGCTAATTACCACAATATACAGATCAAGTTTGAATTTTGGTGCCGTCACTTTTACTGTTCTAGAGTTATGCCCTTTACAAATGAGCAATTTTTCTTTTTTTTTTCTAAATATCAGGTCATTTTTAAAATTGGAGTTATCTTCCTTTGTCCATGATTATAGTTGAATCAACTACAATCAATGCTTTATACAATGCAATGTTTAATTTTGCCTTCCACTGATAAATTAAAGCAATTTTTACCCTTCATTTCTAAAAATATTTTAAAGTCTTCTTTGAAAATTGGAGTTAATTTTCTTTGTGCATAATGGTAGTTGAATCAACTACAACCAATGCTTTATACAATGCCATTTATTGAAAGTGCACCTGTTCTTGTTTCTTGATATATATAACAAAATAACAAACACAGCTTATATCTCCATATGAATTGCAGTATCTCGATTCAATAATTGTTATGATTCTTTTGTACTTTTAAAATATATTAAAGAATTAAAGATATGTTAACAATAGTATTTCAAAGATCAACATAAAGAATATGTTTTAAAAATTTGTGTCATTCCTTGCAAATTTAGAAAGCATTTGATACCAGCTTGTAAATTAAGTCTTGGTATTCATGTTATATTTACCACAGGATGTTAAACAACAATGCATCATCATCATAAATATATTTGTGATTTTATTTTAGTTACAACAAGTGATTAAAATGTGTGAACAAGTTAGACACCTAAGGTAAGTTTGCTATAAAAGTTAAAAAAAACCATTTTGATCTATAGTTTACTCTTATATTAATATTACCTCAATGGAAATTTTTTAAGATGTCACAAAACAGCTCTTTGTCAAATAGAGCCTCTGCTCAAGTCTTTTTGACTTGTGACTAAATAGATTTAATTGGTTGTGGAAGCTGTTTGAGATGTACCTGTATATTTCTCTTATGCCCATGTTATAATTAAAAAGGATTGACTATCATGCCTTTTGCAACAGTTATTCAATTTCTTTTAAGTCTCTGAGTTACTCTGTGATGGTCTGTAGTTAGCTTTGGTATTTTGGTTTTCTCCTCTGGCTCTCTTTGCTTTTGACATTTTTATAAATGCATATAAAGTCACGATAAATCCCATCAGCACAAAAAAGGTGCACTCTATTGATTTGAACTATATTTCTTTTGTTTTACATATTTATGAATGTTAAATGTGTTAGCTGCCATTCAATGTATGCTTACTATACTACTGTGAATTCATTTATATTCATGGGTACCAATTTTTGTGGATTCAGGAAAAATTGTATTTTTGTGCATATTTGATTTTGTGGTTTTGTCAAAGTCTGCATACTAGCCTATAGAAGATTTTTACTTCGTCGAACATTGAAATTCGTAGTTCACCTATACCCACAAAATCCATTAATAATAATGAATCCACAGTAACAGATGCCATTTGTAATATGTCATCTTTTTTATGCTAACTTTATTTACAGATGCCAATTCCCTACAGGTCAAAGAAGTATATTAGAAGAAGCCATCAGTGTAGTGTTATCTGACGAGAGGATAGACCAGACTGTGACCACTCTACAGCCTTTAGTGTCTACAATAACACGGTACAACCTGATACAGAAAGAAATTTCATCTTGTACTGATAAGGTGATTATACTGCTAACTCTCAATACTTTCATACCTATGGTTTTGAATTTCATGTTATCATAACATCTAAAAATTACTAATTGTCTTTTTTTAAATGGTACTTAACAGCACTTGCCTCATTTATCAAAGAAGAGAGTGTAAGAGGTATGAAATTACATCATAAGTACATGTAATATATATTTAACATTTTAAGGACTTAAATTAGATTCTGCTTTTTGTCGAGCCTACGACTTTTGTCGCAAAAGCGAGACATAGCAATCCTACATTCCGTCGGCGGCGGCAGCGGCGGCGTCCACAAATATTCACTCAGTGGTTAAAGTTTTTGAAATTTTAATAACTTTCTTAAACTATCCTGGATTTGTACCAAACTTGGACAGAAGCTTGTTTATGATCATAAGATAGTATCCAGAAGTAAATTTAAAAAAAAAAATCCTGTTTTTCCGTATTTTACTTATAAATTGACTTAGTTTTTCTTGCTGTTAACATTACATACAGTCTGTAGTTAAAGTTTTTAAAACATTTATTAGATTCATAAACCATTCTGGATTTTTACCAAACTTGGACAGAAGCTTCTTACAATCAAAAGATAGTATCTATAAGAAAATTTTTAATAATTTTTTCCCCATTTTTGTTGAGCCTGTGACTAGCAGCAAAAGTAGGTGAGACACTGGGTTCTGCGGAACCCTTGTGAATTTTTTATTTATATGCCAAAAAAATGGAAGCAGTTACTAAATTTATTGCTTTTTCAAGAGACATTATCTAGTTATTACCAGATAAGATCTGATTAATAGAATTTGAGGTTCCTTTAGGTTGATATCTTTGACAACATGTCCAGAATGAGGGTGGTTAGGACTTGGCATATAGTGGAGGTGCTTGTTTTTGTTTGAAGACTGAAATAACCACGAAATCAAATATCCACAAAAAGACAAGTTTTCCTCCATCCACTAAAATTGGTACCCACAAACATAAATGAATCCACAGTAGATTGTTTTTAACAGCGTCACCAAGCCAAAACAGGTCTGTTAACCACTCCACTCAGTTCATCATTCCGTTAGTCTGTCTGTAAGATCTTGGGTAGAAACCTTTTGTCAAAGTTTACTAGTCTTCTTTGCAAGGGAAGAATTTATATTTGGTCTGCAGCTTGATAATGTCAGAATCTGATGAGGAGATAGTTTGCACTATTAATTTTCATCTAAATGTCTAAAAAATTGTATGGATTGTATCCAAGATGTTATTATAACTACATTATGCTGCTTTTGTTATGTTTTAGGTTGAAGTGGAAAACTTAATCTCCAGTAGAAACAGTGCAAGACAAGAATATTATGAGAAAGCTGGTGCATGTATCCAGCAGTTAAAATCATTGCCTTTGGACGAACGTTCTCAGGCTTTACAGGTATAGTTTTTTCAGCTGTTCTGATGGATGTTTGTTTGTCAATATAGTGTGACAATATCTATGAAATATCTGTCACTATTGACATTCATTACAGTACAGGGTTGCCCTTATGAAAGCATGGACTTTGCAAGGGGCAGTGGTTTGAATTTGTGAGGTGGTAATATAAATATTGAAGGAAATCAATACAATACAGTTGTAAGTGAAAAAAATGAGCAATGAAGTGGTAAATGTGGGACTTGGGAGTGCTGTTTCCATCATTGGTGAAGTAGTTTGTAATAGGTCCATTTGAGGGGAACCACTAGTGGTATGTCAATTACATCTTATTTCCATTGAGATTATCTGACCCTGCTCCTTCACTCATGGTCTATTGACTTTCAAATGTTGCTTAGTTTACTTTTTAAACTTTGTGAGTAGGTCAGTCTTTAAGGGGAACCACTAATGGTAAGTGAATGATATATGGTATGCAGTTATATTAGCATTAGCATGTCATATTTCTATGGAGATTATATGACCCCATCCTTTCAATCATAGTTCATTGACTTTGAAATGTTTGCATAGTTTACAGGTAAAAGTTTGTGTTTAGGCTGTTTAAGGGGAACCACATATGATAAGTCAATTGTATTTGCTATGCAATTGTATTAGCATAGGCAGTTCTCATTTCCGTGGTGGTAATTTTCTCCTGCAGCTTCAGTCACCGTTTATTGACTTGGACAGTTAAAGTATTGGCATTTCAATTTCAACATTTGCAATATGCTATCAAATTATTTTAAATACAGGAAAGACACATTTCCGTGTCAACCGTTTATTAATACTCTTTAAAAAGAAACAATTCTATTGGCTTAGATTCCCATCTGTTCATCAAAATTTCAGAATAATTAGAATTATTTTTAATTAGTAATTATAACTGGTGCTAATTGTTAAGCCATAAGTTTGTAACAGAACTTCATTTAGTTTTAAAGGAAATCCTCAGAACTAATACATGATACAAATGTGTCTTTTTAGGAAGTTGAAAACCTACTGAGACAGAACTATGGACCATTCCTTGCTTTCAATGTACATAACAACTTATCATTGGAAGAGTTAGTACCTGGCTACAATGATTGGAAGGTGATATTAAAATACTTAGTTGATGTTATTAAGTATGAAATGGTTGGAAGAAGTTAATGATAATTTATTTTCTGAATGTAATAATGTTGAGTTTGGAATTTTTTCAAGAGGTTTATTTCGCCTAATATTGGAATTAAAAAAATGGAGGAAAAATGTCCCAATGTGAAATTTGATATTCAGAATCTGATTTAAGGAATATAAACACAGAGAAAGTCTTGAGTTGAGCCTTAGAAATTCTGTGAAAATAAACAACTTTACAATATTTCTTGTTTATTTTGTTTAACTTTGAATATGAACAGGTATAGAATAAAATGTCAACTGCAATGTAAAATGCTTATTAAGCATGATGTCTTTCTTGAAAAAAATGTTATATTTCTCTCTCTGTCATATATACTTTAGTATATTAAATCTATTTCATGTTTTTAAATTTTTCCTTCAGCAATGAAGTAAAGTTGTGCAGTCATTATAATGGTTGTTTTAATTGCAGGTGAAAAGAGAAGCTGAATGTAGAAATATAAGAAGTTTAACATCTTCATTTGAAAACACAGTGGAACAGAACATTCTTAACTTGTCAAAAGTAAAAAGTTTTTAACAATTTTTATACGGCCGCAAAAAAATTTGCGGTCGTATATTGGTATGACGTTGGCGTCGTCGCCGTCCGGCTTTTCGTCGTCCGAAGACACATTGGTTTTCGCACTCTAACTTTAGTTTAAGTGAATGGATCTCTATGAAATTTAACCATAAGGTTCAATACCACAAAAGGAAGGTTGGGATTGATTTTGGGGGTTATGGTACCAACAGTTAAGGAATAAGGGGCTAAAAAGGGGCCAAAAATAAGCATTTTTGTAACTTCCAGACATAACTTGTGTGTTAGTGTATGGATCTCTCTGACATTGTACCACAAGGTTCCATATCACAAAGGGAATGCTGGGATTGATTTTTGGGGTGATTGCCTCAAAATTTTAGGAATTAGGGGCCAAAAGGGCAAAAACAAGCATTTTCTAGTTTCAGACAATAACTTGTGTGTAAGTGTATGGATCTTTCTGAAATTGTACTACAAGGTTCCATATCACAAAGGAAAGCTGGAATTGAGTTTGGGGTAATTGCCCAAAACGTTTAGGAATAAGGGCCAAAATAAGCATTTTCTAGTTTCCAGACAATAACTTGTGTTCAAGGGTATGGATCTCTGAAATTGTACTGCAAGGTACCATACCACAAAGGAAGGCTGGGATTGATTTTAGGGTAATTGCCTCAAAATTTTAGGAATTAGGGACCAAAAGGGCAAAAAACAAGCATTTTTCTAGTTTCCAGACAATAACTTGTGTTCAAGTGTATGGATCTCTCTGAAATTGTACTGCAAGGTACCATACAACAAAGGGAAGGCTGGGATTGAGTTTGGGAGTAATGAATCATAAGGGGGTTCAAAAAAATTTGGGGGAGGGATTTTTTTCCCTTTTTTTTTTCTTTAAAATATTCCATTTTAAATTGGTTATTTCTGATTTATTTATAAAAGCAAATAATAATGATATGGTTTGAATAGGTAAATTAAAAAATTTTAAGTTCTTAGACCACATTCATTCTGTGTCAGAAACCTATGCTGTGTCAAATATTTAATCACAATCCAAATTCAGTGCTGTATCAAGCTTTAATGTTGTGTCCATACTTGCCCCAACTGTTCAGGGTTCGACCTCTGCGGTCGTATCAAGCTGCGCCCAGCGGAGCATTTTATTACAGTTTGTTATTAGGTCAGTTTAAGGGGAACCAACCACTAATGGAAAGTCAATGATATTAGGTATGCAGTTGTATTAACATTGGCATATCTTATTTCCACAGATTATTTTGCTCTGCAGCTGCATTCATGGTTCAGGCCAAAAATAAAATATTGTTTGTTTTCCCTCCCACGACTGACCCGGTAAAATCATCGCGACCCGAAAAATTTTATTGGCCGTTCGTGTCCAATTTTTGTTTTTTTTTTGTTGCTATTTTGGTATTTGGTGATACCTTTCCGATGCTGTAGTCCACGAGCGATTTAATTCAAGGCATTTTTGCATTGTAGTGTCTAGATGATTCGGAATCGAGAAAAACAAACAAAATGGCTGGTCACACGATTTGTGTGTCTCCAAGGGTGATCAATGACCATAATTTCGTAAAGAATACCGTTAGTAAGAAAATTTTGAAGATAAGCCCAAAATTTACGATCAGTGAAATCATGGACGAAGCAATCGGAGATGCTGAGGTTGATGGTCCTATTGATTATGCCCTAACGAATGGCAACTTTTCGGCAAAGCTGTCAATATATATATATATAAATCTGTAATAGAAAATATGCCTTGGCATTAGATAAAAATTCTCTGAAACCAATTAATCTGCAGCTAAACAATTCAATGATGTGGTATCATTAATATAAAAAAACTGAAGCATCTTTCAACCCACTGAGTGCATCTTGATTTGCTTGGTCTTTAACTTCTGTTCCTGTATAAAGGATAAAATTGTTTATATCTTTGAGTAAAAATGGTCTGAATCATGCTTTAAAATCTATCTACTTTGAATTTTGTACAAATTCAATATAGAAAACCATATCAAGGAATAAAATTAAATAATTTGCCTACCTACCTACCCATACCCTGAAAACCTCAGTCGGGAATTGGGAATCAAAGATATTTTTAATGTTGGCCTCATTGACTTTGAAAGTTTTGCATAGTTTATATGTTGAAATGTGTTGCCATTTTAATTTCAACATTTTCATTTTACTATCAAAATTACATACTGGCAATTCATGTCTCTCAGTCAACAGTTTATTGTTAAAAAATTTACATATTTTGAGGAACATCTTTTTGTGCTAGGATTTCTTATTTAATTAATGTATAGGTATAATTTGCTATTCCAAATAGATTCCCTGTGTCTAAAACTATCCACCCACTTTCATTTTTCGATATGACCACCAGAGTACCTTGGATTTTAACAAAACTTTATATCTACCTGGAACTTATCCTGAATTAATTCCTGGTGTTAAAACTTTTGAAAATTGATACACTATGAGCAAGTATTGCTTTTTATGCCCCCACCGTCACTGGAGGGGGCATTAAGTTTTACCCTTGTCCGTCCGTACTCCAACCATCCGTACTTACATATGTCCCAAAATTGGTTTCCATTCTCTAACTTTAGTTTGCCTCAACCAAATATTATGAAACTTACACACAATGCTTTTTACCACAAAACACAGATCAAGTTCGAATTTTTGGTGGCGTCACTTTTACTGTTCTCGAGTTATGCCTCTTTATAACGTTATATGCAAGCGGGGGCATCATCTGTGTCCCATGGACACATTCTCCATTTATTTTAATTAGTATTAACTCATCTGTGCCAAAAAATAAAATCCACAAGTTGGGTTCCTTGGTGACAAGTCAGTTTTCTAATTATTGGACTTCTTTCTCTTCAATCGATTCTTTTATCATTTACTGCAATATTTTTATATATTTTTCTTCTTAGTTAACTATAATTAACACAAATACACACAAGAGTTATGTAGATAATATTAAAAATGATGAAAAAGTAACTGGAGATAACTTTTTCATTTGAGCTTTTTTGTGTTTTAGATGATGAAGTTAGATTCTGGAGGAGAATCCCTGACAATGCCCTGGGATGAAATGTTAAACAGATATGCTCAGTTATTACAGCAAGAAATTTTATGTACTGATTTGGTAAGTATTACATTTTTATATACATGTGAACAATTATCAGAATTTAAAAGACCGCCTTGCTTGTAGCATGCTAAACCTTGAATGATAGAGTTCATGGGTTTGATCATAGGACAGAGTAAAACCAAAGACTTCAAATTTGTTTTGTATAAGAAGATGTGGTATGATTGCCAATGAGACAACTCTCCACCAGAGACCAAATGACAAAGAAGTAAGCAACTATAGGTCACAGTAAGGCTTCCAACAATGATCAACACCCATACTGCACATCAAGCTAAAATGTAAAACAATTCAAACAAGAAAACCATAGGCCTGATTTATGTACAAAACAATAAACAAAAAACAAATATGATATACAACAAACGACAACAATAATTTTAACAAACATTTTAACAACAAAAACATTGTATTTTTATTTTATTTTATTTTATTTTATTTTATTTTATTTTATTTTATTTTATTTTATTTTATTTTATTTTATTTTATTTTATTTTATTTTATTTTATTTTATTTTATTTTATTTTATTTTATTTTATTTTATTTTATTTTATTTTATTTTATTTTATTTTATTTTATTTTATTTTAATAGTTCACTTCCATATATTCTTACTTTCACTTTCTCTTTCAATTGCTATTTATAACGTTACTCATCATAGTAACATTGTGACGTTTTAATTTTCTCAACCCGATTTTGTACCTAAGCATGATTTTATGTATTGTTTTCTATCCTGATGACGGTGGCCTAGCCACCGAAACATGTCGATCTCAATAAATTACTGGAGCATTCCTTAAAGTGTTGTTGTTACTGGACCTTCTACATTTTATGTTTTTATCGTAACGACCCTGCATACCCGAGGTATCCACTTTATGGAATCTACTGACAGAAGATTTACCAGGCGTTGGTTCACTTGTGTTTAAATTTTTTCAATTTTGATCGTTGAACCCCTGCATCCTTCGAGGAACCGCCGTTGCAACCTGCGCTAATCTTGTTAGCCATCCGCACGCAGTAAAACAAACAATTATATCATTGAGGCACCAACAGGAACCGGCCTTCCAAAAATGCTATCGGGCATTCAACAGGCGCAAAGAAAGTAAATTAAGATGAACCATCTCAACCAAAAACGAGTGCAAAGGAGGAAAAGAACTGTGATCAGATTATTTTTCTCTTACAGAATTTATTGGCAATTATATGCACCAGACTTCTTATTATGAAATTCACTTTGAAGTTCCAGATAATACGTTAATCAAACATACTACCAACTTTACCAGATTACAAGATTACTAGCCACTTCCAATAGTTTAATGAAGGAACACAGCATTTACATTTAGCATTGACTAGCGATATTTTATTTAATTTTCCCTATACCTTCGGCGGTCAAACATTTTACAGCATTCCCGACGCGATTGGGAGTAGTACCTCTGGCCAAGGGAAGCCAGTCAAAATGGTACGGAATTGCCAGTAAAATGTCGTCTATATTCGGAAATAAAGACGTTAATTGAACACAAAGTTTACACAGAACACAACTGACAATAATTTATTGTATAATTCGTTCCACTGTGCAAGAGTGCTAACACATGATGGCAGAATAATTTTAACCAACATTTTAACAACAAAAACATTGTATTTTTATTTTATTTTATTTTATTTCATTTTATTTTATTTTAATAGTTCACTTCCATATATTCTTACTTTCACTTTCTCTTTCAATTGACCAACATATAAAAAATTATAAATTTTTTTTGGTTTAAAACAAATAAAACAATTTTCAATACAAATTTATTTCCTGAAAATTTCTGGCATTGAACTTTTAACTTCACTATACATGATGAACTTAACTTTTAGATAGTTCTTGTTACGATTGAATGCTTTGTTTACGTTTTATCATTACTGTAATGGCCGACGGTATTGTAGGCGCCAAGCGCGTGATCATTACTACGGGTGATAATTGAAAAAACGTGTCTATTGCTTTTCAAACTTTTTGTTATACGACCGCAAAAAATTTTTGCGGTCGTATAACGGTATGACCTTACGTCGTCGTTGTCCGAAGACACATTGGTTTTCACACTCTAACTTTAGTTTAAATGAACGGATCTCTAGGAAATTTTACCATAAGGTTCAATACCACAAAAGGAAGGTTGGGATTGATTTTGGGGGTTATGGTACCAACAGTTAAGGAATTAGGGGCCAAAATAAGCATTTTGTAACTTCCAGACAATAACTTGTGTGTAAGTGTATGGATCTCTGACATTGTACCACAAGGTTCCATATCACAAAGGAATGCTGGGATTGATTTTGGGGGTAATTGCCTCAAAATTTTAGGAATTAGGGACCAAAAAGGGCCAAAATAAGCATTTTTCTAGTTTCAGGACAATAACTTGTGTGTAAGTGTATGGATCTTTCTGAAATTGTACTACAAGGTTCCATATCACAAAGGAAAAGCTGGAATTGAGTTTGGGGTAATTGCCTAAACGTTTAGGAATTAGGGGCCAAAATAAGCATTTTCTAGTTTCAGACAATAACTTGTGTTCAAGTGTATGGATCTCTGAAATTGTACTGCAAGGTACCATACCTCAAAGGGAAGGCTGGGATTGAGTTTGGGGTGATGAATCATAAGGGGTTCAAAAATTTGGGAGGGGTGGATTTTTTGTTGTTGATTTTTTTCCTTTTTTTTCTTTAAAATTTTCAATTTTATGTTGGTTATTCTGATTTATATTTAAAAGCAAATAATAATGATATGGCAGGAGATACACACCAAACAGGATGTAAATTATTATATAATAAGTATTGTGCAATAGCAAGAAATTTTCAATTGCACAGTATTGCGCAATAGCAAGAAATCTTCAATTGCACAGTATTGCGCAATAGCAAGAAATATCCAATAGCACAATATTGCGCAATAGCAAGAAATTGTCAATTGTACAGTATTGCGCAATAGCAAGAAATATTCAATTGCACAGTATTTAATTGCACAGTATTGTGCAAAAGAAGATACTTTGTATAAATTGCTTATTTCTTGACCAATTTCAATGGGGTTTTATTCTTGAATTCTTGGGTTTCTTTAATATGCTGAATCTAACCGTGTATTAAATTTTTGGATTTTGGGCCCCGTTTTTAAATTGGTCCACATTGAGGTCCAAAGGGTCCTAAATTAAACTTTGTTTGATTTTATCAAAAATTGAATTATTGGGGTTCTTTGATATGCCGAATCTAACCGTGTATTAAGAGTCTTAATTTTTGGTCACGTTTTCAAATTGGTCTACATTAAGGTCCAAAGGGTCCAAAATTAAACTTAGTTTGATTTAACAAAATTGAATTCTTAGGGTTCTTTGATATGCTGAATCTAAACATGTATTTAGATTTTGATTATGGGCCCAGTTTTCAAGTTGGTCCAAAACGGGTCCAAAATTAAACTTTGTTTGATTTCAACAAAATTGAATATATGGGGTTCTTTGATATGCTGAATCTAACCATGTATTTAGATTCTTAATTTTGGTCCTGTTTTCAAATTGGTCTACATTAAGGTCCAAAGGGTCCAAAATTAAACTTAGTTTGATTTTAACAAAATTGAATTCTTAGGGCTCTTTGATATGCTGAATCTAAACATGTATTTAGATTTTTGATTATGGGCCCAGTTTTCAAGTTGGTCCAAATCGGGGTCCAAAATTAAACTTTGTTTGATTTCAACAAAAATTGAATATATGGGGTTCTTTGATATGCTGAATCTAACCATGTATTTAGATTTTTGATTTTTGGGCCCCATTATCAACTTTGTCCACATTGAGGTCAAAAGGGTCCAAAATTAAACTTTGTTTGATTTCATCAAAAATTGAACTCTTGGGGTTCTTTGATATGCTGAATCTAACCATGTATTTAGATTTTGGATATTGGACCATAATAGGTGAATGTCCAATTTAAAATTTTTAAGTTCTTAGACCACATTCATTCTGTGTCAGAAACCTATGCTGTGTCAAATATTTAATCACAATCCAAATTCAGAGCTGTATCAAGCTTGAATGTTGTGTCCATACTTGCCCCAACTGTTCAGGGTTCGACCTCTGCGGTCGTATCAAGCTGCGCCCTGCGGAGCATTTTATTTACAGAAGGTCACAGTTTGACTGGTTTGCCTTTGATTTTGTAAAAAAAAAAATTACAGGGGAAGAAATTATTTTAAGAGATTTGATTTCTTGTTGCAGTATTGCAATATTGTGGCAAGAAGGTTGCATTTTTATGCCCCCGCCGTAGCGGAGGGGGCATTAAGTTTAACCCTTGTCCGTCTGTATGTCCGTACGCCCGTCCGTAAGTCCCAAAGTTGGTTTCCGTTCTCTAACTTTAGATTGCCTCAACCAAATGTTATGAAACTTATACACAATGCTTATTACCTAAAAATACAGATCAAGTTTGAATTTTGGTGGCGTCACTTTAACCGTTCTAGAGTTATGTCCCTTTACAAATGGAAAATTGTTGAATTTTTATTAGCTTGTAACTCTGAAACCAAAGCATTTAAAGCAAATCTTACAGGGATTAACTTGTTTATCAAGTAAATATCTATCTGCCCTCAAATTTTCAGATGAATTGGACAACTGGTTGTTGGGTTGCTGCCCTGAATTGGTAATTTTAAGGAAATTTTGCTGTTTTTGGTTATTATCTTAAAATTATTACAGATAGAGATAAACTGTAAACAGCAATAATGTTCAGCAAAGTAAGATCTTCAAATAAGTCAACATGATCAAATTGGTCAGTTGACCCCTTAAGGAGTTATTGCCCTTTAAAGTAATTTTTACCAATTTTTGTAAATTTTGTAATCTTTTCAAAATCTTCTCCTCTGAAACTACTGGACCAAATTCAACCAAACTTAGCCACAATCATTATTAGGGTATTTAGTTTAAAAATGTGTGGGTGACCCAGCCAACCAACCAAGACGGCTGCCATGGCTAAAAATAGAACATAGGGTAAAATGTAGATTTTGGCTTGTAACTCTGAAACCAAAGCATTTAAAGCAAATCTTACAGGGATTAACTTGTTTATCAAGTAAATATCTATCTGCCCTCAAATTTTCAGATGAATTGGACAACTGGTTGTTGGGTTGCTGCCCTGAATTGGTAATTTTAAGGAAATTTTGCCGTTTTGGTTATTATCTTGAAAATTATTACAGATAGAGATAAACTGTAAAGGCAATAATGTTCAGCAAAGTAAGATCTTCAAATAAGTCAACATGACCAAAATGGTCAGTTGACCCTAAGGAGTTATTGCCCTTTATAGTCAATTTTAACAATTTTCATTAATTTGGTAAATTTTGGTAAGTTTTACAAAATGTTTTCCTTTTGTAATCTTCTTTTCTGAAACTGCAGTAGAAAATCAATATAGAAAACAATCTACTAATGAACTGGCAATAAAAATAATTGATAATTCTATAACATGAAAAAAAACCACATTAATACCTGATGATGGTGTTTCTTTCTTTACATTGAAAATGATGTCACAACTATAATCCCGAACAATAGGTCGAATGTCAGATATGTTTCAGTACTTTGGCTTCATTTTCTACAGATTCAAGTGCAAATGATGCTTGAATTCCTACACTAATTTATACAGACTTCATCCCCTTTCACAGGTAATGCCTGCCTCATATTATATTTAAAACTTTAATAGAATATCAGAAATTTTGAGAGAAAATTAATCAACCATGCAAGATCTAAAACTTAATTAATATTGTTCAAATTATCAATTAACTATTAAAAAAAATTCTCATTAAAAATATAGTTCTTCATTTTATATTTTATCAGAAGTTTAGGAAAAAATTGAATTTAATTCTGTCCCTTGTTCTCATTTCCTGGGATAAATCCAATACAAATTAAAGTATTGGTATTGAATTAATATTTAAGAAATATTTCAAACCTTACCATTTTCTTCACAAGAATGAAGACCATATTTTCAGTGTCATGAGTATCAGTCATCATATTTGTTGTACTTTGTTGTTTAAAAGTTGAATACAAAAAAAGATCAACAAAGCAATTCAAAAACCACTTGAATTTTGCAACAACAAATGAGAGTTTTAACGACCTCAGCTGGCTATACAACCTTGCACAATCAACTGAATTTTGCAGAAATCATTAATAGGAAAGATTGCCCTTAAATGATAATTTTTTATTACCTTTTTGTTTTGTGGGGGTTGCACAACAACAAAATTTCACAACAAACTTTCTCATCAATTCAATTTCTCGTTAGATAAATTTTACAAAATTTCTCCTGAAACTACTGTCAAATTAAACCAAACTTGGTTTAAATCACCACTAGGATATCCAGGGACCACTGTTTAGATGACCGCGCCAACATGGCACACATGGCTGAAATAAAACATAGGTTTCAAATGGCTTTTGTCTTATATCTCTGAAACTAAACCAGTACAACAGTTGCATTTATCATGCATCAAATTGGTAAATTAAATCCAAGGGCCAAAGGGTCCTTGGAGCCTCTAGTTTAAAAGACAAAATGACATTTTGGTTTTTCCTTATTAAAATTGTTTGAAGAATTTAGTGGTAGGTTTGTTTGTCATTCTTGAAGATATTGATTTGATAATTAGTATACAGTTTTATCACAACAATTAAGATCGAGTTGGAATTTTGTTCCAGTCTGATAATTTTGTGCAGAGTTATGGTCTTTGGACATACATTACTTAAATTTCAGTTTAGTCAATTTTTGTCATGTTGAAGATTTTTGATTTATAAAATTGATTTACACCATGACAAGTTATAGATCAAGTTACAATTTCTTTCCATTACAATGAATTTGATATAGGGAATGTCATTCAATGATACTCACAGAATCTTGTTATCTTTGACAGACGTATGCATCTTTAATTGCTGCAGTGATAAAAGCCATTGTAAAGGAACTGTCCAATGAAATGAAATATCAAACATTTAAATTTAGATTGAACTTCACAGGATATAAGGAAGGCATTGAGCCATGGTTAACAGTAACCCAAACACAAGGTCACAATTAATGTTTGCATAATTGGACTGAAATCAAATTGAGGCACAAAGATGCTGACAGGCAGGACCTAGAAGAGGCATGTTATGTTACAAGTATAATTAAAATGATTATGTTACTGCAGATTCATTATTTTAGGGTATCCAATTTTGTGGATTAAAGTTTTAGTTGCAAAGTTGTTCGTTTCCAATCTCATAAATTATTTATTTGGCAACCAAATGTTAGGATTAACTTTGTGGATCACTATATCCTATTTATCCAACAATTAATAATAAATCCACAGTATACCTATTTTGCACATGGCAGGTAAGTGTTATGGCATCTGATCTTAGTCTGTCATCCATCTTGTTATATTTTACTCATCTTCTGTATATTTTGATATGTTCTTGAACTTTATAATACAGCGTTATATGTAAATGTAGTTTGGCTTACTCATTAAATTATAATCTTAGCTGACACAAAATTAATGTTAATTAAGATTAAGACTTGAAAGACAATTTTGAAATGATAGCACTTTCACTTAATGATACAAGCATTAATGCTTTGACTTCTAAAATTGAAATGTAATTTTTTCCAAATGACATGAGATTTGTTTGCCTTCATCATATACCTTATCTGACTTTTTAGATCTTTATTTGGTAATCTTTGTTTATAAAAAACTAATCTTAAAAGTGTGAATATAAATTGATGAAAATGTGTCTTTTACACAGGTGACTCTGAAGAGGTAATGACAGATGTCAAATAGAAATCCAGTCTTTAAATGATCTACAAAGCACTGCTTTCTCAGAAATTTTTGGTATTTTAAGCTTTATTAAAATGTTATGTATGAACAAACACCTTTAATAAATCCTTATTACTATAAAAAAATTTTGTTAGTTTAAAGAAAATCTGTTTTAAGAAATCAGAACATTTTTAAAATTCAATATTCTATAGAATTAATTTGTTTTGGTGTAACACCATTGATTGGCTGAAAGTTTTCTGTCATTAAATCTTAGACATAATTTTGTCATGTGACCTCATCAACGTTTTCATACATCCTTAAATGGAATTTAGAATTAAGATTATAAGGAATGACGGAAATGCTATTCTAATAACCTAAATGATGCAATTTAAATAACCCGCTAATTTGTTTCAGTGACTTAACTTTCTGATGTTATGCCAGCTTAAAATGTTACAGTCATTCCTTAGAAATTTGGTTAACAAAGGAACATGAGTGTTGCCTCGAATTAAATGACTGACAATTAATAGCCATTTTATGAATTGTACCAGTAACAAATTCTATTATTTCAGTAAATTTCAAAGCTACAACAAACCATTTTCCTGAACTAATAAGTCAGTTTAGTCTTAGGAATTAATCATTTGATGTTAGTATACTGGATATAATTATTCCTTTTCACTTCTTTTCTGGACATACATTTGTGTCAGGACATGGTCTTTGAAGAATGCAGTATGGTTAATAAATTGATTTTATTTGACAGAATGAGAAGAATTAGGTTATGTACAGATTATCATTTAAGAGGTATTGAATACAAGAAATAGTCAAAGCTCAACTAGACTACAGGTTTGTTTTGTTGAAAATAACTGACATTCAAATTTCAATCAGAGGTTCTACATTTTTGTAAAAAATAGTAAACTCTTAAATGTAAAATCAGTGGGACTAACTTTTCGTAAAATCTGTAATCAGCAATTAACACAACCCTATGAAAAAAAATTGATAATGTGGCTTATTGTAGAAGATGTATCGTTACAAAATTTTACAAAATGTAAATTTAAGATGTCCAAGTTCCAAATAAGACTCTTCAAAATTGAATTTAATGACATGACTGGTTCATTCTTTTGATTTAGGTTTATGATGGGTTAGTTACTGCAGGAAGAAATTAGAATATTATACATTGTCAAACACATGGAAAGAGGGCATGTATTCTTCACAATTTGCAGGAAATCCAGTCTATTTACAGGTATGACAAATAGTAGTTCAAGACAAATTTCAATCTAAAGATGATATGTTGGCTAAGGTCAAACTGAAAGGATAAACAGGCTTATTCTATGTTATACAGTATTTAGTCTGTAATTTGTAGGTTGGTTTTATTTCAAAGGTACCAAGACGGCTGCCATGGCTAAAAATAGAACATAGGGTAAAATGTAGATTTTGGCTTGTAACTCTGAAACCAAAGCATTTAAAGCAAATCTTACAGGGATTAACTTGTTTATCAAGTAAATATCTATCTGCCCTCAAATTTTCAGATGAATTGGACAACTGGTTGTTGGGTTGCTGCCCTGAATTGGTAATTTTAAGGAAATTTTGCCGTTTTGGTTATTATCTTGAAAATTATTACAGATAGAGATAAACTGTAAAGGCAATAATGTTCAGCAAAGTAAGATCTTCAAATAAGTCAACATGACCAAAATGGTCAGTTGACCCTAAGGAGTTATTGCCCTTTATAGTCAATTTTAACAATTTTCATTAATTTGGTAAATTTTGGTAAGTTTTACAAAATGTTTTCCTTTTGTAATCTTCTTTTCTGAAACTGCAGTAGAAAATCAATATAGAAAACAATCTACTAATGAACTGGCAATAAAAATAATTGATAATTCTATAACATGAAAAAAAACCACATTAATACCTGATGATGGTGTTTCTTTCTTTACATTGAAAATGATGTCACAACTATAATCCCGAACAATAGGTCGAATGTCAGATATGTTTCAGTACTTTGGCTTCATTTTCTACAGATTCAAGTGCAAATGATGCTTGAATTCCTACACTAATTTATACAGACTTCATCCCCTTTCACAGGTAATGCCTGCCTCATATTATATTTAAAACTTTAATAGAATATCAGAAATTTTGAGAGAAAATTAATCAACCATGCAAGATCTAAAACTTAATTAATATTGTTCAAATTATCAATTAACTATTAAAAAAAATTCTCATTAAAAATATAGTTCTTCATTTTATATTTTATCAGAAGTTTAGGAAAAAATTGAATTTAATTCTGTCCCTTGTTCTCATTTCCTTGGATAAATCCAATACAAATTAAAGTATTGGTATTGAATTAATATTTAAGAAATATTTCAAACCTTACCATTTTCTTCACAAGAATGAAGACCATATTTTCAGTGTCATGAGTATCAGTCATCATATTTGTTGTACTTTGTTGTTTAAAAGTTGAATACAAAAAAAGATCAACAAAGCAATTCAAAAACCACTTGAATTTTGCAACAACAAATGAGAGTTTTAACGACCTCAGCTGGCTATACAACCTTGCACAATCAACTGAATTTTGCAGAAATCATTAATAGGAAAGATTGCCCTTAAATGATAATTTTTTATTACCTTTTTGTTTTGTGGGGGTTGCACAACAACAAAATTTCACAACAAACTTTCTCATCACTTCACATTTCTAGTTAGATAAATTTTACAAAATTTCTCCCCTGAAACTACTGTCAAATTAAACCAAACTTGGTTTAAATCACCACTAGGATATCCAGGGACCACTGTGTATGATGACCCTGCCTGCCAACATGGCACACATGGCTGAAATAAAACATAGGTTTCAAACGCACTTTTTAGTCTTATATCTCTGAAACTAAACGACAGTACAACAGTTGCATTTATCATGCATCAATTGTAAATAAAAATATCAGGTGAGCGACACAGGGTCCTTGGAGCTTCTAGTTTAAAAGACAAAATGACATTTTGGATTTTTTTCCTTTTCTTTGGTAAATTGTTTGAAGAATTTAGTGGTAGGTTTGTTTGTCATTCTTGAAGATATTGATTTGATAATTAGTATACAGTTTTATCATAACAAGTTACAGATCGAGTTGGAATTTTGTTCCAGTCTGATAATTTTGTGCAGAGTTATGGTCTTTGGACATAGACAATTCACTTAAATAATCAGTTTTCAACAGTTTTTTTGTCATGCTTGAAGATTTTGACTTGATATTTTTATGTAGTTTACACCATGACAAGTTATAGATCAAGTTAGAATTTCTTTCCATTACAATGAATTTGTAACCGGTAGGGGTCTATGTATTGCCATGCAATACTCACAGAATGCTTGTTATCTTTAGGAACAGACTGGTGATGCATCTTTAATTGCTGCAGTGATAAAAGCCATTGTAAAGGAACTGTCCAATGAAATGAAAAATATCAAACATTTTAAAAAGTTAATTGGAGAATTCACAGGATATAAGGAAGGCATTGAGCCATGGTTAACAGTAAACCCAAACACAGAGGAGCTCAATCAAATAAAGAAAACAATACGAGGACTGAAATCCAAATTGAGGCACAAAGATGCTGACAGGCAGGACCTAGAAGAGGCATGTTATGTTACAAGTATAATTAAAATGATTATGTTACTGCAGATTCATTATTTTTCTTAGGTACCAATTTTCGTGGATTAAAGTTTTAGTTGATAAATGATTTCGTGGTTTTGCCAAAGTCTGCATAAATCCCTATTTATTTGGCACTTGTTGGGGCATTTTAATTCGTGGATCATCTATATCCACGAAAATTGGTATCCCACAATTAATAATAAATCCACAGTATACCTATTTTCACACATAGGAGGTAAGTGCAATGACCTTGGCATCTGATCATTAGTCTGTCAGTCCATCCTTGTTATATTTTACTCATCTTCTGTATGATTTGATATATGTTCTTGAACTTTATAATACAGCGTTGTAGTAATGTAATGAATGTAGTTTTGGTATTGACTTGTCATCTAAATCTCTTAATTTAAGCTGACACCAAAATTAATGTATAAGTTGAAGATTGAAGACTTGAGAAGACAATGTTAATGAAAAAAGATATGCACTTTACCTTAAAATGAGAAAAAAGCATACAAGTCAATATTGATTTGTCTAAAATTGGATGAAGTAATTTATTCCAAATGACATGAAAGCCGATTTGTTGTGTTACATTTCATATACATCAATTTCATGACTTCTTTTTAAGAGGCATCTTTATTTGGTAATTTCTTGTGTTTGAAAAAAACTTAAATCTTAAAACTGTGAATATAAATTGATGAAAATGTGTACTTCTTAACAGGCAGGTGACTCTGGAGAAGAGGAACTGACAGAAGTCAAATCAGAAATCCAGTCTTTAAAATGTGATCTACACAAAGCACTGCTTTCTCAAGAGAAATTTTTGGTTGGTATTTTATAGTTTATTAAAATGTTGAGTTATGAACAAAACACCCTTTTGAATAACACCTAAGTACTATAAAAAAATATTTTGTTAGTATGTTATGAAGAAAATCTGTTTTAAAGAAATCAGAACATCTTTTAAAATTCAATATTCATAGTAGAATAATTTGATTTTGGATGTAACACGTCTTTTGATTGGCTGAAAGTTTTCTGTCTATCAAATCTTAGACATAATTTTGTCATGTGACCGTGACGTCATCAACGTTTTTTCATGATTTACTCCTTAAAAATGGAATTTAGAATTAGATTATAAGGAATGACGGTAAAAAAACTATGTCTATTCGAAATAACCTCAAAAATGTGGTGCACACTTTTAAATAACCCGCTATGCTGGTTATTCAGTGTGCACCACATTTTTGATGTTATTTCTTCATAGACAGAAAAAATGTTACAGTCATTCCTTAAATATTTGGGATAACAAAGGAAAAAAATGTAGTGGTGCATTGTTCTCTCTGGAATTAAATGACAACCACGCCATATTAACTAGCCTTCATCTATGAATTGTACATGTAAACTAAATTCTTATTATTTTTCAGCTTGATTTGGCCAAAGCTACAACAAACCATTTTCCTGAACTAATAAGTCAGTTTGAAGATTTAGGAATTAAGTCATTACTGGTATGTTTTATGTATACTTATGATATAATTATGTCCCCTTTTCACTTCTATTTTGCTGCTGACTGAAGCATTTGTGTCATGGACATGGTCTTTGAAGAGATGCAGTTATGGTTAATAAATATATTTTATAATGGAAGAAATAGTAAAATATTATGAAGATTCTCATTTAATGAAGTGATATATTGAATATTGAACGAACAGGAAGCTCACCTTTCTATTTTATAGTAGTAAAAATTGTACTGACTTCCAGAAATTCATCAGAGGTCTGCCAGACATTTGGTCAAACAAACTGCAATTATTCATCTGACAAACTAAAAATCAGTGGGATCAATAATTTTCGGTAAAATCTGTAATCAGCAATTAACACAACCCTATGAAAAAAAAATTGATAATGTGGCTTATTGTAGAAGATGTATCGTTACAAAATTTTACAAAATGTAAATTTAAGATGTCCAAGTTCCAAATAAGACTCTTCAAAATTGAATTTAATGACCATGACTGTGTATCATTCTTTTGATTTAGGTTTATGATGGGTTAGTTACTGCAGGAAGAGAATTAGAATATTATACATTGTCAAACACATGGAAAGAGGGCATGTATTCTTCACAATTTGCAGGAAATCCAGTCTATTTACAGGTATGACAAATAGTAGTTCGAAGACAAATTTCAATCTAAAGATGATATGTTGGCTAAGGTCAAACTGAAAGGATAAACAGGCTTATTCTATGTTATACAGTATTTAGATACTAGGAGTAGAGTTTGTATGGATTGAGCTTTTTCATAATTGATTTCATAAGGGATTAAAAGACATGTATTACTAACCTAAAACGTAAAGGTATATTTTTATGCTTATTTTTGGCCCTGCAAATTTAAAACCAATAAATTCTATATTTGTTGTCACCAATATGTCAAACTTGGAACTTCTAATACACATGTAGCATGAATGCACCAAAAAGTTAGAAAATTGTGAGAGAAAAAATGCTGTGAAGTTGTCTTAAAAGAGCGTAATTCGAAAATAAATTGGTTTATAATTATTAATATGAAAATAAGGAGATTTGGTATGATTGTTTTTTTTTTTTTTTTTTTTTTTTTTTTTTTTTTTTTTTTTTTTTTTTTTTTTTTTTTTTTTTTTTTTTTTTTTTTTTTTTTTTTTTTTTTTTTTTTTTTTTTTTTTTTTTTTTTTTTTTTTTTTTTTTTTAAAGGACTTGAGGTACTTAGAGTTGGACTTTTTTTTTACTGTGTCCAGCACATTACACTGTTCAGGACTTTGTCAACAATTACATTGCGTATCTAACTTTAGATTGCCTACCAAATGTTATGAAACTTATACAATGCTTATTACCTAAAATTACAGATCAAGTTTGAATTTTGGTGGCGCACTTTAACGTTTAGAGTTGTGTCCTTACAAATGGAAAATTGTTGAATTTAATTTTCCGTCTCTAACTTAAGTTTGCCTCTACCAAATGCTATGAAACTTATACAATATTTATTACCACAAAATACAGATCAATTTTGAATTTTGTGGGTGTCACTTTATTGT
This sequence comes from Mytilus coruscus, assembly GCA_017311375.1. NCBI lineage: Eukaryota > Metazoa > Mollusca > Bivalvia > Mytilida > Mytilidae > Mytilus > Mytilus coruscus. Next base: position 128,580,115 of record CM029595.1, on the reverse strand, counting down.
TCTAGAGTTATGCCTTTACAAATCAAAAATTGCTGAATTTTTGTTTCGCTTCTAACTTTAGTTTGCCTCAACCAAATGCTATGAAACTTATACACAGTGCTTATTACCACAAAATACAGATCAAGTTTGAATTTTGGTGGTGTCACTTTAACCGTTCTAGAGTTATGCCCCTTTACAAATGAAAAAATTGCTGAATTTTTTGTTTCCTTTCTCTAACTTAAGTTAGCCTCAACCAAATGTATGAAACTTATACACAATGCTTATTACCACAAAATACAGATCAAGTTTGAATTTTGGGGTTGTCACTTTTATTTTCTAGAGTTATGCCTTTTTACAAATGGAAAAATTGCTGAATTTTTCGTTTCCGTTCTCTGACTTAAGTTTGCCTCAACCAAATGCTATGAAACTTTTACACAATGCTTATTAACACATAATACAGATCAAGTCGGAATTTTGGTGGTGTCACTTTAACCGCTCTAGAGTTATGCCCCTTTACAAATGGAAAAATTGCTGAATTTTTCGTTTCCGTTCTCTAACTTAAGTTTGCCTCAACCAAATGTTATGAAACTTATACACAATTGTTATTACCACAAAACTCATATCAAGTACAAATTTGGGTAGCGTCACTATTACCGTTTTTCAGTTATGTCCCTTTTAACTTTATATGATAGACAAGCGGGGGCATCATGTATGTCCCATGGACACATTCCCCATTTATTTAAATTTAAAAAGTTATGAAATGATTTTATTTTTACAGAATGAGAGATTAGGTTATGTACAGGTAGAACACCAAGAGGTCATGTGTCTACAAGAAATAGTCAAAGCTCAACTAGACATACAGGTTTGTTTTGTTGAAAATAATAACAAATTAAATTTTAAAGTTAGATGAAATCTACATTTTATGTAAAAAGGTATAGTAAACTCCTTTAAATGGTTGACCCGATTGAAACTAAGCTTTTTAAATAACGTAATTTTAGTTGAAACTTGATAAATGTAATTTATAACCAATACTAAAGTAAAAAATAATGATTTAAAAAATTTCAGACACACATTTTACTTTTGTATCTCTGAATAACTATTCATAAACCTAAATAAATACTGATGAAAAAATCCACATTTGATGAAATTTTTAGATACGTTGTATATTGACAAAATATTGATTTACATAGATAATGAAAGCAACATGTTTGTTTTTATTTAACAGCTGCGACAGAAGATCATAGAAAACCTTGGGAAATCCATCCAGTGTCTGCATGAAGGACACATAATCCATGGTGAAATAAATCCTAGTAATATTGGTTATACATCTGATGGCGATATTGTTTTATTATGTCCAGATTTCTCAAAATCTTTGGTAGGTAGAACAGAGTTCATATTACTGTAAACCAACTTATTTTCGCGGATACTTTATTTCGCGTTTAGCCCTTTCTAGACCACTTCGCGGCGATGTAATTTTGCGATTTTCAAATTTACTTGATAAAGTTGAATAAAAAAGATCAAATTTTACATATTCGCGACGATTTATTTTCGCGTTATTTTTCTACTCGCGAAATTAAATCGCACACGAAAATTAGTTGGTTTACAGTATGTCTGTTCCAATTATCACAATTGGTTGTATATTTATGTTTATAGTACTGTAAATTAAGAAAATTCTGCTTTGTATTTATAATTGCCAAAATTGCAGCAGGCAAAGTTTCACAAAAAGAAAAACAGGCATTTAAAATTTGGATAGCATTATTTGTGCAGCATTTGCTGAAATGTAGAAAGTTTATTGGCTGCAATGTCATCCAATGGGCAAAGTTTGAAAGACATGATAGATAATCTGCTCATCGCTATTTTCCTAAGCAGTGACATTTGGCTTATGACGTTAACATATTTTCACTCTACTTGACTGAGAAAAACATGCTTCAGTTGAATTGCTTAAGATGGCAAGCTATCACACTGAAAATAAAAGAATCATTTAAGATATTAACAATATAAAATGTTAATTATCCTCAAAGCAGCATCATTTTCCTCAAAGAATAATGATCATTATAAACAAATATTAAACTCAATCCACAGAAAAGATATTAAAACAGATTATATACTTAAAAATTCAATATGCTGTAATTATACCCCGCTTTAAAAAAGTGGGGTATACTGTTTTACCTCTGTCTGTCCGTCCATCCATCCATCCATCCGTCAGTCCATCCGTCCCATCTTTCTCAGGAACTACATTACAAGGATTTCTGAAATTTGGTTTCAGGGTTTATATGAGTCAGCTATACCGTGTGATGCGTTTTCAGATTCATCCTCAACAACTTCCTGTTTAACTTATACTTTTAGGGGTATCATTAGTGAGCAGTAGCTCACAGATTCACTTGTTTTGATTACAGTGTTTTGTTTTTAAATAGGATTAATCTGAAATATGTAATTTATTTTGAATGAAGAATGCATAAGAAACTTAACAATAAATTTATTATTATACCCCTGCTTTTTGTAGTGGATAGCATATAGTGATGGGGAGTCCATCTGTCTGTCTGTTCGTTCATAAGTCTCTGCAACTGCTCCTGAACCGCATAACATAATTCTGTGAAACTTTGTAGATTTTAGTTTGTTTTTAAGTGGTTTTACATTGTTAATATGATCTTTATTTATATCTTCAGGAGGACAGGTTAAAGAAAGCCTTTTTAGCAGAAAATGGTCTGTGTTTTAGATGTCCTGAAGTTGCTTGTGGAAGGAGTGCAGGAACCAAATCAACTGACATGTATTGTCTAGGATTAGTTATATTATGGGTATGTCTAACTTGACATTATTTTCCAATGTTCTTGGTATGAGTTTACCATGTAAAAATTGCTAACTCTGGGACTGATTTTTGTCTCGCCTGCAACTTCTGTTACAGAAAGCTAGACTTAAGATTAGTGTTCCTGTTGCGGCGGCTTAAACTAATTACTTAAAAGCTTAATATTGTAGAAAGTGTAAGACCTCGATGCTTCATACTTTGTATAAAGATGCCTTATGTTATGAAGTTTTAATCTCTCATATGTCTATTGTCCTTGACCTTTTTTTCATGGTTCAGTGAATACCTGAAAAAAAAAGGTAAAGATTTTTTGTAATGTTAATTTCTCTCTTATTATGAGTAATGAGTAATAGGATAACTACATTTGGTATGTGTGTACCTTGCAAGGTCCTCATGCCTGTCAGACAGTTTTCACTTGACCTTGACCTCATTTTATGGATCAGTGAACAAGGTTAACTTTTCGTGGTCAAGTCCCTATCTCAGATACTATAAGCAAAAGGTCTACTATATTTGGTGTGTGTAATGACTAAGGTGTACATGTCCATTTGGCAGGTATCTTAGGACCTTGACCTCATTTACATGGTTCATTGGACAGTGTTTAGTTTTTGTGGTTTGGTCTATATCTTAGATATCATAAGCAATAGGTCATTATATTTTGTGTATGGAATAATTGCAGGATGTACATATCTGTCTGGCAGGGTTCATATGACATTGACCTCATTTGCATGGTTCATTGGTCAATGTTAAGATTTTGTGGTGTGATTTGTTTCTCAGGTCCTATTAGCAATAGGACCACTATATTTGGTGTATGGAATGATTGTAAGGTGTACATGTTTGTCTGGAATGGTTCATCAGACTGTGACCTCATTTTTAAAGAACATTGATAATGTTAAGTTTATGTGATACTTGTAGTAAAACCTTTATATTACAGACTTTCAACATGAAATCAATGATAAGTAAAACAGGCGAGACATTTCAGTGTATGCAGGGGATCACATTTGAATTTTTATAGCAAGGGGCATTAAGTGTTACCCTTGTCTGTCCGTCCTGAAAATTGGTTTCCGTTCTTTAACTTTAGTTTGCCTCAACCAAATGTTATGAAACTTATAGACAGTGCTTATTACCACAAAACACAGATCAAGTTTGAAATTTGGTGGTGTCACTTTTACCATTCAGGAGTTATGCCCTTTATAAACATACAAATTGCTGAATTTTTCGTTTTCGTTCATTAACTTTAGTCTGCCAAACCAAATGTTATGAAAGCTATACACAATGCTTATTACCACAAAACACAGATCAAGTTTGAAATTGGGTGGCATCACTTTTACCGTTCTTAGGTTATTATGCCCCTTCATAAATGGAAAATTGCTAAATCTGTCATTTCCTTCCACTTACTTTAGTTTGCCTCAACCAAATGTTATGAAACTTATACACAATGCTTATAATCACAAAACAGTCTTAACTATGTGAATCCTGCATCTGTATGTGGAAGTTAACTCATGCATATTTACAAGTGGGGGCATCTGTGGCCCATAGACACATTCTCTATTTATTTATTTTTTATGTAAATTGTAGTGGTACATTTTGTGTTTGAACTTTCACCTTTTACATGTTAATTCCTATACACAAAAGTATGTACCAAATATTAGATACATGTTAATTAAAAAGATTTCTATAGTAATTCATATATATTGATAATATTTTAGAAATTTCTTTATTTCAGCTTTATTTCCATCAATCACTATTCCATTTAAGGCAGATGGATACCCTAGACTGAATGATCTACAAATGGTTTGTATTAAGTTACAGATAAACATTCAAATGATTGGGATTTTGTATTCATGGAAATGCTTAATTAGTTTACAAATAGAACATTAATGCATTTTAGTGGACTAAGTCAACTATTGAAATATGTAGAAAAACTTATCTACTCAGAACTAAACAAAATTTAGCAGTGAGTTCATAATGATGTATTGAATTTGTAAAATCATGAAATCAAATATTCGTGAAAATACAATTTGTCCACAACAAAATTTGCTACCAGAGCTGAGGGGATAACTGTCAGTCTGTGCAAGTCATGTCAAACTCAGAACTTTTAAATGCCTTGATTGATAAAAATGAGACCTGTTATTATTGTCACCTACCACCAGAGAGTGGGTGTATGATAAATAATGTTAGAATTTTAGCAAGTTCAACTTTAAATACCCATACCGTAGAAAGGCTTGTATAGTTCGCACTGGTACATAGTCCGCACCCCTTCTCCACACGAAATTTTAGGTAAAAACTTTTGTAACTGTTAGAAAAGGTCTAATGAAACTCCGTAATTTCAAATCCTGCGGTCGTTATGGTATTTTCTTGAAAAACCTGTTTTCCATCATCAAACAAGCTGAAACTGCTTGTAAATGATTCTAGAACGCTTCATGATTGTTAAAATAAGTTTAATTCACTTAAAAAACAATTTAGAAACTTGTGTATGTTTAAACAGGAAGTGTAAAAAGCACGTGTAAAAGAAGAAATTAACCGGTGAGAGTCGAATCCGTACATAACAGATGTCACTATAATACGACTTTGAAAGTAAAACAGTTCCATCCTTTTGTAAAACAGTCTTTAATATATCTATCACATTAATGTTTGAAGGGTCTTAAGCTAATACAAACCATATTAGTCAGTATGAAACACCAAAACGGAACGAACAATAACCGATTACGTTTTGTAGTTTACAAATTCTAAGCTGGTTTACGGTTGTCTTTTTCACTATGTTTGTATCGTTTCAATCAATAAGATACCAGTTGATTTCAACAAAAGGATTGAAAAGAAACGAGAAATTTGTAATGAAAGGTTTATTTTTAATTTTTATCAGTATTGATTTGATATTGAATAGAAATAACTTATTAATATGGATGAGTTAAAATTATTAGTTTGATGATAAGGCGCCTCTACAATATCAATAACAAAGATGGCGGAACGTAAACAAACCATCTCTCATGAAATTGAAATTTTCTCTTATTTCTTGCTTATTGTACTCTATAGTCCGCACCCGTCTGGAAGGTCCAATTTTGGAGAATAAAACCGCGGACTATACAAGCCTTTCTACGGTATTCAAATATAGATGTCATGTCCAGCCCAGAACTTGCCTCAAAGGAATGTCTGTCTGCTAAGTTAAGGTTATTACTTTTTAAATAAAGATGAATACAAGGGGTGAGGGTATCATGTTGTGACCTTTGCGAACAGTACCTCTAGTTGAATTATCTATAGCATTAGCATTATCAGTGTTTGAGTGATGCAAAAAGCTTCAATACAAACTTGATTGATCCAAAATTATTTCTATAAAATTTATACAGTTTTTCTTGAGTAAACATTTATTATATAAGGATTGTTTACTTTTTAGGATCCCCAGATATCTTCATTGTTGTATAATCTATTGTGTAATCCTGATTCAAGATACAGAGCTAACCAAATGCTGGACTGTGAATACATCAAAGCAAAGATGGCCATTCCAGCTTCAAATAAGTCTGATACAAGGTACACTAATGCTGAATTGTCTAGGAATCTGATTGGCTACTGTTTTTACTTCACAGGCTATTCTGATATTGTTCTGATTATAACAAAATTTGCTGCACTTACGAAATGCTTGTATAAAAATTAATAATCATTGGTCATGGTTTATTGTGGATCAATTTCCTCAGACATTAAATTTATTCTCAATAAATAATGCAAATATATAACAGTGTTACAACATTTAACTATACCAATAAGAATTATAGCAGAATTTGTCTGATTCTATAGATTGGGATAAACTTTAAAAAAACAACAACACCTGAAATATCAAATATTATAACAAACAACAAAGAACATCAGAAACTCAAAACAAACAACCACAACAAAGAACATCAGAAACTCAAAACAAACAACCACAACAAAGAACATCAGAAACTCAAAACAAACAACCACAACAAATTACTGAAAAGCTTAATATTGTAGAAAGTGTAAGACCTCAATGCTTCATACTTTGTATAAAGATGCCTTATGTTATGAAGTTTCCATCTCTCATATGTCTATTGTCCTTGACCTCTTTTTCATGGTTCAGTGAATACCTGAAAAAAGTTAAAGATTTTTTGTAATGTTAATTTCTCTCTTATTATGAGTAATGAGTAATAGGATAACTACATTTGGTATGTGCGTACCTTGCAAAGTCCTCATGCCTGTCAGACAGTTTTCACTTGACCTCGACCTCATTTTATGGATCAGTGAACAAGGTTAACTTTTCATGGTCAAGTCCCTATCTCAGATACTATAAGCAAAAGGTCTACTATATTTGGTGTGTGTAATGACTAAGGTGTACATGTCCATTTGGCAGGTATCTTAGGACCTTGACCTCATTGACATGGTTCATTGGACAGTGTTTAGTTTTTGTGGTTTGGTCTATATCTTAGATATCATAAGCAATAGGTCAATTATAATTTGTGTATGGAATAATTGCAGGGTGTATATATCTGTCTGACAGGGTTCATATGACATTGACCTCATTTGCATGGTTCATTGGTCAATGTTAAGATTTTGTGGTGTGATCTGTTTCTCAGGTCCTATTAGCAATAGGACCACTATATTTAGTGTAAGAAATGATTGTAAGGTGTACATGTTTGTCTGGAATGGTTCATCAGACTGTGACCTCATTTTTAAAGAAAATTGATAATATTAAGTTTATTTTTAAAGAACATTGATAATATTAAGTTTATGTGATACTTGTAGTAAAACCTTCCTATTACAGACTTTCAACATGAAATCAATGATAAGTAAAACAGGCCAGACATTTCAGCGAATGCTGGGGATCACATTTGAATGTTTTTTATGCTCCCGCTAGGGGGCATTAAGTGTTACCCTTGTCTTTCAGTCCTGAAAATTGATTTCCGTTCTTTAACTTTAGTTTGCCTCAACCAAATGTTATAAAACTTATACACAGTGCTTATTACCACAAAACACAGATCAAGTTCGAAATTTGGTGGCATCACTTTTACCATTCAGGAGTAATGCCCCTTTATAATCATACAAATTGCTAAATTTTTCGTTTCCGTTCATTAACTTTAGTCTGCCTCAACCAAATGTTATGCACAATGCTTATTACCACATAACACAGATCAAGTTTGAAATTGGGTGGCGTCACTTTTACCATTCTTAAGTTATGCCCTTCATAAATGGAAAATTGCTAAATCTGTCATTTCCTTTCACTTACTTTAGTTTGCCTCAACCAAATGTTATGAAACTTATACACAATGCTTATAATCACAAAACAGTCTTAACTATGTGAATCCTGCATCTGTATGTGGAAGTTAACTCATGCATATTTACAAGTGGGGGCATCTGGCCCATAGACACATTCTCTATTTATTTATTTTTTATGTAAATTGTAGTGGTACATTTTGTGTTTGAACTTTCACCTTTTTACATTAATTCCTATACACAAAAGTATGTACCAAATATTAGATACATGTTAATTAAAAAGATTTCTATAGTAATTCATATATATTGATAATATTTTAGAAATTTCTTTATTTCAGCTTTATTTCCCATCAATCACTATTCCATTTAAGGCAGATGGATACCCTAGACTGAATGATTTACAAATGGTTTGTATTAAGTTACAGATAAACATTCAAATGATTGGGATTTTGTATTCATGGAAATGCTTAATTAGTTGACAAATAAAACATTAATGCATTTTAGTGGACTAAGTCAACTATTGAAATATGTAGAAAAACTTATCTACTCAGAACTAAACAAAATTTAGCAGTGAGTTCATTATGATGTATTGAATTTGTAAAATCATGAAATCAAATATTCGTGAAAATACAATTTGTCCACAACAAAATTTGCTACCAGAGCTGAGGGGATAACTGTCAGTCTATGCAAGTCATGTCAAACTCAGAACTTTTAAATGCCTTGATTGATAAAAATGAGACCTGTTATTATTGTCGCCTACCACCAGAGGGTGGGTGTATGATAAATAATGTTAGAATTTTAGCAAGTTCAACTTTAAATACCCATATTCAAATATAGATGTCATGTCCAGCCCAGAACTTGCCTCAAAGGAATGTCTGTCTGGTAAGTCAAGGTTATTACTTTGTATATAAAGATGAATACAAGGGGTGAGGGTATCATTTTGTGACCTTTGCGAACAGTACCTCTAGTTGAATTATCTATAGCATTAGCATTATCAGTGTTTGAGTGATGCAAAAGCTTCAATCAAAACAAACAACCACAACAAAGAACATCAGAAAATCAAAACAAATAACCACAACAAAGAACATCAGAAACTATTTGGGCAGAATCCATAGAAAGGATGTTTTGCAAACAATTGATATATTTTGTAAGGAACAAATTAATTGCTGAAACTTTATCTTAAATGTATCATGCTGAAATTTGATTTCCATTGAAATAATAATTTATGGCCTACCTTCTATAGAAGCTAGGGTATTAAAGTATCCTGGTCTGTCTATTTATATAGATATAAGAAGATGTGGTATGAGTGCCAATGAGAAAACACTCCATCCAAGTCAAAATTTTTAAAAGTAAACCATTATAGGTCAAAGTACGGTCTTCAACATGGAACCTTGGCTCACACCGAACAGCAAGCTATATAGGGCCCCAAAAATGACTAGTGTAAAACCATTCAAACAGGAAAACCAACAGTCTAATCTATATTATAAACGAGAAACGAGAAACACTTATAAACCACATCAACAAATGACAACTACTGAACATCAGATATGTTCCTTATCAGGTTAAAGTTTTAGTTTGATGTACTTTACCATGAAGTTATGGTTACAACAACTTGAAACTTAGTGTACATGTTCATTTTAAAGTAGACTTTAAACAGAAAAAACCAAATTAGACCCAGATGTTCACTGAACATGAAAATATGATAGAGCAAATAGGGCAAAATATGATAGAACAAATAGGGCAAAATATGATAGTACAAATAGGGCAAAATATGATAGTGCAAATAGGGCAAAATATCCTATGCCAGTTATAATACACCATAATTAATGCCAACACTCTACCATAGGAGAATTAATGCTTCCAGTACTAAAAAAATGATTCAGTGGGCATATCTGTTATTTATGTTTCATTCATTCCTCAACAAAACATTAAGTATTAAATCATTAAACCACAACACTTAGGCTAGTACATAAAACAAAAATACCATATAATTATGGGATCAGCAACCAGTTGTGCAGCTAACTTTATTAGATGATATTTATTAAACAAGAAAGGAAAAGTCTGTCAAATTTGACATCTGCACTGGCCACTGACATGTTGAAATATCTACAAATTCCAAACAGAAATAGTTTGTATACAAATAAATGAAAACAAAATAAATATTCTCTATACAAATAACTAATTTAGCTGCACTGAAAACTCAGCCTCCAATGATTATAAGCTAGTTTGATGAACAAAGAAATCTATTCCCTGCTTTTAAAATTCCTACAACATCAGTTGCAATTTTAAGTCCAAAATTTAACAGCAGTTAAAGGTCCAATTTGAACCAATATCCTTAAGTATTGTTGCTTATCAGTATTTTTATTGTTCAGAATGTTTAGTATGTGGCAATAGAAATATGCTGTTTTTAAAAATGTTTTTTTTAAATGATTTTATAATTATAAAACTCATCTTGTTTTTATATCTATATATTTCAGTACTGATGATACGTTTTCAACATCCACTTCTATATGTAGTGTTATAGATAACTTTAATGTCAACGCTTTACCTCCTTGTGAGGATGTTCAGCCAAACCAGGAGACATTCAGTGAAGAATCTTTTCCACCAGCTCATGGCACAGTAACGATGAGCAGTGTGCCAGCAGGAGAGGATTCTTTCCCAGAAGTTTCCCAATTTAATCCCATGGAGTTCGATTCAGATCAGAATAATAGTGCTGCTGATGGAATATTTGTGAACAATGCTGAAATGTTGGCCAATTGTATTTCACAGTTGCCTCCCTTGTCAGAAATGCCAAGATTACCAGAATCTGATGCAGACTTATCTGAGAGTTACCAGACACCGGAGGGGTTGGTGGAGGAAGCAGAAGAGAAGACGGGAGGAAACGTCAGTCCAATACCAGATGAAGTGGATGAATTGGACAATTCTGAAACTTGTTAGTTATTTTGATGTAGGTTTCTATCATGTCTTTATAGAAAAAAATATGAGATTAAATTTGGACTGAAGGTCAGGTTGAAGGAAAGATTTTGTAGAAGCAATTACCGTTGAAGGTGTCTCACAGATTATAGGAACTTCCATATTACCAAATCATCAGAAGAATAAACAATATGGTTGTGAAAGATAGCATTTAATGTTGTAGAGAAAGATTAGTAAGTGTATTGTTGTCCAAATGATAGTGCTACTTATGTTAGCATTCTACAAGCTACTGTATTGCTTTGCATTAAGTCTGAACTTTTTTGGGATAAAAATTGAGTCCTGTCAAAAAATTATTGTAGATACAGTAGGCTTTTAAGAAGAGGACTATTGTAATTCGATTGTTGATCATGATTAAAAATGAGCAGTCAGTTCTAGTGCATATGTAGTATGACCCATTTAAGGTCAAGTTACAGTAAATGAGCAATATCACAAGATTTCAAGAGATTTTGAACACTTCATCTGATTATTAAATTTGAGCTAGAAATTAAAAAAAATAATGCATTTATCTCTTTTATGTTCGGAAAAAGAAATAAATGATTTCTTTTAAAAGAGATATTCTTAAATAGATTGCATGTAAAATTGCTGAAAAACATTCTTAAGATTGTCATACTTATTCAGATCTTCAAAACCAATCCAAAGATTTTCCTAAACATTGTTTTCTTGTAACTACATAAATTTCTGTTCGATTGATATAAAATAATCAAAGTGTCACCTACCTCCTATTGGTGTACATGGTGTATGAACAATTCACTTATACTGTTTATGGTGAAAAACAACAGCATAGTGTTTACTGACTTCTTTACTTTGATGTTTTGTTGTAATTTTATTAAGAACTCCACTACGACTGATTTATACCCTAAACGAAGTTGTCGACCCTATGACTATTTTACATCATTGAAACCAAAGTTTTATTAGGCAACAACATCTATGGATTGGATGTTGAGAAAGAGTGTTCATATATAATTTGAGCAAGTTTATAATAATTTTACATACAATTTATACAATGTTTGCCCATTTTAAAGATTTCCATTCAATAACATTTTAGCAAGTATAACGTTTAAATGCGTTCTTGTTTCTATTTTCATTTCAAGTTCATTGTAAAGTTGTATGCAAAACTTTTACAAAATTCTGTGATATAGGCCATTTATTGTTTCATTATCTTAAATGGTAATTGAGTGTTTTGTAAAGTTAATGATTTCTTTATTTAAGAAAATATGTAAGTTTTTCTTTTTAGTATTTTTCAACAAGACTTATGAATACTTTCACTTCTGATTGTTAATTTTGATAAAGTTCCTTTAAAAAAGCAGAAATATGTTTCAGATGAAAATGTTCAGACAACATATTCATTGATGATTAATTGATTTTCAAGCATAATGGGACAATAATGACAATTGGTGCTACATCTTATTTTAAAATGAATTATTAACACACTATACTTCAACATTTAATACATATTTTGCACAGAGCATTGTTTTGAGTTTTGGATTGCAAATATTCTAATCAATGTATTTATACATTAAATTTGTTTTTAATTTGTAATAAAATTCATTAAGAAGTAAAACATTAAGCTAGAAGAAATTTATAAACCAGTGGTTTGATGCAGATTTAGTTTAATTTACAATGGTAATATTTAATAATCACTTTCTAAAAATATTAGGCTGTTATTTTAGAAAACAGTATGTTAATAATTTTGTATAAACCAATAAATTTTTTGTTTCTAGCTAACTTTTATCAGATTTTAATTTCTATATAATACAAAGGTCAAATTTTAGTGTAAATTATACATCCTTGCTTTACATAAGCTGAACAAAATGCCCATTTTTTAAGAAATGCAATTTGAATGGATTAATACAAACTTCTTGTTCTGGGTGGACAAATTTGTACAGAAATTATTAGGAAAGATGCATGATATATAATCACATGCTTCATAATGACTACTGGATTAATTTATTGTACTTTTATTGTTCAAGTAATTGTTATGTTTATTTTCACTAAGTATCAATCATTTTCATTTAATTATCATACTAGTCAAAGTTACTTGAAAAAAATGTTTTATATAAAATAAAAATTTTTGTTCGGATAATTGTGTTCTGTATTTTGATATTTGTTATATATACCATATTGAATTTTATACCCTCTAGGAGCGAAGACTAACTATATTGAGTTCACCTGTATACACCCCACAGTTCGTCCAACAAATATTTCTGTCACACTTTTCTCATATTCTACTGATAGCTTCAGAACTGTAGCTTTTCGCAAATTGTCAAGAAATATCTTCAGGACCTAAGAGCTACGGTTACGCAGCTATCAACAGCTTGACAATGATGAGTTGTAACTTGTGAGCATTTTTCGCTTGTTAGATTCCTACTTTCTGTCAGATCTTATCAGATAAAATTTTGTCGCCACACATTTCTCGTGCACTATTGGATAGATTGACTTCAGTTTTGGTCAGTAGCATGACAGTGATGAGTTTGACATGTTAACACTTGTCTAGCACTTTTCAGACACCTACTTACTGTTTACTGTAACACTTATCTGAGAAACAAAAGAACAGAATGACCTCATATTATCAGCAGCTTAGTAGTGATTAGTTGTAACATGTGAGCGCTCCTGGGAACTGTTGCATCTACATGTAACTTATGTTTGCATATACTTTGAATCACAAATGAGATTATGCTTAGCATGACAACGTGTGCATGCATTCTTGTTCTTATCAATTGTTGTGGATGTGATGCTCAAAATTTTAGAAATAAGATGGGATGAACATCTCCTGCGCAACACATTGTGGGGGATATAGAAATACAGGGTGTGCATCCAAGCGTCTCATTCCGGTCTTGTAAGCACTCTTGCATGTACAATTCTTGCCAGATAGTTATGAAAATTATATCAAAGGTTTATATCAGCAATTTTTCAGACTGACACATGTTTAAAGAACTAAAGCAAAAATCTTTTTAGTTATTGCCCTTGGACAGATGAAATATGTGCAACACATATGGGTGACATTGGGACTCTGTTCTTTTATATTTCAGAAAGAAGAAAAGCTGGACAATCTATTGTGTATACAGATGTCTTACAGTTTACTATGACATAATTCCTTTGTCCTTGACCTTATTTTCATGGTTCAATGGCTATATTTTTTATGCCCCACCTAGGGGCATTATGTATTTTGGTCTCTGTGTCCGTTCATCCGTCTGTCCCGCTTCAGGTTAAAGTTTTTGGTCAAGGTAGTTTTGATGAAGTTGAAGTCCAATCAACTTGAAACTTAGTACACATGTTCCCTGTGATATGATCTTTCTAATTTTAATGCAAAATTAGAGTTTTGACCCCAGTTTCACAGTCCACTGAACATAGAAAATGATAGTGCGAGTGGGGCATCCATGTACTATGGACACATTCTTGTTATCACATATTTTTCTATTACTATAACCAAAAAGACAAACTGCATTGGTGTATAGAATTGTTGTAAGGTAACATCTTATTCTGAAGAGTCAATCTGACATCAACCTGATTTTCAAGGTCCATTGATGAAAATTACATATTTTCTTGATAAGGTAAGTTTTTTTGATAAAACTATAATTAGTGTATAGAATGATTGTAAGGGGTGAGTGTCAGTTGGACAGGTTCATCTGACTTGGACCTCATTTTCAGGTTTCATTGTCAAGTTTTTGTGATAAGGTTAGTTTCTTAGTTGGAATAGTTACAGTAACTAATAGGTCAACTATAATTGGTGAATAGGATCATTGTTATGTTTTCATGTCCATCTGACATGGTTCATTCGACAGTGACTGCATTTTCATGGGTCATTCATTATGTGAAGTTTATGTGATAGCATTAGTTTGATCTTGATACATAATACTGGTCAGGAGAGGTTAAGCACTCACAAACACATTTATACCTACTATATTCTTATATGTTGCTGTCCAAAGTTTTGAGACTGTAATTCAATGGTTGTCATTAGTTGCTGTCTGCATAAATTTGTTTACATTTGTTGATTTTTGCATAAATCGAGGTGCTGGAATTCTCTGGACTTTTTCACATTTTGTCATGCAGGGCTTATAATATGGTAATACAGTATTGGGTATTTGTTCATTGTTGAAGGCTGTACAGTGCCCTTCAGATGTTTATATCCTCGTCCTTGGTCTCTCAAATTGCAATTTGGTCAGAATTTTATATAAACTGCAATAGATGGAGAAAAACACCTACAGTCAAGTCACAGTGATTGCATTATTGGTATGCAGCATATTCTGACATTGTTAATATTTTATAATCAATAATAAAATCATGCTACATTACCTGTAATTTAAAACTATGGGTTAAATATTCAAAGTTGTGGTGATTCAAGTTTGATCTCAATTGTCATAAGCATTTTAGAGGGGAAAATGTTCCAGTGGACCTCCCTCTGTCTCATATTCTGTGACCTGTGTGAATTTGTGGTCAGCATGAAAACAGTTTTGGAAATTACGGCAAGTTAAAGTAAAATGCAGCAGGGGACTCAAAATTTGTGATTTATAGGGGTTTTTTAACGGCTATCAGTCATATCTAAAAAAAACATTGAAAGGTATACATTTCCAGCCAACAGGTAAGGTTAAACCAGGCCTTGACCACAAATGCAGGGTTTGATGATCATTATTTTTTTGTGACAAGGTTAATGTCTACGATTCTTCCAAGTAAAGGAATACTGCCCTAAACAACCCAGACAATATCATTCATGATGGACTAAAACAATTACCTCGACAAGAATCACTCAGAAGATTAAAAGAAGTCCTAGTGTTCAATATCTACAAAAATATACTACTAAATAAGAGAAATGTGATATTGATTTCTTACTATTGCCCCTGTTCCTGAAAAACCAAAACAGAAATATCTAAGTCACTTAAAATGTAGAAAAGGTGACTAAAATCTTTTGATCAATATTGACTGAAATAGAATATTCCATTATTGTTTCAGACAAATAGTTTTAAACAGACTTTAAAAGCTAGACACATGACAATGCAAAGCTTACCAAACGGTATGCTAACTCGTACTAACAGTCCAAAGGAAGACATGTCAATCCTATTATAAAATTTGACCACTGGTACATGTATTTTCTCCTAGTCTTAAATACCATTTGTTTAGTCTAGAAGAAACCAATAAACATATCAATTTTAAATATTCAATGCAATGCTGACCTGTTTTCTGAAAATGCAACAGTGTGACATTTTTGATGGTCCATCAAGAAAGGACATTATAAGAAAGATTAACATTCAGGTCATTCAAGAATGAAAAATTAAGTTAACAAGTCTTCCAATCATGAATTTCATTACTTGTATTATATTCAACCTCTAGCTCTGTCCCATGGCCCTTTAATAATAAATCCAATATTTATACATATGGTAACTGGTCCCATCTTTTAATCAAACAAATATAGAACATACATGTACATATTACATCAAATTCACCTTGAATTCACAGGTTATCATGGTTATAAAGATATTTCTAAGAATTACGCTACAGTGTTCTCCCCAGGACCATACAACACCATGGTACTGTAGTGCTATATGTATTACCATGATGATGGTTTTGTCTATCTGAATAGATTTTATAACAGAATGTATTGTAAATGTAGTGCTATAATTTTAGGGAAACTGTGCTATTTTAAATACCATAGTGCTATTTGAAAATACTTGGGCAGTCTTCAGGATAAACTTTTGCAACCACAACCCAGACACTCTTTTTCTTGGAAAATTTTGTGAAGATTTTATAAGTTTGTAGTAGAAAACCTTGCAGGCCTGATTTTTATTACTGTAAATTCAGAAATTATTGCGTGCATTTATTATTGCGATTTTGTCATTTGAGACTAAAATGCGCTTTTAATTTTGCAATATTGAGAAAAATCCTGTTTAATTCATATTAAAGATTTCAAAATGCGAGTTTAAATTATTGTGATTATAACCCTGTCGCATTTTTCGCAATAATAAAAACATCGCAATAATTTCTGAATTTACAGTAGCATGTAGTGGAAAATCTTGCAGGCATTATAGTAATTTTATAAGCCAGGGCTGGGTGTAAAGACTGCTTGGAAGAATACTGCAACTACAGTAATTAAGGTCATCCACGGATTACACTTTTAACATTGACACTGTCATGACTGTCATAAAATGGAGATGATGGTTTACTTTTATAAATTGTTATTTGGATGGAGAGTTGTCTCATTGGCACTCACACCACATCTTCCTATATCTATGAATTCTTGATGTTTAAGTAATTTGTAAGGCAAATCGATTGAATTCCAAACTTTGCAGAATTCTAATTCATTTAATTTAATTGAATTTCTTTTACTCCCATTATACATATTTATACCAATAGTAGTATTAGTACTGTTAATTCAGTCACAAAAGGAACTTTTAAGAACAGTTAATTTAATGGGTTTATGAAAAAACGGAATAAGTTTATCATGGTTTTCGTCTTTCTGTCAATTACGTTTGCATCATGAAGAAAGTTTATGTTGAATGCACTTTTATAATCTGTATCTGTGAGACATCTATTAAATCATTTAATGTCTGGTCATTCTTATTGGTAACTTACTTTTTCTACATTCTGTATGATTCTGACTAGAATTTGAGTAATGAGCATGATAAATGTACATGTTATATATATTTGTATTATCACAATATGAAAGTTATATACTTTGCTATTTTAACCCCCCCAAATAATAATATCACAGACCAACCTCTAGTGAAAAAAACTATTGCAAGAAGTATTCATATTGCAACTATCTGGTGAAAATAATATAAACTTCAAAAACACAAAATTCATACACTAATTACACCTTTTGTGAAGATATGGCAAATGTCCATGTTTTGCTGCTATCAGAAACCTTCAAAATTATTAGGATAAAAATACCATCATCCAGAGTCTCTCATAAAATCCTGTCACTGCTCTGTGAGGAGTTACACATATGAAGAGCAGACAGATGAACAAGGCTACATTCTTGAGGTATTTAGTGTCTTTATTTGTTGTTTCATTGATGAATACCCAATATTTTATATTCATAAAGAAAATTCACTATTTCAATGTACACTTTTTGTACACATACCCTGGAACTAATAACCAAGGGAATGAATATCAAATTAAAGGTACTTGAACATGTTTAAGCTAGAAAATTTTTGTAATTTCAATTTCAATTAAACTTTCCTTCATGCAACTCCTATACTTTTCTTTTTTGTATTTTGATCCAAATTCATTTTTGGGTTTCATATATAGCATAACATGGGTTTTGCCATATCTAGTTCTTATTTTCGTAAATTTAAAGTGTTTTCCTCAACACTAAACAGATTAAGAATCTAAGTCAATGGGAAGTACTCCTACACCAACTCCACCTTCATGAGCACACATAGGCTGTAACGATTTCCATTCATCCTTGTCGGGCTCATAACATTCAACTGTAGTTAACTGAACAATACCATCATACCCACCAATTGCAAATAGTTTTCCATATGAAGCTACCATAGCAACACGACTTCTTCTTATCTGCAGTGGTTTAACATAAGCCCATTCGTTTTTCTGAGGATCGTAACATTCAACGCTATTTAAAAAGATAGATCCATCATATCCACCAGCCACATACAGTTTCCCATTTAATGTAGCTACACCAAGACGACATCGTTTTGTTAACATGTTAGGTATGTACCTCCAAGTATTGGTGGAAGGATTGTAACACTCCACTGAATCAAATATTGATAATCCATCATGACCACCACAGGCAAATATTTCTCCATCAAGACAGGCAACACCTGCAGCACTTCTGTGTTTTAACATACTAGCTACCATAGTCCAACTGTCAGCATCTGGGTCATATATTTCTACAGTTCTGAGTGATGAAACACCATCATAGCCACCACAAGCATAAACATGTTTACCTAAGGATGTGGCTCCATGTGCACTTCTTTTGCAATGCATTTTGCAAACTGTTTTCCATGTTTTATTGCTTGGTTTATACACTTCTACAGTATTTAATCTATCTTCTCCATCATATCCTCCTATGGCATACAAACAACTAATGTGAACAGAAACAGCAACTCTACTTCTGATCGTTGTCATTGGTTCTACAACTGTCCATCTATTGACAATGGGGTCATAACATTCCACCAAGTTCATGGAATATCCAGAAGATGTCAAGCCTCCTACGGCATATATGATGCCAGGAATGTCTGAACAACATCTTGGTCTTGTTTTAAATGTTTGTAGTAGAGTTCTCCTCTCCGGCATCAAGTGGTAGTCTTTTGCTTCATCTAGGAGGTCTCGACATTGCAATGAGTTTTTAATGAGTTCTTCTGTTGCTACCCTGTCAGACAAGTAATGAGGTGTTAGTAATGGCAGTCTAACTTTAACCATCAGTTCTGGTAATGCCTTACATCTCTCCTCTGTGTTATGTTTTACCCAGTTTATCACTGCCTCAAAAACTTGTTCTTCAGAATCGATGTTCAACTCATCTCTTGTTATGATCTCCAATACGTCCGTTAGACTGAGGTTGAAAAATTCTTCAGATTTCATTATTTCTTTGAAATGTTTCTGAAGGTATTTATTTGTAGCCTCCACTAAACTGGTACACATGTACTGGTCCCCAAATGTTCTTACTCCTAAAACATTATATGGTTTAAGTCTTTTTTTCAAGAAGTCACAGCAAGCTTCTTTGACAGCCTGCAGATGTAGAAAACTTGCTGCCACTAGTAGTATTTGTACATTATCTACACCAATCTGCACTTTTCCATTGTATGCGAAATTAACAAGGGATTCCAAAGCGTTAGGATCTATTCCTTGCATGGTAATCTCATCTTGTTTAGACTCCACCATATCATGGGTGAACATGGCATTGAAGTATGGTATAGTAGCAGCTAACACTATTCTGTGTGCTGTAAATTTTCTGTCTCCAACCTGTAAATAATCAAACAGAACTGATTATTGTCAAATGAAATTACAAAACCATATTAAAGTGATTAAACTATAAAGCATAATATCAATAAATATCAATGTAAAAGAGAATTAAAGTTTTTTATGAAAACTTGGATGCTTGTAAAAAGTAGCATAACTAAATAATGACTTTATCAAAGTTACACTCAGGCTTTCTACAAAATTGTGTAATATATATACAATAAATGAAGGGAACATTTTGTTCTATCAAATTTGATATAGAGCTAGACACCTTTAAGTCTATTGCCGTATTGAAAACAAATTTTGAAAATATTTATGAATCTAAAAATCACTTTCTATAATCATGAGTTTTTACTATGGGTTAGTTTATACGTAAACTTTATAACAAAGACATGATTTCAATAATAATTGTGAACTCTCCATTTCTTTGAAGTATCATTCTTGTAGCACCTATATATGGAATGAAAAAGAAAGGACATGTTGTACCAATTCATGAATTAAATGTATCTCCATTAGATACAATATTTTTTAATCATAATTAAATCGTTCCTTTGCAAACTCATACCCCTCACAACAAAATTGTATCACTGCAAGTTTTACTACAGTGAACTAGTACCAATATTGCAAACAAATATGCATCAAATAGTAAATTTATATGACAGTCAGGGGTAATACGTACTTATACAAGTCATGTTTATAATTTTCATTTCAAGATTTGAATAATCTCCCCTTAATATTCTCCAAAAATTTACTCATACAAGTAATTCTTTTCACAACCCCTTAAATTCTAAAGTTTTTTGAGGTCAAAACATGAGTTAAGCCCTTTTTAACTGATTTTTATAGTTTGTTCATATGTTGTGCTGCTACACCACTGTCCCAGGTTATATTTAGGAGAGGGTTGGGCGCCTGCAAATATGTTGAACCCTGCCACATTCTGTATGTGTCTGTCCCAAGACAGGAGCCTGTAATTCAATGGTTGTCGTTTGTTGCTATATATCATATCTGTTTTTCGTTCATTGTTTTGTACATAATTCAGGCCATTAGTTTTCTCATATGAATTGTTTTTACATTTGTCATTTCATGACCTTTTATAGATGATTGTGTGGTATGGTTTTTGCTCATTGTTGAAGGCCTTACTGTGACCTATAGTTGTTAACTTCTATATCATTTGGTTTCTGGTGGAGAGTTGTCTAATTGGCAATCATACCTCATCTTTTTTTTATCTTTACAATTTTTTTCTGGTTTGCTTATATTTTTTTATTGAGAATTCAACCCTCAAGAACTAAACAAAGAAATCTTTTGGCACACATGTTAAGTTAGTAACTGTGCAACATCTTCAAAAAATACTTCTTGGAGCCTTCAAATGAGCAGTGTTTTGAGGATAACAGACAAATGAGATTTTCATTGTCCCTGAAATTATTTAAGAATTGAATGCTTCTTTTTGTAAATTTATTGGGGTGTAAAAACGTTGACCGAAGTACATTTTGTATTCCGCGTTTCATTCTAAAATTGTCAACGCTTTTACAACCCTAAAAAATTACTAAAAGAAGCATTCAAAACTTACATGTATAATTACATTTTTTTGTTTGGATCATGAAAATCTGATTTCTATCAAGTTTTTCTTTTATTTACCTGTGCAGTTTATTGTGGAAGCTCATGTCATTATGAATGTTACATTTCATTTTGAAATGAAGTTTAATTTCAGAATGACACGAGATTGCTGTTAGAAAATCAAAATAACTATTATAATGAAACATACATGTAATGTAATTATATCAGACCTGAGGTCAATTACATGCCAAAGTAATTAATTACATTGCCAATGTAATTAATTACATCTCAATTACTTTTGTCCAAAGACATGTAAAAGCAATATCATATTGAATAAAATCATAAAAACGACAATAGACTAAAAAAGAATGAAACTTTTAAATATACAAGATGTGTTTTAAGGTTACAAATTTCTAATGTTATTGTTACATTTAATCACCAATAGATTGGAAATGCTGATTATTTCATTGCATTGCTTCTTTTTATGGGGAAAAAATCATAAAGATATCTTAAAATTTCAAGTTTCTACTAAAAATGTTAATTTAGATTTAAAGTTTTCTTATGTACCTCATGTGAATTTTGAAGTAACTTTAAAGCTTCCATTTATTACAGAAGATTAATGGTAATTTTCCAGACTTGTCTTAAATTGGCAAGTCAAAATTGTCAAGTATATTGGACTCCATTCTTGTATATAGATATATTATAAGTGACCAGAAATCATGTGTCTTGAAAAAAGGAGACAAGTCTAAACATACTTGGTATATGAATGATCAAAAGTTAAATACTCCGGTTAATGCCACCCACTTAGGAATATAAAGGGACATAAATTATAAATTTTTGATTTAAAGAAGTAATACCAGATAGAAAACAAACTGCCTGTAAAACAGTATATGCGTTGATGGGTGCAGGACTTTATGGCTTGAATGGAATTAATCCGATGGTTTCGGTTCACATGATAAAGTGTGTTGTCATACCAAGGCTACTGTATGGCTTGGATGTTATTCGCTTAACCAAAACTGATATCACTAAACTATCTACTTATTACATTCAACTGATAAAACAAATCCAGCATCTGCCGTCTCCTACTGCAAATCTGCCGTTTAAATCTTAGCTGGTCAGTTACCTATTGAATTCTAAATTCATAAGAAAATGCTTTCTTTATACCGGAACATTACTGACAATCACTGATCTGTTGAACGCAGTATTGCTGAAAGAAAGTTTGCTTTAAAACCAAGGGACTCCGAAAGTTGGTTTATTCAAATTTTAAAATCAACTGAATTGTATGACTTGCCATCTCCTATAGAATTATTGGATTTAGTTCCAGAAAAACATATCTGGAAAAAATTGGTATATAATGCAGTGAATGATTACTGGAAAAACAGCTTAATTCTTCAGGCTAGGACAAAAGTAACTATGATTTTGCTTAATTTTGAAAACTTTAATGTTGGTGTTGTCCACAATATTTGGAAGAGTAATGGTTCAGAACTTTTATCTGTTAAAAGAGCTGCTGTAAATTCTAAACAAGAATGTGTCCATAGTACATGGATGCCCCACTTGCACTATCATTTTTCTATGTTCAGTGGACCGTGAAAATGGGGGAAAATCTCTAATTTGGCATTAAAATTAGAAAGATCATATCATAGGGAACATGTATTCTAAGTTTCAATATAAAAAAGAAGATGTGGTATGATTGCCAATGAGACAACTGTCCACAAGAGACCAAAATGACACAGAAATTAACAACTATAAGTCACCGTACGGCCTTCAACAATGAGCAAAGCCCATACCGCATAGTCAGCTATAAAAGGCCCCGAAATGACAATGTAAAACAATTCAAGTTGATTGGACTTCAACTTCATCAAAAACTACATCGACCAAAAACTTTAACCTGAAGCGGACGAACGGACGGACGGACGCACAGACCAGAAAACATAATGCCCCTCTACTATCATAGGTGGGGCATAAAAAGTAAGTGGGACACATACTCCACAAGCTGATCGTGCTAAATTTAATGGAAACAGAACTAGTTCTTTATGCCCATTGTGTTTTAAACAACCTGAAGATCTCATGCACTTTATATTAAAATGTAAACCACTGGAAGGAGTTAGACTGAAATTCATAATACTACTAAGAACTTTACTAAGTGTTAAGATAAATTTACCACTTGTGGAGGATTTATTTGATTTTGATGATAATCTATTACAATTAATAGTGGATTGTACAAAATTCCAATTTTTAAAACAATTATGGATAAATATTGAGTGCTTGACAAGTAGCCTATGTTTTGCTCTACGTCAGAAGAGATCAAGTTTAATCCTTTATAGGCTGTATAAATAGTATTGCCAGATAAAAGTGACATTTAGTGTAATAATTTTGTGAGTGTGGTATATGTGATACTTTAAATTCAGAAATTATTGCGTGCATTTATTATTGCGATTTTGTCATTTTAGACTAAAATGCGATTTTAATTTTTGCGATATTGAGAAAAATCCTGTTTAATTCATATAAACAATTTCAAAATGCGAGTCTTAATTATTGCGATTATAACCCTGTCGCATTTTTCGCAATAATAAAAACATCGCAATAATTTCTGAATTTACAGTAATGCATACCTGTCAACCTATGAAAATGAAAATGCAGGTAATGACTTGCGTTGAAGAAGAAAATCTCAGGTCATAATGCGTACAAACTTTTTTTTAATCTAATTTAATTTACTTACTGAATTTAAGTATTTAGAGGACATTTCTTTGTTTTAAATTGAACAGTTTCCAAAATATGTTCACATGGTGAAGTACTAACTGAAAATAATTTAAAGCTTTTATTTTATTTTTTCATTGCATAATAAGCCATTGAAATATTAATGTGTTATGCTTTATCATTTCAAGCGAAGCCATACCACTCTCCTTGTTTCATTTATAGTATTATATCAATTCTCAAGCTACTTGTTTCCCAATATGTATCATTATGTGCATCTTCTGAAAGATTGTTGATATTGGAATGTAATAAAATAATTTTCAAAATAATTTTTGAATTGTTCTAAGGTACAAAAATAAAAGAATGCAATATTCTGATATGTATTGGCATTCAATTTGTTTTAGATTTAATCTTTTTACAAAAAAAAAACATAAAATTAAGAGTATATTGTGAAAGGTGACAAAAAAGGGGAAGAAACTCAAATTTATTGTCAAACAACTTTGAAATAGACAAATTATTTATGACCTTAAGCTATGGTAATTGGTGTTAATTAACAGTGTGATTGACACCAAAGCTGTCAAGTGAAGCCATGCACTTAATGGGTCACTTAATTTGACAGTTAACACAGCTATTTGAACTTCCTGTCCTGGAAGAATTACGAATTTGACGGTATTTCAAAGGAAAATCACTTATGAAATCAGTCTACAGGCTCAAGAATCTGGGTGAAAACGGGTCATTTTCCGAATTCCCGTGTTATTTAACGACCCGGTGTGTATTTAAAAAATCCCGGGTATGGGGTGAAATTCTCGGGTGTGACCCACAGGATACGGGTCAGTTGTCAGGTATGGATAATGACAGTATAACTGATTCGAGCAAGTTTTTAGATTTTAAAGTGTATTTTGCATATACTCTAAGTATATGAATAAATAAGACATTAATGTTGTTAAGGGTGAATATGACACTTGCTAATTTTGCGCAAGTTTTAGATTTTAATGTGCATTTTTCGTTTAGTCATGTGATAAAGGAGAAAAAGATATTTGCTGAGTTGAGCAAGTTTTAGATTTTAATGTGTATTTTTCGGATATATTCTAACTATGAATAGAGGAGTCATAAGTGTGATATTAAGGTGATAATGACAATTGCAGAGTCGAGCAAGTTTTAGATTTTAACTGTGACTGTGTATATACCGGCTTTGAATATATATAATAAAGTGTGGTGGCGGTGCATTTGTGAATATAAGTGTATAAAGAAGAATTCTATATTAAAAGGAAGTGCCATAAATTCAAAAGATAAGGGATTATACACAAGAAGATTGCCTAACTGAAGTGGTTCATCTGATATGGTGGAATGTACAGAATAGGTAACAGGTAACGGGTCCGTTCGCTCCCAATACACGTTTGCATCCTACATGTTCTCACCCCACACATTTGCCCCCTGCAATCGTTCACACCCTTTTTTTTTTATTGAAATACAGGTTGAATTATTAGATGTTTTTTTGATGTATTTATCAAAATATTTAAATTTTCATTAATAAAAATTCGGGAATTTTTAAATGAAATATTTTTTTTGTGATTTGATGATTAATGATTAAGTGTTAATTAGGTATGAGTATTGTTATAAATTGGTATTTACAAAGCCAAATTTGGTATTATTGTTCTGTGTTTGAAAATCATGATTGTTGTTATGACTAAAGCTTTGATGTAAATACAACATGCAGTTAGCTTGGTATGATTAAAATCGAAGATTTGGTATTTTCCGCCTTCCTCTTTAATACAAGTTTTGATGAATGAACTTTGCCTTAATCTTATGACTTTCTTTTATTCATGATTCATTTTGTCAAAATAATTAATAAAACACTAAAGGAAACAATACATTTTAAGAATATTATTTTATTTTGAGGAAACAATACAAAAACATTATTTATAGAAATACATTTATTTAAACATGATTTAAAATGTATTCAACACAAAACCTATGAAAAGGGTGCGAACATGAAAGGGGGAACATGAATGGGAGCGAACTGACCCGGATTCCAGGTAACAGGTATCAATTCATTGTCTATTAAAATTTCAAAATGTGAACTTTCTAAACTTTTCCCTCCCTCAACTCATTACTGATGACCTTTATTTTTGCAAAGAAGTAGTCTAAGTGTCTTCAAGACTTGATTACATAATACAAATCGCGAGTTTAAATGATAAATATTATAGCCTGACACAGCTTTAAAATATCTCCGTGAAAAATAAAAGTGTAAACCTTTGAAGTATAAATTTTACCTTTTGAAATCGTGTTTGACATCGTTAATTTACTGAAATATTTCAAAAAAAAAATAATTGTCTTGTATTATGAAAATTGACAGTTTGATCGATTATGGACAAAAAGCATGATGTAACCGACTTCCGTAGCAGAGTTCAAAATTCTGTTCTGGTCACTGAATATATATATTCACAGTATATTTCAGATTGTCTGTTGTTATGATGTCAAAGTTTATTTTATTTTTAAACTGATCTTTCAAACTAGTTTTAATCCAGAAGAAAGTAAAACAATGCTTGACTGTACCTTTAATTGAATATCTATATCAAAATTAAACTAATTAAAGTTGTAATCCATGATCACAAATTGATTGCTTTGTTTACATTTGTTGAAAGCCATGTGCTTTTAGCGGAAAATTGGAAACCCTTTTCCAAGAAACAGTTACATTTCATTGTTATTTATAGACAGTAAGATTTTCATTTTGATTAACTGCTAAGATTATGTTATTAAAATGAATACTTTCTTGGGGTGAAACTGATAATACTTTAATACTCTACATCTAGGGTGTGTAAAATTTAAAAGGGGAGAGGGTAATTTTTTATAATAATATTACAAATATAAAATATAACTTAACCAGTCTGAAAAGACATGGTTACATGGATTTTAATTCTGAAAAACTCAATGTGGTTTATTAATTCCTTTATTATTTCTATCATAATCAGAAACAAGGTACATAAATTAGGCAGAAGTTCATACATTTTTTTCTTTTACAATAAAATTTTGCCAAAAAAACCGTATTTTATTAAACAGGAAAAACTCATATCAAATAAGTTTAAATAAATTTTTTTTATTTTATTTTCTGAAGAAAAAAAAAATTTTAAATAATCAAAAATTCTTTGTGAAACAATGAAGCTTATTTCCTTTTACAGAAGATATAGTTAGGATGTACATATATTGTATATAGTTATAAATATTTATTTGTGTTTCTTTTTTTATTATTATTATTATTGGTTTTGGTAATGCAGCCTTGGTATACCAACATAGTCACAAGCCTGTTTAATGCAGAGTGTCCATACCGTAATATAATTTCATTATCATTTAATGATTAATTATGTAATGGGCACGTGTCAGTAAACAACAATCTAATTAACAATATAATAGAATTGTAAGGTAAAAATAATTTGATTATTGGGAACTTGGCATTATCACAATTAAATTATCTAATTGGCACCAAATATTTCATTATTAAACTTACTTAATGTATTAAAATGGATGAACAGAGCAATAAAAAAATTAAAACGTCAATACTTAGAATATTATTTTTTCCTTACTTTTATTTCTGAAAATCTTTAATTTCTTTTGAGAAAATGTTATTACAACATACATCGAATCATCCATTCAGCTGCTTTGTTTTATTATAAAACAATCAAGTATAATCAATTTTTTTATTAAATTTAAATTAAATATGTGAAAATTCTGAATTACGTTTCATTCAATATTGAGTAAATCGTTAAGAAAACTAATAGGTGATTGGAGTAATTTCATGGCTTTGATGTACGTGTTAACTTTTCAAAACCTTACTGAAAAACAATTATTGGACAATACTATGTATATACAACAGTACATAAATTAATACTTTATTTTCATAGCATCTCTCTTTGAATGCATATGCAATCATTCTTTTATTCTTCCATTGTGTTTTCATTGGTCGCCATGTTGGATGTACACACTATATTTATAATGATCTTTATGAACTTACCTGCTTTCTATATATCATTTTAAGTTATAAAATACACTTATAATATAATATTATTTAATAATCAATGATTAAAAGTCACCAATATGTGATAATATTAAAATTTCAAGTGTTATTCGGTCATTACAAGTGTTATTCGGATAATAACGGTGTTATTCGGTCATTCGAGTACCGGTCTAAGTGTCTTTTTTTTATTGGACAAAATAGCGATAAGGTGTATGAAAATCCAGTTGCAGATTTGGCTGTACTCTGCATAACTTTTATTGTGTAAAATATACAGTTTATGAATGAACTGCCACATTTGATCTGGAGTCATTTTGGGTTAAACGAGTCAATGGACATTTTGACGTAAAGATGATTGATTTGTGTGACGTCAATTTTCCTGGCAAAAATGTATAGGGAAGTGTAGGCATTGATATAATTATTGCCATCATGTAACGATGAACATTACGCTCAGCACATTACAATGTTAGTAGTATGTTTAACCTTTAATGTGACATCACACAATTTCCCCTGTCTTCTGATGTCTTCGAACACAGGAAATGCTGTCTTTGGTAGATCTTCTTTCACGAAAACAGATACATCGTCAGCCATATTTGTTTTGCAAAGAGACATATTATTATGGAAAGGAAAAGAAACAACTTGTTTGTTTACGATAGACTCAGATAAGATCTGGTGAGATTGGTTCTTACAATATGAAATATAGCTTAAAACCTAAGTTAATGTTAAAATAAAGTAACACAACGAACTAGAAACCTGAGATGTTTTAGTAATCTCAGAAGAAACACATGATCAGAGACATATACTACAATGCCTCTGATATTATTTAGCCAATATGCATAATAATAAGACATAAGACATATATACAATATAAGTACAAACATAAACTCTGAAGAGCTTTTCAATGAAAACCGACAGAGCAACAAATAAAACAAAACATACATATCAAGTCATGCACATAAATTAAACATAAAGCAAGAGTTCATATCAGTATATAAACATGCAGCACAAAAGTTCTTAAAAGCATCTTACAAGTTAAACACACACTGAAACATGCACTTGTGAGATAAAAACACAAAAGCAAAATAAAATGGCCAGTTTGCACATTTAAAGCACATATAGATTAGTTAGTTACTAAAATTAGCACACAGCAGCAGAAGCACTATAGTAAAGATCAGTGTTTTAACCTCATTGGACTGATAATTGATCATTATTAGATGCAACGCTCTGATTTTACAACAAAGTTGATTGGATAGAACAACATTCAAGACTTCGATTACATAATACACATCGCGAGTTTAAATGATAAATATTATAGCCTGACACAGCTTTAAAATATCTCCGTGAAAAATAAAAGTGTAAACCTTTGAAGTATAAATTTAAATTTACCTTTTGAAATCGTGTTTGACATCGTTAATTTACTGAACTATTTCAAAAAAAAAAAATAATAATTGTCTCGGGTATTATGAAAATTGACAGTTTTATCGATTATGGACAAAAAGCATGATGTAACTTCGACTTCCGTAGCAGAGTTCAAAATTCTGTTCTGGTGTCAAAGTTTATTTTATTTTTAAACTGATCTTTCAAACTAGTTTTAATCCAGAAGAAAGTAAAAACAATGCTTGACTGTACCTTTAATTGAATATCTATATCCAAATTAAACTAATTAAAGTTGTAATCCATGATCACAAATTGATTGCTTTGTTTACATTTGTTGAAAGCCATGTGCTTTTTATGGAAAATTGGAAACCCTTTTCCAAGAAACAGTTACATTTCATTGTTATTTATAGACAGTAAGATTTTCATTTTGATTAACTGCTAAGATTATGTTATTAAAAATGAATACTTTCTTGGGGTGAAACTGATAATACTTTAATACTCTACATCTAGGGGTGTGTAAAATTTAAAAGGGGAGAGGGTAATTTTTTATAATAATATTACAAATATAAAATATAACTTAACCAGTCTGAAAAGACATGGTTACATGGATTTTAATTCTGAAAACTCAATGTGGTTTATTAATTCCTTTATTATTTCTATCATAATCAGAAACAAGGTACATAAATTAGGCAGAAGTTCATACATTTTTTTCTTTTACAATAAAATTTTGCCCTTTTTTTTATTGGACAAAATTCAATATTGAGTAAATCGTTAAGAAAACTAATAGGTGATTGGAGCGATAATTGGTCGCCATGTTGGATGTACACACTATATTTATAATGGTGTTAAAAGTCATGAAAATCCAGTTGCAGATTTGGCTGTACTCTGCATAACTTTTATTGTGTAAAATATACAGTTTATGAATGAACTGCCACATTTGATCTGGAGTCATTTTGGGTTAAACGAGTCAATGGACATTTTGACGTAAAGATGATTGATTTGTGTGTGACGTCAATTTTTCCTGGAAAAAATGTATAGGGGAAGTGTAGGCATTGATATAATTATTGCCATCATGTAACGATGAACATTACGCTCAGCACATTACAATGTTAGTAGTATGTTTAACCTTTAATGTGACATCACACAATTTCCCCTGTCTTCTGATGTCTTCGAACACAGGAAATGCTGTCTTTGGTAGATCTTCTTTCACGAAAACAGATACATCGTCAGCCATATTTGTTTTGTAAAGAGACATATTATTATGGAAAGGAAAAGAAACAACTTGTTTGTTTACGATAGACTCAGATAAGATCTGGTGAGATTGGTTCTTACAATATGAAATATAGCTTAAAACCTCTGTTAATGTTAAAAAAAAGTAACACAACGAACTAGAAACCTGAGATGTTTTAGTAATCTCAGAAGAAACACATGATCAGAGACATATACTACAATGCCTCTGATATTATTTAGCCAATATGCATAATAATAAGACATAAGACATATATACAATATAAGTACAAACATAAACTCTGAAGAGCTTTTCAATGAAAACCGACAGAGCAACAAATAAAACAAAACATACATATCAAGTCATGCACACATAAATTAAACATATAAAGCAAGAGTTCATATCAGTATATAAACATGCAGCACAAAGTTCTTAAAAGCATCTTACAAGTTAAACACACACTGAAATATGCACTTGTGAGATAAAAACACAAAAGCAAAAATAAAATGGCCAGTTTGCACATTTAAAGCACATATAGATTAGTTAGTTACTAAAATTAGCACACAGCAGCAGAAGCACTATAGTAAAGATCACAAAATAAAATTGCCATGCTGAAAATAAAGCATTAAACCAAAAATAATGAACAGAAATTAACTGGTTTTGCAGGCAAAACATTGGCATGAGCTGCCAGACAAAGAATTTATCGAGTTCTTGAATTGATTTAAAGATGAATAAATAAATTTGGTGTATTTACTGTCTTCTGATTGGTTAAAAGTATTACTTTTATTATCAATGTTGTCAATTTTTATGGCGCATGCCCACTCTGACGTTGCATATTCATACGCCAACATGTGTGTACGTTGTTATTGTTAATATAAATAATATAAAAAGTTCTTTGAGCCTTATTTTTGATAGAAATTTATTTATAATGAATGGCAATAATTTATTTTGAATTTATTGAACCATAAAATTAATTTTATGGTTCAATAAATTCAAAATAAATAATAGCCATTCATTAATTGTTTACGTAGTTCATCTGGCAGCTCATTCCAAAGCTTAGCACCTGCATACCTTAAAGATTGTAGGCCGTATGCAGTTGTTCTTACATGTGGTAGGTCGGCTGTATTCTGGTATCTGAAAGAGTAAGTGTTTTCCTTTAAGTATATTAAATCATGGAGATAAACAGAACAATCTTTATTAATAATTTTGAAAACTTCAATAGCCAATGATCGCATTATTATTTTTAAAGATGGTAATTTTGATTTGCAGAGTAGATCTTCATAACTTGCTGAATAGTCTTCATAGATAAACCTTAGTGCTCTCTCTTGAATTTCCTCTATCTTTTTTGTATTAACCTCTCCACAAAAGTGCCAAACTAGTGGGCAGTAATTAAAGTTGGACATTATGAAAGAATAATAAATTGTTAATTTTCCGAGTTTAGTCAGGTGTTTTCCTATTCTTTTTAATACATTTAGCTGTTTGGATGCTTTTTTACATATTATAGAGACATGTTCATTGAAATTTAGTTTAAAATCTATCGTTACGCCTAGTTTAACGTTATCTTCACATTCTATTTCATTACCTTCTAATTTAAATTTAGGTTTTTGTCTTTAGTTTTTTTACCTACAGCTATTGCTTGAAATTTTTCTGGATTAGCTTTCATTTTATTCATTGAGAACCAATTTATCAAAATTTTACTTTCATCTTCTAGAGTATTAATTAATTTATCTAAATCTTTATCTGCGTATGAAAGAATGTTGTCATCTGCATAATTATAGAGTTCACTTTTATGAATAAAATAGAAAATGTCATTTAAAAAGATATTAAATAATGTTGGCCCTAATATCGACCCAAAAAATGTAAATTTCTCTTACGATAGTCTGCAAACATGATTGTGTTCTTCCTACTGTATATGTTGTTATGAATTTTTCATAACGTCAGTGTGGAGAAATCAGACAAAGACATGAATAATTTACGCAATAATAGAATTTTGACCAATATGTCCTATGTCCTAGTCTTTATCTTCCTCCTCTAGCAGGAGCTTCGCTTCTACAGCGTACTTCTTTATTTGCACCCTAACCCTTACACACGGGGCACTCTTAAAATTGGTTATAGTATATGTTCATAAACGTAGTTATTAGAGACAGTAACATATATACAGCATGCGGACTAATCCATCACCATGTAAACAAAGTTAA
Source organism: Mytilus coruscus (assembly GCA_017311375.1). Classification (NCBI taxonomy): domain Eukaryota; kingdom Metazoa; phylum Mollusca; class Bivalvia; order Mytilida; family Mytilidae; genus Mytilus; species Mytilus coruscus. The sequence goes on along the minus strand of CM029595.1, from coordinate 128,547,179 downwards.
CTATTTATTACTCAATCCACTCGTCCAGATTTCACTATTTATGTATCTATATATTAAACAGGCTAAACACTCCTGCCCTCGTATTAGCGTTTACTGTTCAAACACTATCCTTGTTATCATAAAATCTAAAAACTTTCCACTGTTCATTAGGTAAGCAATTATTCTATATATAACACTCCTGCCCTCGTATTAGCGTTTACTGTTCAAACACTATCCTTGTTATCGTAATATCTTTAAAGAAAAAAAAAAAGTTTTTCACTGTTCATTAGGTAAGCAATTATTCTATATATAACATGCAAACGAAGTACTTAAAATCTAAAATCAGTTTATATCTTATAAGTCTCGGATACGAGTTTTCAGTTCAAACACTATCCACCTCATAATATTGCAGAATAATAATCACTATATAAATCCTGACAAAATCCAGTAAAATGCAGATCAAATGCATATATCGAAATGTTATCTGATATGTAATATATTTTGGTTTTCCTATATACCGCTATGCTGAGAATAAATTTACTCTGACATTAAAAGTAAACGTTTGTGGTATAGTTTGTAACACATGCCTCTGGATAATGTCTCTATACGGACCTGTTCCTTAAAGGTAAGAAAATGGTATGTTGTACAGTCTACTGATAATTAGATGTAAAAGATTCTCTTCATCATCAAATAGTTCTTGTATTAGCAAAGACGGCTAATTACTATCTACGAGAAAAGATTTCAGCTCTTGGATAAAACGATTTCTTATGCTTGACAGCTTTTCACATTTAAGTATAAAGTGAGCCACATCTTCTGGTTCAATGTTACATAATGGACAGTTTGCTGAAATACATTTTTTTTGAAAATCTAGACCTCTGATACTGAAGAATCATTATTCCAGTGGCAATTTTAACTTTAATATTTACGGAGTACCGTGGTCAGTCCCACTGCTTTTCCAAATATTATGCACAGTTCCTATGTTGGAATCATTAAAATTAATATATTTCAAGGATGACTGTAGCTTCCATCTTTAAATTTTGTAAAAAATAATTGTTTATACAGTTATTCACATGTGTATTCCAGCTTATTTTTGATGGTGGATTCTCAATGATATCATAAGGCGACGGCAATCCATAAATTTCAGTTAAATTATGTAGTTTTGTAAACCAACTTCCAGGTTTTTCATCTTTCATAGCCAATTGTCTAAAAGCAATTTCTCTTTCAACGGACTTATTATTTCTAATTATATTTCCAAATGTTTTCAAAATGTTCTTATGAATTTCTCCCTCTATAGGGATACGCCCTAATAATAATAAAGTTGCAGCTATTGATGTGCGTTTAGGCAAGAGCTGAATTTGCTTTAATAATTGTCTAAAGAATAATTCAATCTTTTGTATGTCAGCATTTGAGAGAGATATGACATCTAAACCATACAGAAGCCTAGGTATAACATATATTTGTATCAAGTGCACAGAAACTTTTGGATTGAGTTCATTCAAACCGTGCAATCCAGCACCCATGAGAGAGTAAACAGTTTTCCTTGCAGTAGTAATACGCTTGTTCACAACTTATTTCACCCCAGTATTTTTAGTTATATTTCTATCTATTCCAAGATGAATTGCCGATTCGGAAAGTGTTACTGATTTACCATTCAATGACCAAGACTTTGGCAATTTATCATTATATACTAAAATTGTGGATTTTTGCTCACTAAGTAGATATCTCAGTTTGTTTGCATGATCTGCCTGTACATTTAGCATTGTTTGTAGTTCATAAGGATCTGTTGAAATTAGCGCAACATCGTCAGCTACTGTTGGGATACCACAATAAATGGGCCCTATACATGCTCCTAATTGATTTCTTTCAAAAGTTTGTAAAAGTGAATTTATAAAAATCTTATAGGCTGTAGGTGACCAAATACCACCTTGTCGTACGCCTTGTCGTTCCTCTATTGAATTTGAAAGCAACCCTTTCCATTTAATTTTTGATTTAAGATTTTCATACCATTTTTTAAAATAACTTACTTAGGGGACGACCATTTGATATTCTTGGGGACAAGAGGATTTTTTTCCGGATTGATCATTTATTTTCATTTGTTGCTACGCTAATTTATTTTCAGTTTTGTAAACATTTGATACATGTATTTTGTGTTGCGGAATATTCATTTCCATCCTATCTTGTGCAAAGTTATTCATTTGCAGTTCCTATCAGGCCAAGTTATTAATTTTCAAAATCATTCTGCCCCCTCCCTCCAGAAAATAAAATGGTCGTCTCCTTACTTGCTTTTGATCACATACTACTGTAATCCTACTTATGAAGTTTCTGTATGTAAACTAAAACTGTAACAAAATACTTTTAATTTCCGACAACAGTTGATTTATTTGAATCTCAGGTATCAAATGTGACCCTCGACTGTAACGGTTTGTTACTGATTCTGGTTTCTTAGGTAAGGGCCATGTCGGACACTAGTACTTTATTCGATCACCCGTTCACAAGCCAAATACCATATGTCGAGCTCAATATAGCTCAATAAAGCTTATGTTATGTCCTTGTTTTTGTATACAGTGCCGATTCTAAATAAAGCTTATTCATTATTATTATTTATTTATCATAACGACTAGAGCCAGCATGGCAGTAAGAGTCTATGAGACTATAACAGCTGGTTACAGAGGGAATACATATATTTTGTAATACTGCTTGTTTCAAGAATCATAAAGAATTTGTAAGCATGGTGCCAATCAAATGACATATCACCGTTCTAGCGTTATAATCCTTCAAAAGCATTAGAAATTTATCTTCTTCTTCCTTAGGGAGCTACCATTTGATTTTTATGAGGGGGGGTGGGGCAGAATGAAAAAAATTGTCCTGCATTTTTTAGTTGGTATTTCTGTCCTGCCCTTTTTTCCCCACTCTATTCGGTCCTGCCTTTTTTTTAATTAGTTTATCCTGACTTTTTTGACATAAACTGTCATCCATTTTTTTTTGCAAAGTTGCTCATCCTGCCTTTTTTTTTTACTCAAAACTCCTGTCCTGCCTTTTTTTCCAATTTCATCCTAGCCCCCACCCCCACCCATAAAAATCAAATGGTAGCTCCCTTAGACATCCAGGTTTACATAAGATTTTTCATGATTACTAACTGTTGTGCTGTTGGTGTAGGGTACACGTTTTGTACAACATTATAAGTCTGGTCTTAGGTATGCATTAATTCAATGTAAGGTAGGCCATGTTTGCCACACTTCTGGTATTATGGTACTTCCAAAATAAGCTACTCCAACATCAGAACCAAATTTTGACACCGAGAAATTAAAACAACTTGAAATGCAAAAATGCAAAACGGCATCATTAGAAAAACAGAAAAAAGAAAAGGAACTTGGTATTGAACATGTTACAAAAAAGGCTGTTAATACAGCCATAGAAGAAAACTTGAAGCAGGAAAGGCACCAGACGAAAACGGAATATCAGCTGAACACTATAAGTATGATGAATGAGTTAACTCCCTTTGAAGAACACGTGCTAAATAAGTTTTAACAATAATAATTATATTTGGATGTTCTTATCTTCCAAAAACTGGGATTCTAACATACACCAATCACGAAAAAAGGTAAAAAGATAAGACAATCCCTTCTAGGTATAGAGGAATAACTGTAACATAGACATTTGCCAAAATACTGCAAAGTATACTGAGAGTTGATCTAAATACTGTTGTTAACACCATTCAAAATAGTCTATAAAGAGGATTTACAGACAGAGTATCCTCCTTATGTGCAGCATTTCTAATATCAGAAGCAGTTGAAGAAAGTAAGAAACTGAAGATATTAATGATCTTAATCACCCTCGATGCAGAAAAAGCTTTGGATAAACTGAACCATGAAATTCAAATCCTATTCAATAAGCTGTACCATCATAGAATAAAACGGAAACTGTGGATACTTCTAAAAACCTAGTAAATAGAGACATAAATAGTATATGATGATATAGGAAGGACAATATACAGAAGAAGTTCGTGTACTGCAGGGTATACATTAAGGTGCAAAATTATCAACTATCCTTTACAAATGTTATAACAATGTAATGTAACACTGGATAGTATTGGTGAATTATTGTCTTCCCGTACTCTAATTCACTGACAGCTTTTCCGTATGCAGTGACCTTAATCCCGACAGCTTTTATTAGAAATTCGGCAACCACACAGCGCAAGTACGAAAGAAAAAAAAACTATAAAAAAGGAAAACTAACATTGAAACGGAAGATATTATTGATTGATTCTTAAAGAAAAAATTTAATACACCAAATCATTTAACAAGTGTTATGACAAAATTAAATTAACAAACTTGAAAGCATGGACAATTTATAAAAAAAAAAAACTCAAATAAATGTCGCTCTAATGATCTTACTTATTTTTTACTGACGTGCTTTATGATTCCGTGTTGATAGTTTATCAAAATCTGATCACATAAACTTCGAGACAAAAACCTGAATGCCGCGAATAAGCAGCCAAGGTTTTTGCTCAACAATCAACGAATGAAATATTTAATTATCGATTATACGCCACGGATTAGTAATTAATATGAAAATAAATAAACTCATCATAGATACCAGGATTGAAATTTTGTATTTGCGCCAGACGCGCGTTTCGTCTACAAAAGGCTCATCGATGATGCTCGAATAAAAAAAAAGTTAAAAAGGCCAAATAAAGTACAAAGTTGAAGAGCAAAACGCACTCAGAGGACTTTGTTTTGTATATATGCATGCATTGGTCAATAATTTCACTAACTTTATGATCACAAGAAATTTCGTTTTATGTGACTTTAAGTATAATAAAAATAGTATAATTCATTCTTAGATAATGAATTATTCCTACTATTCAGATTGACGATCTATTCATAAAAAAATCGTTTCGGCACTGAGGAGGATGAACATACTTACTTATAGTTACTTATAGTTGAATTCCAGTTCAGGATCCCTAAGGTTCCTCTTCGCCAGACTCGTAATTTAATGTTTTACTATTACTGTTTTGTCCGTGACTTTCGGATATTTCTGCTCTGTAGTCATTATAGTATATCTCTTCGTCTGACCAAAATTTGTCTAATCGGTTTTAAAGGCATTTATTGATGGTGACTTTGTTATTTTATCTGGTAGTTTATTCCAGGTTTTAGCAATTCTAACAGAGAAAGAGTGTTTACGGATATTGGATTGGAATCTTTGATGAATGACTTTATTACTGTTGGTCCTGCTACTATATCTTTGTTGAGAATCGTCTGCCGTTCTTAAAAATGAGCTTACTTCTTTGTCGTAGTATCCATTCATTGTTTTGAAGGTTTCAATCATATCCCCTCTTATTCTCCTATAAGATAATGTTGGTAAGCCTAGTTTTTTAAGTCTCTGGGTAGCTCATGTCTTTGAGACCTGGTAATTGTTTTGTTACCCTTCTTTGGACACCTTCTATTTTGTCGATATCTTTTTTCTTGTATGGGGACCAGACTGAGCTGGCATAATCTAGGTGGGTTCTAACCATGGTTTTGTATAATGGCATAAATGTCTCAATTCCCAAGTACTTAAATGTTCTTCTAAGAACTGCAAATATGGAGTTGGCCTTATTCACTTTTTCACTTATGTGATTTTCAAAGGTGAGTTCTGAGTCGATAAGGACTCCTATATCTTTTTCCTCTTTAACCTGTGCTATTGGATGATTTAGAAGACTATAATTTAATGGATGGTCAGTGCTATTAGATTTCTTAAATATTTTCATATATTTACATTTTCCGGGTGAAATTTGAGTAGCCATTTGTCACTCCAGGATTCCATCTTGTTAAGATCTTCTTGTAGAATTTGTCTGTCATTCTGGGTTTTTATTATTCTAAAGATCTTGGTATCATCCGCAAATAGGTATGCATCAGAATCCACTTGGTCTGGAAGATCGTTTATATATAAAACAAATAGTAATGGTCCTAGTACTGATCCTTGGGGTATCCCAGATATAACGTTAGCCCAGTCTGATTCTTCACCATTCACTATGACCTTTTGTTTCCTATCTTCTAAGAAGCTTGTTATCCACCCTACTATATCTTCATTGACACCTAGATTTTTGATTTTGGCTATTAATCTTTTATGAGGTACCTTATCAAAGGCCTTCATAAAATCAGTATATATGCAGTCTATGTCTAAACCTTGATCTAATGCCTCTGTCCACTTATCAATCACTTCTAATAGTTGAAGACCAGTTGACCTCCATGCAATAAATCCGTATTGCTTTTTAGAGAATAGGTTGTTCTTTTTCATATGCTCTATAATAAATTCACGCAATATTTTCTCCATTATTTTGTGTTAATTTTTGGCTAGTGACTTATTACCCTTTTTAAATATTGCACTTATCATAGCATTTTTCCAATCGTTAGGTACTGTCTTACTTTCAAGTGATTGATTATATATAATACATAAAGGATTTGCCAATGACTCAGCGATCTCTTTTAGCAGCCTAGGGTGTAGTTTGTCTATACCTGAGGATTTATCTATTTTTAATGCATTTAAGTGTTTCAGCACTACTTCTTCCTTTATTTTCTCATCACACCTATGACACCTGTAAGGCTATTTAAGTAATATTACTCTCTTTATTTTATATGAATTTTTTGGGGCATTGTGTCATTTGGATTGTTTATATACCTTATTTCTTAAAAAAAAATCATTTAGCACTTTTTGGTATGCTATTGTTTATAATTATTTTGTGGTATGTAGTTTTATTTTTGAAAGGTTTTGTGAAGAAACAATCTGTCAAGAGCTTATAAATCAGCTGATCGTGTGACAGTAGAAAATGGCAAATGTACATATACTATTTTTCTCTGTGTTGTTACTTATTTTTTCTGTTTCTCAGTCTGTTAATTCTGTTAAATACGAGCCAACATGGAATTCTCTAGATTCAAGACCACTGCCATCATGGTATGATGAGGCAAAACTCGGCATTTTTATTCACTGGGGTGTCTTTTCTGTTCCCAGTTTTACTTCAGAATGGTTCTGGTACTATTGGAAAGGACCCAAACCACAGAAGTCAGCTGTCGATTTCATGAAGAATAATTTCCGGCCAGATTTTACTTATGCCGACTTTGCATCACAGTTCACTGCTGAATTTTATAACCCTGATGAATGGGCAGATATTTTTGCAGCATCTGGTGCGAAGTAAGTGTCTACAGTGGTCAGTACAGGTATCAGGTCCGTTCGCTCCCAATACACATTCGCATCCCACACATTCTCACCCTGGGTCCATTCGCACCCTATTTTTGTTCAAATACCAATTGAATTATTAGATGTTTTTTATATGGATAATTATATTTTCATTAATAAAATTCTGGAATTTCAAATTTTTGGGGGTATTTGATGAAGATTGTATGGATCAGACAAACCAGTTGAAGATTTTCTGCCACACACAGTAGACTTTGAACTTTGATTACAACATGTACAATGTTATTTGAATTTACTACATTCATGACATTAATTCTTTAAAAATAAACTGTTTATATTGGTGCATATTATATAGTATTGGTGTGTGAATGGCATATAATGTGATGTTTCAGGTTGCTTTTTATGCCCCCTTTTGTACGTCCGTCCCATTTTGGGTATATAGCACTTCCGGATAACTCCTCCTACAGTTTGAATGCTAGGAAGTTTTCACTTTGCTGGCTGTTTGTACATTATATATTGAAGGTGTGCATGTGGTCAGAGTTTTGATTTTTATTAATATTTGCTCTTTTGGGAGATAGTTGAACTTTGTCATTTTTTGGAGTATTTACTTGCATAAGAGGTGCATAGCGTTTCCGGATAACTCCTCCTACAGTTTGAATGCTAGGAAGTTTTCACTTTGCTGGCTGTTTGTACATATATTGAAGGTGTGCATGTGGTCAGGGTTTTGATTTTTATTAATATTTTCTCTTTTGGGAGATAGTTGAACTTTGTCATTTTTGTGGAGTATATACTTGCATAAGAGGTGCATAGCGTTTCGGATAACTCCTCCTACAGTGAACCATAGACCTATGTGCTCCCATGCTCAACTTTGTGTATATTAAAATAACACTTTGCATCTGTGGGGACATCATTTGTGTCTCCCAGACACAATAATATCTCGAAGAATCTTAGAAAGTTCTACATTGACTTTGTTATAATACAGTTACTTCAGAGTGGAGTGCGGGGTCTAGTTTTTAGATATTTTAGTGCTCTTTTAAATTTTATGAGGAAGTTACTCTAAACATTTTATTAGTTTTTTTTTAAATGAAATGTTTCATGACTGAAATGATTGTGTACGGTTAAAGTGCATGAAGTAGGGAACCTGTTTATTTTTTTAGAATGTCACTTTATTTTGAATCAATAAAAAAAACTTATTTATACAATACACTAACTCAGACACGATTAACAAATTATTCAACACAAAACCAATAAAAAGGGTGCGAATGTGTGGGGTGTGAAAGTGAATGGGAGCGAACATGATTTTGGGCCAACGGACCCAGATTTGTCAGTACACTCCTTATTCTTCTTGGAATATATTGGAAAATATCTTCTTCTTTATATACATAAAACATCAACTGGTTGATGATTACTTTCAGGTGCAACTTGTTAATGGTTACTTTCGAGCACATGCTTGATTTCCCAGTATTTGTTGAAGTAAAAGTTATTGTCCACATTATTTGCACTGTGGGGTACATGTATTGGTAATGGTATCTGTTTGTCTGTCCTTAACCATTTTAAATCAGTAATGTAACAATGATATGACATATTTTGTATCAGGTCCATTCGCCCATAGAGACTGTTGCCCTATATTTAAAAAAAAATAAAGTATTTAAATGGTATTTGAGTTTCTATAATACATGTACCTTTGCCAACATATTTAAAAAAAAAAAAATATTAAAGAAAATACATATAATATCTTAAAATTCATGAAAAAAACATGGAAATATTTTAAATTAAATTGCTTGTTTAAGAGCATAATGATCAGATGATTGGCTTCATTGTTAAATTGTTTTTATTTAGAATTAATTTTAATGACTGTCATGATGGTCATAATGCTAGCAGGCTAATGAGGTATAATTATGATGTCTGATTGCATTGATTGTTGTATTGTCTTTGGTGATTTAATAATGAAAAAATATTTTTTAAATGAATTAATCCACTTGCAACACAGGTGCTTGTCTCTAAAAAAAATTTCAGAGACAAGTGCCTGTGGCTTGGAATGATAATGGAATCAATTCATTCTTCCACAAAGTATTTACATACAGATAACTTAGTAAAACATGTAAACAGAAAAGAAAGAAAAAAAACCCATATAACTTGGTCTACGGTTGTTTATAATAAATACCTTCTACACCTGTGCACTTCAGTGCAAATCAAAGGAAAATAATTATCTGGTAGCAGCAATACAACATAAATATTCCACAAAATTTTCAACACACACTTCAACATACTCTATTCAAATAATATATTATACTATTATACAACGAGACAACAAAATGAAATAAGAATTAGGGGAACAGGTTATAAGGTGAACTTGAATCAAGACGAATTAACCCAGATTCCCTTGTAATAATGACTCCTCTGAGTCTATTTTACAGAATGCTCTCATACTTGGTAGGATTGTTTGTCATCATGTGTAGTTGATCATATTATACTGCCATTTTGTTTGGATCTCTTAGACTGTTTGACAGAAAGCTCTCACACTTGTTTAGGTAACAATTACAAAACATTTTGATTTGACCTTTTTTTTTAAGTATTGTGACAATGACTCCTTTTGAATGCAATTCCTCTGAGTCCATTTGACAGAAAGCTCCTATACTTGGTACTGTTGTGTGCCCTCCTGTGTAGTTGACCACAATCCATGCATTTAATATTGTCATTTTTATATGATCATCTTTACAGGAGTTATAGAACTTTGACCATTTTTTGAAGTATTGTAAAAGTATCAACTTATGAATGCAACTCCTCAAAGACCATTTGACTTGGTAGGATTGTTTGCCATTATGTGTAGTTGACCCTATTATACCATCATTTTAATTTGATCATAACTCAAAAACTAAAGCAGATAGAGCAAATCTGACATAGGTGAAAGTCTTTCTCCTGCAGATTTTCTGAAAAATCAAGACAACCCATTTTGGAGTTTTTGCCCCTGAAATGTCAATTTTAAGTAAGTTTTTGGCTAGCAAATCTGGAATGCATGGGTAGAATAATTCAGCAGGTCAAGGTCTATCTTCTGAGGAATTTTCAGAATAATGGTACAATTTGTTTTGGAGTTATCATGGTTATTGCCCCTGAAATGTAATTTTTTTTTAAATTTCACAGATTTTGGTTATTTTCTTAAAAACTATAACAGATAGAGAGAACTTTTAAACAGTTAACATAACTAGAACAATGAAATCTGCAAAAAAGTTAAATTAATATCATATCCATTTTTAATTTTAACTTTATAATTGGTCTAACACCCATGGAATTTATTTCTTTTACATAATTATACTTCTTCCCCCCAAAAAACAAAGTTGGGGAGAAAAATTTTCCCTTAAGCTATAAATTTCAAACATAATACTCTAATGAATATTATCTGGATTAACACCATTTCAGGTATTTTATTGGCGAAGAATGAGTTATTCAAAGTGTGTCTGTATAACCAGCTTAGGCAGCTTGATTATTTACATTGAGCTCTAGGTGTCTTTTAATTTGGTTGCTGTCTCAAATATGTAAATCTTACGTATCTCTTTATTGTAACCATAAGCATTTAAAAATTTTATTGTAGATATATTGTTTTGACAAGTAAACATCATGAGGGATTTACCAACTGGCCATCAAGTTACTCTTTTAACTGGAATTCAAATGCTTCAGGACCAAGCAGAGATCTTGTTGGTATGTAATTCCATAATACAGTAAATTACGAAATTATTGTGTGCATTTATTTTTGCAATTTTTGAAGAACATGAAGAATAAACAAAAATTTATTAAAAAATTTAGCAATTTCAGGAAAATGTGCATACAGATATTAGAATGCAAATTCTTGTTATTGCCATACTCACCCAGTTGCATCATTTGAAATAACAAAAATCTCACAATAACATCTGAATTTACAGTAAATAAGGAAAGGAATTCAAGGCAATTCTATGTTCATGAAGCCTTTATGTATAGATGGTATACTGAAATGTTGTGTGTTATAGTTTAGATTATTTGGGGTACTTAAAAACAAATTAACTTACAAAACTGCCACGTTGTAAATCAATCTGATTTATGAAAATTTTGCAGAGACCACCTCCAGTAATGATCACTTTGAATGAACACCTGTCTGATGTTTACTCTTCTTTCTAAGAATACAGTTAATGATGAGTTTCACCTTTGAAGAATTCTGTTGTTATATGAACTGAATCCTGTTGAGATAGGCAATACTCATTTAAATTTATTGCTGCAAAACATATTATTATTATAACGCGTAAAAGTTATAGTGAATCGGATGACTGCTGGTTACTTTCATGTAGTAAACCAGGGTTCTCACTAAGGCAAGTCAAAACTGGCGAGTCCAAAGATGCATCAAGGTTGTAAATGTTGTATAAATTGAGCACTCACATCATCATTTTATAGCAAAAGTTAAAAATAATTTAAATTTGATGTTATTTCCATGTTCTATTTTGTGATGGAGACTGAAATAATAAATAATACATGTATGGCAATACAATTTCTTCTTCTCACTGTTGGACTCATCATGGCCAGAGACTCGCCTTCAAACATCCTTAGTGAGAACCCTGAGTAAACACTATTATTGATAAAATGAAATATAGACCTGTATTTAAATCATCAAGTTTAAGTTTATGATAAAGCTGACAAACAGATAAATGGATCACCCCTAGCCACAACCTTTTGTTCCACCATTTTAAAACTCCTAGCAATTCATATATGGTCAACTTATTGTCATATAAAATATTTATCACTGGAGGTTAAGTAAACAACTTACAGTCTATTAGCTCAAAACAAGGAAATTTTATGACTTGTTTTGGTAGACAAAACTAATTTTTAGTAAAATCAGGCATTATGGCCAGTGTTTTATAGCACAAAATGATTATTTAGTAAAACAAAATATGATATAATTAAAATTATTCATATTTTTTAGGTGAATTAGCAAATGCTATCAGAAGCAGGACTGCCATTAAATTTGGACTGTATCATTCTCTATATGAATGGTTTAATCCTTTATATCTCCAAGATAAAGAGGCAAACTTTACAACACAGAATTTTGTTAAGGTACATGTATATGAAACTTTAAAATTGGACAAAAAAGAGATGAAGGTACACTATGAATCTCAATACGATTGTGAACTATAAGCCAACAGCACACAAGAAAACCATGAAAGATATCCAAAGGTCTTCAAATATATTCAAGGACAACAATAGATATGAGTCTATACAGTACATGTATTATCAAACTCTAAATTATCTAGAATCTGGACTTTAGCCTATTATTGGTGAATTTAACAGAAGATACAAAAAAAAAATGTGAGGGAAGTTAATCTGGCAATATCAACAGCATAAGCTTTCTCTTTAAAGCTTCATATCTCAGAAGGTAGATGAGCTGGAAAATCCATATTGGAGATACAGATGCCTCATGGTCTATAGTTTTTGTCTGTATGTCTATTGTCCTTGATCTCATTTTCATGGTTCAATCAACATGATCAATGACTGCTTAAAAAGATTTTTTATGCCCCCGCTGTAGCGGAGGGGGCATTAAGTTTTACCCTTGTCCATCTGTACGTCCGTCCATACGTCCTTCTGTATGTCCCAAAATTGGTTTCTGTTCTCTGACTTTAGTTTGCCTCTACCAAATGTATAGTAAATCGGATGACTGCTGGTTACTTTCATGTAGTAAACCAGGGTTCTCACTAAGGCAAGTCCATGAGTCCTGGACTCGTGAAAATCTGTCTGGACTCAACATTTTCAAAACTGGTGAGTCCAAAGATGCATCAAGGTTGTAAAATGTTGTATAAATTGAGCACTCACATCATCATTTTATAGCAAAAGTTAAAAATAATTTCAATTTGATGTTATTTCCATGCTCTATTTTGTGATGGAGACTGAAATAATAAATAATACATGTATGGCAATACAATTTCTTCTTCTCACTGTTGGACTCATCATGGCCAGAGACTCGCCTTCAAACATCCTTGGTGAGAACCCTGAGTAAACACTATTATTGATAAAATGAAATATAGACCTGTATTTAAATCATCAAGTTTAAGTTTATGATAAAGCTGACAAACAGATAAATGGATCACCCCTAGCCACAACCTTTTGTTCCACCATTTTAAAACTCCTAGCAATTCATATATGGTGAACTTATTGTCATATAAAATATTTATCACTGGAGGTTAATTTTTCGTTTCCGTTCCCAAACTTTAATTTGCCTCAACCAAATGTTATGAAACTTATCCACAATGTTTATTACCACAAAACACAGATCAAGTTTGAATTTTGGGTGGCGTCACGTTTACCATTCTAGAGTTATGCCCCTTTACAAATGAAAAAATTACTGATTTTTTTGTTTCTGTTCTCTTACTTGAGTTTGCCTCAACCAAAAATTATGAAACTTATCCACAATGTTTATTACCTTAAAACACAGATCAAGTTTGAATTTTGGTGGTGTCACTTTCACCGTTTTAAAGTTATGCCCCTTTACAAATGGAAAAATTGCTGAAATATTGGTTTTTGTTCTCTAACTTTAGTTTGCCTCAACCAAATGTTGTGAAACTTATGCACAATGCTAATTACCACAATACACAGATCAAGTTTGAATTATGTTGGCATTACATTTACCGTTCTAGAGTTATGCCCCTTTACAAATCTCAAAATTGCTGAAATATTTGTTTCTGTTCTCGAACTTTAGTTTGCCTCAACCAAATGTTATGAAACTTATGCACAATGTTTATTACCACAAAACACAGATCAAGTTTGAATTTTGGTGGTATCTCGTTGACCGTTCTAGAGTTATGACCCTTTACAAATGAAAAAATTGCTGATATTTTTGTTTCAGTTCTCTAACTTGAGTTTGCCTCAACTAAATGTTATGAAACATATCCACAATGTTTATTACCTTTAAAACACAGATCAAGTTTGAATTTTGGTGGTGTCACTTTCACCGTTTTAAAGTTATGCCCCTTTACAAATGGAAAAATTGCTGAAATATTAGTTTTTGTTCTCTAACTTTAGTTTGCCCCAACCAAATGTTGTGAAATTTATGCACAATGCTAATTACCACAATACACAGATCAAGTTTGAATTTTGTTGGCGTCACATTTACCATTCTAGAGTTATGCCCCTTTACAAATCTCAAAATTGCTGAAATATTTGTTTCTGTTCTCCAACTTTAGTTTGCCTCAACCAAATGTTATGAAACTTATGCACTATGCTAATTACCACAAAACACAGATCAAGTTCTTATTTAGGTAGTGTCACTTTTACAGTTCTTGAGTTATGGCCCTTTATATTGTTATATGCAAGCGGGGGGCATCATCTGTGTCCCATGGACACATTCCCCATTTATTTATCTTTATAATATAATTTGTTTTATGACAAGATTTTTTCAGTTATTATGAGGGCAACTATCTTTGATGTATAGAATCATTGCAAAGTCTAAACATGTGCCTGATAGGATTCACTGTACCTTAAACTCATTTTGTGGTTCATTGATTGACGTTAAGTTTTTGTGATTTTTTCTATTTTTTAGATATCATAAGCAATAGGTCAACTATTTGATACAACAAAGAATGTAAGGTGTACCTGCCTTTTTGATGGAGGTCATCTGACATTGACTCTCAGTTTGTTTTCATGGTTTATCTATGAACAGGAAAAACATTTCAGTGTGTCCACTCTTGTTGGAATTATGTTATTGATACAAATATTTGTATAACTGTTTGCCTAGTGATAATTTGAGATGTTTGGGCTATCTTGTTGTTACATATTGAATGAAGACACACAGAGTGACAATTTTAATAGCAGAATACAGTTAAAATAATGGTAATCAAGGGAAAAGTTTTGCATCCCCCATCCTTGTACTCTTGTGAATTGTATAATCTTTATTCTTGAAAAAAAAAAAGAATGAAATTTCTCTTTGCTGCTTGGATCAAAATGATTTAAACCAGATTGCTGTAAGATAAAGTGACACTTCGACAAGAAACAGACAATTGCATTTTGCAATCATAAAAAAAGGTAAAGTAAGCTTTATTAATGTAATCCAATTCTGACTTTACTTTCAGCACAAGACCATTCCTGAACTGTATGAAATTATCAACAAATACAAACCAGAAGTTGTGTGGTCTGATGGAGATGCTGGACCTGATACATACTGGACATCTAAGGAATTCTTAACTTGGTTGTATAATGAGAGGTAACACACTGTTCTTAAGTTTTTAGTGTGCATCATACTGCTGCATGAGTAATAAGAAAATGCAGTACACCTGTAATTCCCTCCTCCAAACTCAACTTAAAAAATATAATTTAAAAAGGTATACCGGTATTCCTTAAATTGAAAAATTGTCATATTATTTGATGTTTTAATGATAACATAATGCTAAAATGCATTGTTTAAATCAGAAAAAAAAATGTAAATGTGTATTAAAAGTTTAATATTTCTTTTTGGGAGACCAAATGGATGTTGTTTGTTCATCCAATGATTATTATTGTTGTTGTTGTTATAAATATTGGTTAAAAGAAGCAGAAGATACCAAAAGGTCAATAAAAATTCCTTAGTTGACGAAAAAAAATCATGGCCAAAAAGAAAAACATTGAAAAGACAAACAACAGCCTATAAAGCATTATACATAAAACTAATGAATGAGCAACATGAAACTCAACAAAACAAGGGTGGTCTCAGGTGCATCGAAAGTATAATTAGATCCTGCTCTGCTTATGGCATCTGTCTGTTGCTCATGACATGTAATATATTGGTGACATGTTTCTAATTATGAAAATAATATGTGGGTTACCAGAAATATAGCATGTTTACTTTCTGCCAGTCCACCATTGACCATTTTTAAGGGTTATATTTTTTCTGGTCTGTGCGTCCATCAGTCAATTAGACCATCGTCAGTTCCGAATCAAGGTTTTGGTTTAAGACGGTTTACCATGAAGTTGCTGTTGCATGAACTGAAAACTTAGTGCACTTGTTCAATATGATGTGAACTTTAAAAAATATATGCCCAATTAGGGTCTTGACCAATTTCACGGTTCACTGAACATGGAAATGTGATGTTTCAATGGGGCATGGTGTCCTATGGACACACTCCTTATTAACAAATGTAAAAGGAGAAGCATAATAGTAATTTGAAAACCCTGTTATTCTAAAATACATAGTGTATGTTTAAAGACCTATTGTCAGATTAAATGTGCATGAATTTTTTCCATGAATCACAGATACATTTATATTTCCTATAAAGAAGATATAGCTCTGTTTACCATTTTTTTCAGCCCAGTTAAAGACAGTGTAGTTACCAATGATAGATGGGGTCAAGGTTGTGCATGTAAACATGGGGGATACTACACCTGTAAAGACAGATATAATCCAGGTACTAAAGATTCATTATTATTTGTGGGATAAACTTTTTTTGTGGATTTAAATGTTCAACATAATACACATTTTCTAAACCCTTGTATGCAGACTTTGTCAAATCCACATATCAAATATCCACGAAAATGTAAGTTTTCCTCAATCCACAAAAATAAATCCATAGTATATGATATTTTAAACTTTAAAGTATGTGTATTCTTATCGGTACATATATGTTTCTATCCTTTAAAGTATATGTGTATTCTTATTGGCACATGTATGTTTCTATACTTTAAAGTGTGTGTATTCTTATCGGCACATATATGTTTCTATCCTTAAAAGTGTGTGTATTCTTATCAGCACATATGTGTTTCTATACTTTAAAGTATGTGTATTCCTATCGACACATATATGTTTCTATACTTTAAAGAATGTGTATTCTTATCGGCACATATATGTTTCTATCCTTAAAAGTGTGTGTATTCTTATCGGTACATATATGTTTCTATCCTTTAAAGTATGTTTATTCTTATCAGCACATATATGTTTCTATCCTTTAAAGTATGTGTATTCTTATCGGCACATATATGTTTCTTTCCTTTAAAGTATGTGTATTCTTATCGGCACATATATGTTTCTATCCTTAAAAGTGTGTGTATTCTTATCAGCACATATATGTTTCTATCCTTTAAAGTGTGTGTATTCTTATCAGCACATATATGTTTCTATACTTCAAAGAATGTGTATTCTTATCGGCACATATATATGTTTCTATCCTTTAAAGTGTGTGTATTCTTAACGGTACACATATGTTTCTATCCTTTAGGAAACCTTTTTCTTGTGATTTTTTTTTTATATTTTGACCCATTCCAGAATTTAAATGGGCAGTTTATCAGTCATAACTTCCTCGGACTGCAATAGGGTCCATGATATTTTGAATACATGGGCATCTGTATAAATGTAAATGTTGAGAACATGTGCTAATTTCAGAGTGTGTTATTTATATTCATAGTTAACAAAGTTCTGCTTGAAATTTCTGTTTTGATACAAAAGTTGTAAACACACCCATGTGGTGAAAAAAGTTATTTTAAGAACTTTAAGAAATGTTTAAAGCACTTCAGCAATGGAAATTTGTCTATTTATAGGTACAAAACAGAATCATAAATGGGAAAATTGTATGACTATAGATCGACAGTCATGGGGTTACAGAAGAAACACAAATCTTAATCAGTTCCTCAGTGTCCATGAAATAATATCTACTCTAGCTTCCACTGTTAGGTAATGTTAACTGATAATTGCTGTACCTAGGGGCCTAGATTGGCGAGTGGTCTAACTCGTTCTACTTCTGTATCACTCACCTGTCAACACTGAGGTTTCAAGTTCGAATCCCAGGTGGCAGGTGCATTCAACTCCAATCTTAATTGACAAGGATTGTCATATATATTTCAGACTTCTTTTATATAAACATGATAAATACATCAGCAAAGTTAAAAAATCTTAAAATAAATTGCTGTATAATTGGCTAAGCACTTAACGGGAAAAAATGATTCATTTAACTGTATTTTGATAGGATTTTTGGGTTATGATGTTTTGCATATTGATTCAACTTTTTGTTATGAGGTAGGTCCTTTAAACATATCATTCATAACCCAGTATTTCTAAGGTATCTACCAGCAAACATTTGGTTATAGCTTGATGATCTTGTTACACTTTTTATAAAAATTAAGTTGTGTAGTTATATATTACAGCTGTGGAGGTAACATGCTGATGAATGTCGGACCAACAAAGGAAGGGAAAATAATACCATTGTTTGAAGAGAGACTGAGAGATTTAGGGAAGTGGTTAAAAGTTAATGGGGAGGGTATATACAGTACGGTACCATGGAGTCACCAGAATGATACTGTTGCTAAGAATATTTGGTATGTTTTAATAGTCATAAAAGGTCTCAAATTTAATGCAATTACATTTAACGTATATTGTGAAAATTTCGCTTGTGTCTACTTTTATGCTATATTCCTGGTAGGCAATTGACTGCAAAATTTGACTTACAGAAATATTTCACTGGTAATTTAAAAGCACTAAACAAGGTCCTTAAACACTTACAATTTAAAGTTTACTGTCCCTTGTAAAGCCCACTATGCAAATAAATCCTGACACAAATATAACCTGATAGATAATGGTCCTCTAGTATTTAATTTATTTTCTGAATTCATGATGTTCAAATGACCATAACTTATATGTTTAACCTTGTCTTTTACAACTCTACCACTGTGTTTTCTGGACTTGGATATAACTAGCTCTGCCCCTATCAGACATAGTGACCATTTCCACTATTCTATACATGTATGATAATCAAAAAATATGTCTATATCTTTACTGCTGCTATAACACTCTCATCATGACATATCTTGAAAGTAAATTAGCATATATGCAACTATGGAATAGTTAATACATTAATATGCATGTGTAAATGATAAAAATTATTTTCAAGTAGAGTGGTCACTTCTAAGTCTCTGATAAACGTAAGACTCCTGTACCAAAATATTTTTAAATTACCTGACTTATTTTCCATACTGGTTTATTTTTTGTAGTACTTACAAGAGACAAAAATGAATAAATTAATTACTTTGTATACTACAATTAAATTTACAGTGGCAGATTCCGGGAGGCTTGGAGGGCATACATCCCCTATTTGATTAAAAAAAAATCATTATTTGGGCATTAAACCATATATAAGTTGTCTTCAATCAACACACACTGGATGTTAAGCAACCAACAATCAATCAATCAGCACACATTGTTTCATATGAATACAAATGAATACACAGCATAATAATCTTAAAATGAATTTTACAGGTATACCATGAAGAACTCTGGAAATAGTAAAGTCGTATATGCTATACTTTTATCCTACCCAGAAGATACTGTCTTAAAGTTAGGAGCACCTATCCCATCACAGACCACGGAAGTTACCATGCTGGGATTTCCTAACAGTTTTAAATGGATCTCAGGACCAGGTGGTCAAGGACTTTACATAACTATCCCTACAATTTCTTGGAATATGTTGCCTTGTGAATGGGCTTGGGTGCTGAAAATTACAGGGTTGGGAAACTAATATCTACCTCAAGTAGACCTCAATTTCAAGTGCAATGATGGACATACTTTTTCTGCATTACACAGTTTTAAAGAATAATAGAAAAATACAATGTTAGCCAGATCTGCTGTTTAATGCATCAGGAGGACTGTTTCATTCTGGAAATCATTAACCACAACCTTCAACCCAAATAAGTTTTTTTATAGAAAAAAATGCATATGGGTTGAGACATACAACTTTAAAATAAATTAGATTAATTAGTTCAACTTGCCAATGTTGTTTGGAGTCCAAAATAAATATCTGAATTAGACAAAATCAGACAAAATTATATCTTATTTCGAAATGCTCAACTAGATGTCACAGTGATGTCATCATGTATGAAATGTACCAGAACTTGTTGGTTTTGTATTTGAGGTATTTCTAAATAATTTTATGCCAATTGCATATGGTAATACGGTAATTTAACTTGATTTTATGAAGTTTGAGGGATAATATTCACCCATAATTAATTTATTTTTACAAAAAATGTTGTCTATTTGCTTATTTTGAATATGGACACTCATTTGTGTATTATGGATACATTTTTAAAATGAATCTCATATAAAAAGAAGGAGATGTGGTATGATTGCCAATGAGACATGTTCATTTACTTCTCCAAGGGGAAGTTATTAAATGAAATGGTCTTTTTGTACATAAGCAAATAGTTATATGGATGGTGATTACCAAATTTGTGGTTTTGTTGAACTTTGAGGTGGAAATTAAATCACAAACTAGAACTATTTTATTCATAGAAGATATTATAATGTTTACTATTTCTATTGTGAATTTGGTCATAATTTAAAATGTAAAGTGAATGCATGCCTCCAATGAACTTAGTTTTATACAGATGCTATTGGAAATGTATGTTAGTGCTATAATCATCTTCATGTGTACCAGGTGAGCAATACTGTTATACAGAGATTACTTTGAGCCTCCAGTTCTGAGTGCATGTATGCGATTCTTTCAGAATTTTCTTACATATAGCAAATGCATATGAACTCATTCATTATTGTCAGTTGAGGCATTTAGCAGTGTGATACCAATGACAGTTTTGCTTTTATTCGATACATTTATGTGTTTTCCGTCCTATTTTTAACTTTGGGAGAACTATGAAAATTACCTGTTTATGTAGTGTTTTATCAAGACTGAAAATATGAATATGATATGAAATAGTAGCACTGTTGAAATTGTCATAAGAGACAAAATTATGTAAATTTTGATTACCCAGCTTTTTAAAAATGCCTGAAAACATGAGAATCTCTTAATAAAATATTTTGAAAGTACAGTTGTAGGTAACAGTTTCACATTCCATTTATTTTCTATGCATTGTTTGATATGAATTGTTATATGGTTTTAGTTTAATATATTTTTTTTACTTTTCTCTTTGTAAATTTTTGATACAAAATAAATGAAATGAAACCTTGTCTTGTGTCAAAATTTCTTCATATTTCTTTTGGAAGAATTTGGTGTTGATGGCAGTCTTTGATACTTTCTGTTCACTGTGGATTCTTTTATATTCGTGGGTACCAATTTTTGTGGATTGAGGAAAAATTGTATTCTGTGGATATTTGATTCATGGTTTTGCCAATGTCTGCTTACAGCCTATTAAAGAGGTTGTGGATGGGGTTTACCGAACAGAGAAATATGGGCAAAAAAAAAAAAAAATAGAGAAAATGGGCAAAAAAAAATAGAGAAAAATGGGCAAAAAAGATAAAGAAAAGAGAATAATGGGGTGCTAAAATATAAAGAATAACTGCAAAAATTAAAGAATTAGGTAAAAATATACTGATTACAGAAAAGAACAATATCCAGAATACAGTGAGTTATCAAGTAATTACAGTATAGCCATTATTTTTAAAGATAAAGAATAATGAGCGAAAAAATTAAAGAATACAGAAATGAAGGACCCCCCATCCATACCCTCATTAAAAATTTATACATCATTGAAAATTTGAATTCATGGTTCGTCTTTAACAACGAAATCAACAAAAATTGGTATCCCATGAATAATAATAAATCAACAGTAATTTGTCCAGGACTCTCTTAATTTCAAGACAATTTAGGGCTTGACATATTGTATAGGCACCTTTCTATTGTTTACTAGAATGTAGTTATTAAATTTAATAGAATCTATTAATGATCTGCTTACCAACATCAAATTACCAAAAATGACAAGAAGTCCTTTACACTCATGCTCAAAATTCTTATAAAGATATGAGAGTTACATTGGATTAGTGAAAAGACATCTGCAGGTTGCTTATTTATTGTGTTAGATGACATATCTTCAAAGCATAACAATTTGAATACCACTAACAGCATTTTTTTTTATTTGATGCAAAATCTGTGGTAATGACTTCAAGTTGATACTATTGATGCTGTATAGATCAGCCCTTGTGTTGTTAGTTAAAAGAAATCGTGTCCAAACAAAAATTTACATTTTTGCCAAAATGGCGTTAAGTCCTAGTCTAATTGGTTCTCTTGAATGTCTTACTGGAAGTTTTATAATGAAAAAAATATTGAAAAGGGTTTAAAAATGAGTTCATAAGAAATTTCCAACCTACTAAAAAGATTCACTACCCCCTTAAAGGTGACAATTCAATCTCAGTTATTAAAATGAAGAATAGCTGACATTTACAAATTAAAATAAGGAGGTGTGGTATGACTGTTCATGAGGCAGCTGTCTACAAAAATTTACAATACACTTCAATAGAATAAGATCTCTAACATAAAGACATTTTAACCAAGTCTCATGTAATATATCCCTTTCAGTACTTTAAAGATCTTTCAACAACTGCTGCTTCAAATAGACCATTTGTAAAGAAATGGCTACATTGTGGATGTTCAAGTCAGATTAGATTGATGACAGCACTAAAAATGCTTTGTTTTTTTTTTCATTTTATTTCATTTCCTTTTTATCTCATCTGACCTAAAAACTATATTAAATAATCAGCAATACAGGATCTACAAAAATGCTGATATGACCAAAACCATTACATGACACTTAAGGAGTTATTGCCCTTAAACGACTATTTTTGACTAATTTTAGTGTTTTTAGCCTATAATCACAAAACCATATCAGATAGGTAGAAACTGTTAAAAGCTAGTATTATCAGCAACACAAGATCTAGAAAAATGTCAATTCAACCTAAACAATTGGGAGACTGTAAGGAATGATTGCCCTTAAATGACAATTTTTGACTAACTTTCATGTCCATCATATACTTTTTCATATATCTTCTTTTCTGAAACTTATGAATTAATTTCAAGCAATCTTTGAGTGAAAGATCATTAGCTTAAACTTTGTGGGGTTTTTGTCTTATCTGCGACGAAAGTAGGGATTGCTTTTCCCGCGACGGTGACGGTGACGGCGTCAACAATTGTTAAGTTTCTGCTCAAGTTAGTTTGATAGAAACTACTTGTGATAGATCATTGATATTTAATATAAAGTTGCATTACTATCAGTACATATCAGTTTGACAACTTTTTGAGGCCATGCCCCTAGGACTTGGTCCAGTGACTGAATTAATTAGCAATTTTCAATGTTAAGTTTTCTGCTTAAGTTAGTTTGATAGGATCTACTTGTGATAAATCAATGATATTTTGTATGAAGTCGCATTACTGTCAGTACATGTCAGTTTGACAACTATTTTAGGCCCTGCCCCTAGGACATGGTCCAGTGACTTTGAATTAATTAGCAATTTTCAATGTTAAGTTTTCTGCTTAAGTTAGTTTGATATGATCTACTTGTGAACTTACCGATATCATTTCGGGTATTGCAAGTCACAGACTTTTCAAACCAGTTCGCATTGGAAAAGATGAAAAGAGAAAGATCCTTTCTTAAACTTTCCTTTGCCAACAAAGGTCTCGATACCGTCAATTTGGGCAATATCTTTATCATAAATTAGTTCAATCGAAAAACCTCCTTATTTTAAAGAACAGTCTCTACCAATCATTTTTTATACCAATACCAAACCAGTTGCAACTAAAATTTTCAATTACAAACACGTTGCAGATCTCAATATTGACGACTTCAAGTATAAACCTCCTGATTGCACCTGTGCTAGTTTCCAATTCATATATAATCCGGCTGGCCACGTTATTACCGGTGACCTCAACATTGTTCCCTGCGAAATGTGTTATCCAAAGGTCCGAAATATCGTGAGCCTAAATCTATCAATTGGAAACACAACTTCAAAATACTGATGGATTCAGTCGAGGATTATGCCAGGCAATGGGTTAAACGCGAGAAAGAAGACGTAGATACTCTTTCCGAATGGATTAAGGCTGTGAGGTCGTTGATACAAATCAGAATTAAGAAACTGAATGGGTCTATCAATACCCATGCTACGTCAATCTTTAAAGACCCAAATGTTGCAAAACACTTGTCCTACCTCCATGACAAATATGTTGTTGTTCCGCAGATAAAGCCCCAAACAACATCGTTTTTGTGTGTAAGTCACATTACATTAAGAGCTTGATACATGAATTAGGTATTAACAATTCACTTGGAAACTCAACATATACCCCACGACACTTACCAAAGAGGAAATCCTGGATATAGGTCTGTTCTATGTTCCTTTGGAATTTCAACCAAAGATAAAGAACTGGATCTTCTATCACTGTATTGGATACCTAAACTACAGAAGTGTCCTTACAAACAACGTTATATTGCTGGGTCTTCCAAGTGCTCCACGAAACCTCTTTCTAAATTATTAACATCAATTTTATCAGCTATCAAAGCCGGGCTTCAAAGTTATTGTGAAACTGCCTGATTCAGAGGTTGCGTGAATCAGATGTGGATACTAAAAATTCCAAAGATCTTTTAGAGTACATACAATCTAAGACTCTTTCATCTTGCAATTGTATTAGAACATTTGACTTTTCTACACTTTACACAAGTATTCCCATTTCAAAATAAAAGACAAATTGAAACAGTTGGTATTGCTTTGTCTCATAAAAAGAATGGCAACCGTAGATACAAGTATCTTTTCTTAGGGAGGATAAATCCTACTTTGTAAAAATCACTCTGATTCAAACAACAAATTCTCTGAAACTGACATTATCAAGACGCTTGATTTCTTGATTGACAACATATTTGTTTCGTTTGGAGGACGTGTTTTCAACAAACTATCAGCATTCCCATGGATACCAACTGTGTCCCTCTTCTTGCCGGTTGTTCCTTTATTCTTATGATGCTGACTTCATACAGGAACTTTTAGGAAGAAAGAAAAGAAGTTAGCAGTACCCTTTAACTTTACTTTCCGCTATATAGATGATGTTTTATCAATAAATAATTCAAAATTTGGTGACTATGTTGAACGCATCTATCCCATCGAACTAGAGATAGAGGATACAACAGACACAGTGAAGTCTGCCTGATATCTTGACTTACATCTAGAAATTGACAATGAGGGTCGGTTGAAAACAAAACTTTACGACAAAGAGATGATTTCAGCTTCCCAATTGTGAACTTTCCATTTCTGTGTAGCTACATTCCAGCAGCGCCTGCATACGCGGTATATATCTCCCAACTGATACGATATTCCCGGGCTTGTATTTCCTATCATGATTTCTTTGATAAAGGGTTGCTGCTTACAAGGAAGCTATTAAACCAAGAGTTCCAAATGGTGAAGTTGAAATCATCCCTTCGTAAATTTTACGGACGCCATCACGAGCTGGTTGACCGTTATGGAATATCCGTTTCACAGATGATAGCGGATATGTTCCTAATGTCGTAACTATAATCCCGTTCCCTTTTCACGAATGTGACCTACCGAATTAGACTATTAACCGGGTTTGTACTAACATGAGCAACACGACGGGTACCACATGTGGAGCAGGATCTGCTTACCCTTCCGGAGCACCTGAAATCACCCCAGTTTTTGGTGGGGTTCGTGTTGTTAGTCATTAGTTTTCTATGTTGTGCTTTGTGGACTAGTGTTTGTCTGTTTGTCTTTTTCTTTTCTAGCCATGGCGTTGTCAGTTTATTTTCGATTTATGAGTTTGAATGTCCCTCTGGTATCTTTCGCCCTCTTTGAACGAAGTTGCATTACTATCAGTTCATATCAGTTTGATGACTATTTCTAGGCCCTGCCCTAAGTCATGGTCCAGTGACTTTGAATTAATAAGCAATTTTCAATGTTAATTTTTCTGCTTAAGTCAGTTTGAAAAGAACTACTTGTGATAGATCAATGACATTTTGTATAAAGTTGCATTACTATCAGTTCATTTCAGTTTAACGACTATTTTGAGGTTCTGCGCATGCCCCATTGGGCATGGTCCAGGGACTTTGAATTAATTAGCAATTTTCAATGTTAAGTTTTTCTGCTGAAGTTATATTGATAAGAGCTACTTACAATAAACAACGATATTTTCTATAAAGTTACATTATTGTCTGTACATGTCAGTTTGTCGACCATTTTCAGGCCCTGCCCACTAGATCATGGTTCAGTGACTGAATTAATAAGCAATGTTGCTGTCCATCAGATTGTATTTTTTAAATTTATGCCGACAGGCGAGATATATCCTGTGTCAACAGTTTATTTTTATTAGTCAACCAAAATGGCCACCATGGCTAAAAATAAAACATATGGGTAAAATGCATTGTCATATCTTGAAAACCCTTGAGGAAAATCTGACAAGACAAAAAAGATCAAAATGATAAGATCTACCTACTTCCTATATTCACTAAAATTATCAGATACTCCTTAAAGGAGTTATTGCCCATACACGACTTTGGCTAATTTCTATGATTTTGCCTATCATCTCAAAAATTACAATTGATGAGTAGAAATTGTCATAGGAAAAGATCAGCCATATAAGATCTACAAAACTCAATACAACCGAATTCATTACCTAAACCTTAAGGGGTAATTGCCATTAAATTACGATTTTTTACGTATTTTGCATGTTTTTGTCTGTTATCTTGAAAACTACAATCGAAAGGTAGAAACTATAAAGAGTAAAAATAATCAGAAAAACAAGATAAACAAAAAAGATATGTTGGTCATGGATAATATGATAGTCTATAATGTTGGAGAGTTGCCATTGTTAAAGATGTACATAGATACTGGTGAGCGATACAGACTCTTAGTATCAATATTGCATGGTTGAAGTAATTAGCAAATTTCATTCATAGGTAAGACAAACGCCTATTAAAACCAAGGATAATTGTTAAAGTAGCAGAACCAAATGTTTCCATTTACATTTGTAAAAATCAGTGGTGCGTCGTTAGGCTCGTGGTTTCTTAAAACATTTTACAATAAAATGCGCTCAGCTAATTGCGAAAAGACCGAAGAAAGAATACAATCACGAGGATATGGATTGGATTCACAAAATAGATACCGGTAATAAGGGGCAAAAAGGCACACAAATAAAGAAAAGAGAAAAAATAGGCAAAAGATTATAATGAATAGGGAATAATGGGCAAAAAAATTAAAAAAAATGAACAAATGCAAGAATACAGAATAGAAAACCCATCATCAAGACCCTCATGTAGACTATAGGTAAAGCTTGTGATAAGTTCTTTTATACAATTATATTCAGCAAAAGACACAAATCAATAATAAAATTTAACAAGATTTATTATTCACTAGTTTACAAGAAGTTTTACACAAATATAAATGTCAACTTTACTGAGGGTCTGGATTGGGGGTCTGTTTTTCTGTAAACATTTAATTTTAACCCTTTTTCTCTGATCTTCAAAAATTAACCCTTTTTCTCTAATCTTCATTTTTTTGCCTGTTATTCTCTAATCTTCATTTTAAGGGCATTATTCTTTAATCATTTAACCCCATCCAAACCCTCTTTACTGTCAAAATATGTGTCCAATCTTTTATCTTTTTTATCCGAAATCTTCTCGGAATCTACAGAATATTATATCCAATAGTTCACAATCTAGTATGATGTAGTTTGTAAATAAAATGTCAATCCAATTGCTGAGAATATAAATGTCTATCGATGTCTATTTCTATATCTGTGTCTGTCTGTGTCTAACTTTAGGGTCTGCATTTAAATACTTGTAACGGAAAGTTCTAGATAACGCTAGATGTTTAAATTACGCATCTTTTGTTATGATCATTCTGGAAACGTTATGTAAGTGAAATAGAAAGTTCTAATCATTCCATGAGTATCAATGATTCTTCCAGTGATTTCTAAACTGCATAGTTGTAACACAATGTGTATTATTTTGTACACACTATAAAACAATGTAAACATTCTTAGGCCACACAAAACAAGTTAGGCCAACTAAATAAATATGACAGTTACAATATCATAACACTGTAATACTGCATATTTAAATTGAAAAAAATCTTTAATGTATACCAAGTCAAGAATATGCCAGTTGTTTTCGATTCGTTCCGTTACATGTTTATATAGTCTAACGTTTGATTTTGTCAGGCTTTATAGACCATGTTTAACCCTGCCACATGCTGTATGTGCCTGTCTGTCCCAAGTCAAGAGCCTGTAATACACTGGTTGTCGTTTTCACTGTGTATCATATTTGTGTTTCGTTCATTGTTTTTACATAAATCAGGCCACTAGTTATCCCGTTTGAATTGTTTTACATTTGTCATTTCGGGGCCTTTTATAACTGACTTTGCGGTATGGGTTTTGCTCATTGTTGAAGGTCGTACAGTGACCTATAGTTATTAACTTCTATGTCATTGGTCTCTGGTGGAGAGTGGTCTCATTGGCAATAATACCACATCTTCTTATTTTTATATTCCACCATTTCAAATATACCTTGGAGTTCGTATTTTGCACAAAAATACATGGGTGTGCTGAATAAAAATGCTCATTGTAGTGAGCATGGAATGATTCCGGGCCGTTCGTAGTAAGCCTGGATTCTGCTGACGGTATAGTGATACCCAAAGACGTTGAGTAAATAGGGAATCTGGTAAAATACCTTTGCAATTATTTACACAGCATCGCCATGAAATATTCCGGAGTTTAGTGTTCTGTCGATACGAGTAGTAAATCCATCGTACACAAATGATTTTCCCCGATTTTTCTGACAAACGAAACTCCATGTGTGTGCCCTGGCACAACTTTACAAACTTACTTAAATTATTTGTTAACTCACTATGTGGTAAAATTATGATCGAAACAGAATGCTTTTTACTCTGAAATATTTGCAATTAACTTACATGTATGTCTTAAGCTATTACGGATTTCTGTATATTTTGTATATTTTTTAGAATTCAATATGAAAAATATATAATTTTAATTTACAAATAGAACATGTTAAAATTTATATAAACTATAGTCATATTTATTATGAATTATCTTTATTTTACCTTTGTTACCTGTAAAATGAATGCGCGCAAATGTAATCAAAAGCTGCACACAAACGTAAACAAAATGAATCCACAAATGCGCGCAAATGTAATACGCCCTAATTTGTGTGTATATTTGCTTATTTTATATATATATATATATATATATATATATATATATATAATATATATATATATAACTTATCAAATTATACACTTCAACTTCAAACATTTCAGAGGACTGAAACAGTTCTGAATTGCTAGTGATGGAATCAATTGCAACTATTTAACATTAGAAACTAAATAAAAGATCCTTTGTGTACGAAACTGAAAATGATAGGTTTTCTGCCATGAAAACTAATTTACATAATGTACAGTGACGGATCCAGAGGGGGTTCCGGGGTTGGAACCCCTTTTTCTTGACCATCAATGCATTTGAATGGGGACATATAGTTAGAACCCCTCCTTTTATCCTGGGTTGGGAACCCCCTTTTAAAATGGCTGGATCCGCCCCTGATGTATAGGGCAGATAATGGTTGATACTTTTATCAATCAACTTGGGTTATCTAGAACCCTTTAAAACAAGCTTTTGCAGATATATATATATATATATATATATATATCATGGATGTCAAATGAATCATATATATATATATATATATTACATCTTTGGTACTTTCATTATCATTCATGAGTCTTTATGAGAGTCTAGATGGGATTCAAGGATTAGAAAATAATGGACCAGAAAATTTAAGAATAGAAAAATGGTTAAAAATAAAGAATAAAGATTTTTGGGGTGTTAAAATATTAAGAATCGGAAATAATGGGACAAGAAAATATAAGAAGAGAAAAAATGGCCATAAAAATTAAAGAATACAAAAATGAAGCACCACATTCAGACCATATTTTATTGGTCGATAAATGGTCATTTTGTTGTGTGCAATCTTCTATGAAGTACAACCATCGATATTGGATATTGGTGTGTATAGTCTTATCGATATTTTAAGGACTTTGGCTTGCTCTCAATCACTACAAGCATTGTTTAATTCAATGTGAAATTGCTTATAGTTTTGTTTGTACTAGTCTTTTTTTATTAATCACACCGTTAGACATTTCACACTTGGACATTTAGATCGATTTAATCTAGATCGGTTCACTTTAGATCGATTTAAGTTCAGTGTGAACGCTACGAATCGATCTGAATCGGCCTTGAATCGGTCTAAACTAAAACACCAAAAGAGGTAGTATAGTTTGAATCGATCTAATGTGAATCGATCTAACCTTAAATGTGAACGCAAATCGATCTAAACTAGTATGATTGAATCGAAAATAAACTGTGCGCATGTATCATATGGCGGCAATACTACATATGTGCAATTTATCACAATAGGTAAATTTTTCATTAATTAAAAATGCTTAATTCCATCTCGGATATTTTCGACATTACTCGTTACCTGTTTGTATGCATAATTTATCGTTCGTATTTTAATCTCCTTTGATTGGTTGATAGAAATATCTGTTCACTTCTGGAAAATTTTATATTCCGTGGTCATTTGAATTAGTTTACTGGTCAATTCAACACGTTGTCTCGTCAAAATCCTCATATGCCTCACAGAGCTTTGCCTATTACTCCACATATTCTTTTGAAAATGTATTTTGATATGTCTAAACCATCAGATGTAACTTTCTGGTGCTGTTTTTGTTTGCCTTTTTCTCATGGTTAGAAAGTCTAATCTAGTTCCAACTTCGGCAAAGAATTTTGATCCACGCAAACAATTTGTTGGTTAAAATGGAATGGTCAAAACCATTCATTTTGGTAATAGAAAACTTGAGTTACCATTGGTTAAGATAAAGGATTCCCGCTATGTCCGTATAATGCTTACAATCGTATGTGCACTCTAGTACCAGCCGATGTTGATGACCCCGCCTTTTAATTCCACAAGCTAAAAGCAATAAAATTTTATGTTATTCAATTTTTCTGAAAAACTCAGAGACATTTTAGAAATGTGTGGTTTAGATTCTTCTAAATTTTCCTCTCATTCTTTTCGCAGAGGAGGGGCTACATGGGCTTTTCACAGTAAAGTTCCTTCTGAGTTGATACAATTTCACGGGGATTGGCGTAGTGACGCTTATAAAGTTTATTTAGAATTTGATTTACTGACAAATTGTCTATATCACGAGCTATGGCTGAGGAACTTCCCATTTAATTGTTTGTTTGGTTGTTTTTTTTTTTTTGTAGACAATGTGTCAAAAAATAAGGTTTTGTTGTTGTCAGATTCTACTTGCAAATATGTAAATAACATTAACTGGCTGGAATGCAATGCTATATCTGGTGCTAATATATACACACTTCATCAATTTGTGAAAGACAATAAAGCACTGTTGAGAAGATACACACATTTGTTATTGAATGTAGGCATAAACGATGTTGGGAATGGTTTATCCAGCAAATTGATTATCCAATATTACAATAATTTAATTGATTTTATTTGCAACACTTTACCGTCTTTAAAGATAATAGTTTCAGCAATTTTGCCAAGACCCATATATTTTGATGACACAAAACAAACTGTTATAGATTGTAATAAAGAATTGGCGAAGTTAACGTTGAAGAGAAATATTTTATTTGTTAAAACGTACAAGCAATTTGTTCAGCAACCAGGATCTATTTATAAAAGAAAATGTTTTGTAAAGATAGATTACATTTAAGTTATTTTGGCGTTCCTGTTATACGAAATTTTTTATAGGTGTAGTTAATCATTTGTAATTAGAATATTGTATTTACATGTACTTTTTGGTCAAGATACTTTGTGGTTTTAACTTTATTTTTCAGAAGATGATGGTCAAGAAAGCTGGGCTAGACCATTACTTCTACATCTGGTTTACCTGTGAACCTCTATTAGTTTGCAGGATTCCAGTGTTTGTTGTTTGTATTATCAGGTATGTTTATAGTATAGTTTTTATATAACATTGGACACTTTATAGTGGCCGTTGGTTTGGTGCATTTATATATTTTGGAAGTTATATTTATAATTAATATGGACTTTAAATGAGAAATTATTTATGACATATGTATGATTGTAAATGTTTTTATGCCAAAATATGATTATCATTACTTATGTGTTGAGTTTTGTTTTACTACATCGAAATGGGAGTGGAGGGAATTGGTAAATTTTTCATTAATTAAAAATGCTTAATTCCATCTCGGATATTTTCGACATTACTCGTTACCTGTTTGTAATAAATTACTTTGCTCTTCATGGGCCCTTTAATTGGAATAAAAATATCTTATCTTATCTTATCTTATGCATAATTTATCGTTCGTATTTTAATCTCCTTTGATTGGTTGATAGAAATATCTGTTCACTTCTGGAAAATTTTATATTCCGTGGTCATTTGAATTAGTTTACTGGTCAATTCAACACGTTTAATTTACCCACCCTCCCGCCCATTTTTTTTGTGTGTATTACTTGAATATTTTTGTACATGCGTTATACCTTATTAAATCGAAAATGTTAGTCTTTTCAGATAATGCAGATTGATAAATTTGATGTCTATTTGGGAAGTGACTGGTGCATTTATATATTTTGGAAGTTATATTTATAATTAATATGGACTTTAAATGAGAAATTATTTATGACATATGTATGATTGTAAATGTTTTATACCAAAATATGATTATCATTACTTATGTGTTGAGTTTTGATTTACTACATCGAAATGGGAGTGGAGGGAATTACTGTAAGAACAACAGTATCAACATTTGAACTTGTAATTCAAGTGAAGAAATATTAGTAACTTCATCTATTTTTTTTTGCAAGTGTGTGCTACCCAATTCGCGGAAAATAACACATTAACTTGATTAAATATTTCTATTTATACACAGTGTTTACAATATCACGAGTAGTTATAAAGGTCAAATCGTATGCAAATTTACTTGTAGTGTGAACGCAGTGATTCAGATTAGTCCGATATAGATCGTTAGGATTAAAGATAATGTGAACGCGATTAAAGAATGCAAGTATGAACAGGGTTTGTAAAAGTGTTTTACCTGTACTGAGTTTAATGTATTTTTGTTAGTCCCCCAATCAAGATCTTAGAGAGGGAGGGTTGTGGTCTAAAAAAATGGTTTAACCGGCCATATTTCCACATGCCTGTGACAATTCAGGGACCACGTTATTTGTTGTCTTTTGTCATATCTTAAGTGTTTTTGTCATTTGCTCTATGTCATTTAGAGATTTTGTTTTGATGGCAATTCTTTGGTTGTCTCTGTTAAATTAATTCATTGGTTTTTTTTTAGACACTGACCTATTTAGCAATCATTGTGTTATATTTCGTAACATTCTTCGCCTTCGGCGAGTTAGTTAACATGTTACCAAATAAGAAACTATCAATTATATGGCATTTTTAATTACATGTATTAACAAA
This sequence comes from Mytilus coruscus, assembly GCA_017311375.1. Taxonomy (NCBI): domain Eukaryota; kingdom Metazoa; phylum Mollusca; class Bivalvia; order Mytilida; family Mytilidae; genus Mytilus; species Mytilus coruscus. The sequence goes on along the minus strand of CM029595.1, from coordinate 128,513,818 downwards.
TTTCAGCAATACAAGAAGTCTTATGTTAAACCTAAATAGCTTTCTTAATGGTGTGACCATTTATTTACTACCTATATCATGATAGTACTGTACGATATGATATAGGGATATATTCGTTAGTATAAGATTTGAACGCCTTTAAATGTCAATGTTTTAAAAATATTCTTTTATATAAAATGTTTACAGAAAACATTTAGTTTTTCCTTGTAAACTAAATAATAACTGGCTGCATCATGCTTTACAAATTTTTAATTGAAATGTTGTGATATATGAAACGATGCAAACTGACTCAACAATTTATCGAATATATATCTGTTTGAGTGTTACATGTTAATATTGACATTTCTTTCGTTGAACCATAACCGATTTAACGCTCTAGATCTATCGATTTTTTTATGACAAATAAGTACTATACTTCATGTGACATATCATGTGGTCTTGTTTCGTTAAGCATTTTAAAAATTGTAAAAATGGCGAAACAGTGGTTGTTGATACTAATTTGTTGCATAGGATTACAGTTTATTTATTCCAAATATACCCCTGATTGGGACTCGTTGGATTCAAGGCCGCTACCAAAATGGTATGACGAAGCCAAATTTGGAATTTTCGTTCATTGGGGTGTATTTTCTGTTCCAAGTTTTCATTCAGAATGGTTCTGGCCTCTATGGAAGTCAAAGCACCCAGCTCCAGATATTGTAGATTTTATGAAAAGGAATTACCCACCTGATTTTACTTATGCTGACTTCGCTGCAGATTTTACAGCAGAATTTTTCAATCCTGATGAATGGGCAGATATATTTAAAGCATCAGGAGCAGGGTAAGACTGATTTCTTATGATAAGTATTGTTGCAATTTTGTATTAAATAAATAAATCATAAAATGTAAAAGGTGATCCGGAGGGGTCAGTAATGAACCGTATATAACGAATTTTTCGCACACGGGATTTTTCCTGCCAAGTTTAGTATAAAATAAACAATATAGATGACGTCATCATTAATAGAAAACGTAACGTCATGATACCCTATGACCGACCCTGCCCTACGGATCCATATAGAGGATCACCACGTGACAGCGTTAACCCAAAGGCAGTGTCACTAATTTACCCGTGGTGCGATAAATATAGAATTATGACATTTTGTTTTTGATACTGACTTTATCTGCAAGAATATCAAGCGAGCCCGTAAAACGATAGCTTTTGTTTGATAATATGAAATGAAATGAAATAGTAAGTAAGTTAGAGTGAGAGACCCATATTCGCCGCATAATTCGTTCATTTCCACTTACATCCGCCCTACATTCGAATATTTGGAACTTTTATGAAGGTTTCAGAAATTTAACTATATGAAAAAATGTTTGATAAAGAAATTATCTTCAAAACATTGGTTAATTGTTCTAAAACGAACGCAAACTCAAGAGAAAATCAAGTTGTTCGTTTACCATGGGGACACATTTTCGCCGCAATGTATGATATGACCATCCTCATTATCCTGGTATATTATAAAACGAATGTTTGCAATTACATGAATTAGCTTGAGAGATCATTCCTATACGATTTTTCTCACAAATATTTACTTTAAGACTGCGCATGATTGCCATATAAATCTTACATAATTGCCAAAATCATTTAAAACACATGCGTATTTCTCAATATGTGTGAATAACCTTGAAAATGGGGTAAAGAGGAATATTAACAGTTGTAACATTACAAACAGCCTTTACCATCCCGTTAGGCAAGTATTGGGTAAAGGCACAAAATTTTACAGAAAAATAGCAAAACGGCGAAAATGTGTCCAAGGCGAATATGCGCCACCCACTCTAAGTGTTGCATTTTAGTGTTTCTATTGTGTCGTTGTTCTCCTCTTATAGTTGATGTGTTTCCCTCAGTTTTAGTTTGTAACCTGGATTTGTTTTTCTCAATCGATTTATGAATTTCGAACAGCGGTATACTACTGTTGCCTTTATTTACGCATAGAAAACGTTGTGTTAGTTGTATGGTTGTATGAATGGGGTGACCGGGTCGCGTGTGTTTTATTGATAAATTGACGCAGATGTACATGGACGTGTGACGTTGCTGCACTGTTACGTGGCGTCATTGCTTAATATTTTCTAGTAGCATGGTATAGAAAAATATTAACGTCACGGTACCCACCTATTCAACATAAACAGCTGAGAAATTCTTAAAAGTTTTTTGAGACTAAACAATTTATATTGTAGTTATTTGACATTATACACGTCTTACAAAATAGGTGAATATATTCAAATATCGCACCGCGGGTAAATTATGACGTTGTGATTGGTTTAACGCCGTCACGTGGTGACCCCCTATGGATCCGTAGGGGGTTAGTAAATTTCATAGGGTTCATGACGTCACGTCTACTGTTAATGGTGACGTCATCTATTGATGTTGTTGTATTTCATTGTTTATTTTTCTACAAAACGCAGCAGGAAAAGTCCCGCGTGCGATAAATTCGTTATACGGTTCACTACTGACCCCTACGGATCATAGAGGGCGAGTAAAATTCACAGGAGATTCGGCCTTCGGCCTCACCCCTATGGATTTTACTAACCCTCTATGGATCCGTAGGGGTCAGTAGCGAACCATATAACTTATAATATACACTATACGTTCACAGTTTATATCAACAGCTGAAGCTTTCACTGGAAAAGAAAATGTACGAAAACGCCGCCATGCGACGTTCACAAAAAGTCATCTTTAAAATGAACCAAAAATATGTTACAAGCATCCATTTAAAAGAAATGAATAGTGAGCATGTACTAATGTCAAATTGTTCTTAATATTTGAAAAATAAAACAAAACATCTGTTATTTGATTTTAATGAGGTGAATTTAAGCATGGATGCAATTTGGGTACTCCTCATTACGGAATCATGGATAGATTGGAGGTCGATTCAAACCCATTTTCTATGACTCAATAGGGATTAAAATTCAAATTAGTGCACCTATATAATAAAGCTACAAAATAAACACAGAATGGAAATTTTGTCTTTATCATAAAAAACTTAAGTGAAAAAATGTCAAAATAGGTGCAATTTGGGTACCGTCACGTTAGACAGAAAGATGAAAGAGAAAATATTCACATTGCCGAAAAGTAGTTTGATTTTATTGCGTATTATTTGTTAGATTATTAACATGAACAGGACTTGAAACTCGAAAATATTAGGCAATGACGTCACGTATCAGTGCAACAACGTCGCGTGTTCCTGTCCATCTGCGTCAATTTATCAATGAAATGCACGCGACCTCATTCATACAACCGAGCAACTTGAATCACAAGGTTTTGTATGCGTTAAATTAAGTAGTTTTACTTACTTATTCATTGTATTTCATGTTCTCAAACCAAAAAGCATTTTGTTAAGATAAATTGCCGACAAAAAGAATAATGGGTTTTATTTTTGCTATCAGCTCGAATAGCAGGCTCTCTTGATATTTTTGCTGATAAAGTCGGTATAAAAAAAAAAATACCCATTATTCTATATTTAAAGGTTTGTTAATGATAGAAAAGTGTAATCCGATATCGCCTTTTCGGATTTATATCAATTAAATGTGCTTTAAAATGTCAACATATGACTATATAGAGGGCAAGTGCAGGCTTGTTCATGTCTTTATAAATCAGAGTTCAACAAGTAGTAAAATACCGAGATCTAATTGTTAGCTTTTGTAAGAATCCTATAATTTATTTAAGCCTGAAAAGTCTCAAATCCAGATCAGAAAACGAATAAATCATAGCTATAGTACTTCAATATTGCGAATGTATTGAATAAAACTGGAGGTATCTCACTGGTGTTAGAAATCGCAAAAAGGATTTGTACACATTGTAAAATTTAGTGCTTAGCCCCGACTTTTTTTTTTGGGGTATTTTTGTTGTTATGTTTTACTTTTGTCATGGTTGTTTTGTTTGTTTTTTTCATCGCGAGTATCTTATAAAGGCAGAATTTGGCACTAATGTTGATAAAATTGGTTAATACTACATTGTCTAAATTCAAATTAAAAATGTCTTCTTTTATTAAATTTTCAGATATGTTGTTCTGACCAGTAAACATGGCGAAGGATTTCCTAACTGGCCATCCTCTCATTCTTTTAACTGGAATGCAAAAGCAGTGGGACCAAATAGAGATCTTGTTGGTTAGTAAAAATTGCCTTTATTATATAACCAGAAAACTTGTCTTTTAGTTATTAAATATCTACTCTGTGTCTGTGTCCTCCATATAGTATTTTTATTAGACTTTAAATAACTGCTTGATATGCGGTATTGTAGAGCCTGAGTCGAGGATATCTTCGATAGAGAGCGATTAAGACTACGTCGTCGAGGTTTGTACTGTTTTCAATACACATTTACTCATTTTGATCTAAGGCGTCCTTCAATGCCAAATTTTTACAAAACATCCAAAACTGCAATCTTGTATCAAATTGTCTTCAGATGCAATACATAGCGCTGATTAACATATTGATTTAATGGGTATAATTTGTGAAATTGTTAATAAATGTTTAAAGAATATGATATGACCTAAAAAAAGACTCTTTAATTCTCATATAAAGACACCTGCTTTGTCTCATAAAAAATGGCCAACGTAGAAACAAGTATCTTGTCTTAGGGAGGGATAACTCGGACTTTGTAAAAATCCTTGTGATATAAACAAAAAGTTATCTGAAACTGATAATATGAAGATGCTTGATTTCTTGATTGACAACTTATTTGTTACGTTTGGAGACGTTTTTTCAACAAACAATCGGCATTTCCATGGGAACCAACTGTGCTCCTCTTCTTGCCGACTTGTTTCTTTATTCATATGAGACTGACTTCATACAAAAGCTTCTGATGATTAATGATAAGAAGCTAGCATTATCCTTTAACTTCACTTTCCGCTATATAGATGTGACGGGATTGCTTCCTTAGTAAATCTGGTAGATACTTAGTCAGCCGTAAGCGGTTGAGCTAAGGTAGTACTTCTTTAGCTCAGTCGGTTAACGCGCTGCCTTGTAACACAAAGGTCCCGGGTTCGAGTCCCGGTGGAGACAGGCGATTTTGCAATGAAAATCATGCTCTCCGGTTACATAGTTATATAATGTCCTCTTACTAAATAATTCAAAGTTTGGTGACTATTCTGAACGCATCTATCCCATCAAACTTGAAAGGAAGGACACAATAGATACGATATGTATACTGTTGTTTGTGGTTTGGTCCTTTTCTTGTTTTGCTATCCCGTTGTTAGTTTATTTTCGACTTATGAGTTTGATTATTCCTTTGGTATCTTCCGCCTCTCTTTAGATACTAGTATTCAAATTTGATTAGGTTTTTGAAAACAGTAAGATTTGGACAAATACAGAGTAAATTGGCCCTATATCTTAAACAGATACTTTCAAAGATTCTGAACTGAAGGTTTTGTAACTCTTAGTCGACTATGTTTTGTTTGGTGGCGGGTCCGTCTTCTCTTTATTTGTAATCTCTCAGCCTTACGTTGGATCTTTTCGTGTATGTTTATACCGTATGTTGATCCATTACTATTGCCCCATATTCCATGGTAGATATTACTAACGATATAGAAGCTATTTTCTTGCAGTTTGTGGGACAGAATCGTAGTTTGCGTCTACGAAGGCCTATTGATGAGTTTTCTTTTGGATACATTGGAGATTTGTATTGTCCATTTGAAGTCTTTGAATATTTGTAGTCCTAGGTAAGGGTTATTTTGTACTTTTGGTATATCGATGCAAGTCCGGGTGCTTGTTGTTCAGAGAGGAGCATTGGTGGTCGAGTGGTCTGGGTAGTTCATCTACATTTTCGTCTGACGTTGTGAGTTCGAACCCAGCTCGTGGCAGGTGGGTTCGGATCCTATCTTAATTGAATAGGAATTTCAGTTTTCATGCCGAAGGTCGGTGGTTCTCTCCGGTTATTCAGACTTCCCCACCTATAAAACTGGTCGTCGCGATATAACCAAGCCTGCTGAAAATGGCATTAAACACCAACAATCAATCATCAATTGTTGTTTAGAGCACTCCTTTAGTAATAGTATTTAATATTTTGTTATGCCATCTGGGCCCGATGCTTTTCATGGATTTAGTTGTCTAAGCAACTTTTCAATGCCTTCTGGTCTAAGTTCCAGGGATGGTACTGTATTTATTATGTGTTTTTGTTTTTGGCAGTTTTTTGACGTTATCTCTGGTAATTTTTTATTTAAACTTGTATCTGTAGTTCCTCCTTTCCTTTACTATTGTTTACTAAGTGATAATTGCTTTTTAAGGATGACAGCTATATATATGTTGCCCTGGTTTTTATTTGAAATTTTTCCATAATGACTTAGAGTTGTTGTTTTCAGACGCTACTTGGTTGTGTTTGTATGTGCATTAATCATTCATGATTCTTAATTTGCATTCTTTTTTGATGTGTCCAGATATCGGTTTTCCTTGCTTGTTGGTACAGCCTTGTTATATTTTAAAACATTTTCCTGATTCCATGGTTTATCCATGGTAAACTTGAATGTGAGCGAATGAGTTTTGATGGTTTATGTTCGTCCAAGTTGGTATTATAGATAGTTCTTTATGAAGTTCTTCTCATTTGACTTTGGAGTATACATAGCATTTGCATGGCCGTCTACTCTGATATTGTTATTATCATACCATGGTCAGCTATTACTGGATATTTGTCAATGAATTGGTGAGTGAAGATTTGTGGCTAGTAATTTGTCGAGGAGGTTGTTGAATCTAGTCGGTGCTTCATGTATCTGACTGATCGAATATGATATAATTATTTCCATTAATGCTTATTGTTTCCTCCTGTCTTGAGCATTAAGATTAGCTTACATTGTATTCTTATGTATATCCGGACAGTTGAAGTCTCTTGTTAGTATGATGTTTGTATTCTAAAATGAGATCTGATTACGTAATGTTTCCTATTCTTTACTATCTTTCTTGTTTCGATGTGACATATAGAATAAGCCTATGGTAAGTTCTTTGTCTTTTAATTGTATTTTCACCCATTCAATCTTGCATTTTATTTTACAAATTCTGTTTTTTCTACTGCTATCACATCATTGTGTATAATACTCATACTACTGAGAAATCCAGAAATTGTAGTTTCTATTCGTCCATACAAGTATATATAACGGAACTAACAATTTAAATCAATTTGTTTAATGCAGATTACGAAATTCAGGATTTTTACTGGTTTATGTTCTTTGTGTACGCGTACAAAACCCTGTTGGTCTAGTAGACATAGGATTATGAGTCTAAAGATGTAAACTCCAGATCGAAGATATAAACTCTAGCGTTGAAGATGTAAACTTATATATTTATTGTTTTCAGGCGATCTAGCTGCGGCAATACGAAACAGAACGGATATAAAGTTTGGAACATACTACTGTCTCTCAGAATGGCTTAATCCACTCTATCTCAAAGATAAGGCATCAAACTTCACAACCCAGAATTTTGTAAAGGTAAAATATTATAAACCGATAGGTCCAGTATTGTTTTGGGATAAAAATGTTTCATATAATACTTATGACAGTAAAATACGCGTTTTATGTATGAAGGTTCATACAGAGTAATAACATATCCCCGGAACCAAAAAAAAAAAAAAAAAAAAAAACGTCTGGGTTGCTAAGCTCAACAATGTTGCGGTTCGACAAGCAAGCTATCCATCGATAGAAGTCTGAACTCTTGTTATCATAATAATGCTTCTTAGTGTAAAAGACAAATAAACATTCTCCATTATTTTTATTAATTAAATAATATTAATGTTTGTGTTTATTTGATAGAATTAATTGTATCAAAATGATAACTCATTCTCTTTTAGACAAAAACCATGCCAGACCTGTATGAACTAGTAAGTAAATATAAACCAGAAATTGTATGGGCTGATATGGTTGATGATTTAGGACCTTCCTCATACTGGACTGCAAAAGAATTTCTTGCTTGGTTGTTCAATGAAAGGTGATTGTTTATCTCTTACTTCTGATTGGTTGATACGAATGTTTTTTTACACTTGTTTTCTTTTGCTTTACGGTTTTCACCCTGGTTGTAAAGACCAATTGGTTGTGAACATTATTCTAGTTCTGTAGAAGCATATTAAATATGCAACGATACAATATAAACCATAACATCAAGAATACCATAATACATAAGAAAGAGTATATCTTTAATATCAGAATCAGACTTAAAGACGGAGTTACAAAGCCTTTATAGTCTGAAATTTTATAGATTTTGTCAGTATTGTTTCCTCTACTTTGTTTTCGTTAGAAAAGACACAAAAAGACAATAACTTCCACTTTTATGCTCTTGAAACGATATACTCTGTTTCTAAGCCAAAGACACATGATTACTTCAATTGCTGTCGTAGTTCGGCTGTAAGACCCATGCAGAGAAGGCGTAGGGTGGCTATGCAGGATGCAGAAATACTCAGCCACCTCCGATTGGAGTGAGAGCTTTGGAAAATGAATTACACATATACAGCTGAATCTGTCTTGACACGTTTGTACGCTACAAACATGCTTTTGAGTGTGATGCTATGTTACTTTTTAGGTAAGAGAAGACCGAACTTAAGTCTAATGTTTTGTAATAAAAATATATTACTTTGACCTATTATATCATTGCCATTATCATTAGTATCATGCCATATTTTAGAATAAATGTGTTTATTTCTGATTCAAAAAGTAAAACTACAAAAATACCGAACTCCAAGGGAAATTCAAAACGGAAAGTCCATTATAAAAATGGCAAAATCAAAAGCTCAAACACATCAAACGAATGTAAAACAACTGTCATATTCTTGACTTGGTACAGGCATTTCCTTATGTAGAAAATGGTGGATTAAACCTGGTTTTATAGCTAGCTAAACCTTTCACTTGTTTGACAGTCGCATAGAATTCCATTATATTGACAACAATGTGTGAGCAAAACAAACAGACATAATAGGTAAAAATGATAATTATGATTTTTTTTTATTGAAAGACATGGTATCTTCACAAAACGGTAATTCCCCATTTTAGATCTTAAGATGTCTGGTCTCAAAGCACATATTTATTTGTCAGCACAATCATATATGTTATCTTTGATTTTTTTTTCTAAAATTCAAGATCAGCAAAAACGCGCGCTCTACCCTACCATATTTTGTGCCTGCATCAAGGCAGACTATCTGAGTCATTTGTTGTTCTTTGTTGATTTTTTTGGGGGGGATTTCTGTTATACAATTTCTTTCGTTTACTTACAGCCCAGTTAAGGATACTGTTGTTACAAATGACCGATGGGGCCCAGATTGTAAATGCAAACACGGTAGCTACAAAACCTGTACAGATAAATTCAATCCAGGTTAGTGTGTATATGGTAAAGGGGATTTTTAATTAAGTTCATTGGGAGAGGGTATTGTAACACATGTATTATGATGCCATGAAATTAAATATTACTAAAAGTGTTATTTTTCTTGGTAATTCCGCACTGCAAAAGGAAATACTTTCAGTTAAATATTTAATTGGTTCGAAAATATGACGCCTGTAATGAAATTTGAAATTAACAACCGTATGAATACCAACATGGAAACAATCTGTAATAGTGGTATCAAAAAATCAAATTTACATAGAGTAAAAAAAAAAATATAATCGGAGTTCGGGACAAAATATTTATATTACTACACCTTCACCATTAGTCTAAATATTTGTACCTCTTAGCGGAAATTAGGATTGAAACTCTGGATATACAGCTACAGGTAACAAGGAGTAATATGTAGTAAAAAGTAAAATAACAAAAATACTGAACTCAGAGGAAAATTCAAAACGGAAAGCCCTTATGAAATGGCAAAATCAAAAGATCAAACACAGCAAACGAATGGAAAAACAACTGTCATATATTATAATGTCACACGATCATTGTTTCCAGTTAAAATTTTTGAAATATTCTTGAGGCTAATTCTCCACAATTCTATTACCAAAACATTCATGCCCTAAATAAAAATAAGAAGATGTGGTATGATTGCAATGAAAAAACTCTCCACCAGAGAATAAGCGTAGAAGTTACAACAATTTCATATTGTTCATTATTATTAAAAAAATGAACCAGCCGACCAAAACTCATGACGATTTGAAATTTGGAATATTTTTTACACTTTGTCTATTGTTGAGCACTTAATGTTGATCTCTTAAAGTGTTTTCATTTTATGTGTCTTTCACAACACAACTTGAATGTGGAAATGAGTTCAAGGTTATGTGAAGCGTGCGTCAATATCTGGTACAAAATGAACTTATAGTGAAAAATTAATCTGAATCAGCGATTAGAGGAAATGAGTTCACTAATTACCTATAATAAGAATGAAACTGGTGTAATGACGAAATTTTTACGTTATTCATTAATGAGGTCAAGATAAGGCGACCAATACCCGACCGCATGTAGTCACCTTTCAACAAAAACGAGACAGGATCTATTGAGACACGATTCTCATTATCAATTTAACATTTTTTTTGTGCCATAAAAACTCAAAAGCTTTATAATGATAAATATAGTAACAAACACTACCACCAATAACAAAAGAACTGGGAAAGACTTTTCTTTGAACCCCCCTTTATGTATGTTCATGCTTATCCAAAAGGAAGTTTTTCCAAGACCTGAGACCTAAAATAGAAGAGGACTTTAAAAGACAAGTTCAACATTTGCTTTATAATGACAATTAATATTAAAAATAAGGAAGAAGTGGTATGATTGCCATTTGGACAAGTATGTGTCAGAGACACAATGACATAGATAACAGCAACTAATATAGGTCACCTTAAAACAATCAGTAAAACCAATACCGTATAGTAAGCTATAAAGGGTCCGAAAAGACAAAATGTAAAACACTTCAAATGAGAAAACCAACAACCTACCTAACCTTTGACAGTAGTGTAAAAGCACACCATAAGGACAAACTATAGAAATCAGTTGAAAAAGCTTAACACATCAGATCGACACAAAGCACAAAAAACAACAAATAAATACACCAAAGACACAAAGTACCGATCTAATAGTCATTGCAGTAACTGTTAGCTAGTTCAAAGTCAATTACAACTTCTAAATAATTCATGTTTCTCAGACTAAAAGAAATCAGTAAGGCGAAATACAATATTTGAAAAATGATAATTATGATAGTTGTATTTGTACACAGGTAATTAAAGATTAGAACTTATACGGTATCAAAAATATTAAAGGGAAATTTTTGAAACAAAGTGAGCAAACAATCAGTAGGACTGACATACCATTACAAATTTCCGCTTATTTCATATAATTTTTGATATCCGGCTGTCCACGATACTATTGATAACCTGGACATTGTCAATTACACTTCTCAGCGAAATGTGTTAACCAAAGGTGCGAAATACCTTATAAGTATCTTATATATCCTGTTATTTGTATGTTACCAGCTGCTGTTTAACTGGTATTATCACCAACTTCAATTGTAACTTTGCAATTTCTCGTATGGTTATTGCATCGGTTATAAAATAGATAGGTAATATAGCTGGTTCAACTTGAAGTCCTTCCCAGCTTGAGGTAAATGGTATGTCTAGACATAAGGTAGGCGCTTTTCTTTGTATTCTCTTTAGTCTGTAGAGGTACTTTGCATCTGCTATTAACCATACTTGTCAGCTATAACTGATCTGACGAGACAGTAATACAGTCGTAGTAATTTCTGTGTCTCCGTCTTGCTAACTGTATATAGATAAATATGAATAACTAAATATAAAGCACCGTATCATATTCAATGATTTTGGTCATTTTTATATATTCTTCTTTTCAACTTTCAGGTGTTTTACAAAAATTCAAATGGGAAAATTGTATGACAGTAGACAGATACTCCTGGGGATACCGCAGAAATGCTGCACTCGGATCCTATCTTACTATTCATCAAATCATTTCAACTTTTGCATCCACAATCAGGTAAGTAAAATACCTGCGTGATGATATGTTGGTAACCAACAGTTATCTTACGAACTGTATAGAAAACAGATGTTAGCTTTTGATTAAAGAAGCATTCACAACTGTCTGGACTCTGATCATTATTAATTATTTCTAATCATTTCAAAAATGCAGTTTTAGGACACGAAACTTTGTAACAAATGGAAACCAAATAATCATAAGGCTCACATGCGTCATCTGAAATGTGTAGTTATGAAAGAAATGCTTATATAATATTATAAAATGCAAGCACATTTGAAGATATTTTTTATCGAAAGTAAACTTGTATTACATTTTTGATAGATAAAAATCTAAAAGACAATAACAATCACTGACAATTTTTGTGACTTTTGAAAAACATGCTTATGCCGACATGTTTGAGAATACAAAATTTATATACATTGTATATAGTCAGGTTCGCTCCTCTATTTAAAACATTTTTACTTAGTTTTATATCAGCGATACCCGATTGGTTGTATAATATTTTCATAAGACGTCTTCATACTTGTGACATTTGAATTTAGTAATAGTTTTCACCAATTTGATGAACTGTACTTAATGATCTAATTTTAAGAAGGAGACATATTGCTGCCATTAATATCTAAAATATCCCTCGTTGACACTATTGTACATATATCAAAAGGCCGTCGCGATATGTAACATTTTAAAATGAGTGGTTTCTTTTCCGTCCGTTAATAAAAAAACACACTTTCCATTGGTGAATGCAGGACTAGCAAGATGACTTTGCCTGTCCAATTAGCTATTATACCACAACATATAAAGTTTGGGCCGATATATAGGAATCGGCATGTTCCATAGAGTTATTCCTCTTTCATCTTGGATATTTTTGCCCTGTCCAGCACCGATCTTGTCTTCGCAACTCCCTCTTCTTTTAAGCACATCTGGCCGAAAGGCCAAGTGAGCTTTTCTCATCACTTAGGATGTTATTGCTCTTGAATGTCAGATATTACCATTTTTTTCCTTTTTTGCCTATTATTTTGAAATATATAAAAAGATGGAGAAAACTTTACAAAGAAAAAAATATCAACAAAGCAAGGTCTACAAATAAGTCAACATTGCCGGAATAGTCAGACGACTCCTTGTTAACTTTTACAAAAATCTTCATTTCTGAAACTACTGGGCCAAATTAACCAAAATTAACCACAGTCATCATTGGGGTATGTGTTTGATGAACTTGCCTGCCAACCAGCATGACCGACATGGCTAAAAGCAGAATAAAGGGGTAAACTGCAAGTTTTTTTCTATTCAATATCTCAAAAACTGCTATGAATATTTAAAATCTGACAGGGGCAGAAATGTTCAGAATGTTGAGATCTACCTGATGTCCGTTAAGTCAAAACTGCCAGACAACTTCTTATGTAGTTACTGCCCTAAAATGTCAAAATGTATCATTTTTTTTTTTCATTTTTGTCAATTATTTTGAAAACTTAAAGATACAGAGAAACTTTTATTAGGAAAAATAATCAGCAAGAGAAGATCTACAAATAAATTAAATTGGATGAAATCGTCAGACGACTCTTAATTGGAGTAATTGGTCTTTAATTGCCTAACCTTGACCGATTCAAAAAGCGAGGCATAGGTATGCTGGTTCCGGCGTCGTCGGCGGTGGCAGCGTCGGCGTCAACAATGTATTAGTTTGTGATTAGGTCAGTGTATGGGGAACCACTAGTGGTAGGTCAATGATATTTGGTATGCAGTTGTATAAGCATTGGCACATCTCATTTCCATTTGTATTTTTTGGCCAGGCCCCCTCAGTCATGGTCTATTGACTTTGAAACTTTTGCTTAGTTTACAGGTATTACTTTGTGATTAGGTCAGTTTATAGGGAACAACGAGTTGTAGGTCAATGATATATTTGGTATGCAGTTGTTTTAGCATTTGCACATCTCATTTCCATGGACATTATTATGCCCCACCCCTGCAGTCATGGTCGATTGACTGAAACTTTTGCTTAGTTTACATGTATTTGTTTGTGATAAGGTCAGTTTATGGGGAACTACTAGCGGTAGGTCAATAATATTTGGTATGTAGTTGTATTAGCATTAGCACAACTAATTTAAATGGAGATTGTTTGGCCCTGTACCTTCAGTCATGGTTCATTGACTTTGAATATTTTGCATAACTTACATGTTGAAGTTTTGGTATTTATATATCAACATTTGCATTTTACTATCAAAATAACAAAAAGGTGAGACATATCTATGTGTTAATTGTTTATGAATATTTTTACCATATTTTTGCGTTTTTGCCTTATATCAAAAATACTAAAATAGATAGATAGAAACTTTGAAATTCAATATAACCAATCAGTCAAGATCTACACATAAGTCAACTTGACAGTTATCGACAGTTTACACCGCCCTTTAATGTTTATTTTTCCCAGTGTTTTGTATTTTTGCCTGTTATATTGAAATCTATAATAGATAGATAGAAACTGTATAAAGCAAAATTGATCAGCAAGATAAGATCTACAAATAAGCCATCATGGCTGAAATCATCATTCGACTCGTTATTGAAGTAATGCCCCATAAAGATGATTTTTACCATTTTTTGGAGTTTTGCCCATTAACTGAAAAAGTATAATAGATACAAATGTAGATAGAAACTTACAATAGCATAAATGATCAGCAGGACACGATCTGCAAATATGTTAACATGACTGAAATTGTCAGTTAACATACTAGTATACAGTTAAGTCTGCCTCACATCTTGACTTACATCTATAAATTGACAATGAAGGTCGGTTGAAAACAAAACTTTACGACAAAAGAGATGATTTCAGCTTGCCAATTGTTTACTTTCCATTTATATGTAGCAACATTCCAGCAGCCCCTGCATATGGCGTATAAATCTCCTAGTTGATACGCTATTCTAGGACTTGCATTACCTATCATGATTTCCTTGCTAGAGGGTTGCTGCTCACAAGGAAGCTATTAAACCAAGAGTTCCAAGTGGTGAAGTTAAAGTCAGCCGTTCGAAAATTTTACGGACGCCATCACGAGTTGGTTGATCGTTATGGAATATCTGTTTAATAGATGACGATGGATATGTTCCAATAGTCGTAAACACAATCCCGTCCTCCTTTGTCCCGAATGTGACCGACCGAATTAGACTTATCACCGGGTTTGTACTTACATGAGCACAACGACGGGTGCCACATGATTTGATTACCCTTTCGGATCACCTGAGATCACCCTTGTATTTTGTAGGGTTTGTTTTGCTCAGTCTTTTAGTTTTCTATGTTGGGTTAGTGTGCTGTTGTTTGTCTTTTGGTCGTTTTTCTGTTTTTGCCATGGCTTGTTCGTTTATTTTCGACTATTAATTTGGATGTCCCTTTGGTATGTTTCGCCTCTTGTTTGACTCTATATAGAGTTATTGCCCTTTAATGATGATTTTTACAAAAAAATGACCGTTGTTGGAGATGCAGATGGGCGACACAGGCTCTTTAAAATCTCTAGTTTAAGTGTGTCAAAGCGAAACTTAGTAAATTGTTAGATCCTAATATATGCATGCAGGTAGGATGCTCCAATCCATTTAATTTTTTCCATAAGCATGACTTTTTGAGCTTAGAAAATTTCTACCCAGACACACCGCAACCTTGTCATTATAACTCCTACTTCATGGTTTATCATATCCACATAGAGTTGAAACATTATTAGATCCTTTCATGCAGATGCGTATGCGGGTAGGAAAATCCAGCCCATTCAGTTTTTGTCTCGCCTTGACGGAGTCAAAAAGCGAGACATAGGTATGCTGTTTCCGGCTTCGGCGGCTGCGGCGTCAACAATGTATTAGTTTGTGATTAGGTCTAGTTTATGGTGAACCACTAGTGGTAGGTCAATGATATTTGGTGTGTAGTTAAATTAGCATTGGCACATGTCGTTACCATGGAAATTATTTGGCCCTACCCCCTCAGCCATGGGCTATTGACTTTGAATCTTTGCTTAGTTTACATGTATTAGTTTGTGATTGTGTCAACTTATGGGGAACCACTAGTGCTAGGTCAATGATATTTGGTATGCAGTTGTATAAGGATAGGCATATCTCATTTCCATGGAGATTATTTGGCCCCGCTCCCTCAGTGATGGTCTATTGACTTTGAAACTTTTGTTTAATTTACATGTATTACTTTGTGATTAGGTCAGTTTAAGGGGAATCGTTAGTGGTAGGTCAGTGATAATTGGTATTCAGTTTTATAAGCATTAGCACATCTCATTTCCATGGAGAATATTTGGTTTTTACCCCTCAGTCATGGTCTATTGACTTTGAAACTTTTGCTTACTAGTAGTTTCCATGTTTTAGTTTGTGATTAGGTCAGTTTAAGATGAACCACTTATGTTAAGTCAATGATAGTTGGTATGCAAATGTATTGGCATTTGCGGTATGCAAATGTATTGGCATTTGCAAGTTTCATTTCCATGGAGATTATATAGCCCCACCCCCTCATCATGGTTCATTGACTTTGAAATTTTTACATAGTTTACAAGTTACTGTTTGTGTTTAGGTTTGTTTAAAGTCAAAGACTTATAAAAAGTCAATGGCATTTGGTATTTAGTTGTATCAGCATTTGCACATCTCATTTTCGATGGAGATTGTTTAGCCCTGTAATTTCAGTCATGGTTCTTTCACTTTGAATATTTGCATAACTTACATGTTAAAGTATTGCTATTTTAATTTCAACATTTGCATTGACAAAATAACAGATAGGTGAGACATATCTCTGTGTTAACAGTTTATTCTATAGTAATGTGCCATTGAACTTAGAAAATATTTTGGTTTTCAGAATCGACTTTGTTATCGAATCTCATCCTACATAGTTTATAATATCTACATGATATTCATGATATTAAGTACATTGTTAGATCGTTATATGCAGATGATGTACTTGTGAGTAAGATGTTCCTTTCCATTGAGTTGATTTATGCCCCTTTCAAGAATGAAATTTTGGCCTTATCCTTCACTGACTTTGTCATCTCAACTCCCACATGTTTAATCGTTTTTCTAAAGTAATGGCCAATTGAACCCAAACAAATGTTGATCCCGTCCGGTTCCTACCTTGTCACAGCAGCTCTTCAAAAATGGTTCAATAATTTTATATGAAAACATTTGATGTCACGTCACATCCTTTTATGATAATATTTAGGAAGTAATTTTTCTATTTGAAAATAATCATCTTGCTTTTTATGGTAGTTGTGGTGGTAACATGCTGATGAATGTAGGACCAACAAAATACGGCAAAATCATACCAATATTTGAAGAAAGACTCCGTCAGTTTGGCCAATGGTTGAAGGTCAATGGAGAGGGAGTTTACAGTACGGTTCCATGGAGTCACCAGAATGATACAGTAACTAGAAATACATGGTATGGCATTTATTAAATTGCTTAACACGAAATTGAAAAAGGAATGCAAAAAGAACAATTAATGAATTGAATGGTTATTCTAATACAGTAATACATGTTTGAAAGACATATTCATGTAAATGTACTACAGTATTTGCCTCTCTTTCCTGGTAAATCTCTAGGTTAATGTCAGATATAATTTATACTGGTTTGTTCTATTTTTTCTGGCGCCCAAATAATTGAACAAAATTTTCGAAATTAAAAAGAAATAATGGTAAAATCACAGTTCAGTAATAGCAATTGCATGCTAAAGAAATAAATGAATTACTAGTAATCTCTAATTTCTCTGATTGATTAAATCTCTTAAACCGATGTTGCTTTTGCAGGTATACCAAACGAAAAATGGAGAATGAAGGAACTGTGGTTTATGCATTTCTCCTTTCATGGCCTACCGACACAGTTCTGAAATTAGGAGCACCGATCCCATCACAACAGACAGAGGTCAGCATGCTCGGTTACCCAGACAAATTTATTTGGAAAGCTGGTCCAGGAGGCCAAGGAATTTATGTCACTATACCAATTATACCATGGAACAAACTACCATGCGAATGGGCATGGGTACTTAAACTAACACATATATCAAATTAGACTTAAAGTGTATTTGGTGATTGATTTGGATATGTCTAATTGTGTCACAAATACCAGATTTTATACGTTTATGAAACAAGTCATTGAATCATGACTGATAAAAGATAATATGAAAAATATGAAATACTGATTAACTTTATCAATAGAAGCGTAGAATGTGCAACAGATTTTCTTTTCGAACCTTATAGTGGCACATACTTTTTTGATATGACTCTTACAATCGAGAGGTTGACAACTGAATTGTACGGTTAAAACATTTTTAGTTGATAAATGTTCTGAATGGCATTTATTTCATGTATTCTTATGAATGGAATTTGCATAATTGTTTACATTTCTCATTGAGCAGTAGTGAAAATGAAGCCGAAGAAAGAAAGGGACAATAAAAAAATTGCATAGAAATAATATTTGTTTTAATGTGATATTATCTGAATTAAATGATACCTCAAAAGAAATATCACATGGGCATATTTTCTCTTAAGTCTTTGATATATTCTGATTCTGAAAGCAAATTATTTGATTACTGTAAATTAATATGCTTATGTGATTTTAAACCAAAAAAGTACTGTTTTATATCTATATTTGATTAATGAACGCATTTGAGTTTGAGTTTATGTTTTTTCATGTATCAATGTATAACCGTCCATGTAAATTTTATTTCTTATATTAGTGCTATAACGTTTGTCAGTAAGATGATTTGTGGTCCAAATGTATATATTTCTAATTCAGTTCCTCTTAGAGTTAGATATTTTTTAAATCTTTAATAGTTCTTCGACAGTTAGTATTGTTAGTTTGTTATTGTAATTTTTCTATGCCTCGCCTGCAATAAAGGGGCATTATGTTTAACTGTCTGTGAGTGCAACCGTCCGTCTTGTCCCGTACCGGATCGAAGTTTTGGTTAATTGTAAGTTTCATATAGTTAAACCCAATGTTGTAGACATCATGTTGAAAGTTAGGTAGTGCAAATGTTCATTATGATATGACATTTAAAAAATATTTGCAAAATAAATGTTTCGACCCAGATTTCACGGTTCACGGAATATGAAATTGTGATTGCTAAAAAGGCTTAGTGTCCCATTGACACATGTTTTTGTTTTTAATTAATCATGAAAGTATAACTTAATTATTATTTCAAAACTTAGGGATCTGCATACCCTTTAACATCTGTATAAACCATTTGATATTAATTGATTGTAGGACATTTACATAAATATAGGATTATTTCCGTAAAATAAAAAAATTAAAAATAAAAGACAGTGATTTCACCTAAAGTTTGCGTAAACAAGACGATTTTTTTTTTATGTGTTTGTTCTTGGTATTTTCATTTATTTGAATTTGTTAGCCTCAATAATCGTAATTCTATTATATTCAAAATCTTAATGACAAGTTTGTATTCCTTTTGCTATAAATGCAATATTCACTCAAAACCTCTCTTGCTATGAAGCCCTTTTGTGTCTGCAGGATGGGTCAATAGTATACGTGGCCACCAACGTTCCAGTGATTGGACACCACGTTGAACTAATTACATTATGAAAAGTATGGCCAGCTCAGAGGGGCACAGATCCCACTTCCAATTTGGAATTTTATGCGTCCGAGGCGCTTTTCTGGATTAACCTTTACCAGGAACGCTCAAAGCCAATAATTTGAAAGCCAATGATGTATAAGACTAAATCTTTCTAAGTTTATGGAACAATAATGTTTGGTCTATAGAATCCTTGCTAGGTCTACGTGTCAATTAGACAGAATTCACACGACCTCGACCTCATTTCATGAATCATTGGTCAAGGTTAAAGTTAAGTGATGAAGTCTATTGCTGAGATACTATGAGCTTTAGGTCAACCATATTTGTTTTATGGAATGATTTTAAGGTGTACATGTCAGACTGGCAGGTTTCATTAGACATTGACCTCATTTTCATGGTTCATTAGTCGATGTTAAGTTTTTGCATTTTGATGTGTTTTGCAGATACTTAATAACTATAAGCAATTGGTCAACTATGTTTGGAAAATGAAACGATTGTAAGGTGTACATGTCTGTCTGTTAGGTATTATCTAACCTTGACCTCATTTTCATGTTAAATTTTTGTGTTATGGTCTGTTTCTTAGATACTATAAGCAATAGGTCAGCTATATTTGGTGTATAGATGAAACTCATTATATATATATATAGATACCAGGCGAGCGTTTTGTCTACAAAGACTCAACATTTTCATGATTTATTTGTCAATGTCAAGTTTTCGTGGTTAGATCTGTTTCTATAAGCAATAGCTTATCTGTTTTTGGTGTATGTAATTATTGCAAGGTGTTAAAATTTACATATGAAGTATCTGAAGAGTTAATGACCTACTTAGATTTAGAGGTTTATAAAGGTGATATATTTCATATAAATGGAATCTTGAATGTCAAATCTCACATTAAAAAGACAGAAACTTATCAATATTTACCACCTGATAGCTCTCATCCACATAGTACCTTTAAAAATATCACTGTGGGAGAAACTATACGGCACATTAGATATAATAATAATGAAATTGATTTGAACAAGCACCTAATTAACCTTGAACTAAAATTAGTAGCCAGAGGATATAATAAACGCATTACTGGAGATCTGATTTCAGATACTTGCAAGAAAGTTAAACGTTGCAATACATTAACTAGAAAGACCACTAAGAAAGATATACCTTTGACTCTTATATAACTAAATATAACCCGGCAGTTAAAGGGCTGGGTAGAGCATTAAGAAAGTCCTGGAATAATTTGCAGGCAGATGAGGTATGCAGACAAATATTTAAACAAGTGCCTAACATTGCGTATAAGCGCAGCAGAAATCTTAAAGAATATTTTGCAGAAACCCGGCATTAGTTGGGAGACTTTTGAAAAGGGACCCAAGGTAGGCCACTTATAGAGTGAGCCAATCTAAAAATCCCGAAACACCGTTATTTGAAAAGAATTCATACCTTAGGCAATCAGAAACAAAGAAAAACGGTGTAAATGTATGTTGGTTGAGGGAACTCTTGTTTATAATATTATTGCAAGGTGTACATGTTTATCTGTCAGGTTTTATCTGACCTTGACCTGATTTACTTATTGTAAGGTGTACATGTTGATATGTCATGGTTTATCTGACCTTGACCTGATTTACTTATTGTAAGGTGTACATGTTAATCTGTCCTTGACCTGATTTACATGGATCATTAGTGAGATAAATTTATGTGAAATTTGTAGTTAAAATTTTCTAAAAAACCTCTCAAATTTAACTGTATCGTGATCAGTGAAGTAGATGACCATTTGTAAAACTTGAATGAACAGTTTTTCCAGTTATATGTTATTTGAATATGTTGAACCAAATTAACTCGTACACAAATAGGTAATTTAAAGTGATAACTGTACATGTATTGTTTGCAAAACCAGCGTTAAATGTACATTCATGTTCTGAATGTAAATACACGGTGCATGTAATTTACAGTCAAAGAAATATCAATGAAGGTTATGGAACGCTTATTTCAAGATTTTTCCCTTGCAATAAACAAGGAGTTCAAACTGAGAAAGCTAATGTAACTAAATGTTAACAGTACAGAAAAACAGAAAGAACGCATGCTTGTCAGATCGAAAAACTTTTAGGAGGAGTCGGACATTGTCTGTTATGTTTTGATACCGATTCCGATCGCGAAACGGTAGACCCCAAAAATATAATTGCTATCGTTCATAAAAATACTGAAAAGAGATATCGCCAATCTTCTACACATGGAGTCAATTCTATATTGCAGATGCTTATTTTTTGCACCTTCAGATGTTTGGACTGAAAACTTAATTTGTCTTCGATTTGATGGGTATGTGTAAAATTATTGATCAATGTTTCACGAATTTTATATAGACTCTTTAATATTCGAACTGCATTATATTTAACAACTTAAGTAACTACTCAAGGGTGACAATTCAATCACAGTTATAAAAAATGAAGGATACTTGATATTAACAAATTTTGCCGTATCTTAATGAGTTTTTGTAATTTGGGGATTTTGTTTTGGTGGCTATCTTTGTTAATTTTTAGTCTCTGTTAAATTAATTCATTGCTAGTTTTAAGACACTGATTTATTTATCAAACGTTGTGTTATATTTCGCAACACTCTACGGCGAGTTTGGCAAATTACTAAAAAACTATTAAATTGTTGAATTTTTAATGTTTTTTCATTTTTTATATTCTTTTGAAAAATTCCAACTATACAAGAGGTCTTATTAAACCTACTTATTTTGATTGGTGTGACCATTTGAATATGACCTATATAGTACGATGATATAGGGATATTCGTTATTTCTCTCTTATAATAGTCATTACACCTGATTTAGACGCCTTAAAATGTCTTTGGTGGCTGTACAAACATATACTTACAATGTTTTGAAAGATCATTTTAATCAAATGTTTAAAGTAAAACATCTTTGTCCCGTGATATAAGATTTGCCCCAGGTTTGTTTTTGCCTTGTTAACTAAGTAGTAATTGGCTACATATAACATGTTTACAGGTTTAAATCAAAATTTTGTAAAGTCTAAGAAACGTTTCAAAATGTAACGATTTATCGAATACATATAAATATATATTAGGGATGTCAACTCGGTGAAGATTTACTAATCGAGTACTCGTTAGATTTACCGAGCGATACTCGAGTACTCGCTCGGAAAAACATCTACAAAAAATGGAAACACAAAATTACACCCATTTTACGTATTGTGGGTCGTTGTCTTATGGACGTAAAACCCTCAACATTATTACTTAGGACTAGATAATAGTCCCAGGAATTTTATACCATAATTAATAGCTCATTTACTACATCCACTAATTATGTAAACTGGCAGTAATCTAATCAATTAATTAATAAACATCTATAGAAAAATGTTTACTCAAACAATAGTATTTGTGAATCGTAAAAAAACACATTTAATGATCAACAAAGGGGTGATGATTAGAACTTACTGACCTTTTAACCATTCTCTGAGGGTCGACACAGGGTGCAACGAGTTTGTCCTTATTTAGAAATATTATCTTTTCAAATTTTTCTTGGACGAGTCGATTTCTCAACTTTGTTACGTAACTAACAGTCATGCTGATGAAAATATTTGCTCTGGCGGTAGAGAGGTGGTGGAATGACTAAGACACGATAAGCTAAATGTGTAAGCCATAGAAATGTGCGCTTGTTCAAAGTCTACATCTGTTCGAGGGAATTTTAAATTACAATTAAACGAAAACATTCGAAGCGTATTTTAATCTTGATTAATATTTAAATACCCGGGAGGCGCTCTTAATTAAAATATTTATTCTTTAAGAAGGCAACACCATTCTAACGGAAACCTATTAATCGAGTATCATTTTGATACTCGGTACTACCGAGCGATACTCGAGTACTCGAGTACTCGTTGACATCCCTAATATATATATCTTTTGAGTTTAAAAAAATGTAAATTGACATTTCTGTTTTATTCAAATATCGGTGATTAAACCATAACCGATTTAGGTACAATATAATTAATACTTTTACTTTTACGGACATATCATATGGTCTTGTTTCAGAAAGCTTTAAACTGTAAACATGGTGAAACAGTGGTAGTTAGTACTAATGTTTTGCATAGGATTACAATACAGTTATGCCAAATATACCCCTGATTGAGACTCCTTGGATACAAGACATTACCAAAATGGTATGATGAAGCCAAATTTGAAATTTTCGTTCCTTGGGGTGTATTTTCTGTTCCAAGTTTCTCTTCTGAATGGTTTTTGCCACACTGGAAGTCAAAGCACCTAGCTCCAGATATTTTAGATTTTACGAAAAGAAATTGCCCAACTGATTTTACCTATGCTGACTTTGCTGCAGATTTTACAGCAGAATTTTTCGATCCAGACAATGGGCAGATATATTTAAAGCATCGGGAGCAGGGTAAGTCTGAAGATATGTAATCTTATAATATGAAAAAAAAAGAAACTTTATCGACTTGTCGGAAAAAAGCTATTAGTTTTATAAGATTGAATGGTATAATTTAAAATAAGTAAAATTATTTTGTTATGTATATATTTTGAATGCATGATCTTTATATACTAATATGTGTTCTTTAAGAATAGGCGAAAAATTGATAAACCTGTGAGTAAATCGATGGGGTTGATACTGGTATTCGTAGTGTCTGAAAAAGTCATGCAACTTCAGTTAAATAATCCTGGATGTACCAGTACAAATACAACAAACACGATTTCTTAACAATTTATAACTACTGTTGCAATTTTAATAAATTAAGGTAAAAACGAGAAGATTGCGTACATTTTATTATGCATGTTTTTAGCTCACCTGGCCCACAGGGCCAAATGAGCTTTTCTCATCACTTGGCGTACGTCTTTCATCGTCGTCGTCGTCCGTCGTCGTTAACTTTTTACATTTTGAACTTCTAATAGAGAACTACTGAATGGAATGAAACCAAACACGGCATGAATGTTCCTTATGAGGTAATGACCAAGTGTTGTTACTTTAAAGCCTATCCATCATCCAAGATGGCCGCCAGCGGGGGGGGGACTTCGTTTAACATAGGACCCTATGGACAATACATACAAATGTCTTCTTTTAGAGAACCACTAAATGGAATGACAACAAAACATGGCATGGATGTTCCTAATGAGGTGCTGGCCAAATGTTGTTACTTTGTAGTCAATCATTCATCCAAGATGGCTGCCAGCAGGGAACTTAGTTTAACAAAGGACCCTATGTGAAATACATACAAAAGTCTTCTTTTGAAGAACCACTGAATGGAATGACACCAAACATGGCATGTATGTTCCTTATGAGGTCCTTACCAAGTGTTGTTACTTTGTAGCAAATCAATCAACCAAGATGACTGCCAACGGGGAACTTAGTTTAACAAAGGACCCTATGGGAAATATATACAAATATCTTCTTCTAGAAAACCGCTTAATGAATTGTTTCTTTTGAGGTGCTGACCAAGTGTTGTTACTTTGTAGCTGATTTGTCATTGTCCTTATAAAGTCATTTTCTACAATTTCAATGAATTTATTGGTAATTTCTGTAAATTTTACAAAATTCTTCTGCTTTTGATTAAATAACTGGGCCAATATTAAACAAAATTTGGCCTCAATCATTATTAGGGTATCTGTTATGATTTTAATATATTTTTTACATGATTTACAAAACCAAAGTAGAATCAGGTGAGCGACACAGGCTCTTAGGAGCCTCTAGTTTATGTTATGCATAAGGACGACCTTTGCTTTCATTAGGTAGATTTAAACGTTTGTATAAGAAGTACTTCAATTTAAACCACATGTGACCCTATGGTTGTTGACAAAATAATCGGACTTTATGGATATAAAAGTGTAATCCGATATCATCTTTCCGGATATATACCAATTAAATGCGCTTTAAAGGTCAACTTATGACCATACAGAAGGCAAAGTACTGGTATATCATTGTTATAAATCAGAGTTCAACTACTGAGATTGTTTTGTAAGCATCCTTTAATTTATTCAAATGAGTCTCAAATCAAGATCAGAAAAAAGTAAAAAAAGCATAGTTCTTTAATTTACAAATGTACTGAATAAAACTGGAGGTAACTTACTTGTGTTAGTCAAAATGTGTCAACAACGTAAGCACCTCCTGCTATACACACATTAACATTGAAGTGAGATCTTTGAATATTGTCTTGTCTCCATCGACGAAAACAATGATTTTATTTTCACTAATTTTATACATAATTTAAAAAGTATTACTATATATTTGTTACCAGTTATGGTCCTATATCCTGTCGATATGTATAATTGGACAAAATACTGCTTATGACGTCTTTACACTAAAGCCTTTGGAGGTGTCATAATTGACAAATTAGTCTGTAAAACATGGTCTATTTATTTTTAAAAGCCTTCAGTCACTGCTAGATAAAATTGAGAATGGAAATGGGGAATGTGTCAAAGAGACACTTAGATCAGTATTTTGTATCTTTTGTGTTTTTGTTATTTGTTTTTGTGCCAAGTACCGGTCTGGTCAGTCAGGCTCTTTAAAAGAAGATTTTTACAAACTATACAATTTGGTGCTGTAACAAAAATGTCCCAGGTTATTGGGTGGTTGAGCGTTTACAAATATGTTAACCCGAAACATTCTTTGTTTTCTGTCCCAAGCCTGTAGTCTATAGTGGTTGCCCTTTGTCATAATTGTTTTCCATTATTTTATTTAACCTTAACCAGGTTGTTAGTTTTTCTCTGTTGTATTGCTTCACATTTTGTTATCCAGACATGCAGTTGCTTACACCTTTTATCTTTTGTCTTTGGTAGAAAGTTGTCCATTGGCAATCATACCACGCCTCCTATTTTTTTTTATCCTACTGAAATTTAGGAGTCTCATTAAAGAAGATATGTCTAAAGACGTGCATGCTCGTTCATCGAGATATCCTAGTTTATAGACTTAGACTTATCACCGGGTTTGTACTTACATGAGCAACACAACGGGTGCCACATGTGGAGCAGGATCTGTTTATCCTTTCGGAGCCCCTGAGACCACCCCCTGATTTTGTTGGGGTTACTGTTGCTTAGTCTTTAATTTTTAATGTTGTGTTTTGTATACTGTTATTTGTCTTTTCGCCTCTGTCTTATACAGGTTATTACAACGATTATTTATGTTTTCTGTACATTTCTACATATTTCAACTTATCTTCTGCGCTTTTTATTACTTTATTTTTTGGGGGATTTATTTGGTGTTGTTTTTTTTTAACTTTAGTCATCGTGTTTTTGTTTCAGTAAGTATCGTATAAAGGTAGAATTGGCACTTAAAGTCATCTGAAACGAGTTTCTTCTAATTTTAATGTAATCGAAATTATTGAACCAATGCATGCATATTCTCCTAAACTAAGTCCAGGATGCACGTTTTTCATACTTATTACAAATCAAAGCGACAAACAAGTGAATTGATAGAGTTTTTTTTTATTTTCCATAGTTCTCATTCTTCAATAAAACTTTTTCTTAACAGTTGTTAAATGATTTGTTATATTAAATTTATTCTTTAAGAATTAGTTATTACTGTTTGCCTTCTAGTGTACGTTTGTTTACATTCTTTCTTTTTTCCCTTCGCACTTTGGCTGTGCCGTGGTCGAGGTTATAACAAGAGGTCTCGACGTAAAGGTCATTCAATACGGAAAAATATCGGCGAATTTGTGTACGGGAAGACAATAATTCAACAGCACTACATTTATGAAGATTTTGATAATATAAAGTTCGTGTGCACTTGTTCTATAGTAAAACCTAGCCATTCAAGTATATAAAACATATTAAACTTTTTAAAATTTAAAGAATTTATGACTTAAATGTTAATAAAATTGGTTAATACTATACTGTTTAAATCCGAATTAGAAATGTCTTTTTTTTTAAATTTTCAGATATATTGTTCTCACCAGTAAACATTGTGAAGGATTTCCCAACTGACCATCCTCTCATTCTTTTAACTGGAATGCAAAAGCAGTGGGGCCAAACAGAGATCTAGTTGGTTGGTAAAAAATCGTCTTAAAAGTATAACCAGAAAACATGCTTTTAAGTAAGAAATAAGTTTTATCGGCTCCAATCATTTGTTCTTGATATAGTATCTTCAAATAACTGTTATTCGGTATTGTAGAGCCTGTACAAAAAATCTCATTTTGGATATGTACCAACCCGATAGTAATTACATAATGGCGTTGAAAGTATTGTTGGAGCAGGATCTGCCTATCCTTATGGAGCACTTTAGTTGACACCCGGTTATTGGTGGGTTCGTGTTCGTAGATTAATTGACATTGTATTCTTATTTATATTCGGACAGTTGAAGTCTCCTGTTAGTATGGTGTTTGTGTTCTTCAACGGATGATTAAGCAATTTTTCTAATTCTTCAATATCTTCCATGTTTCGGTGTGGCATGTAGAATAAACCCATGGTAGGTTCTAATGGTTTCAATTGTATTTTCACCTATTTAATATCGAATTTTTGTTTTACACATTCTGGTTATTGTACTGATAAAATATTGTTGTGTATAATACTCATACTACTAAGACATTCTGAAATTGTATTTTCTATTCTTCCAGTGAAATATATTTAACGAAAGTAACAATTTGAATCAATGTGTTCCACGCAGATTACGAAATTCTGGAATTGAAGCAGAACGGATATTAAGTTTGGAACATTCTACTGTCTTTCAGAATGGCTAAATCCACTCCATCTTAAAGGAAAGGCATCAAATTTCACAACCCAGAATTTTGTGAAGGTAAAATATTATAAACTGATACGATCCAATATTGTGTTTGGGAAAGAAATGTTTCATATAATACGTATGGCAGTAAAATACGCGTTGTATATATGAAGGTTCATGCAAAGTAGTTACATATCCCAGGAAGCAAAATAATAGCATCTGGGTTGTTAAACCGAACAATGTTGCCGTCCGACTAGCAAGCTTTCCATCGAAATAAGTCTGAACTCTTGGTTATTATTATTGCTTCTTAGAGTAAAAGACACGCAAATATAATACATGTCAGCCATTTTTTTTTTATTAATTTAAGTCAATATTAATGTTTGCGTTTTATTTGATAGAATTAATCATTTGTATTGTATCAAAAAGATATGTCATACTCTGTTAGACAAAAACCATGCCTGACCTTTATGGACTAGTAAGTGAAAATTATTCTCGTTCTGTATTATGTATACAATGATAGAGTTTAAACCATTACATCCACAATACTATTATATTATATATAAGAAAGGGTATATCTGTAATATCCGAATCTTAGAAAAGACACAAAAGGACAACAACTTCCAATGTTATGCCCAATAGTCAATACTTCTGTGTTGACAAGAATTATCATTGATATGGTCATAGTTATCATAAATGTTTAACAAGCTTTGACTTTTTCGAAATACTAAGGATTTTCTACCCCATTTGACTTTAATGTTATGTTTACTTGTTTTTGGTGAGAGAAGACAAACGTTTAGTCTGATGTTTTGTAATGAGAATAAATTATTTTGATCTATTAAATCAATGCCACGGAAAAGTCCATTTGATTCTTCGGGATGTGAATAATTACAGCCTTTTCCGGGCTAAATACTTCGATAATTACAATGTTGTCATTGAACGAAATAGAATCTTCACGAAACTGTTATTCTGTATCGTAGAGCTTATGATATCTGGTCATGTACTCAAGATACAGCGCACATTAAACTGTTTTACTCTACCATATTGTGTGCCTGCACCAAGTCAGACTATTCGAATTGTTTGTTGTTCTTTGTTGTTTTTTTCCTTTTTGTCAGTGTATTATTCTGAGAAATCGGCTTGGTGTGTGTGTTCTGTAGTAAGTTGTCCAATACATTTTGGGAATTCCTGTTGTTCTACTCGTTTACTTACAGTCCAGTAAAGGACACTGTTGTTACAAATGACCGATGGGGCCCAGATTGTAAATGCGAGCATTTTAGCTACAAAACATGTACAGATAGGTTCAATCCAAGTAAATGTATACTAGTAAATGTTAAGGATGACTTTTATTTCTATTCATTGACAGGGATTATCATGACATGTATTCTGATGCCATGAAAGTAAATATTACAAGAAGTGTTGTCATTCTTGTAATCCCGTTCTGAGGACATTCTTTCAATTAAATAATTTATTGGTACGAAAATATGGATTCTTGTGATTAACTAAAACATAAATTACCTTTATATAGTACAATATCAATGAAAAACTGACTAAGGAAGATTTAAAGCTAGACATATTTTGATATGTTATGTTTTGTGTACGCTTGTTTGTCTGTTGGTTATTTTCTTTTTTAGCCATGACGTTGTCAGTCTATCTTCGACTTATGAGTTTGAATGTCCCTTTGGTATCTTTCGCCTCTCATTTAATACTCTTTGTCTATTGTTGAGCGCAAAATGTTGATCTCAAAATGTGTTTTGATTGTTTGTGTCTTTTAGCTTACGTCTCATTGACGTTAACTACACATCAAAACTAGACAATGGAAATGTGGTCAAGTTAATGTAAAGCGTGCGTCAATATCTTGTACAAAATGATCTAATCGTGAAAAATAAATCTGAATCAACGATTAAAGGAAAAATGTTCACTAACTTATAATAAGAATAAACTGGTATATAGGTGAACATTAGAGCTGTCAAGATTAGGCTCACGTCTGACCGCATGTTGTCACCTTTAAACAAAAAATGAGACAGTATCTTATGAGACGAGATCCACATTATCAATTTCGCTATTTTGATGCCATACAAAATCAAAAGCTTTATAATGGTAATCTTAATAAGAAACAATACCAACAATAACAAAAGACATGGGCAAGACTTCTCTTTGAACCCCCTTTCATGTCTGTTCATGCTATTCTCTCAACACAGCTGATTTCAAAGGAAGTCTTTCCATGTCCGAAATAAAAATTAATATAAAAATAAGAAGTGGCATGATTGCCAATGGGACAACCATCCACCAGAGACCCAAATACCTTGAATAAATCACTGCCTACTGAATTTTGACTGGATGCAATGACGATAGACGATTTTTGTCTTGCCTTGACGAAGTCAAAAAGCGAGACATAGGTATGCTGTTTCCGGCGGCGGCGGCGTCAACTATGTATTAGTTTTTGATTAGGTCTAGTTTATGGTAAACCACTAGTGGTAGGTCATTGATATTTGGTATGCAGTTGTATTAGCATTGGCACATCTCATTTCCATGAAGATTATTTGGCCCTGCCCCCTCAGTCATGGTCTATTGACTTTGAAACGTTTGCTTAGTTTACATGTATTAGTTTGTGATTAGGTCAGTTTATGGAGAACCACTAGTGGTAGGTCAATGATATTTGGTATGCAGTTGTATAAGCATTGGCATATCTCATTTGCATGAAGATTATTTGGCTCCGCCCCCTAAGTCATGGTCTATTGACTGAAACTTTTGTTTAGTTTACATGTATTAGTTTGTGATTAGGTCAGTTCAAGGGGAACCATTAGGGTAGGCCAATGTTAATTGGTATTCAGTTTTATAAGTTTTAGCACATCTCATTTCCATGGAGAACATTTGGTCCTTACCCCTCAGTCATGGTCTATTGACTTTGAAACTTTTGCTTAGTTTACATGCATTAGTTTGTGATTAGATCAGTTTAAGATAAACCGCTAATGTTAAGTCAATGATATTTGGTAAGAAAATTTATTTGCATATGCAAGTCTCGTTTCCATGGAGATTATATAGCCCCACCCCGTCATCATGGTTCATTGACTTTGAAACTTTTACATACTTTTCAAGTTAATGTTTGTGTTTAGGTTTGTTTAAAGGGAACGACTTATGATAAGTCAATGGTATTTGGTATGCAGTTGTAATAGCATTGGCACATCTCATTTCCATGGAGATTGTTTAGCAATGTACCTTCAGTCATGGTTCATTGACTTTGAATATTTGCATAGCTTACATGTTAAAATATTGCTGTTTTAATTTCACCATTTGCATTATCAAAACTACAAAAAGGTGAGACATAGCTCTGTGTTAACAGTTTATTTTATAACTAATTAAATTAATTTCTGGAAAATCTTACTAACTGTATTCATTGATCTGTCGATAAATGTTGAAGCTTCAGACATAAACGATGGTACCTGAAGATCTGACGGTATGTTCAATACATATTAATCTTTTCACCATGAAAAATGAACTTGGAAAGCAAAAAAAAATTTGAAAGGGAGTAAGGGTGGGTTTCTAATGTCTAGTTGAACATTTGACGTGGAATGAAAACTGAGCGAAAACACGTGTTTATATATGAATTAAGTCCACGATGCGCTTGAAATCAAATTCTTTGTTATATTTAAAGTTACGGTACTGGGTATGAAAAGATATGAATGGCAAACCGTAAATAATGGACTGTACATTTAAAACACAATAAACAAATAAATATATTTTCAGTGCAATAAATCAATTTAATATCAGATCATTAAATTTTATTAATGGTCTCGAAAAGACAAAATGTAAAACAATTCAAACAAGAATATCAACGATCTGATTTATATACAAAACAATAAAAGAAAAACAAATATGACAAACAGAAACCAACGACAACCATTGAACTACAGGCTCCTGACTTGGGACAGGCATATACAGAACGTGGCGGGCCTTAAAATGTTTGCGAGCGCTAACCCACCCTTATCCTCGGACAGTGGTGTAAAAATCAACATAAGAACAAACTACAAAAATCAGTTGAAAGCTTGACTCATCAGATAGACACAAAGCACAAAAAAGACTTAGGACACAAAGTACCGATCTAAGGATACTCGCAGTAACTGAAAGATATTTCAAAGCCAATTACAACTAATAAATAAATTATGTTTATCAGACTAAAATAATTCAGTAAGTCGAAATTGAATGATAATAAAAAATGACAATTATGATAACTGCATTTGTACACAGGAAAAGAGTAGAACTTATACAGTATAAAAACCTTTCATGGGGAATTTTGAGGCAAAATTAGCAAAAAGTTAGTAGAACTGACAGACCATTACAAATATCCCGTAATTTCATAAAATTATTGAGATCATGCCCGGTTTTTGATGGGGTTCGCGTTGCTCAGTGTTTAGTTTTCTATGTTGTGTTTGTGTAATTTTGTTTGTGTTTGTGTTTTGGTCTTTTCTCTTTTGCTATGGCTTTGTCAGTTTATTTTCGACTTATGAGTGTGAATGTCGCTTTGGTATCTTTCGTCTCTCTTTGATAAAATCCGGCTGGTCGAGTTGTAATTGGTGATCTGTACATTATCAATAACAGTTCTTTGTTTAATGTGTTAACTCAAGATCCGAAGTACCTTATAAGTGTCTTATCTATCCTGTTCTTTGTAGTTTCCAAGCTGTTGATTAATTGGTGCTCTCATTAACTTAGATTGTAGCTTTTGCAATTGATCGTGAGGTTATTTCCTTAATTATTTAATATGCAGTTAATACTGCTGCTTAAACTTCATCCAAGTTAGGCATACCTATACTATAGGCAAATGGGAAGCGCATCTTTGAATTATCTTTAGTCTATGGAGGTTATTTTTTTCTGGTATTTAACATACTTGTAGCTGTTTTCAACGACTGATCTGACGAGACTTATTAACAATATACAAATAAATATAAATAGCTAGATATAAAGCACCGTGTACATAGTCAGTGATTCCGATCATTTTTAAGCATTCTCTGTTTCAACTTTCAGGTGTTTTACAGAAATTTAAATGGGAAAATTGTATGACAATAGACAAATTCTCCTGGGGATACCGCAGAAATGTTCCACTCGAATCCTATCTGAATATTTATCAAATCATTTCAACCTTTGCCTCCACAATCAGGCAAGTAAATTATCTGCGTGGTAAGATGTTTGTAAGCAACAGTTGTCTTGATCATCATTCATTATTTCTAAGTATTTAAAATATGTAGTAGCATAAAGTAGATATAGGAAGATGTGGTATGAGTGCCAATGATACAACTCTCCATCCAAGTAATAATGTATAAGAGTAAACCATTATAGGTCAAGGTACGGCCTTCAACACGGAGCATTGGCTCACACCGAACAGCAAGCTATAAAGGGCCCCAAAAATTAGTAGTGTAAAACCATTCAAACGGGAAAACCAACGGTCTAATCTATATAAAAACGAGAAACGAGAAACACGTATGAACTACATAAACAGACGACAACTACTGTACATCAGAGTCTGACTCACGTCGACTTAGAAAGAACTGCTTATATAAGATGCAATGACAATTTAGGGTTTTTAATTAAAAATTAGATTTTTACGATCTGAAGCGGAATATTAGTAGATAAAGAATTTAAATACAATGACAGTCAAAGATAGACAATTTTTGTGACTTTGGAAAAAAACAACACACCAACTTGTTTGAGAGGTCAAGATTTATATACAATGTCATATTCCCTTCTTTTTTAAAAACCTTTTTGCTCAGTTTTATATTAACGATACTCGCTTGATTGAATAGTACGTCCATAAGACTTCCTCATATTTGATATATTTGAAGTTAGTTATAGTTTTGACCAATTTATGATCAAAGATACTTGATGCAAAAGTTTTAGAAGGAGAAATATAACTGTTACAAATACCCTAGATATTCCTTCATTGACACTATTATACATGTATCAATTGACCGTGAAGGTATGTAACATTTTAAAATTTTAGAATGAGCGATTTCTTTTTCGTCCGTTGATTAAAAAAAGAACACTTCCCATTGATGAATGCAGGACTAGCAAGATGACTTTTCCTTTCCAATTAGTTATTATACCCCCACACATACGTTTGAGGGCGATATATAGGAATCAGACTGTTACTTTGAGTTATGCCTTTTCGAACTTGGAATTTTTTGCCCTATCAAGCACCGATCTTTTCATCGCAACTCGCTCTTCAGCCCATTGAGTTTTTCTATAGTAATGCTCCATTAAATTTAGAAAATCTATTGGTTTCAGAACGAACAATGTAATCGCAACTCATTCTATATAGTTTATGATATCTACATGATATTAAGTACATTGTTTGATCATAATACAAAGAGGATGTACATGTGGGCAATATGTTCCTCTCCAATGAATTTTCTTTGAGTTACGCCCCTTTCAACGAGGAAATGTTTTGCCTTGTCCTGCACTGACCTTGTGATCTCAACTCCTACATGTTTAATCGTATTTACACACAACTTTATAAATTGCTAGATCCTAATATACAGATGTGCATATGGGAAGCATTCTCGAGTCCATTGAATTCCCCAAAAACATGTCTCTTTAAGTTTAGAAATTTTTGGCCCTGTCCACCAACTTCGTTGATATCGCAACCCCTCATTCATGGTTTATAATATATACATAGAAGTTGGTACATTGTTTGATCAATTCATTGAGTTCTTCTAAAGTAGTGGCCCATTGGACTTTAACAAATGTTGGCCCTGACCAGCGCCTATCTTGTCATCGCAATTTATCAACAATAGTTATTATATCTATATGAAAACATCTGATGTCGCGTTTTATGATAATATTTAGGCAGTAATTTTTCTATTTCTTACTTTTTATGATAGCTGTGGTGGTTACATGCTGATGAATGTAGGACCAACAAAATACGGCAAAATCATTCCAATATTTGAAGAAAGACTCGTCAGTTTGACAAATGGTTGAAGGTCAATGGAGAGGGAGTTTACAGTACGATTCCATGGAGTCACCAGAATGAAACAGTAACTAGAAATACATGGTATGACATTTATTAAATTGCATGGCACGAAAGTGAAAAGGGAATACAAAAAGAACAATTAATGAATTGAATGGTTCTTCTTATACATTAATACGTGTTTGCAAGACATATTGATATAAATGTACTACAGTCTATGTCTTCGTCTCTCTTTCCCATACAAATCACGAGATTAATGTCAAATATACTTTATACTGGTTTGTTCTTACTTTCCTGGCATCCAAATAATAAGTCGGCAACGTTGTGATGTTTAAACAATATAGTCCACCACTAAGTTGTTGACGTAACTAGCCCTGGGTACATTATTCGTGGCATTAGAATCCGTACATACACCTTTCATTTTAGCTACTGTAAACCGGGAAATTTTCGCGCCGTCTTTATTTCGCGATTTATTAACAAAATCTAATTTGCGCCGTTTTGAATTCGCGATATCCCAGTGGCCTATATAAATATTTTCTTAAATGCTTTAGAAAATGAACAGCTTTACATGTAGACTTGCTACAATTTCCTTTTTCTTTTTATTTCTTTCTTACTAATTTATATGTTTACTGAAAACTGCCAGTATACTGATTGCTCTCGGAGGAAAGCAGGTGTCAGTATAATTGAAATCTATTAGTTAATGCCGTTAAATTATTAAAGGGTAAAATTGAAAGAAATTAGAAGAGACATTTCTACTTTGTTTATCGTAATTCAAGTGATAAAATCAATCAGAAATCTTTTGTTTTCGGTTCATTAATGTTAAAGGAGATTAAAAGTTGTGTCATGTTTGCCTTTAAAAACACATACACAATAAACAGTAAAGAAGACCTAATTAAGAGTGAATTAAATGCTGTCAGGATTAATGCTAATTAATCGATCTTTTAATCTGTGTAGCAGACACAATGAGATAATGATTTTAGAACTGATTGACAGGTCTGTAGCGAGTGTTGTTTACAAGACAATATCGGTATTGTCCGATTGCTTTGGATGTCTTCCATGTTTTAAAAGATTAACTTGAGTAAAAGTCAGGATTTCTATCATTGCTTTTAATTTAGAAATAAAGTTATGATTTGAGGAATAGATCTGTCGTATTAAAACTCGGTGTTATACAGTGGTCTTATACATATCCGATTCATATATGTACATGAATGGTTTTCATCTTATGAATAGAGTTTCCTTGAAATTTTCGCGATCGATTTAATTTCGCGTTTCAATTGTTACCGCGAAAATAGCGAAAATAAAACTGTCGCGAAAATTTCCCGGTTTACAGTATCCAAGGTTTATTTCTAATATATTTACAGTACAAAAATATGGCCATTCCAATGAAGATCGCACCTAACCCCACTGATAATTCTACTCGTACATTTGAAAAATCTATATCTTTTTCAATTCCCCTTAAATGTTTAACTCGCCTTTAGTTCAATGGCTTATTCAAAGTCAAGTAAAATTTGGCAAAACAATTTCTATGTTTGAATAAAAATGTTTCCTTTAATAGTGACTTAACTTGTTTTAACAAAAATGAAAAACAAAATGTCATTAACGACTGCGTCACTATTGAGCCATCCTAAAGTATAATATATATTTTATTACACCAAGATGTC
Organism: Mytilus coruscus; assembly: GCA_017311375.1. Lineage (NCBI taxonomy): Eukaryota > Metazoa > Mollusca > Bivalvia > Mytilida > Mytilidae > Mytilus > Mytilus coruscus. Next base: position 128,477,078 of record CM029595.1, on the reverse strand, counting down.
GTTAAATGAAATTGGATACCCTCATTTATCATGTTTTTCAATAACCAATGGTCAAATCGCTGTAAGACCCCCTTTCCTAAATTATTGAAAACTATCAATAATATCCTGGTGTAAATTAGATACAGCCATTCGGACTGACGCCCTCAAGGTGCTTCTAATACTTATACCAGACTAAGATATATTATTGGTAAATAGATTCACAATCTAATGAGTTAATTCAAACATTTCATCTTAGCCTACACTTACATAGTACCTATCAAAACTTTAAATAAAATTTAAATGTCACTTTGTTACCAATTGTGGTACGTTTCTTCCTAATTTTTCTATTCTTATACTTAATTTTAACACTACCAATACACATAATATCAGAAACTCCAGACCCAATTAATAAAACTACGTCTTTTGTAATTTGTTCATGACTCTTATATTTTACTATTTGCAACAACATTTTGTTGCGAAAAACAAATTCTTTTCCGTTATTATTTAAAATTTTTCAATTAATGGTATATCGTCTTCTTTATCAAAATGTTTCCTTTCGTTTTTATATATGTTTTTTCATATTCTTGAACACTTTAGAAACCTATTGCCGTTCTTTTTATATACTACAGTATGCAAATGTTAAGATTTTACTCCAGCTCGTTTAAAACTTATCTTACACCTTTAAAACAATTCATTTATTGATTGATTGATTATTGGTTGCTTAACGTCCAATGGTAAAAACAATTCATAGTAGTTGCTATGCTTATTTATGAAAAATACATATTTCTTAAGTTTCATTTTCTAAATTATTTATTTTCTCCATATTATTTTAAATATCTATTAATAAACCTCTGAAGTGCTTGTGAAAAAAAATGTTCATTTAACGTTAATGCTAGATTTTGCTCTATTTCAATTGTGCATTTCAGTTACGAATATCAAATATGCCTCTCATTTGTCACCAATATCGATCGATCGCGTAGATGATTACAATCCTTAGGATCAAAAGTCATATCAATTTTTATCATTAATGTGCTGAAGATACGTCTCTCTTAAAGTTATGAAAAAAGTTGTAGTTTAATACCATACAACAATGTGCACCATTTTCATTACATAACATTAACTCAATCTACAAAAGTTTCTCAAATTCAGCCTTCATATGCAGGTGCTTAACTCATTTTACATAAGATTTATATGTTTTAGAAGTATTGAATGTATCTTTAGAAAACAGCTCAAAATATGAATCAAAACTATCTTTAATGAGAAAAAAAGTTATATTATTAGATATTTTAATTGAAAACTCTAGATCTTTAACGAAAAACTAGCTTCTTCAAATGGATAATTCTTAAATTGACCTATACTGTGGAAAACCTGATAAAAACCTTTTGAGATTATTGCGTGAACCACACATAGTGAACAAACGGATGATTCTAACATTTTTTGTACAAGGTTATTAATTGTCAGTAAAATTATTGTTTCTGTCCAAATTGTGTTACATGAATCATTAATCCGTTGTGAACATTCAGATCTGGTTCTTGTAGCTTCTTTACCAATTTAATTTCATTAAGACCTTTTATTCCGTCTACCGGTAACACTTTTTCCCTATATTTAACGCGGTTCCGGCGTAACTCATTCAAATGTCTATACGATCTCTTTTTAGCCGAATTAGTCAAGGTTGTCGGTCTACCACGATCACATGTTATTTTAGTAAACTGTTTCCTTAATCATTAGAACTTTGTACGCCTGCGCATTTATTAGATTAATCAAGTGTCATGTGAATATGGGGCGGGTTTTCAAATGAGTTTTTGTCGAACCGACAAAAGTTCAACTGCTTAATGAAAACTAAATTATTGCAAAAAGAACGTTTACATTTACTCCAAAATACCTTTCATTCGTATTTCAAATAGAAATGTACCACTATATTCTTGGACAATTTGCCAACTATTTTGTGAAAACCGTAAATGCTGCCTCTTTAATTTTAAAGGAAAAATAAATCTAAGTCATACTAAACCTTGATGTTGTTGGCGACGACGACACTAACACAATTGTAGGATCGCTATGTCTTGCGGAAGCGAGACATAGCTCTAACACAAACAAAACAAAATATAAATAACACATAGTTGAGAGGGTGATAGAGCAGATTGTTACCCCGAGAAAACATTGTCAACTGAGACGAAGCCAAGGTTGACAATGTTTTTTTGAGGGGTTACAATCTGCTCTATCACCCTCTCAGATATGTGTTATTTAAATTATGATACTGAATGTTCTATTAAATTTCAAATTCAAAGTAATAAACTATGACGTCTTGTACATAGCAATCATCCGTATTTATTAAAACGCACTCTTGAACAAGCGTCTCTATGAAGGGTTATAGAGTATTTGCAATAGGATAGAGTAAATTGTCTCCCTCATATTAACCAATCAAAATCAGGCATATTGGCATGAAGTATAATAACAAGTAATATCACACCGTATTAAATATTACTTGCAGTAATTGTAGCAAGCCTTATTAAGTCCTTTATCTGCTGACGGGACTATACACTCCAATATCCAATAATTGTGGTTATACATCAAAACAAATTTCACACATATTTGTGGTTTGCCTAATAGAAAAAATCAACAATCGTAATACAAACTTAAAATATTTTATTCATAGTCCTACATAGTATACTGTTTGAATGAAATTTCAAGTACGCGTGTCAGCTGAGCATATACACTGAATTTGGGTTTTTAATCAGGTTAAATTAAATTGACCTTATTAATCTTTTTTTTGCTTTTTTATAAACACTTTTTTATTGTACGATATGGGATATTCGCTAGTATATGGAGATATCTGACCCATAATATATACATTTTTCGGACATTACACTATTAAATCTAAACTTCAAATTGACTCTCTCTCTCGCCTGTGTAATATTCGTAATCTGTCAACCAGATGAGGTTCAAATAGAAAGTCTTTCCCAGCTTTAAATTTCTTTGGTTTTGCATAAAGAAAGTCGTCATTGGCAACTACTTTTGTCCCATGACTGTATGTTTATTTTCTAATAAACTAAATAGTAATCGGCTGCATATGTCATGTTGACAGCTTTTTAATCGAACTGTTGCAAAATACAAATAGGAAACGTTACAAATTACATATTTGTATCGACGGTGATTGAGCCATAACCAGTTTAACGCTCTATCGATTTACATGTTGTTTGGTAAACAAGGTAGTATAATTAGGTAGATCTATGCTCATGTGACATAAATGCAGTATATTGTAAACATGGCGCAACAGTGGTTGTTGATGTTAATTTGTTGCATAGGTTTACAAGACAGTTATGCAAAATATACGCCTGATTGGGACTCATTGGATTCAAGACCGTTACCAACATGGTATGACGAAGCCAAATTTGGAATTTTCGTTCATTGGGGTGTATTTTCTGTTCCAAGTTTCCATGGAGCATGGTTTTGGCCACTATGGAAGTCTAGCCACCCAGCTCAAGATATTGCAGATTTTATGAAAAGAAATTACCCGCCTGATTTTACCTATGCTGACTTTGCTTCAGATTTCACAGCAGAGTTTTTTAATCCAGATGAATGGGCAGATATATTTAAAGCATCGGGAGCAGGGTAAGAATTGGTAGATATGTTAAAGTATCGGGAGCAGGGTAAGAATGAGCAAAATATTTAAAGCATCGGGAGTAAGGTAAGACTGAATTTACGTAATATTTTCTTAAACGTTTGTATTAGGTTCTGGACTTTCACATTATTCGACCTCGAGCATCACAAAATGAACATTAATTGTCAAAATGCGCATCTGGTGCAATAAAATTGCTATCGTTTTTGTCATTAACAAGTATTGCAATCCAGTTACTAACAGATGTACACCTATATCCTGTAGATACTTTTATTTTTGTATTGCAGAAGAGAGTGCTTATAACGTCTTTATACCAAATCCTCTGGAGATTTTATGGATGATACATAGTCTGAAAAACATGGTCTATTTATCTTTACTAGCATTCAGTAACTGCAAGTTCTTTTGAATCGGTATTTTGTGTTTTTATCATTTTGTTTCTAGTTTAATGTGTTTATGCGAAAGGCCCTTTGAATTTGATTTTGACACGTTGCACAATGTAGTGTTGTTACACCACTGCCCCAGGTTAATGGTTGGTTGAGCGCTCACAAACAGATTCTTTATCTATCTGTGCCAACCCAAGAGCCTGTAGTCCAGTGGTCGGCGTTTGTTGCAGTCTGTCTTAATTGTTTTTCCATTATTTTATTTAGCTTTAACCAGGTCGTTAGTTTTTCTAAGTTGTATTTTGTCATCCAGATATGAATTTGCTTTCACCCTTGTTCTTTTGTTGACATTCAAAGTCCATTTCAACATATTTTCACTTTAACTTATGTGCGTTTTGATTTGTTTTGTTTTTGTTTTGTTTTGTTTTGTTTTTTTTAGGGGGAGGGGGGGTATTTTATAACTGTTTTCATCGTGTTTATTCAAATATTGCAATTTATTTAGGCAAAATTGACACTTTATGTTAATAAAATCTAATACTACTCTGTTTAAATCCAAAGTAACATTATCTTGTTTAACTTATATTCAGATATGTTGTTCTTACCAGTAAACATGGCGAAGGATTTCCCAACTGGCCATCCTCTCATTCTTTTAACTGGAATTCAAAAGCAGTAGGACCAAACAGAGATCTTGTTGGTGTGTAAAAATTTTCTGTATTTCATAACTAGAAATATCGACTGTAAGTCTGCATCCTACATATAGGATTTTGACATTACTGTTATTCGGTATTGAAGAGCCTGAGTCAATGATGACTTTGACAGAGGGCGATTAAGATTACAACGAAATATCTACGTCATCGAGATGTTTCGTATGCACTGTTTTCAATACGTACCTACTGATTGTATCATAGAGATAGACATGATTTTTAGAGCATAGAGATGACAACATCAAGCGCTTCAAAAATAAAACCCAGCACTGACGATATAAACTCAAGCTCTGAAGATGTAATGTCAAGAGCCTTAAATGAAAACTCAAGTGATGAAGATTTAAAGTGTAACGCTGGCATGAGGTCGATATTTGTAGTCTATATTTATTGTTCTCAGGCGATCTGGCTGCAGCAATCCGAAACAGAACGGATATAAAGTTTGGAACTTACTACTGTCTTTCCGAATGGCTTCATCCACTCTATCTCAAAGATAAGGAATCAAATTTCACAACCCAGAGTTTTGTAAAGGTAACATATTATAAAGCGATATGAAGATTTATGTTTCATATAATATTTATACCAGTAAAATATTTTTTATGAAGGTACATACATAGTAGTTACATACCCCTAGGAGCCAAAAATAGCATTTATTTAGGTTGATTAGCCAAAAATAATAAAATTCGACCAGCAAGCTCTCCATAGTCTGAACTATTGGGGTCATAATAATGCTTCTATAGTGGCGTATCTGTTGTTTATATACCTTATTACAGAGGAAACAAATTGCACTTGTCTCATTAAGATTAAAATACAAGCAAATAGCTACATGTAAGCCATTCTTTTTGTTGTTTTGCCAATATAAATGTTTGTGTTTTATTTTTTAACGTTAATTATTGTATCAAATTGATATTTTTGACTCTTTTAGACAAAAACTATGCCTGACCTTTATGAACTAGTAAGTAAATATAATCCAGAAATTGTATGGGCTGATATGGTGGATGATTTAGGACCTTCCTCATACTGGACTGCAAAAGAATTTCTTGCTTGGTTGTTTAATGAAAGGTAATTGTTTATTTCTTACTTTCGATTGGTTGTTTAGAAGTATTTTTATACTTACTTTCTAATAGAAAACCATCATTTTGCTTCAATAATTTAAACTTATGCAGATTAATGAGTTGTGAAACTTATTCTCGTTCTGTATAAACATATTATATATGCAACGATACAAATTCATACCATAACATCCAGAATACTATTATACATCAGAAATACTATTGACTGGGGGCTTTTAAGATAACACCTAGACAACTCCATCTGCCTTGGACAGTTGTCGGGTCATATTTTTGACATATTTTGGTTTATACATTACAGACATATTTTGAGTTTTATGCTTTGTTTACTTTTTTCTGTAAGAGAAGACCTAAGTTGAGTCGGATGTTTTGTAATTAGAATACATTATTTTGACCTTTTATATCATTGCTACGAAAATGTCCATTTGACTGTTTGGGATATATATAATTACAGTCCTTTCTTTTTTTATACATTGATAAATACGATTTTTTTTTCTTCGGACAGAATAGTTTCTTCACAACACTGTTATTCGATATTGTAGAGCTTACATGTCAAGATACAAAGATGTCTCAAAGACAACTTCATTTATAAAAGCATTTATTTATATATAAAACGAGAAACGAGATACAAAGATGTCTCAAAGCATTTATTTGTCAGCACACATATATACACAATCAGAGATTTATTTCTACTTTACTAGACGTGTGTGTGCACTTAAATATAAAATAAGAAGATGTGGGATGATTGCCAATGAGACAACTCTCCTACAGAGACGAATTGACGTTGAAGTTAACAAATATATGTCACCGTACAGCTTCAACAATGAGCAAAACCCATACCGCAGTGTAAATAAAAAGACACAAAATGACAAAATGTAAAACAATTCAAAGGAGAAAACTAAAGGCCTGATTTATGTACAAAACAATAAACGATAAACTAATATGATAAACAGCTACAAACGACAACCACTGAATTACATGCTCCTGACTTGGGACAGGCACATTCAGAATGTGGCGGTTTTTAAACTTGTTTTATCCTTCCATATTCTGTGCTTGTACCAAGTCAGACTATCTGAATCATGAATGTCTTGGTTTGTACGTGTATTTTCAAAGGAATCGAAGGTGTCTTTGTGGTCTGTACTAAGTTATCCAACATTTTTAGGGATTCCTGTTACCTTTTTCAACTTGTTTATTTACAGTCCAGTGAAGGACACTGTTGTAACAAATGACCGATGGGGCCCAGATTGTAAATGCAAGCATGGTAGCTACAAGACCTGTACAGATAAATTCAATCCAGGTAAGTTTTTATATGTTAATTGTGATTTTTATTTCAAATCATTGTTAGAGAGTGTAGCACATTATAAGGGTACTATAAATGTAAATATTAGTAGAAGAGAGTCGAAAGATAAAAAAAAATTCAGACTCATAAGTCGAAAATAAGAAGATGTGGTATGATTGCCAATGAGACAACTCTCCACCAGAAACCAAATGACGTAGAAGTTAACAACTATAGGTCACCGTACGGCCTTCAGCAATTAGTAAAACCCATAGTAAGCTATAAAAGTCCACGAAATGACAAATGTAAATAATTCAAAGGAGAAACTCACGACCTGATTTAAGTATAATACAATAAACGAAAAACAAATATGATATACACCAGCATAAAAGTGATGCAATTACGTAATCCTGCACTGTAAAAGCAAATACTTTCGGTTAGATATTTCATTGGTAAGAAAATATGACGCCTGAAACGAAACACCAAAATGTAAAATATGTCATTTCCACATATTTGATTGGCAAAGGAAAATTTTATATGCACATAAGATTTAAAAGAAAAATGTAAATGGAGTACGGGACACTATATGTCGTAACTACAATACCCTCCCTTTTCACGAATGTGACTTACCGAATTAGACTATTTACCGGATTTGTAATAACATAAGCAACACGACGGATGCCACATGTGGAGCAGGATCTGCTTACCCTTCCGGAGCACCTGAGATCACCCCCAGTTTTTGGTGGGGTTCGTGTTGCTTAGTCTTTGGTTTTCTGTGTTGTGTCATCTGTACTATTATTTGTCTGTTTGTCTTTTTATTTTTGGCCATGGCGTTGTCAGTTTGTTTTCGATCTATGAGTTTGACTGTCCCTCTGGTATCTTTCGTCCCTCTTATATGTACTACATCGATGGTCTGAAAATTTGTACCTCTGAAGGTTGATAGGGAAGAGGGTCTACATTATAATCAATATAGTGTTTTATAGGGACTTTCCGTTTTGAATTTTCATTGGAGTTCGGTATTTTTGTTATTTTACTTTTTAATAATTTGCCAGAATGTAGTTTATATCATACCTTTTTCAAAAATATTATAAAAAGTATGGGTCATGCGGGTTTTTTTTTTTTAAGCTCAATTTTTTTATTTTGTTTAGATGGTAGATGGAAAACCCGATTTTTTGTGATAGAAATAAAACTTTACGATAGAATTTTCAGTTCAGATATGAGAAGATGCTCTTGTAATATGCTTTCAAAAAATAAGATAAAAATTGGGGTCACAATACTGGTTTTCTTGCTATAAAACAAAATAGGTAAATTCAAATGGCAATGAAATTATCTGAGTTATGTTATATGACAAAGTTTGAAATAAATGAATCAAAATAAAATTTGTATTCGTAAAAACAGTCTATATTTTATTCTGAATTGACCATTAGTATAAAAATAAGAAGATGTGAAATGATTGCGAATGAGACATATATCTAGCAGCTATATACAACTATAGGTCACATTACAACACTGATCAATATCAATACCATATAGCAGGCTATAAAAGACCCCTATATGACAAAATGTAAAATAATTCAAACTGGAAAAAAACAAACGGCATAATTAATGAACAAAACAAAACCGAACAACAAATATGATAGACAGCTACCAAAGACAGCCACTGAACTATAGGCTTGGGACAAGCACATACAGTAGAAGACGGGTTTAAACATGTTTGCAAGCGCCTAAGCACCACTTAAAATGGGACAGTGGTGTATCAACACAACATAAAAACAAACTATACAAATCTGTTGAAAAACAATTGACTTATCATATCAACACAAAACACCCACACACCCTACAAAAAAATGTCCTTTTTAGATTATAGCTCTTCATCTTTTTAATAAGCATTGGATTCTCAAATATTTTGGCCTCGATCATCACTGAAGAGGCATTTATTATCGAAATGCGCATCTGGTGCAGAAAAATTGGTACCGTTAATGTTGTTACTACAAAAAGACTAAAGACATTAATTACCGATATAAGAGTATTCGCAGTTACTAAAAGCTAGTTCAAAGCAACTAATAAATGAATCATGTTTCACAAAACAAAATTAAGAAGTAAGACGAAATTCAAAATTAGAAAATAAAATATATAATAATGATAATTGCATATGCGCGCAGGTCAAGTGAAGAACGTATCCAAAAAAACCTTAAAGGTGAGTTTTGAGACAAAGTTATCAAACAATCACCAGGACCATTATTTCAGATAATTATTGATATTACAGAATTAAAAATCTTCTCAGATAGTCAGCTCTGTCAGACTGCTCACCTTGAATTGGGCAGCAATACACTTTATTGGTGTGCAATCAAGGAACAGATCGAAGAATTCAAACTGAAAGACCTTAATATCTAAATACCCAAATCTTAATAGGACACCATTGCAAAACATAAAGTTAAAGGCTAACGCTAGCTTCCTTTCATTCTTCCTGAGGGGCTCACACAAATAACGTTGTCAACAACACTGTTCATAGAATAGTGTTAACCAAAGAGCTGAAATACGATCAGGCTTTATCCATAAGTTGGAAATTCAACTTTCAAAAACATTATGGATTCAACAGCGTATTATGCCTGGGTGTTGGGTAAAGGTGTAAAAGAAGATGTAGACACTCTTTCTGAATGGGATAAGGCTGTAATGTCGTTGTCAGTTTAAAACAAATCATAATCAAGAAAATATTAATGTTTTTTTGAACACTCTTGCTACATCATACTTCCAAAATACGAATGTTGCCAAACACCTGTTCTACCTCCATTTCAAATATAATGTTTTCCCGTTGACAAAGCTTACAACAACATCGTTCTTCACATGATCTGCTTAGTAAGGGATTAAGGTATAACTACTTCACTAGAAAACCCAACATATCATCCCAAGACAATTACCACAGCATTCAACAAAAGACGACGAACTGGTTTTCATTGAATCTGATTGATACCAAACCTACAGACGTGTCCTTTAAACAAAGTCATCTTGCTGAATCTGCAAATGCTCTACAAAATCTCTTTTCAATTAAGTAAGATATTAATTTTCAGGAAATAAAACCGGGTCAAAGAGTTATTTTGAAGCTACCTACTCTAGAGGCAGTGTTAGTCAGACGTGGATACTTAAAAAAATGTTAGAGTACATACAATCTAACTCTCTTTCCTCTTGCCACTTGACATTAAGCAACCAACAACCAATCAATCAATCTTTCTTTCCTCGTGCAATAGTATAAAAAAATTACTTTTCGTTCCTATACACTAATATTCCTCATTTTAAGCTTAAAGACAGTTTAAAAGAATTAGCCCAACTTTGTTTCCTGAAATAAATTGTCGACCTAGATACAAATATCTTGTTTAATGAAGGGATGAAGCATACTTGGTAAAAAATAACCACTCTGATTCAAACTAAAAACAAAAATAGAACTCACATCATCAAAGATGCTTGATTTGTTTTATTGATAACATATTTGTTACGTTTGGATGACATATTTTTCAACAGACAATCGTTATTCCCACGGGAATCAACTGTAATCCTCTATTTGCCGACCTATTGCGTTATTCGTGTGCGGCAAACTTCATAAGGAGCCCCTCAGGAAGAATGAAAGGAATCTAGCGTTAGCCTTGAACTTAATGTTTTGCAATGGTGTCCTATTAAGATTTGGGTATTTAGATATTAAGGCCTTTCAGTTTGAGTTCTGCGATATGTTCCTTGATATCACAGCAATAAAGTGTATTGCTGTCCAGTTCGAGGTGAGCAGTCTGACAGAGCTCTGACTATCTGAGAAGATTTTCAATTCTGTAATGGTATGGCACGTCTGTGAATGCCAAGTCTGTTCAATATGACGGTCTTGTATGTTTCCCTTATTTTTGTAGTTTAGTTCTGTTCATTACAGATTGGTTTGTATGAGGGTCTTATCTCTTCGTTTCATTTTAGTTTTACCAGCTGCTGTTTAATTGGTGCTCTCGCTGACTTTAATTGTACCGTTACAATTTGTCGTATAAAATTGAGAATGGAAATGGGGAATATGTCAAAGAGACAACAACCCAACCAAAGAGCAGACAACAGCCGAGGCCAACAATGGGTCTTCAATGCAGCGAGAAAATCCCGCACCCGGGGGTGGTCCTCAGCTGGCCCCTAACTAAAATTGTGTGCTAGTTCAGTGAAAATGGACGTCACACTAAACTCCAAAACATATAAATGATCTAAAATTAAAAAAACATACTAGACTAACAAAGGCCAGAGGCTCCTGACTTGGGACAGGCGCTAAAATGCGGCGGGGTTAAACATGTTTTGTGAGATCTCAACCCCTCCCCCTATACCTCTAGCCAATGTAGAATAAAGAAACACATAGCAATACGCACAGTAAAACTCAGTTTAAAAGAAGTCCGAGTCCGATGTCAGAATAGGTAACAAAAGAAACTAAGCAAAATGACAATGATACATAAATGAACAAAGGACTACTAGCAGTTACTGACATGCCAGCTCCAGACCTCAATGAAACTGATTGAAAGATTATGTCTTCATCATATGAAAATCAAGTACAATCCCTCCCGTTAGGGGTTTCGTATCATACATCATAAAATATATGAGAAGAACATAACCCGTATCATGCCAACAACTGGTTTTAGAATAAATGTGTTTATTTTCGATGCAAAGACCCTATGAGTGAATCAATATTAATACCAAAATATGCAATCCTTAATGATTTGACAACAGTATCGTAGCTATATCCTTTCCGAATAAGTCTGTTTAAAGGTTTGGTTAGCTTTTGAGGTGAATGCCGACATTTTTGTGCTTTGTAAAGAATATTACCATAAAATATTGGATGTGAAATACCTGAACGTATAAGATGTCTGCATGTTGATTTATATTTACGAATGATGTCCTTGTACCGATGATAAAATTTAGTAAATGTTTTGACTAGTTTGTGATATCGAAAACCCTAGTGTAATAATTTTTCAGTAATACAGAGATTTCTTTCGTTGAAATCAAATACGTTGTTACATACACGAGCGAATCGAACAAGTTGAGATATATAAACACTATAAGATGGCGACAAGGGAACGTCACCATCTAAAAATGGTTATTTCCTATATTATTAAATTTATTAAATTTGTAGATAATATTGCTACCTCCACTTCAAGTCCTTTCCAATTTGAGGATAATGGTATGTCTAGGCATAGTGGAAGCACTTTCTTCGTATTCTCTTTAAGTCTATGAAGGTTCTTTGCGTCTGTTACTTACCACATTATATCACTGATCTGAAGAGACAGTTATATAGTTGTCATAATTTCTGTGTGTCAATCTTACTATCTATGATTAGTTCATTTACTAATTATATTTTAACAAATAAAAATAACTAAATATAAAGCACTGTGTGCATGTTCAATGGTTCTGGTAATTACAGCTTTTCTGCTCTCTCATTCAACTTTCAGGCGTTTTACAGAAATTCAAATGGGAAAATTGTATGACAATAGACAAATACGCCTGGGGATACCGAAGAAATGCTGTAGTCGGAGACTATCTGACTATTCATGAAATAATTTCAACCTTTGCATCCACAATCAGGCAAGTTGAATATCTTCGTCGAACACGAATGCTAACTTTAGATGAAAGATGCATTCACAACTCATTTGGATTCTTGTCATCATTAATGATTTCTAAGCATTTCACTTAAACATGTAATTTTGAAAGTACTGCTTATATAAAATACAAGGAGAGTTGAAGGTCTTTGGTCAAGAGTTATTTATTTTTTTTTTTTAAGAACTGAAGCTAAATAGATATAAAGACAAAAACAGTCGTACGGTGACCTATAGTTGTTTTTTTTTGTGTGTCCTTTGGTCTCCTGTGAAGAGTTGTCTCATTGGCAATCATACCATATCTTCTTATTTTTATAGTCATTTTTGTGACTTTGGAAACATATACAGCCATGTTTGAGAGTATCTACATATAGTCAGGTTCCCTTCCTTTATTTATTCAGTGTTACATCAACGATATCCGAATGATTGAATAATAAATTCATAAGACGTCCTCATATTTATTAAATTTGTATTAAGTTATAGTTTTGACCATTTTATGATCAAAGGTACTTGATGCAGTAGTTTCAGAAGAAGAAATATTACTCTTATTTATACCTTAAATATTTCCCCCATTAACACTTTTGTACATATATCAAGTGACCGTAACGGTATGTAACATTTTGAAATGAGCGGTTTATTTTCTGTACGTTAATACAGAACTTCCCTTTGTTAATTGAAGAATAGTAAGATAACCTTTTCCTTCCATCTATCTATCATACCATCACAATAAAGATTGGGGGATATATAGGAATCAGTCTGTTCGGTCCATTGGGTTATTTTTGATAAAAACTAATTCAACTTAAAATGTTTGACCCAACTGTGAGATCCTAAAATACCTATGTGCATAGAAGTAGGATGCTCCAGTCCATTTAGTTTTCCCAGTGACATGCCTCTTTGAGCTAAGAAGACCAGTCCCGCACCGACTTTGTCACAACAACTTCTCCTTCATGGTTAATTATATCTATATGGAAGTTGGTACAATATTAGATCCTAATATGCAAATGTTCGTGTTTTAGGTAGTTCCTCTCCATTGAGGTTTTCTTTAGGTTATGCCTCTTTCAACATAGATATTTTGGCCTTGTTCTGCACTGACATTTTCATCATAACTCCGACATGTTAATCGTATCTATACAAAACTTTATAAATTGTTAGATCATAATATATAGATGTGCATAGTATGGGTAGATGCTCCAGTCCATTGAATTTTCCAAAAGATATGTCTCTTTGAACTAAATATATGTTGGCTGTGTCAAGCGCCTACGATGTCATCACAACCCCTCATTCATGGTTTATCATATCTACATGGAAGTTGGTGCATTAATTGATCATCATATTCAGATGTGCAGTTCAGTGCGATTTTCTAGAGTAAATTGTCCATCGGACTTACAATTCGTTGGCATTGTCCAGTTTCTGCTTTGTCATCACAGCTGTTCAAAAATGGTTAATTGTTTCTATATGAACACTTGTTATCTCGCAACATCCTTTTATGTTAATATTTAGGAAGTAATGTTTCTATTTGAAAATATTCTTCTTATTTTTAATGATAGTTGTGGCGGTAACATGCTGATGAATGTTGGACCAACAAAATACGGCAAAATAATGCCAATATTTGAAGAAAGACTCCGTCAGTTTGGCCAATGGTTGAAGGTCAATGGAGAGGGAGTTTATGGAACGGTTCCATGGAGTCACCAGAATGATACAGTAACTAGAAATACATGGTATGACATTTATTAAATCGCGTAACACTAAAGTGAAGGAAGGTATACAAAAACGAAATGAAGAATTAAATGGTTATCCTTATACATTAAACAAATTGGCAAGACATATTGATATCAAGGTACTATGTTCATGGCATTTGACTCTCTTTCCTTTATAAAATCTCGAGGTAATGTCAAATATAATTTATACTGGTTTGTTCCTACATTTCTGGCACCCAAATAATTGTGGAAATTAAATAATTAAATAAAAATAATTGTAAGAAACACAGCTGATTTATAAAAATTGCACGGTGAAGAAATTTACAAATAAATGAATATATTTCTTGGCTCTCTGTTTGAATATTACTATTCATCTCTTATTGAATATCTCATTGATCTATTAAACCGATGTTGCTTTTACAGGTATACCAAACACAAAAGGGCGAAGGAAGGAACTGTGGTTTATGCATTTCTCCTTTCATGGCCTACAGACACAGTTCTGAAATTAGGAGCACCGATCCCGTCACAGCAAACAGAAGTCAGCATGCTCGGTTACCCAGACAAATTTATTTGGAAAGCTGGTCCAGGAGGTCAGGGAATTTATATCACTATACCAATTATACCATGGAACAAACTATCATGCGAATGGGCATGGTTACTTAAAATAACTCATATTACAAATTAGACATAAAAAAATTGATGATTTATTTGGATATGTCTAATCATTATTTTTAATCTGGAAGCGTGTGTGAACATTGGGTGCAGGTCACTCTTACAATTTTAACCGAATGTACCGTAAGGTTACCATTGTTAACCTCTGATATACTACCAAATGTACCCTTAGTATGCTAATCATATATGTGCGCACAAATCTCAAAGTTTGTTTTTTTTTTAATTATCAATGTGTGATCTTCAGCAAAAAATTGCAAAGCTTCTTCTATGTCAATTTCGATTTATTCACCTGTCTGACTCACCATATCAATTCAAATTGAACTGAATCTTTTCCGCATAGATCTGCCGATTTAAAGTCAAACAGATCACAAAAAATCCGAAGTGGTAGCGATGGAAATAAGTAGATGATGGAGATATAGCTATCCTTGTGGATAAATTGATGATGTTCTTTCCATTAACAATCCAAACTTTTCTGATTGGGTTCCATTAATATATCCGCCAGAACTAGAAATTAAAGAAACAACAGACACGGCTTCCTCTGCCTCATTTTTAGACTTATACCTCGAATTTGACATAAGCGGTCATCTCAGTACCAGAATCTATGAAAAACGAAACGATTTGAATTTTTGAAATTATCAATTTCCCCACTTTAGTAGCAATATATCAATTCACCTGCATATGGGATATACATTTCTTAACTCATTCGGTATTCAAGAGCTTGCAGCAATGTCTGAGCAGAAAGTTGATGAACCCGGGTTATGTCAAAGAACGTCTCGTCTCGTCCTTTTTCTAAAAAAGGTCATCGGAAGAAACCAGGACCTTGTTGATAAATATTCCGTATCAACTTCACAAATAATTCATGATGGTCTTGAAGTATAGATTCTAGGTGCTGACGTTGTTTATCAGCTTAATTACGTGTTATAGTGTTCTTTTGTCTGTCTTTGTAAATTATTAACCTTTACTGTTTAGTTCATTTTTTGTAATATCCTTTTGGCGTGGCTCGGTAATCTTATACATCCCGCCATTGTGTTATTGTGCTATGGTCATTTTTTGTATTCTTGTCTTTCATTTTTGCTTATGTGCTTCTTGTTTCTCGTTATTATATAGATAAGACCGTTGGTTTTTCCGTTTCCGTGTTGAAGACCGTACCTTGACCTATAATGGTTTACTTTTATAAATTGTTACTTGGATGGAGAGTTGTCTCATTGGCACTCATACCACATCTTCCTATATCTATTTGTCTATATGCCATTTTGTTTTTTTTTTCTTTGTTGACATAATTAATTTGACCTGTTGATACAATTTGTAATGTATCTTTGTTATTTAATGTTTACTTAGTCAGTGTTATATCTAGTCTCACTACTTTTAATATATACCACCTTTGATAAATGTTTAGAATGACGATAAATTTTCACTTTTGTTCTCGTACTAGTAACAACAAAATTATTTATTTTGTAAAAATTATTTCCGTACTCTATGTATACTTTACAACAAAATTATTTTTATTTACCTGTGTACGTTATTTTATTTGGCGGCATTTTGTCCATGGTTATGGTTGTCTTTTTGATATTGTTAAACATCCCTTGTTTTATTAATTTTGTATTTACATTGTGTCATAGATCAAATTTATTCGTTCAGTGTATGTTCACTTGTTTTTGTTAATATGTCTTTTGATTGAGTTAAGCCTTTTTAATTGATTTATTTTATAGTGTGTCTTTCTATTTTGTGATGTTACACTATTGTTTCAGGTAGGTTGAAGGTTGGCGCCTATTAAAACGTTTAAACCCGCTGCATTTGTTTGCACCTGTCCTATGTCAGGAACCTGATGTTCAGTGGTTATCGTTTGTTGATTTGGTTCATAAGTGTTTCTCGTTTCTCGTTTTTTTTTATATAGATTAGACCGTTGGTTTTCCTGTTTGAATGGTTTTACACCAGTCATTTTTGGGGCCTTTTATAGCTTGCTGTTCGGTGTGAGCCAAGACTCTGTGTTGAAGGCCGTACTTTGACCTATAATGGTTTACTTTTACAAATTGTGACTCATACCACATCTTCTAATATATATATTTGTTTGTTTTTATAGTGATTAAGATTACAACACAATGTTGACTGCTGTACCCCTATTTTTTACATTTACCCATTATGTTTCGTTGTTTTCTTCACATATTGTTGTCAATATAATGGAATTTTTATGTCACCGTCATACAAGTGAGAGGTTTAGCTAGCTATAAAACCAGGTTTAATTCACCATTTTCTTGTACCAAGTCAGGAATATGACAGTTGTTTTCCATTCTTTTGATGTGTTTGAGCTTTTAATTTTGCCATTTGATAACGGACTTTCCGTTTTGAATTTTCCTTGGAGTTCGGTATTTCTGTTATTTTACTTTTTATTGTGCCACATTCTACAACAAGATAGACATGTTACTAAAACTATTAGATATTTGGAATTGTTTTAAATTGTTTACATACTATTTTGTATAATTCCAACGAAACATGTGGTTGAATTTTTTCAAACAAACTTTGTAGTGTGCGATAAAAAAAAAAAAAAAAAAAAAAAACAATCATAACACAAACTTAAAATATTGTATTTATATGTATTCTTGTATATTGTTTGATTTGAATATCTTATCATGAGTGTCAGCCTACAAACTTTTCTCCTAAGTTTAATTAGATTGACCTTATAATTAAACCTCATTATGTTTGCTTGGTGCGATTATTTCTATATTTTACTTGATATTGATATCTCTCTCCCATAATGTATACATTTCGTAGGACATAACACTAGATTTAAGGCCTTTAACTGTGTTTGCTGTCTGCAAACATGTCTATATTTACGAATACTTTTGGCCCATGTGATTAAATTTGCTCCAGGTTCGTTTCGTCTAATAAACAAATATTAAGATCAAAATTTGAAAAAAAACAAAGCAAACGAAATTTGGGGAGCATATATAACACAAAGAATTTAAAAACAAGTCTGTAAAAACAATTTTCAAGGAAGATGTGCTGAAGACTAAAACTCTAAACACTTTAATGGTACAGTCAAACCATTTATCTAAAAAAATGTCTACATACAGCCAACAGAACTTTTACTCATGGAAAATAAAATTTCATAAACAACGCTTAAGCTGATTTTGACAACTTTAACACTTTTTTGTAAATGTTGTCAATGGCATAAACAAAAGTACAATTGTTTTTAAAAGAAAACAGTCCCCAAGTATTTTGAAAATTAAAGTTTATATATACAACATGATACACTTTTTTGATTTTGTACATATAAATGTTAACACTGTTTAAATACTGGTGAAAAAGATCAATACAAAAAAGCTTCAGGAGTAGATCATATATCACCTAAGTTACTACGAGCATGTGCATCAGTACTTAACTAATAATAAAGTAAATTTTCCACAGATTAAAGGTGTCAGACCACCAATTCACTCCCTCTGAATCAGAACGTATGTAAAAGTAGCCCTACTCTGACCAAAAATAGTGCTTTTGATGTCATTGTTTACTTGAACTAACCAACAAATTTGCCAAAATGAAACTTTCGGTGAAAGAGAAATATATTTAGACCATTTTGAGCCAAAATTTACTTGTCTATGAGTTTGCATTAAAAATTGAGGATTAATGCGCTCCATAGTATATTTATATAAGATTTCCAGAAAACCAGTCGTTATTTTGAGTAGTACTTGGCGTCCAAAACGCAGTTCTTTCTTACAAGACTGTCTGACTTTAAACATGGGTTGAAAAATGGCATGTAGAAAGGGGATACACGTACAATTCAGGATATACCTGGTTTCTATGAAGTTAAACTTAAAGTAAAATATTAAGAAAGCTGTCAAAATTGCAAAATTTGGTTGAATAGTTAGGGATTTTGAATTGGTGGAATGACACCTAAAAAAAGCTCAAGTCGTACCACTGTATAAAAATAATTATCCATTTGACAAAAGATCAAACGACTTGTGGGCTTTATACACAATTTCAAAAGCATATACAATTGTAATGTTGGAAAAGATAACTGTCTTGTTAAAGATGGAAAACAACTTTGAATATATAAAATGTGTGGCAGCAATACTTATGAATTTTTCGAACGTTTTGACTGTCTACCATATGACATTCTTTTATGTGAACTATCTGCCTATGGTCTCTCTTCAAAATCAGTGAAAATTCTTTAAAATTATCATACAGGTCGTAGGTAACAAATCAAACTTCAGGGAGTCCCCATTAGTTTGGCTGACAGCCAGGAAGGTGAACCCCAAGTCTCAATCTTGGGACCTTTATTATTAATCTTTTTTTTTTTGTTAATGACATATTTCATTTTATTGACTGACATGGAGCCCTATATGACTATGCTGACGATGAAACTGTCATATGCTGATGAAAATGTATTATATAAAAATAAGAATATCTAGTTTGATTGTCAATTTGACAACTATCAACTAGATTTCAAATGATGTGGATATAAGCAATTATAGATCACCATACGACCTTCAACAACGATAAAAACCGCTACAGTATAGTCAGCTTCAAATTGCCCCGACATGAAAAAATATGACACATTTCAATTTACGAAAAAAAATATAAAAAAAAAATGTAACGGGGTTCTTGGACGGAATAAAAGGATTCGTCAAGTTTAAAGATGTTTATTTATACGACTTAAATAAATAACCCTGAAAGTACACAAATAACAAAAACATAAATACATAGACAATACGGTGTACAAAGGGATATAACTCTAATTCATATAACGGAAAGTGCTTATAAAAAATACGATAAACTGGCTCTTTTCTATAAGATTACAACCAATACTATTAAAGTGTATATGTTATAAATGTATAAATCCAATCAAACTCAATTATACACCAAGTCAGGATTACATGTAAGTGCTACATTCGGTCCAATAATATTACGCTAATCATTCATTGATTTATGAATGAACTATTTGTCACTATAACGTTTACATGTAATTATTGGCATACAGATAACTACTATTCACAAGACATAAACAATACATATACTGAACTAAAATTAAATAGACAAACACAGACAATACAGTAAACTAAAAATACACTGAAACACTGATCTTACCATGTATATGGTACAAAGGTCTATCTCCTATTTGGAAACATCACCAGATCATAATAACATCAAGATATTCTGGTCCTGTTAAAATATAAATATAACTTACATAAGTCTAATGAACTAAATTATATCTGCATAGCATTTATAAACAATAAGTATAATGTTCAATAGACATTGCTTTAGACCTTTACTATAATAATATATAAGTACCAATACATGCATCATTAATATATCTATGATATATTATTTCTCTGAGTTCATGAAAATACTTCTTTAAAATAAATTATCTATCATTCATACACAATCATGCTGACTTATTCAAAATACATTTTCTCCCAGATTCAAGTTAAAGGAAAACTGTGCAAATATTAAAGACTTAGATATATTAGTAACTGACCTGATTAATATGGAATTAGTATCCAGGATATATATAGCAATATAACTATTTTAAATATGGCTGCTATGATGTATATCTTTCTCTTTCAAGGTATTCAAAAAGTGTGGTAAAACTTTGAACTCAGTGTCTATGACCAATAGAAGACAAGATAATATGACACATGACTGACTGACTAATGAACCAGAAAAAATAGAGTAGAACTACAGTACTAAGAAGATATAACATACCAAGAAAATAAGATTGCATAAGAAAATAGAAGAATTGATGAACTCTTAAAATACATATAATAAAACTACTTATTAATATTAATTATTCTGAAAGAAAATAAATATAAATGTAAAACACTCTACCACACAAATATTAAGGTGGTTTAAATTCTCCCTCGCCCTGCTCGTCCGAATTTAAAGTATTTAATCTCTAAATTCAATAGGCTATAAACAAGACAAACACAGATATAGGATTAGTTGCTCGCAGTAACATATAATTTTCTCTTGCGATACAATATTTTATTTAACTTTATTGTACAGATTTTTCGATTCAAACAACATATAAATACATGACATATAACATTGTTCCTCTTTCGCATTGTTTCTTTTTCCTCGGCTAATACCTCCAACGCCTGTACGTACAATAAACATAGCAGCAACTGTAAATATACCAATGTGACCAACTTCAATTCGACGAAACTGCGAGCACCTTCGATACTAATACATTTAAATGCCAAACTTTATATAGTATCATTAAACCCCACCCATAGAAACCGCCAAAACTTTCCTCGTGCCTTATGCACCTAACATCCAACTTTAAAAATAGTACATACTGTTGCAGAACCAGTATCAGAACTAGTTATACTAGTTCCCATCTATAAATAATTACTACAAATAGCAAACGGGAAAAACGAAATAAAATATATACCTAACACTACAGGGAGATAACTCTGTAAAAATCAGCTAAACGTTTTAATCACGTTGCATTGTTAAGGAAGTAATAAGCTTCTCAATGATCAAAATTAGTGTTTGTCAAACTGCTATATAACCAATGAAATTTTTCTGATAAAGTGGTTGGTTCAAATTTTTTGAAATTATTATTTTTTTGTCAAAGGGTCAAAGTAAACATTTTGTCAAAATTTTATGAAAATTAAACGAGCCAAATTAATATTAGTCAAGGTGTTGGGTACCACCTTAAGATCAAAATTTGAAAAAAACAAAGCAAACGAAATTTGGGGAGCATATATAACACAAAGAATTTAAAAACAAGTCTGTAAAAACAATTTTCAAGGAAGATGTGCTGAAGAACAAAACTCTAAACACTTTAATGGTACAGTCAAACCATTTATCTAAAAAAATGTCTACATACAGCCAACAGAACTTTTACTCATGGAAGATAATAAAATTTCATAAACAACGCTTAAGCTGATTTTGACAACTTTAACACTTTTTTGTAAATGTTGTCAATGGCATAGGCAAAAGTACAATTGTTTTTTAAAAGAAAAACAGTCCCCAAGTATTTTGAAAATTAAAGTTTATATATACAACATGATACACTTTTTTGATTTTATACCTATAAATGTTAACACTGTATAAATACTGGTGAAAAGATCAATATAAAAAAGCTTCAGGAGTAGATCATATATCACCTAAGCTACTACGAGCATGTGCATCAGTATTCAACTAATAATAATGTAAATTTCCACAGATTAAAAGAAGCTCAAGTCGTACCACTGTATGAAAAACAATTATCCGTTTGATAAAAGAA
This sequence comes from Mytilus coruscus, assembly GCA_017311375.1. Classification (NCBI taxonomy): domain Eukaryota; kingdom Metazoa; phylum Mollusca; class Bivalvia; order Mytilida; family Mytilidae; genus Mytilus; species Mytilus coruscus. The sequence continues at coordinate 128,454,862 of CM029595.1, read as the reverse complement.
CAAACGACTTGTGGGCTTTTTACCAACAATTTCAAAATCATATATAATAGTAATGTTTGCAAAGATAACTGTCTTTTATAAATATATCTCATGCTTTTTCATCTGCATTTTGGATAGGTCACAGATGTCAGACAACTCTGCTGCGGCTCATTTAAGATTGGAAAACAACTTTGAATATAAAAAATGTGTGGCAGCAATACTTATGAATTTTTCGAACGCTTTTGACTGTCTACCATATGACATTCTTTTATGTGAACTATCTACCTATGGTCTTTCTTCGGAATCGGTGAAATTACTTTAAAATTATCTTACAGGTCGTAGGTAACAAATCAAACTTCAGGGAGTCTCCAGTAGTTTGGCTGACACCCAGGAAGGTGAACCCCAAGTCTCAATCCTGGGACCTTTATTATTAAGTTTTTTTTTTTGTTAATGAGATATTTTATTTTATTGACTGACATGGAGCCCTATATGACTATGCTGACGATGAAACTGTCATATGCTGATGAAAATGTATTATATAAAAATAAGAATGTCTAGTTTGATTGTCAATTTGACAACTATCAACCAGATTTCAAATGATGTGGACCTAAGCAATTATAGATCACTGTACGACCTTCAACAATGAGAAAAACCTACTGTACAGTCAGCTTCAAATGGCCCAGACATGAAAAAATGTGAAACATTTCAATTTAAGAAAAACAAATATGAAAGACAGGCGAAATATATCAAAGGGACATTCAAACTCATAAGTCGAAAATAAATTGACAACGCCATGGCTAAAAAAGAAAAAGACCAACAGACAAACAACAGTACACAAAACACAACATAGAAAACTAAAGACTAAGCAACACGAATTTAACCCCACCAAAAACTGGGGATGATCTCAGGTGCTGCGGAAGGATAAGCAGATCCTGCTCCACATGTGGCACCCGTCGTGTTGCTTATGTTAGTACAAACCCGGTAATAAGTCTTATTCGGTAGGTCACATTCTGGGAAAAGGGGACGGGATTGTAATTACGACATTTGGAACATATCCGCTATCATCTGTGAAACGGATATTACATAACGGTCAACCAACTCGTGATGGCGGCCGTAAAATTTTCGAAGGATGATATCAACTTCACCACTTGGAACTCTTGGTTTAACAGCTTCCTTGTGAGCAACAACTCTCTAACAAAGAAATCATGATAGGAAATACAAGCCCTGGAATATCGTATCAACTGGGAGATATTTACTCCGTATGCAGGCGCTGTTGGAATGTTGCTACATAGAAATGGAAAGTTCACAATTGGGAATATAAATATAACAGACATGAACCAACGACAACCACTAAAATACAGGCTCCTGACTTAACACAGACACATACAGAATTTGGCGGGGTTTTTGAGTGCTCAACTCTCCCCTTACCTGGGACATTGGTTTTACAACACAAAAATAAGAACAAAATGTTAAAATCAGTTACAAAAAGCTTAACTCACTAGATCGGTACTAAGCACGCAGAAAAAAAACCAATAGATACAACCACCGACATATTAGAGTACTAGCAATTACTGAAAGCTAGTTCAAAGCCAATTACAACTTATAAATAAGTAGATATAAGAAGATGTGGTATGAGTGCCAATGAGACAACTCTCCATCCAATTCAAAATTTATAAAAGTAAACCATTATAGGTCAAAGTACGGTCTTCAACACGGAGCTTTGGCTCACACCGAACAGCAAGCTATAAAGGGCCCCAAAAATGCATGTAAGTTTCAATCTAAAGTATCAACCAGAACACATCCTACGGATTAAGTGCAAAGCTATCATAAACTGTCTGAGAAAGGCATGAGCGTGTATAATGCCAAAATATAGTTAAGTTAACAGAATAGACAGGATGTAGGACCATATAGCAATATATATTAAGTCATATTTTAATTTTTCAAAAGCAGTGTGTTATATTGATAAGCCTTAAGAAAAAGTTTATTCAATGGATCAATCAGTTTATGTATACTTAAAAAGTTAGTTTCAGTTTTAGTTGTTTTGTTTAAATTTGATGACATGCATTCAAATTTTGGTACATTCTACGCCATTGTAGTTGGAAGTAAAACATTTGAGAAGAAGCCTCTTTTAATATACAGACAGCTAAAATATCATGTGATGAGATTGCTAAACTTTTAGGTATTGATATTGATTATCAACTTAATTTTAGTCACCATATTAAAAAAAAATTGTTTGTTGTAAGCTTCTCTACAACTGATCTGAATGTTTGAAAGCGAATTGGTTGATATCTTACGAAACTAAATAAATTTATTTCATCTCAATCTAAATTTTTGGCCTTTTGCGTGGAATTTTTTGCAACAATAGCACTTCTAATTAGAAAAAATGACGAAAGGGCTTAACTATTTATAAACGAAGACTACGTCGGTACGTATTATAAACTACATGTATGAGCTACAATTCCATCACCGAATATTAGACGTATGGGTAGCATGCCTATTGAATGTTTTCAAATTTTATTTAGAGTGTTACCACTATGTCTAAATGACTTAGTTACCACTATGTCTAAATGACTTAGTTGTATTCAAAGATTGTAAATATTTATATATACTAACATTGCAGATATATCTAGGGCTTGAACATCAACTTATGATAAGAACTCTTTTAAATATACAGCTGATGTTTTATGGAATGATCTACCTGATGGTTTTAGAAAAATTGCTAAATAACGATCATTGTTAAAAATATTTTAAAGTCATGGAATTGCATTGACTGTAAGTGCACAGTTTGTGCAGCTTAATAATATATTTTTGTTAAATTTATATCAATTAAGATCATATTAATCTTTATCTTTTAATTTTTTGCTTTTTATCAGCTTTCTAATCATGCTTATCTGCAATTCTCTTTATTTGGTTTTGATTTAATATCCAGTTTATTATGCTAATTTCTACTTACTATTACCATGGTGAAGATTGTATTGTTAAGCCTTGTATGTCGATTAAAAGCTCATTAGAGCTTATGTTTATTTTTTGTTTCTTAAATTCTGCCGACAGTAAATAATGATTATTTATTCATTATTATTATTTATATTATGTGAACACTTTTTTTTCCGTGACTTTAAATTTTCTCCGTTTTTTTATTACCTTTAGAAATAAGTAACCAGCTGCATGTTTCATACTTATCAATTTTTGTTCGAACTGTAATAAAGAAACGTAATGTAAAATACATTAATTTATCGATTATTTTCTTTCATTACAAACAACTGTGACTGAACCATAACCAGTTCTACGCTCTATGGATTTTTAAATGACAAGGTAGTACAATATTATGGGACTATTTTTTCATGTGACAAATCATGTGAGCTTTAAATTGTAAACATGGCGAAACACTGGTTGTTGATATTAATTTGTTGCATAGGATTACAGTTTAGTTATGCAAAGTATACTCCTAATTGGGACTCATTAGATTCAAGACCGTTACCAAAATGGTATGACGAAACCAAATTTGGAATTTTCATAACATGGGGTGTATTTTCCGTTCCAAGTTTCTCTTCCGAATGGTTTTGGCCACACTGGAAGTCAAAGCACCCAAATCGATATATTGTAGATTTTATGAAACATAATTACCGACCTGATTTTACCTATGCTGACTTTGCTGCAGATTTTACAGCAGAATTTTTCAATCCTGATGAATGGGCAGATATATTTAAAGCATCAGGAGCAGGGTAAGACCTAATCTCATAATATGGGAAATACAGATATATTATCGACTTAAGGTCAAGTTACAGTAAATGGGCTATGTCACAGATTTTCTTTTAATTTTGCATACAACTTTGGCTCGTTGAACTTTATCTGAAAATCGAAAAAATAATACATTTATCTCTTTTATTTTCTGAAATATTACTGATTGAATTCTTTCAAAATGGGTGAAAATGTGTATTGAAAGCACATAAAATTGGCGAAATACGTTCTTAAATTGTCTTAAAATCATCAAATTTCCAATTTTAAATACATAGATTTTTCTTTAAAAAAAACTGTATATTGTTGGTACAATTTTTTTGTTTTAATGACGTATTTAATAATGATAGGATCAGTAATATTTCAGAAAATAAAACATATAAAGGCATTATTTTTTTCGATTTTCAGATATAATTCAACAAGCCAAAGTATGCAAAATGTTACCAAAATCTGTGATATAGCCCATTTACTGTTGCTTAACATTAATTTACCTGAAAAAAAAAAAACGCTATCAGTTTTATAATATATGAATTTAAATATAATATTTTAAGATAGATAAAATTATTTTAATATATATATATATATATATATATATATATATATATATATATTTAATTCGTCTGTTCATCTTTTAAATCTCTTTGGCAAATTTCAAACAAAAGAAAAGTATGTAAAAACATTTATTAGGCTTAGATCAGCATCTCAAAAAACTTACAGGGTTACACAACATAAACTATACACACAACACAAAAAGCACAAAATTAATGACAGTCACACTACAATAAAATTGAGAATGGAAATGAGGAATGTGTCAAAGAGACAACAACCCGTCCAAAGAGCAGAAAACAGCCTTTGACCACCAATGGGTCTTCAACACAGCGAGAAAATCCAGCACCCGGAGGCGGGCTTCAGCTGGCCCCTAAACAAAATGAGTACTAGTTCAATGAAAATGGACGTCACACTAAACTCCGAAACATATAAATGAACTACAATTAAAAAAACATACAAGACTAACAAAGGCCAGAGGCTCCTGACTTGGGACAGGCGCAAAAATGCAGCGAGGTTAATAGATATAAGAAGATGTGGTATGAGTGCCAATGAGACAACTCTCCATCCAAGTCAAAATTTATAAAAGTAAACCATTATAGGTCAAAGTACGGTCTTCAACATGGAGCCTTGGCTCACACCGAACAGTAAGCTATAAAGGGCCCCAAAAATTACTAGTGTAAAACCATTCAAACGGGAAAACCAACGGTCTAATCTAAATAAAAAACGAGAAACGAGAAACACTTATGAACCACATGTTTTGTGAGTTCTCAACCCTCCTCCTATACCTCTAACCAATGTAGAATAAACAAACACACAGCTATATGCACAGTAAAACTCAGTTTAAAAGAAGTCCGAGTCCGATGTAAGAATAGGTAACAAAAGAAACTAAGCAAAATGACAATGATACATAAATTAACAAGGGACTACTAGCAGTTACTGACATGCCAGCTCCTGACCTCAATTAAACTGATCGAAAGATTATGTCTTCGTCATATGAAAATCAAGCACAATCCCTCCCGTTAGGGGTTTAGTATCATACCATCATAAAATATATGAGAAGAACATAACCCGTATCATGCCAACAACTGGTTTTAGAATAAATGTGTTTATTACCGATGCAAAGACCCTATAAGTGAATCAATATTAATACCAAAATATGCTATCTTTAATGATCTGACAACAGTATCGTAACTATATCCCTTCTGAATAAGTCTGTTTAAAAGATTGGTTAGCTTTTTAGGTGAATGTCGACGTTGTTGAGCTTTGTACAGAATATTACCATAAAAAATTGGATGTAAAATACCTGAACGTATAAGATGTCTGCATGTTAATTTATATTTACGAATGATGTCCTTGTACCGATGATAAAATTTAGTAAATGTTTTGACTAGTTTGTGATATCGAAAACCCTGGTGTAATAATTTTTCAGTAATACAGAGATTTCTTTCGTTAAAATCAAATAAGTTGTTACATACACGAGCGAATCGAACAAGTTGAGATATATAAACACCATAAGATGGTGACAAGGGAACGTCACCATCTAAAATGGATAATTACCCGTTTGAATGGTTTTACACTAGTAATTTTTGGGGCCCTTTATAGCTTACTGTTCGGTGTGAGCCAAGGCTCCATGTTGAAGACCGTACTTTGACCTATAATGGTTTACTTTTATAAATTTTGACTTGGATGGAGAGTTGTCTCATTGGCACTCATACCACATCTTCTTTTATCCAATTAACAATAGGAAATGAAAAATCTCTTTTATCATAAATTTTGGTATTAAGCTTCCCGTTAAAGATATAGATATCAAGATCCAGGAAAGGGCAGGTTCATTGTTAGTATTAGCTTTATTTAAAGTCAGTTCAGCAGGATAAATCTCTTTAGTGTACATACTGAAGTCGTCATTATTGAGAGCCAATATATCATCCAAATATCTAAAAGTGTTATTAAATTTTATATCAGATGTTGTTTTGATGGGTCTTTGCTGATTTTAGTCATAAACTGTAACTCATAACAATGCAGAAACAGGTCCGCAATAAGTTAGTTCCCATTGAAATTCCGATATCTTGACGATATACAGAATCTCCATGTGTAACAGCCACTATGTTCCGTCAGTTACTTTATTCCGGCGGAACTTTTCAACTAGTTATTTCGTTCCGATGGAACTTTCCAACTAGTTGTTTTATTCCGAGTGCAGTCGAAAAGTTCCGGAAAAAAGTAGCTAGTTGAAAAGTCCCGGAACAATGTAGCTAGTTGAATAGTTCTGGCGGAACAGAACAACTAGTTACATCGTTCCGAATATACCATATTTCGTCCTTTTTGTAGAAAGAGGGGGAAGAATGAGTATCAGTATATATAAGAGCAAATCATTAATTTACAAGAATACCCAAAGCACTGAAAGGGGTTTCTTTGGGGACAAATATGCAAAATTTAAGTTGTATTTCATAGCTCAGATAAAACGGAATAAGTTGCATTATCATGCAAATTTAGTATTCATAGTACCCCAAGAGAGGAAGAATACCCCCCTCCTCGTGTGATTCTTTGCATCAATTCTCCAAATGGAACTTTGTGACTGGTTGATAAGTTCCATTGGAACTTTTGGGCTAGTTTGTTGGTTCCGGTTTTGACTTATTTGCCAAAGAGGAACTTTGTGGCTAGTTGATAAGTTCCTTTTGACTTTTGTAATCAGTATCTTGGTTTCCCTTTGAAAGGTTCAAATATAATATGTTGCGCTTTTACTTTGCATCAATTCTCCAAATGGAACTTTTGGGCTAGTTTGTTAGTTCCGGTTTTGACTAATTTGGCAAAAAGGAACTTTCTTACTAGTTGATATGTTCCGTTGGAACTTTTCAACTAGTCACTTTGTTCCGGTGGAACTTTTAAACCAGAGGAAGAACAAAGTAGCTAGTTAATAAGTTCCTCCGGAACTTTTCGGCTAGTTAGTTCTTTCCGCCCAGAACTTTCCAACGTCGGAACAAAAGAGCATTTACACATGTACTTGTAACTTACTCAAACAGAAGGTACAAAAATCCATCTTTCAAGAATTATAGATTTAAGTCGATCGACGCGTCAACTTAGTAGAACTTAGAATATTGTAAAGTGCTCAAGGCTCAAATGATCTCTTGATTGGTTGTATTCAAGAATTTCTTTCATTGTCAGTGCAAGGTTATAATTAATGCATGACTTTCCTTTTAGGCATTTTGTTTCATTTATAGATTCGTTTTAGTGATGTAAGGAATTTCTTATAGTTTTGGATATTATTAGTAAATTTATTTTAGACGTTAAATGACACAACAGTACGAGGAAATGGTAGGAGTTGTATAAGTTTCCTAATTGTGAGTATGAATGTTAATCATGTAATATTTTAGTGAGGAATTATCTTTTTGTTTATTTACAGAACAAATCAATAAATTCAGGATTTGAGTTACAACTTACAACTAAATTTTGTTTCACAGCCAATAGTGGCGTCCAGCTCTTTACATCAAATACTTCTTCATTGTGTGAAGTAATTAACTAAAACTAAATGTTCAAATAAAATGCCTTTATATATATTCAAAAGTTAAATTAAAATGCCTGCATTTTTCTTAATCTTCCCGGAATAGTGTAAATTACTGTTCTTACCAACAGCGGATCCAGTAATCTGAGTTTTGGTAAGCGTATTATCTAAAGATTTAGGTTATATTAAATTTTAAAACCTTTTTTGCATCGCGTTGATATTGTTTAATTTTTGAGTAAATTTAAAGTTACAAATATTCTTATAATAACATTAATGGTACCAATTTTACTGCACCAGTTAACGTCAACTTATTTTGATTTTGTTGTTTGTTTTAAAATCCAACTTTTAGTCACAAATCCTTTCAAGCTGATAAATGTACATCGAGGCATTTGTAACTCATCTGTAGAAACTCTTTGCTTTGAACTGTAAATAGGCCTTGACAATAGGATAATCCCTTACTAAGAACATGATTTACTTTCATTCTTCACAATTAAAAAACGCCAAATCCTACAATTTCATTGGCTGAGAGCACTTGGCTGTATTCTAACTAAAAAATATGACATGTTCAGAGAAAACTGATTGGAAGAATGACCATACGAATATAGTGATTTGAAAGGAAAACTTTACTGAGTAGAAATTACAACCAATTGAAATGGACCAGCTAGGTTAAATGTAAAAATTCACTGAACCAATGAGAAAAAATGTATCACTCTAATCGTGCATGCGGATTAACTGAACCAGCACTAAGGAAAATTAAATGATAATAGTTATAGAAAACAAATAAAAGATAAATGAATTTTAATTATGCATTTTAAAATAAAAATTTTACTATGTGGGTCATTTAAAAAAAATGTCGAATTTTGAAATTGCAAAATTAAAAAAAAGTTATTAATTTAAACCACCCTCTTCATAAGCAAATAAAAAAAAAAAACAATACTTATGGAACAACATATAAAAAGATGTAATCTTGATAATGTCATACAAGAATATATTGAAACATTTTTGATTGTTTGTTCAAAAGAAATTTTGGGTATTTTTTAAATACTCTTTCATGGCTGTTACCATGTTCAAAAGAAATTTTGGGTTATTTAGAAAAGGTTTAAATAAAATTTTAAGCTTGTTTTTCATGGCCAATAATATGGTTTAAATCTTCTTTATATTTTCATTATGTGTATTGATAGCTTATTTGTCTATTTTCCATGTTGTATCCAAAAATACCTCTAAAATTTTTTTTTCAAAAGTTATGAAAATAACCACCAGCAACGCAAGTCTGAGATAGCAATTCATAATGTTCAGAATTTTCCCCCTTTTTAATAGACCCAACATCAAGTTATTTCCTCGCATTTTGGTTTACTTTTGACGTTTTGTTTTTGGTAACACATATATCATGTATATCATCATACTAAGTTCTATCTGCCCCCCCCCCCTCCTTTTGTGGGAAAAATTTGGTTGATTATTTAGGGAATCACTGAAGCATGACTAAGCGGGCCCCCTCTTATGGCAGTCAGTGCCCCCCCCTTATGAAAATTTCTGGATCCGCCACCGATTTCAGTCTATCCCGTTACCGATAGCAGAATTGCATTTTGTATATTATAAATTGCAAAGATTAAGACGTAGTAACCTTTAAATGAGTTCAAACAACCAAACACTTCATTATGTGTAAAGTTATATGTAATTATATACTTTTTAAAGACGTTTTAGTCAGATGTTGTCTATCCTGTTATTGTAACCATAGTTTCTTCATTTATGAATGCTGTTGTGAAATAACTACTCCCTTTGAAGCAGTGATAACGTTTTACTGCTGTGATTTTGGTTTCGAACACGTGATTGCACTTTTGACAAGTATAATATTGTTGTAATTAATAAATTTGTGGGTAACAGCATAGACATGATAAAATAGTACCCACTAATTTTGTTCACTGAATGTCTTGAATTTTCTTTTCTCTACTCTGTTATGCAAGAAACGTGCTGTGTTAAATTTCTAGGATAATATGCGCTTTTGAAATCATCACTGAATAGTTCAATATTCAAATGGGAAAAAAAATTTAACGGTTGATCTAGTATCGGTAACAGGATAGACAATGACATGCATTTCATGTACGCCGATTGAATTTAGTTTGGAAAAAAAATATAACATAGAATAATAAAAAAAAAGCCGTGATTTTTCGTTAGAGTTATCATTTACATTCTAAAATAGTTCCTTTTGCAGATATCAAGGCAATCAAAATATAGGGAAAAAAAATAATTTGAAATGTGTTACCCTGACACTGTACACACATAAATTAAACAAAAATCGGACTTAAATGTATTTTAATCTTATCAAAATAGATGTAAAGCGTGTTTATTATTGATGTTCCGACACATAAATCCTACAAACTTTCATTTAAACACTTAAAACTGCATTTTCCATTAAAAATACAAATTTAAGCATAGGTGTACGGAAAATTCGACATTTTTTTAACATGTGGTATGCAAGATTATCGACATATATGTTAGACTCAGATCGACGTCCGGTCTCTAATCGATGTCCGTTCCTCTAATCGACGTCCAGTGTGACGTCACGTTCTCAAATCAGTGTCCAATATTTTTACCCTCTAATCCAATAAAATGAATAAAAACGTACAGCCAATAGTTGAAAAGTATTATCATTTGGACTCTGTAAGATTTAAAATCTTATATATTTTTCATCAACTTTTTGAGTTTTAGGTTAAACCCACCAATTAATAAAGTTGTGATGTCATTGCAGCAAGTCCGTAAAAAGGACATCGGTTACAGTGTAATACTATATAAAGTGCGAATCAAGTTGGTTCATTTTCACTGTTGCATGCGAGTATGTCTATTGTAGAATAAAGAATGATGGGAAAAACTGCGTTTGTTTACTTTTTGAAAATACAAAATAATAGATTTGAATGTATGTTTTAACAGAATTTCATAAGAATATAACTTTTTAATGTATAATAACAGGATTAAAGTCCAAAAAAGTGTTATTTAAGCAGCAGAATCCATAATATTGATTACTGAATGCGATTCATTTTAACTATAGATGCGATGAATTATCACTGTAAGTGCAATCATTTCTGATGTGGAATTTTTGGAAGTGCGATGAATTTTCATTGTCGTTTTATATGATTATTCGACATACAACAACTGAAATTTTTTTTTAAATGGCTTTGATATTAATGATATTTACAATTTGAAATGGAAGCTAGTCGTAGATGCTTACTTGAATATACACGGGTATAACCACGTTCATATCATGAATATTCAAATATTGTTGGTGAGTTTGCTATTAGCTTGTCATGGATCCGAAAATTTACTGGAGCAGAACATCCATGAATATAACGTTTTACTACGACGAATTTTCTTTGAAAAGTTTTATAACTCGCTAAAAATAAGCTTTGAACATTTGTCACGCCGTGTCATACATATTTCTACCGTATTGATAGGCTTTTGCACAACGAATAGTACAAGAATGTACAACGAACGGTACTAAAGAAAGAAAACAAACTACAAAGAGAATGAATCGTACAGTGTCAAAATTCTGAGGTCAGAATTATTCAAGTAAATTTCTTCAAATAAAATTAAAACAACGGGTTTCTCATTTGATTATGTATTTTAACAACAACAAAGCACAAAATACACGGTCGCATTTAGTGAAAGAGCCAACCAACTATGCTCTATTTGTAGTTTAATCAAGTTTGAGTTACACATAGTGTTTGTTTCGCGATGTTTATAAGTAATTCACAGACCTGTCTATTTAAAATAGTCACATGGTGTTCATGTAATATAAATGATATACAATGCTGCCGTGAGCAGTAAACTTTGTTTTCATAAACATTGAATACTTAACTGAACAGATAGTCAATTAGTCTGGTGTAAATATAAGAACGGTATATCTACCAACATTGCTTCGCGATGTAGCGATTAACGTTCGGAATCAACTGTTCGGCGGTTATACCCCGTGGTATAGAACCATTTAAACATGTAACAATAATCTGTTTTCAAATAGCTTTGTATTCTCACAATTGCGTATTCGCTTATTTGTTACACCGACTTATAAGAAATTCAAGCATATTTAAGGTGACTCGACTGTTGCTCGAACTTTCGTTACTGTATAAGATTTATACACAATGGCATGATAAATATCAATTATCCTGTCATCCAAGCGTCAATTGTTTGTGCAAGATGAAAACGTTTCCACTCATTCAATCGTGAAATGAAGATCGTTTTGTGAATGCTCTTTGTTATCTCAAATGCATCCATTAGAGCTATTTTCCTAACGCTTGTAGTTTAAAGGTTTGGTTGGCTTGCTTGCTTTGTTTGTATAAACGATTGCTCAATCTTAATTACAATGCTTAAGCAACATTTACACAATCAAGGGCAACCACACATTTTAACTACAAGCATTAGGAAATTAGCTCTAATGACGTTTAATTTATTAGTATGCGATGTAGATTTAGACCGAAACAGAAATTTTTCGGTGACGTGGATTGGCTTAACTGTCCAAGATATATGTATTTAATGATGACGTTTCATAAGGAAGAAAAATTTTTATCCTACATATAGATCAGTACAAATTATTTGAGAAAATAGAATTAACTATATTAGCAATAAATACCATGTTTTAGGAATTTATTGATATATTACCTCAGACTTTCACTCACTAAGTATGCATATATAATCAATCCTTCTGACTTCATAAATTTTGTTAGATAGTCGGCTGAATTAAGACTTTCTATAATGAAAATTAATTAATTTCCTTCTGTGAAAATGCATCGCATATACAATAGAAATGAATCGCCCTACAGTGAAAATGAAAGTCTGGTATCATTATTCGACATTAAACATGAATCGCATAACGAAAACAGCATAGTGGAATTTAATTCAATATCAATAAGCTGAATAACAAAACCTTTTTTAAGTTAAACAACATTATTAATTATGTTAAAATGTACATTTTTCTGCAAATGAAACTTAACTGCTACTTTTAAATCTTTTGCACGCTCTGTTCGTGAACTATTCTTAATATTTATCTATTTTAGTATCAATTTTGCACCTGGATGGCTGTAGGCGCGATGAAAACCCGCCCGCATCTCATACCTATATCATGAATTTATAAAAACAGTACACATTATATATTATATCTTATTTTTATTCAAAAATCTTGAATTTGTCGTCTGTTTATTTGTCATTCTACATCAGAAATTCATCACGAATACAGTAAAAATGACATTTTAGGATTCGCACATTACATACACTGGATTAGAGAAGCCAAAAATTGGACGTCGATTTCATAACAAGAAGAAAGACGTCGATTAGAGGGGCATATCATGCATGGCAGTCGATTTGGAATCTTATTTTATTATGACGTCAGATTTGGACTTCGATTTGAGGAACGGACGTCGATCTGAGTCTTACTTATATAAGAAGAAAAAAAAAAGGAGAGATGGACTTATTTAAAATTTAAAAAGAATTAAACATAAATTATAAGCAGCACAAGAGTTGACTAGGGTATAGAAATATGGTCATTCATGGACTTCTACCGTTCTGGCAGTAAAACCCTTACTAAAGTGGTGCGTTCGTTTTTTATCCGCGGGATATATAGTAACACAGTCACATCCTGTCGGATTGGGGACATTAAATCCGATTCCTCGTGTAGAAAGAGTTTCACGCTCAGTCACTTTCAACAACTCTATGAGAGGGCCGTAGGAGGCATGCTGTAAGGTAAAATTTATGTCCCCATCCATCAGACCATTTTTCGAATGGCGACCCCTTCCTTGCAGAAGCTACCTAGTGTTGTAATTGTTAATTTGTTCTCATCATAAACATGCAAAAAGTATTTGCCACTGGACATTCAACAAAGAACAATCAATCAATAAACTAATATAACCCTAATGACATTTTTACACTAAAGCCATCGGAAATGTTCTGATTGATCTTTAAGTCCGGGAAAACATCGTCTATTAGTTAGTTTAAATTTGGGATTTAAAGTAGCTTTCAGTGACTGTGAGTCCTGTTAGATCGGTATTTTGAGTCATTTAATTGTCTTTTTGTAACTAGTATAAGAATTAGAAGATGTGGTATGATTGCCAATGAGACAACTTTTCAACATAAATCAAATGACGTAGAAGTAAGAAACTATAGGTAACCATACCGCCTTCAAAAATGAGCAAAGCACATATCACATCGCAAGCTTTAAAAGACCTCGACATGACAAACGTAAAACAATCTAATGGAGAAAACTAAAGGCCTGATTTATGCACAAAACGAAAAACGAATATGATATATAGGAATAAACCATTGAATTACAGCCTCCTGACTTAAGACAGGCACATAAAGATTGAGGCGGGGTTAAACATATTTGTTGGCGCCTTACCCTCCCCTTACCTTGAACAATGGTGTAACAGCAAATCATAAGAACAAACTATAAAAATCAGTTGAAAAAGGGTTGACTCATCAGATCGACACAAAGCACACAGGCAACAACTTACAAAAAGACTTAAGATACAAAGTAACGAACTGCTCGCTAGTTCAAATCCAATAACAACTAATAAAATATATCATGTATTGAAAAAAGAAAATATCAATCAGTACACATCCAATAGATTTAGTGTAAAGGCGTCATGAACAGGTCATTAACAGTCAGGAAAAAACATGATCTTGTACAATGCCAAAATATAACTATCGATAGAATGTAAGACCTTAAATTTTCATTGTTGTATAGCAATACTATTTACGTTTTAATTAATTGATAACGAAATCAATGTTTGTACCGATAAATAATTATTTAAATATCTTATGACATTATTGAATTGATAATCTTTGACAATGCTTGCTTTTGAACCGATCTGATGAGCCAGGCATTTCACATCAGATTTTAAAAGTTGGATCTCAAGTTGGGCTGCTTACAAACATGTCAACCCTGACATGTTCCTTCTGTTCTGGTACCAATCCTGCAGTCGTTGGTTACCGTCTGTCATAATAGTTTTCATTAATATTTTCAGCTTAAACCTGGCCATTTGTTCTTCTCGGTTTTAATGTTTCAGCTTTTGTAAACCGGATATATAGATGTTTACATCCTTGTTATTTTGGTCTTTTGTGGATATTTGTCCATTTGCAATCATATCACATCACATCTACAAATTTTTCTTGTTATCTTAAAATTTCAGATATGTTGTTTTTACAACTAAACATGGTGGAGGATTCCCAAATTGGCCATCATCTCATTCTTTTAACTGGAATGCAAAAGCAGTAGGACCGAACAGAGACATTGTTGGTGGGTTAAAACTGTGCTTATTGCATAACCGGAAAACATATCTATAATTCTAAGTTTGTATATCCTACATGTAGTAGCTTCACCTTAATGTAATCCGGTTTGAAAAGCCTGAGTCAAGAATAACTTTGATAGAGGGCAATTACAATTATACCAAAAACAAGTAAGCCGAGATGTTTTCCCTACACTGTTTTCAATACAAAAGTCATTTTGGTTAAAGGTGTCCTTCGATGCAAAACTTTTACAAAATGCACATTTGGAATTTTGTATACAAATTGTCTTAAAAAGCAATATATAGCGTTGAATAACATTTTGATTTAATGGGTGTGTCAGTGTAAAGTTGTTGATGTTTCAGGAATATTATATAGACTCCATTAGCTTTAACAACTTTCTGAATTTGACCCTGTGGGTGAAATAAACACAAACACAGGAGAAATTGGCCCGAACTATTTCACAGAGACTAATACTCCAAAGTTATCCTAGCTTACTACGAGGATAAGAATCCAATGTTAAAAGCCTCTGGCCTTTGTTAGTCTTGTATAATTTTTAATTTCAGTTTCGCTGCATTGAAGACCCATTGGTAGCCTTCGGCTGTTGTCTGCTCTTTGGTCGGGTTGTTGTCTCTTTGACACATTCCCCATTTCCATTCTCAATTTTATTTAGTTATTTCTTTATTTTTTTGCTATTTGGAAAATTGGTGTCGATGGGTGGTCTCTGATAGCACAACCTATTACCGGCTATCGGTACTGTAGATCTCTGATAGCACAACCTATTACCGGCTATCGGTACTGTAGATCTCTGATAGCACAACCTATTACCGGCTATCGGTACTGTAGATCTCTGATAGCACAACCTATTACCGGCTATCGGTACTGTAGATCGATAGGTAACACAGATTAAAATCTGCTGTACAAGATAGCAAAATCTTTTGCATTACAATAGCAATCAGAACAGCAGAAAAAACCTTGATGTACATGATAACAACATCTCTTGTTTTAATGGCAATCGGAATCACATATCCTATTGTTTCTGCCGTAGGGATAGACGGTTATAGAGTTCGGATATGTCTGTACAATTCACTCAACACCTTTTCTAAACGGTCCGAGGTAGAAATTGACATATTTCATACATTTATTTCCATATGTCTTTTGAAAATTTATGTCGTTTGGTTGCTGTCATATTGATGTAAACCGCACAACTACTAGATTCACTACACCTTTAAATCAGTTGATATAGTGGTGGCTTTATTCAAAACTTGCAAAGCATCATGCAAAAGTTACTGCCACAGAGAGAGAGAGAGATTTGTAGATTCTCGAATTGCAATTCCCATTCTTCCAGTGAAACTGCCACTGAAATACATATATGATAGAATTAACAATTTACAGCAGTTAGTTCCATGCAGATCACTAAATCCCGGATATTTACTTGGTTATCTCCTGTGTGTTAACGAAGGAAGCCATGTTGTTGCAGAAAGAGTATTTGATTTTTAGGGGATATTAACTCCAGCGCTAAAGATGTAAAGTCTAACGCTGAAGATGTAAAGTATAAAGCTGTAGATGTAGACTATAGCGATGAAGATGCACATTCTAGCGCTGAAGATATAAAGTATAACGCTAACATCAGGGGATCTTTTAAAGACTATATTTGTTATTTTCAGGCGATTTGGCTGAAGCGATACGAAACAGAACGGATATAAAGTTTGGAACTTACTACTGTCTTTCAGAATGGTTTAATCCACTTTATCTCAAAGATAAGGAGTCGAATTTCACAACCCAGAATTTTGTAAAGGTATGTTCCAGTATTTTTTGTGGATATAAGATTAATGTTTTATACAGTAAGCGTTTATGAAGCGCATACAAAGTAGGTACATATTCCCATAAGCAAGAGATAGCATTTATCTGGGTTGCTAAACCAAACAGTGTTGCAGTTCAACCAGCGAGCTCTCCATCAAAATACAGTCTGAAATATTGGCATCATAATAATGCTTCCATATTGGCATGTCAGTTGTTTCTGTACCTTTTCACAAAGCATACAATTTCGAATTTTCTCTCATTTAGATTAAAATACAAATTTATGAAAAGCCATTCTGTGTTAATTTAAGTCAATATCAATCTTTTTGTTGTCGAGCCTGCGACTTTTGTCGCAAAAGCGAGACATAGCGATCCTACATTCCGTCGTCGTCGGCGGCGTCCACAAATATTCACTCTGTGGTTAAAGTTTTTGAAATTTTAATAACTTTCTTAAACTGTACTGGATTTCTACCAAACTTGGACAGAAGCTTGTTTATGATCATAAGATAGTATCCAGAGGTAAATTTTGTAAAAAAAATCCTATGTATCCGTATTTTACTTTTAAGTGGACTTAGTTTTTCTGCCAGTTAACATTACATTCACTCTGTGGTTAAAGTTTTAAAATTTTTAATAACTTTCTTAAACTATCCTGGATTTGTACCAAACTTGGACAGAAGCTTGTTTATGATCAAAAGCTAGTATCTAGAAGGAAATTTTGTAAAAATTTATTTCCTGTTTTTCCGTATATAACTTATAAATGGACTAAGTTTTTCTTCCAGTTAACATTACATACAGTCTGTAGTTAAAGTTTTTAAAACATTTATTAGATTCATAAACCATTCTGGATTTTTACCAAACTTGGACAGAAGCTTCTTACAATCAAAAGATAGTATCAATAGGAAAATTTTTAATAATTTTTCCACATTTTTGTTGAGCCGTGACTAACAGCAAAAGTAGGCGAGACACTGGGTTTCGCGAAACCCTTACGAATTTTTTTATTTTATAAAACTAATCGTTATATCAAGCTAATCTTTCATGCTTTTTTAGACAAAAGCCATGCCGGACCTTTATGAACTAGTAAGTAAATATAAGCCAGAAATTGTATGGGCAGATATGGTGGATGATTTAGGACCTGCCTCATACTGGACTTCAAAAGAATTTCTTGCTTGGTTGTTCAACGAAAGGTAATTGTTTATTCTTTACTTCTCATTGGTTATTATGAAATATTTTTACAACACTAATTTTCTGCTGACAATTCATTCTTCTGTTTCACCGTTTTTGTCTCGCCTTGACGGAGTCAAAAAGCGAGACATAGGTATGCTGTTTCCGGCGTCGGCGGCGTCAACAATGTATTAGTTTGTGATTAGGTTTAGATATTTGGTATGCAGTTGTATAAGCATGGCATATCTCATTTCAATGGAGATTATTTGGCTCCGCCCCCTCAGTCATGGTCTATTGACTTTGAAACTTTTGCTTAGTTTACATGTATTAGTTTGTGATTAGGTCAGTTCAAGGTGAACCATTAGTGGTAGGCCAATGTTAATCGGTATGCAGTTGTATAAGCATTAGCACATCTCATTTCCATGGAGAATAATTGGCCCCGCCCCCTCAGTCATGGTCTGTTGACTTTGAAACTTTTGCTAAGTTTACATGTATTAGTTTGTGATTAGATCAGTTTAAGATGAACCGCTAATGTTAAGTCAATGATATTTGGTATGCAAATTTATTGGCATTTGCAAGTCTCGTTTCCATGGAGATTATATAGCCCCACCCCCTCATCTTGGTTCATTGACTTTGAAACTTTTACATACATTACAAGTTAATGTTTGTGTATAAGTTAATTTGTTTAAAGGGAACGACTTCAAGGGATAAGTCAATGGTATTTGGTATGTAGTTGTATTTGCATTGGCACATCTCATTTCCATAGAGATTGTTTAGCCATGTACTTTCAGTCATGGTTCATTGACTTGGAATATTTGCATAACTTACATGTTAAAGTATTGCTATTTTAATTTCAACATTTGCATTATCAAAATTACAAAAAGGCGAGACATATCTCTGTGTTAACAGTTTATTAACTTTGGCTATGCAGATTAATGAGATTATATAGCTCCTAACCTTTTGACGTATTTATACATCCCTATTTTCTCAACGCGCGTATGGCGTACAAAATTTCAATCCTGGTATCTATGATGAGTGTTATTTTCTTCAGATGTTTGGGTTTCAGTGTTCCTGGTGAAGGTTAACCCAGAAAAGCCAATCGAACGCACAAAATTTATATAGTGTTATTTCCATTTGTTACAGTGGATAACGTAGAAACAAATATGTTGTCTAAAGAAGGTATAAATTATACTTTATAAACAAAAACCAACACAATATGATTTAAACAACAAATTCTCTGAAATTGACATCACCAAGATGCAGGATTTTTTATTGACAACATATTTGTTACGTTTGATATATCTGTTTTCAACAACAAAAATATTTGGAAGCGAAATTTTGAAACATGGCTGTGACACTTTGCTCTAATGATGAAGTTCTGTATATAAGATACAAAGCTGTCTCAAAGCACATAAGTGTCAGCACTAACATTTACACCATCAATGAATTTACTTATTAAAAAAGAGACTTGTGTGTGGGAACGATAAACTGGTGAAGCCCCACTATATGTCGTGTCTGTACCAAGTCAGACTATCTGGATCAAATGTTGCTATTTGTTGGATTGTACTAAAAAACATTCCAGAAGAATGGACTCAGATTGTGGTGATTAGTGTGGTCGATAGTATTGTCTAATATTTGTTTAGGATACCTGTTATCTATTTTCTCCTTATTTACTTACAGTCCAGTAAAGGATACTGTTGTTACAAATGACCGATTTGGCCAAGATTGTAAATGCAAACATGGTAGCTACAAAACCTGTACAGATAGATTCAATCCAGGTTAGTGTACTAGTATATATAATTGTTACTATCTTATCTCAGTTCATTGGAAGAGTTATCGTAACACATGGATTATAGTGCCACGAGAGTAAATACAACTAGAAATGTTGCCGTTCTGTATACCGCACTGCAAAGGCATGTGTTTGTGTGTGTGTGTGTGTGTGGGGGGAGAGGTTGTGTAAACATCGTAAGGAAATTTTAAATCTCGAAATTGAAAACCGCATTCTTTATATCAAATTGACAAGAACCAATATTTGATACACATAAAAGAATTGAAATAAAAATGTAATCGGAGTACGGGAGGCTGTCGATCTTCTACATGAAATTTGAAATTATAAAAAAAATTATAATAATTCTTCACATTCACTCTCCGTAAGTAACATAACATCATAAGAATACAAATCAGATGTCAGTCATTAGTTAACACACTGAACACATCATAACTAGTATGAACAGTAAATCAAAAGTATGAGAGGTCTAGAGGTCAAGAAAATAAAATTCTTCGATATCAACATTTATTTTTTATAAATTGTTTGATATAACACCTAGGAAACTGACAGGAAGTAAACAATAAAAACCTTGAATTACAGCTTCATGCAAATTAAACTTAAAGCAGATGACTCCTTTCAGACGGGCTTGTTCTCTACGGTTCCTAGGCAAACGTGACCATTACATAGTTGTTGAGAAACTAACCCAGGCAACCCAAAGGCAAGGCGATTCAGAACTTGAAATATATTATAAACACTTTGTCGATTGTTGAGCACAAAATGTTGATCTCCACATATATTTTGAGTTTTTGTGTTGTTTGGCTGTTATCTCATTGATTGACGTATTATACACATTTCTTTTATTTAAACCAAAAACTTGACTGTAATAACATTAACTAACTGTAATAACATTAACGGTACCAATAATTCTGCACCAGATGCACATTTCGACAATAAATGTCTCTTCAGTGATGCTCGAGGCCAAAATATTTGAAAATTCATAACTTTAAAATGAGCTTATATACTAAAACTAATGTGGTCAATGTAATGTAAGACATACGTTCAATTTATTTGCGTGGCAATATCTGGTACACAAAGATTATGTTTATGTTAAACTAAGTTCGCTAACTTATAATATAAGGATGAAACTGGTGTTATGACGAAAAGTTTACTTTATTCATTGAACCATTATAGTCATGTCAAGCAAGATCGCGTGACCCTTATCCGACGGCAGGTAATCACCCTAAAGAAAATAAAGGAGAATCATTTGAAACAAGATACGCATTATCAATTTAACATTTGCGGGTATTATAAAAACTTAAAAGATTTATAATGATATATCAAAATGTGAGGCGGAAGAAACCAAACGGTAGTGTTTTCGGACTTGTTCGTCTTTTTGTTCTTCTTTAGTGTGTTTTCCTGGGGTTTTCTGAATGTCCCCTTGGTATCTTCCACCTCTTTGTTTGAACCATTGTAATTTCTCGTATGGTTATTCTCTCGATTCTTAAATCTTTATGTTACATTGCTGCTTCAATTTTAGGAATTCCTAGCCTGATGTATGTAAATGGTTTATATAGGCATAGGGTTGTTGCTTTTCTTATATTCTGTTTAGTTTTGGAGATTCTGCTTCTTACATAAAAATATGGAGATGTGGTATGCTTGCCAATGAGACAACTATCCACCAGAATTCAAAAGAAGTGGATATAAGCAATTATAGGCCATCGTACGGTCTTCAACAATGAGAAAAACCCATATCGTATAGTCGGCTATAAAAGGCACCGACATGACCATTCTTGTTACCTGTATTCTATAACTGATCTGACGAGACATTAATATAAGTTGTTGCAATTTCTGTGTTTAGATCTTACTAATTAGATATTAATAGATATAAATAACTAAATATAAAGCACCGTATACCGATTCAACGATTCCGGTCACTTTTAAATGCTCTCTTATTCAACTTTCAGGTGTATTACAGAAATTCAAATGGGAAAATTGTATGACAATAGACAGAGACTCCTGGGGATATCGCAGAAATTCTAACCTCGAAGCTTATCTGAGTGTTCATGATATCATTTCAACTTTTGCATCCACAATCAGGCAAGTATACTATATCCATGGTCAGATTGTAAGCAACAGTTAACTTGTGAAAAATAAATGTTTGAGTTTGATTAAAGATGCATTTACTACTTATCTGGACTCCGATCACCATTAACTATTTTTAAGGGGTTACAACGAGTGTAGTCTATGGACCAGAAACTTTGTAACAAATGGAAACCAAATAAACATAAGGCTCATATATGTTGACATATACTTAAGATAATATTACTTTTAGCAAAACCTTGAACCCCCTCCTCAATTCACACTAAAGTACATGCATTAATTTACTTTCGAATTAACCAATATTGATAAAGTGATCAGTGTCCTTTTCCGTGTTAGATATAAGAACTTCCCACAATTGATGAATGTAGGACTATAGCGAGTGACTTTTCCTTTCCAATTATTTGTTTTTGGTTTCTTGATGGTGATGTTGTATTTATTCATTTTTATAAAATAAAGATCTTATTTTTATTTTTGTACGATACTTGTTTGGCAGTAGCGTTCAGATTTCAATTATCATTATACTATCTTTACTGAATGTTTTAAGGGAGGATTTATCATTGACGTTTACAACGTATCTCCTTCTATTTATGTGTGCTCAGGGACTTCAATGAGAAATTTAAACAACAAAGATAGGAACAAATAGAACATCATCATTACCATCAAGGAATGGGAAAGGATATGGTGGGGCGTTATTGAAATTGCAATTGTTTTATGAAAAAGTCTGTCATGTTACCGCATTCGACTGTTGTTATCCGCACCTTATATCTCATGAAAAAGTCTGTCATGTTACCACATACGACTATTGTTATCCGCACCTTATATCTCA
Organism: Mytilus coruscus; assembly: GCA_017311375.1. Taxonomy (NCBI): domain Eukaryota; kingdom Metazoa; phylum Mollusca; class Bivalvia; order Mytilida; family Mytilidae; genus Mytilus; species Mytilus coruscus. The sequence goes on along the minus strand of CM029595.1, from coordinate 128,432,185 downwards.
TGAAAAAGTCTGTCATGTTACCACATACGACTATTGTTATCCGCACCTTATATCTCATGAAAAAGTCTGTCATGTTACTGCATTCGACTATTGTTATCCGCACCTTATATCTCGTTATACCTTTTGTAATGATATCTAGGCAATCATTTTTCAATTTAAAAAAAAAACTCTTACTTTCCTTTTATGGTAGTTGTGGTGGTAACATGCTAATGAATGTAGGGCCAACAAAAGACGGGAAAATCATGCCAATATTTGAAGAAAGACTCCGTCAGTTTGGCAAATGGTTGAAGGTCAATGGAGAGGGAGTTTACAGTACGATTCCATGGAGTCACCAGAATGATACATTAACCCGAAATACATGGTATGAGTATTATGAAATTGCATTATATAAAAGTGAAAAACAAATACAAAAAACAAATTAAAGCATTGAACGGTAATTTTAATACATTAACACATGTTGGCATGTTGGCCAGACATAATTATGTAACAGTACTACGAGGGATATAGAAGGGGTGTCATCCCGAATTCCCGGAAAATCATGTATAAACGCAGAATCTCGAATTCCCGGAAAAAATACGCTGAATCCCGAATTCCCGAAAAAATAAAGCATTTCTTTCACGGATCCAGAAATAATAATTTTTAAGTCCAGAGTCCCGATAAGGGTAAATCCATAAATCCCGAAAAAAAAAATAAAGGCCAAATCCCGACTTCCGTAGTAGGTCCTTCCGCCCCTACTATGGTTTATGTCTTCGTCTGTCTTTCCTTTATTAATCTCGAGGTAAAGTTAAATATAAGTATACTGGTTTGTTCCTACTTTGCTGAGACCCAAATGATTGTTGAAATTAAATATTTATATTTCAAATAATGGTAAAGAAAACCAGCCGAATAAAAGCAATCGCATGGTAAAGTAGTATAAAAATAAATGAGTAAATCTCTTGTCTCTCTGCATGAATAAAACACTTGATTTCTGATTGAATGAATCTCTTAAATCCCTCAATTCTATGTTGCTTTTACAGGTATACCAAACGAAAAATGGAGAGTGAGGGAACTGTGGTCTATGCATTTCTTCTTTCTTGGCCTACAGACGCAGTTTTGAAATTAGGAGCACCGATCCCATCACAACAAACAGAAGTCACCATGCTCGGTTACCCAGACAAATTTATTTGGAAAGCTGGTCCAGGAGGCCAAGGAATTTATGTCACTATACCAATTATACCATGGAACAAACTACCATGCGAATGGGCATGGGTACTTAAACTAACACATATATCAAATTAGACTTAAACTTTATTTGATCATTGGTTTAAATATGTGTAATCAAATCAGTGTACTCGTGTCACAAATAACAGATTTCATCAGTGTATGGAAAAAGTCATTAAATCATGACTTTATTTTCAATAGTGCTTTCATAAAACTCTTCATAAAACACCCCAAAAAAAAGAAAATAATACATTAATTATCTTTTTCGATAACAGCAATTCTTTTCAGACTATGTTGTTTTTATATGACTTTTACAATCAGTGACAGTTTGAAACTGCGTTGTACATTTAAAAACACTTATTTGTTGATAATTGTTTCTGCATAGCACTTATTTGTTGATAATTGTTTCTGCATAGCACTTATTTGTTGATAATTTTTACTGCATAGCACTTATTTGTTGATAATTGTTTCATCATAGCACTTATTTGTTGATAATTGTTTCTTCAGAGCACTTATTTGTTGATAATTGTTTCTTCATAGCACTTATTTGTTGATAATTGTTTCTTCATAGCACTTAATTTGAATTGTTGTCCTGACGATATTTATTTATTCTTATTCATGTACTATGCGTATATATGTTAACGTTACAATTAGCATTGGTCAGTAGCCAAAAAGAGGCTAGGATACCAAATGGAAAATAATAATTGTATTGGAATAATTTTATTTTCAATATTATATTATCTTAATTAAATGACGCCTGATAAGACACATGACATGGTTATGTTTTTCACTAAGTGTTTGCTATATTCTGCTTTTGAACGGATGATTATTTGATTACCGTAAATGAATCTGAGTGAGTGATTTCAAACCAGAAAAGGTGTTATTTTCAATTTATCTTTGATTAATGAATGCATTTGAGTCTCAGTATTTACATCTTCTCATATAGAACCGTCCATGTAAATTTTATCTATGTTATTAGCGATTAAAAGTTTGTCTGAACATGTATATGGTTGTAATATATTGTCCAAATGTATTTATTTCTAATTTAGTATAAAAGGTAAATACTTTTTAAAGCTTGTAACAGTTCTTCGACGGTTACTATAATCAGTTCATTATTTAAATCCGAAGAGTTAATTTTTCTTGTATTTCTCGTCTTCAATAAAAGAAGGAATTATTGATTTAATGTCTGTGAGTGAAATCGTCCGTCCGTCCGTCCTGGTCCGTATCAGAAAGTTGTGGTTTAATATAGGTTTAAAATAGTAAACCATAATGTTGTAGTAATCGTCACATTAACTTAAAACTTGTATAGAACACAACTGTAATATGATGTGAGCTGCGTATAGAAATCGACCTTATGCAAATGAATATCAATACATCTGTTAAACTACATGTATTTCGGGTTGCAAAATTCTCTATGAAAAGTCTGTAACTGTTTGAAAACTGAGCTGTTATACGAAAATCTACAAACAAACCAAACTTCATCTTTTATTTCGTATTTGAATGTTCCAAAAATCAATCAAAGTCTTATACATGTACATGTTTTCGTGCACTTGCATAAGGTCGATTTCTATCCGACGCAGATCATATGATGTTTTTAATTTATATCCACAATTAAGGTTTTTACCCAGATTTCACCGTTATAAAATTGTGACATTTCGAGCGTGATATGGTGTCCTATTGGCGTATATTCTTGAAATATATTCATCATGCTAGTATAACACGGCTGTCATTCGGTATATCGAGGAAAATGATCGTGAAAGAATAATTAACGGTGGTTATGCATTGCGATCTGATCGTGGAATATCCGGTAACGGATTGTAAAAGCAATTAAGTAAATACAATTCAACTGCAAAATCTGTGAAAATATCCGTTGTATAAAAAGTAAAATAACAAAAATACCGAACTCCAAGGAAAATTCAAAACGGAAAGTCCCTTATCAATATGGCAAAATCAAAAGCTCAAACACATCAAACAAATGGAAAACAACTGTCATATTCCTGACTTGGTACAGGCATTTCCTTATGTAGAAAATAGTTGATCAAACAGGCGGGGAAAAAATCAGAAAAAAGAATTATGTCTATCAAAATGGTTCAACTTCCTTAATAAAACTGTGAAAAAATGTAAAGAAAAAATGCAGTATATTTTAAGAAAACACAAAAGGCGACACATAATTCATTATGCGAATCATTTATTTAATAAGAAACAACACGTTTTCGACCTACAATGGTCACATTCAATAAATCTTGATATTTTGAAACTAAAGCTTTTGTTCATCACAGACAGTACAGTAAAATTGAAGTGATGTTTTCCTTGAAAAGGTAAAATAATTTTTAAAGGAAGGATTTTGCTGATTTTTAATCAAAATTGATCATGAAAGATCAGGCCTTATTTTGATAGTGAAAACAATGTGTGACCAGACAAGACTATAGGTTTTGCTCATCGTCGAAGGTCGCCTGGCGACCTATAAATAATTACGTCCCTGGTGAATAATTGTTTGTTTGGTAATCGTACCACGTCTTCTTTTTTTATATATATCATCAGAAAATTATTTTTTGTTTACCATTGATGTACTTTAATTGATTGAAGCGTGTGATATCTTAACAAGAACGTATTTTTGGAGTGCAATTGACCACCACCTCAAAACTTGAAAAAAAACCTCAATTATAAAAAAAAATATACTTATTTACTTTTATGACATTTATATACTAGTGGTACTTCTATAGTCACTCACATAGGAAAAATAAAACACATTTATGTTAAAAGTATAGCACTTTCTGTTCATTTCTTCTGATAAAACATTTTCTTTTATATATAACCACATATTAAGAGACATTCTCTGTTAGCATCAAAATCAGTTGGCCATGGCTATCACCAGATTTCGTTCATATTATGTAATTTTGTTGACAATACCATGAAACTTTAAAAATTATGTCAATTTCTTTAAAGTTGTGTCATTGGTTGCCATAGCAACCACATCAAAATTTGCCATAAATAAACTTAGCAAATTAAAAAAAAAAATTGCAAAATAACGTACTTTTATACCCAGCCTGGACCGCAACATAGTCAGATATATTAAAAAAAATTGTTTTGTTGAAATGTCCATATATTTACCTTTCAAATGATATATTAGAGTATTAATTTATCTGTCACCTGAATATTGAAAACAGTCGTCTGAAATGAACGAAATCAATAATTTTGCAAGAAAGTCAAATTTGTGAAATAAGGGTTTTTTGAGGTAGTTTTATGGAATTACGCAATTTTACATACCCTTGTGAGTATGCACGTCTTAAACCTTAGTATCTGGGCTAACTTTAGGAAAAAAATTGGAATGAGTAAATTTGTATGCGAAATTTAAACCCCTTTAACCGTTGCCATGGTGAATTGTTTTCAGAAAATGCTTAATTTTGTTTATTTGCCAATTAATGCAAATTATATGCAAATGAGCTATACCCTGCTGCTGATGCATATTAATTCAAATAAATCTAAGTTAGGAGATCGCGGGGTGGGGTAATTGGAGTGAGGAGTTGGGGTTGGGTTGGCTGGAATTTGCCCCAAAGTTGGTTATCAGGTGCAAAAAGTGTCAATTTTGACAATTGTTCGTCCTATTTCTTGAATTGGAAGACCAGTAGATGCTGATAGATGTATCCAACTGTAGTCTGCATGTAGTGTGGACCACAGTTAACACAACAGTGCTTAAATTGAAAATTGAAATAAAACTTATCTTGATACATCAGTCTGAAGAAGGGCATTTGCACAAAAATCCGGAATTTCCCAATTTGTTTTACTGCAACTGGGCCTGCAACCGAAAGAAGTCGTTCCATAGGCGTATTTCAATAATAAACACAATCAATTGTTAATTGCTAGTGGGTTTACACTTTTTTGGAAGTTTTAGGCTTCTGAAATGCGTGTGTCAGACATCGAAGAGAAGCCCACCCCTTAAAAAACCCCAAGTTTTATCGGATTTCAATTTTCGAAGTTCGTATTTGACCTCAAAACGACCAATTAAACATGAGAGACATGACAATGAATAGCCTAAGATAGAAGGAACATGCATAACCTTCAAAATTAATGTCATACAGTTGACCTCTAAAAGTATAGAGAGCCATTGGAACCCCAAAAAAATTGTATTTTGGGTAGAGGCAGTAATATTACGGCCGGCCCCGCATGGTAAGGGTTAAAAAGGCCAGATACTGCTATTTCTTCAAAATTCCTATTTCTCAATCAACTTTATTTAAAGATTTGATAGCTTATTTATATATATGATATTTGACATTAGAAATGTAATTTGTACGAGAATAATACTTGGATTTAAGTTTCACCATAGAAACTGCAAAAAAAAAAATACATATATAAGCATAATTTATCTTTCTTGTTTTAGCAAGTTCCTTTTTTTGAGCTCTTTAGGATATACATGTAGTTGAATATCAACATAATATGGCATAATGCAAACAGGAAGTAAGAAATTTCAGAATATTTTTAACATACATGTTACCCTATGTTCCTGGTTTTTTTAACAACTTGAAAGCAATTTGGTTACCTTTCCTGATGAAACTAGGCCTTTTCCTTGTCCAAGAAAAACCATGTCTGACAATTTTGGCCAAAACACTCTATGTCGAAAAACAGCGAAAATTATAAACCTATACTATAGTCAGACAACTCCTGATGACAAAACACGGGTCAAAGTTTAAGTGAAACATACTTAAATAAGGTAAGGCTTTGATTAAACAAGTAATTGGCAAAGGTGCAGAATACATGGAATAAAGGCTAAAAATAAATAACGGGTACAAATAAATAGGCCAAAAAAAAAAAAAGATAAAGGATAGAGAATAATGGGCTGTTTAAGTATAAAGAATGGAGAATAATGGGCTTAAATAAAGAAAAGTTTAAGAATGGTCTTAAAATATAAAAAAATAAAATGCTTCGCTGAGCGCAGCCTGATACGACCGCAGAGGTAGAACCCTGAACAGTTGGGGCAAATTGGGACACAATATTCAAGCTTGATACTGTCTGAATTTGGGTTGTGATAAAATTTTTGATATGATATAGGTTTCTGACACAAAATAAATGTGGTCAAAGATCTATTGCGCCATACTGTGCAATTGAAGATTTCTTCTTGAAACTTTTAAAAAAATTTGAAATATCAAAAATTTTGAAAAAATATAAACCCCCAAAAAATTGGAAAAGAAAATCCCCCTTAGAGTAATTATCCCCAAACTCAATCCCAGCATTCCTTTTGTGGTATGGAACCTTGTAGTACAATTTTAGAGAGATCCATACACTTTAACACAAGTTATTGTATGGAACCTAGAAAAATGCTTGTTTTTGGCCCCTTTTTTGCCCCTAATTCCTGCATGTTTAAGGCAATTACCCCCATACTCAATCCCAGCCTTCCCTTTGTGATATGAAACCTTGTGGTACCATTTCAGAAAGAATCCATACACTTACACACAGGTTATTGTCCGGAAACTGTTCAAATGCTTGTTTATGGCCCCTTTTTGACCCCTTATTCCTAAACTGTTGGTACCATAACCCCCAAAATCAATCCCAACCTTTCTTTTGTGGTATTGAACCTTCTTGTAAAATTTCATAGAGATCCATTCACTTTAACTAAAGTTATTGTCCGGAAACCAAATGTGTCTTCGGACGACGACGACGACGCAGACGACGACGCCGACGCCAACATCATAGCATTATACGAACCCAAAAAAAATTTTGCGGTCGTATAAAAATCAGTTATTATTTCCCCAATGTAAACTTGTACAACTGATATCATTTATTATCTCTTATATAATCATTTGACATCACTTGAGTCTGTCATGACTCACATGTTGACCTTTGGCTTGGATCCACAAAATGAAATCATCGGAAACTTGGCAGAGATGCTCCTTACACGGACCTTTTCTGAGCTTGTAGAACTTAAGGGTGATTTTGTAAACAAGCATGAAGGCTGTCCAAGCCTTTTGATATATATAATTGATTGAACAAAACAGAATAATATGCTCTGCAAAGAACCCCATATATTCAATTTTTGTTGAAATCAAACAAAGTTTAATTTTGGACCCTGATTTAAACCAACTGTAAAATTGGACTCAAAATCAATATTCTAGATACATGTTAAGATTCACCATATGAAAGAACCCAAAGAATTCAGTTTTTGTTAAACTCAAACTTGGTTTAATATTTGACCATTTGGACCCTGATGTGGACCAATTTGAAAACGGGGCCCAAAATAAAAAAAATAAAAATACACAGTTTGAATCAGCATATCAAAGAAGCCTAATATTTCAATTTTTGATCAAATCAAACAAACTTTCATTTTGAACACTTTGGTCCACAATGCTGACCAATTTAAAAACAGGGCCCAAAATCCAAAATCTAAATACACAGTGAGATTCAGCATAATTATACACAAAGAATTCAAAACTTTGAATTAACCCTCATTGAAATTGGTCAAGAAATAAGCAATTTTTACAAAGTATTAGAAAAGTATTGTTTTTCCCCTTTTCCTAAAAGGTGAGGGCTATAACCCTCAAAATCAATACCAACCATTTCGAGGAGATCCATAGACTTATACGCAAGTTTTAATCCGGAAGCAACGAAATCCTTGGGAGTTTTTTGGTACCTAATTCTTAAACAGTTAAGGCCACAACCCTACCAACCTTCCTTTTGAGGTATGAAACCTTGTACTACAATTTCATAAAGATCCATACACTTATACATAAGTTATTGTACTGACACAAAAGAAGTGCTTGTTTTTGGCCCTTAATTCCTAAAGAGTAAGGACAGTAACCCCCAAAATCGATCCCATCCTTCCTTTTGTGATACGGAACCTTGTGATACAATTTCATAGAGATCCATATTATTCCATACACTTATCAAGATATTGTCTGGAAACCAAATATCTTCGGACGATGATGAAAACCGAGGTCGTATAAAAACAATGATAAGAACGGCTAAATTAATTGAATCCAAACTTTGTGTATTTTATCTTAAGGAGGAATGTCCACATTGAAGGTAAAATTGTACACTGAATCACTATTGGAAATTACAGTTTGTTTTTCTTTTCAGGGCTTTTAAATGGATTGATAAACCGACCGTATAGAATGTATCCGAACAGGTACTTAAGAAGTGTCGTTATTAGATATAAGAAGATGTGGTATGAGTGCCAATAAGACAACTCTCCATCCAAGTCAAAATTTATAAAAGTAAACCATTATAGGTCAAAGTACGGTCTTCAACATGGAGCCTTGGCTCACACCGAACAACAAGCTTTTAAGGGCCCCAAAAATTACTAGTGTAAAACCATTAAAACGGGAAAACCAACGGTCTAATCTATAGAAAAAACGAGAACGAGAAACACTTATGAACCACATCAACAAACGACAACTACTGAACATCAGATTCCTGACTTAGGACAGGTGCAAACAATTGCAGCGGGTTTAAACGTTTTAATGGTACCAAACCTTCACCCTTATCTGAAACAATAGTGTAACATCACAGCATAGAAAGACACACTATAAAATATCAATTGAAATGGCTTAACTCAATCAAAAGACATATTAACACCACTGAACATACACTGAACAAATAAATTTGATCTATGATACAATGTGAATACAAAATAAATAAACTAAGGGAAGAATAATTAAAGTAACATGTTATACCGCTGTGAAATGTTAAACAATTTAAGAAAAACAATATGCTTGAACAAAAATATCAGCCATTTGCAACTACTTCAAACACAGGTAAATGAAAACTAGAGGCTCCAAGGAACCTGTGTCGCTCACCTGATATTTTTATTTACAATTGATGCATAAATCAATGCAACCGTTATACTTTTGCTTTAGTTTCAGAGATATAAGCCAAAAACTGCATTTTCCCCCTATGTTCTATTTTTAGCCATGTCTGCCATGTTGGTTTGTAGGCAGGGTCATCGGACACATTTTTTAAACTAAATACCCTAATGACGATTGTGACCAAGTTTGGTTAAATGGTGAAGTGTCTCAGTTGTTTCAGAGGAGAAGATTTTTGTAAAAGATTACAAAAATTTACCAAAAATTGTTAAAAATTGACTTTAAAGGGCAATAACTCCTTAAGGAGTCAACTGACCATTTTGGTCATGTTGACTTATTTGTAGATCTTACTTTGCTGAACATTATTGCTGTTTACAGTTTATCTCTATCTATAATAATGTTCAAGATAATAACCAAAAACTGCAAAATTTCCTTAAAATTGCCAATTCAGGGGCAGCAACCCAACAACAGGTTGTCTGATTCGTCTGAAAATTTCAGGACAGATAGGTCTTAACCTGATGAACATTTTTACAAATGTCAAACTTCCTCTTAATGCTTTAGTTTCAGAGATATAAGCCAAAAACTGCATTTTACCCCTATGTTCTATTTTTAGCCATGTTGGTTGGCAGGCGGGGTCATCGGACACATTTTTAAACTAGATACCCTAATAATGATTGTGATCAAGTTTGGTTAAATTTGTCTTACTAGTTTCAGAGGAGAAGATTTTGTAAAAGATAACAAAATTTACAAAAATGTTAAAATTGACTTTAAAGGGCAATAACTCCTTAAGGGTCAATTGACCATTTTAGTCATGTCAACTTTTTTGTAGATCTCACTCTGCTGAACATTATTGCTATTTACAGTTTATCTCTATCTATAATAATATTCAAGATAATAACCAAAAACAGCAAAATTTCCTTAAAATTACCAATGCAGGGGCAGCAACCCAGCAACGGGTTGTCCGATTCATTTGAAAATTTCAGGGTAGATAGATCTTGACCTGATCAACAATTCTATTCCTGTCAGATTTGCTCTAAATGCTTTGGTTTTAGAGATATAAGCCAAAATCTACATTTTACCCCTATGTTCTATTTTTAGCCATGGCGGCCATCTTGGTTGGTTGGCTTGGTCAACAGACAAAATTTTTAAACTAGATACCCCAATGATGATTGTGGCCAAGTTTGGTTAAATTTGGCCAAGTAGTTTCAGAGGAGAATGAAAGTTAACGACGACGGACGACGAGCGACGACGGACGACGGACGCCAAGTGATGAGAAAAGCTCACTTGGCCCTTCGGGCTAGGTGAGCTAATAATTTTGTTGTTAGGTATACGTGTACAGTTCAAATGGAGAAAGGAAATATTTTACAAAATAAATAATTTTGATGTTTATAGTACGAAGAAGTGAAAATATATAGTTAATACCAAACACTTATCAAAGCTGGTATATAGACCAGATATAACCCTGAAAAGTGAACATTAAATAACAAAAAGCATATGTTTGTCTTGACCAATATAGCTCCAAGAGTCTAAAGAGTTCCAATATGTTAAGACGGTGTATTGCATTATAACTACAGTTAGAACCAAAAGTAGCAACCTTGAACATTCGTTAGTTTTGATGACAAACTATTGAGGCTAAAAATCCTGGTTAGTAATTTAGACTCATTGGAACCTCTAGATTTTTTAAAAATATACTCTGGTCTATATACCAGCTTTGATAAGTGTTTGGTACTTATATAAATTTCCACTTACTATGAACATCAAAATTATTTATTTTGTTAAAATATTTCCTTTCTCTATTGTAACTGTATACGTATACCTAACAACAAAATTATTTTATTTACCTGTGTTTAAAGTTATTGCAAATGGCTGATATTTTTGTTCGAGCATATTGTTTTTCTTAAATTGTTTAACATTTCATACCGATATAATATGTTACTTTTATTATTCTTCCCTTAGTTTATCTATTTTGAATTTACATTGTATCATAGGTCAAATTTATTTGTTCAGTGTATGTTCAATGGTGTTAATATGTCCTTTGATTGAGTTAAGCTATATCAGTTGATATTTTATAGTGTGTTTTCTATGTTGTAATGTTACACTATTGTTTCAGAAAAAGGGTGAAGGTTTGGTACCATTAAAACGTTTTAACCCGCTGCATTTGTTTGCACCTGTCCTAAGTCAGGAATCTGATGTTCAGTAGTTGTCGTTTGTTGATGTGGTTCATAAGTGTTTCTCGTTTCTCGTTTTTATATAGATTAGACCGTTGGTTTCCCGTTTGAATGGTTTTACACTAGTAATTTTTGGGGCCCTTTATAGCTTACTGTTCGGTGTGAGCCTAGGCTCCGTGTTGAAGACCGTACTTTGACCTATAATGGTTTACATTTATAAATTTTGACTTGGATGGAGAGTTGTCTCATTGGCACTCATACCACATCTTCTTATATCTACAAACTTCATCTTTTATTTCGTATTTGAATGTTCCAAAATCAATCAAAGTCTTATACATGTACATGTTTTCGTGCACTTGCATAAGGTCGATTTCCATCCGACGCAGATCATATGATGTTTTTAATTTATATCCACAATTAAGGTTTTTACCCAGATTTCACCGTTATAAAATTGTGACATTTCGAGCGTGATATGGTGTCCTATTGGCGTATATTCTTGAAATATATTCATCATGCTAGTATAACACGGCTGTCATTCGGTATATCGAGGAGAATGATCGTGAAAGAATAATTAACGGTGGTTATGCATTGCGATCTGATCGTGGAATATCCGGTAACGGATTGTAAAAGCAATTAAGTAAATACAATTCAACTGCAAAATCTGTGAAAATATCCGTTGTATAAAAAGTAAAATAACAAAATACCGAACTCAAGGAAAATTCAAAACGGAAAGTCCCTTATCAATATGGCAAAATCAAAAGCTCAAACACATCAAACAAATGGAAAACAACTGTCATATTCCTGACTTGGTACAGGCATTTCCTTATGTAGAAAATAGTTGATCAAACAGGCGGGGAAAAAATCAGAAAAAAGAATTATGTCTATCAAAATGGTTCAACTTCCTTAATAAAACTGTGAAAAAATGTAAAGAAAAAATGCAGTATATTTTAAGAAAACACAAAAGGCGACACATAATTCATTATGCGAATCATTTAAGAAACAACACGTTTTCAACCTACAATGGTCACATTCCAATAAATCTTGATATTTTTGAAACTATAGCTTTTGTTCATCACAGACAGTACAGTAAAATTGAAGTGATGTTTTCCTTGAAAAGGTAAAAATAATTTTTTAAAGGAAGGATTTTGCTGATTTTTAATCAAACTTGATCGTGAAAGATCAGGCAACGCCTTATTTTGATAGTGAAAACAATGTGTGACCAGACAAGACTGTATAGGTTTTGCTCATCGTCGAAGGCCGCCTGGCGACCTATAAATAATTACGTCTCTGGTGAATAATTGTTTGTTTGGTAATCGTACCACGTCTTCTTTTTTTATATATATCATCAGAAAATTATTTTTGTTTACCATTGATTGAAGCGTGTGATATCTTAACAAGAACGTATTTTGGAGTGCAATTGACCACCACCTCAAAACTTGAAAAAAAACCTCAATTATAAAAAAAAATATACTTATTTACTTTTATGACATTTATATACTAGTGGTACTTCTATAGTCACTCACATAGGAAAAATAAAACACATTTATGTTAAAAGTATAGCACTTTCTGTTCATTTCTTATGATAAAACATTTTCTTTTATATATAACCACATATTAAGACCTGTTTTCACTTAAGATTCATACATAACTTGACATCCAAGATGATAAGGCCACCAGAAGCCGAACTTGTCAAAACTAAGTATTGTTTGTATGAATTTGCGAATGTGCGAAGGGATAAGTGGCCTTGAGAGTCTACCCTGGGAACACAATGAATGTGTGCGCAGTGATATAATGGTTAGTATAATAGGTGGTGAAAATGCCAACGTACGGTCCTCGAGTGTGGTGGGATCGATTTTCAAGCTTGGTCTTTAAATTTATCAATTGTGATCTATTTTCGATCGTAACGAATAGATATAAGAAGATGTGGTATGAGTGCCAATCAGACAACTCTCCATCCAAGTCACAATTTATAAAAGTAAACCATTATAGGTCAAATCACTGTCTTCAACACGGAGCCTTGGCTCACACCGCACAGCAAGCTATAAAGGACCCCAAAGATTACTAGTGTAAAACCATTCAAGCGGGAAAACCAACGGTCTAATCTATATAAAAAATTCGTAAGGGTTCCGCGGAACCCAGTGTCTCGCCTACTTTTGCTGTTAATCGCAGGCTCAACAAAAATGAGGAAAAAAATTAATAAAAATATTCCTCTCTATACTATCTTTTGATTGTAAGTAGCTTCTGTCCAAGTTTGGTAAAAATCCAGGATAGTTTATGAATCTAATAAATGTTTTAAAAACTTAAACTGCAGAATGTATGTAATGTTGACTGGAAGAAAAACTAAGTGCATTTATAAGTAAAATACAGAAAAAATGGAACAAAATTTTATCAAAATTTCCTTCTAGATACTAGCTTCTGATCATAAACAAGCTTTTGTCCAAGTGTGGTTCAAATCCAGGATAGTTTAAGAAAGTTGTTAACATTTTAAAAACTTTAACCACAGAGTGAATGTAATGTTAACTGGCAGAGAAACTAAGTCCATTTATCAGTAAAATACGGAAAAAATGGAATTTTTTTTTACAAAATTTACTTCTGGATACTATCTTATGATCATAAACAAGCTTCTTTCCAAGTTTGGTAGAAATCCAGGATAGTTTAAGAAAGTTATTAAAATTTCAAAAACTTTAACCACAGAGTGAATATTTGTGGACGTCGCCGACGACGACAACAACGACGACGACGACGACGCCGACGACGGAATGTAGGATCGCTATGTCTCGCTTTTTCGACAAAAGTCGAAGGATCGACAAAAACGAGAAACGAGAAACACTTATGAACCACATCAACAAACGACAACTACTAAATATCAGATTCCTGACTTAGGACAGGTGCAAACAATTAGATCGAGTTTAAACGTTTTAATGGTACCAAACCTTCACCCTTATCTGAAACAATAGTGTAACATCACAACACAGAAAGACACACTATAAAATATCAATTGAAATGTCTTTCCTCAATCAAAAGACATATTAACACAAGTGAACATACACTGAACGAATAAATTTGATCTATGATTACAATGTAAATACAAAATCAATAAAATAAGGGATGAATAATTAAAGTAACAGTATTATACTGCTGTGAAATGTTAAACAATTTCAGAAAAACAACAATAACCTTGAACAAAAATCCGCCATTTGCAATAATATTAAGCATGGATTCGCTTGCCTGGTGATGCATGCATAATTTTTGCTGTGCGTGTACTGATTTTATATATGGATAGATACCCCATATCCTTTGTTTTTCTATTATAACAGAAGATCTTCAAACATTTTTCTTTCAATCTAAAGGGATAGTCATTTCATTTACGCTAAGCACGCATCACTAGTAATAACAGCTAACACTGTTTGACTCTTAGTCAAAATCATATGTCTGGATGTAGGGATCCTGCGAACTTTAATGTCTTTTGTCAGCTCGAATGCAAATAATTTAGCTCGGCGTAACTTATACAATAAAGGGAGTACTTTTTTAAATCGTATCATTCATTGTTTCCACGTCCGGTATTTAGACATTGCGTAGCACTGAAGCGCTTTAAACACAACTTGAAACCAGGAATTATTTCGGGATATTTTCTTTTCATATACATTTTTTTTTTCTATGAAATTTCATGCATTTTGACGATCATTCCGAGAATGGCAGCCAACGCATAAATTTTGACACATGAAATCAATTCAGAATGGCATATAAATTCTATCAGAAAAAGATGTTTCTCATATTTTATTTTGAAAGCTCGGTATTTACCGAAATTTGGACAACGTTTATCAATTAAAAATAGCATAAATCACACTTACTTTAATTTCGATCCAGTCCTAGAACAAAAGATTTCTTAAAATTTGTGATTTAAAAAAAAAAAAATTCACAACTATTCTTAATCGAAAATTTGACTCTAGGAATCTGGAATTCCATAAGATACCTAAACATAATTGTTGAATTCATAACATTGTTGAAATTGAAAACATTACATTGTTGAAATCCTAGCACATAAAGATGACATTCATAATCTGTTAATTTTTAAAGAAAATCATAGTTTTTACTACATTTCACCCAAATTTTCACATGTCGCAGATGGCACCACGGACTAGTCGACACGGTCTTATAAAATCCAGACAAAATAGCATTGAACAATCATATCATAACAGGTTATTCCCCAACAAAAAGTGAACCTGAAAAGCCATGTAAGTCCAATCTTTTGCTGTACCAAAGATATAATAAATTTGCATACAATTACAAAATGATATGAACATTTTCAATAATTTGTGCAATGACAAAAATGACACCGGATCTTTCACGATTCTTTTCACGATCTCAAAAAAGTAGTACCTATGGCAAGCCGTTTTACTATTTATTCTAACTTCAAGATATCTCCTATAATATATAAAATCTCATATAATAAATAAAATATCTCATATAATATAATATATAATATATAAATATAATATATAAAATATTTCATATAATATATAAGATATCTCATAATAATATATAAGATATTCTTATATAATCTAGTTTTATAAGATATTCTAGATATCTTATATACTTTATAAGATATCTTCTATACGTTTATAAGATATCTTCTAAAGTATATAAGATATCTTATTAAGTTTAGAAGATATAAAAAGTAGATTATATTTACTTTATAAGATATCTCATATATTTTATAAGATATCTTTAATAGTTTATAAGATATCTTCATATAGTTTATAAGATATCTCATATAATTTATAAGATATCTTACAAAGAAATTATATGAGATATCTTATAAAGTTTATTAGATATCTTGAAGTTAGAATAAATAGTGAAACGGCTTGTCATAAGTACCCGATCTTTCACGATCATGAATATCAAATTTATACAAATATTCCAATTTTGACCCATTTTCAGAATAAGCTACTTCCAAATAATTTTGAGAGCCATTTGAAACATTGTTATAGAACGACATTGTCCAGAGAATGTTAATTTAGTCATTCATATAATGAGACAAATCATGTTTGTTTACTTGTTTTATGTCATCGAAATATTAAAGAGCAAACTGCCTTTTGTAGTTTTGTAAAGACGGTGATATTTTAAACTCTGATTTTCTTGGACACTGATCATAATGTTGAACCATTGGACAGTTTTATTTTTTTTTTTTCAAAATTTGTCCTTAAAAATTAGTAAAGATTATCTATTGACCTTGCATGTGTCTTCTCGATGAGATATCCTTCACGATCCAATCGCAATACTTGACCACTGTTACTTACTTATTCTTTCACGATCATGTTTCTCGATATACCGAATGACAGCCGTGTATAAGCTAATTATTATTTCAAACCTTAGGGATCTGTATAAAGTGTAACATCTGCATTTACTATTTTGATATTGACTGATTTTAGCATTGTAATCAAAGAAATCAACACCAACCTAGGATCATTTGTGTAAAATAAAAAAAAATAAAGATAGTGATTCACTCAAATTTTGCATAATCATGACGAAATATTGTATGGTTTTATGCCCCACCTACGATAGTAGTAGGGGCATTATGTTTTCTGGTCTGTGCGTCCGTTCGTTCGTCCGTCCGTTTGTCCGTCCGTCCGTCTGTCCCGCTTCAGGTTAAAATTTTGGTCAAGGTAGTTTTTGATGAAGTTGAAGTCCAATCAACTTGAAACTTAGTACACATGTTCCCTATGATATGATCTTTCTGATTTTAATGCCAAATTAGAGTTTTGGCCCCAATTTCAAGGTCCACTGAACATAGAAAATGATAGTGCGAGTGGGGCATCCTTGTACTATGGACACATTCTTGTTTTTTTTCTAGGTTTTGTTTATTCAGTTCTTATAATAAAAATAGAAGTGGCATGTTTTATTTTTTGGCGGATACAAGTGAAAATTTAGAAATTAGCCTACTCCCACCAAGGCCTGATGTAAATGAAAAAATCATCGGAGCTGTAGTGCTCATGCAAGTGGTTATAACTTTCAACAAATATGTTCCTCCATATCTCGAAAGAAAAAAATGTTTTTAGCCATTCAAACTTTCATTAAAAACCCTTGCAGAAACAAGTACTTTGCTTAAAAAATCATAACAACTTGGGCGTCGGAAATGACGACGTTTTGTATTTGTTATTGGTATTTTACTCTGTTTGATTTTGTTTGTACGGTTTTTACTTATTTGTGGCCCGCATTAGCTTCAACTATACACAAAATTTTAATGACTTGTTTGCAATCTGTATGCTTTAAAAGTAACATTCCCTTACAAATAATATTGCTATCAAAAGCCCCCTTGTCTGTGCAGTCAATACACAGACAACCACGACTAAAAGATCGGACAAGACGTTGAATTGATTACAATGTCAAGAATATAACCTGGGTGCATAGATCCTCTTGCATGCAGCAGAGGGATTAACAAACTGTAATAGTGTTGAGCTAAATTTCAGACAAAGTACACAACCCTAGATTCACAGTGCCTAGATAAGGCCGATATCTGTATCACCCGTCGTTGTTTCGTTATCACATTACAATCTATTAGCGCACTGGACAGACAAATAGAATGGTGAAAAATGGATGAAATCGGTCAAATTGCGCATTTACAATGGAAATATTGAACTAAATTCAAAAAGTTTTTTTAGGCTTATCTTTATATTTTATAAAAACTATGTTCCTGTTAGTTCCTGAAAATGGGAATAGCACGTTGTTGAACTAAAATACACCTTTTATTTGATATGTTTCATTAAAGTGTCGAATTGCGTCGAATTTGGGAAAAAATAATAACAAAGTACATTCTTTCTTTATTTCATCAGTTTTCTACTTTTAGAAGAGAAATTGTCTTTTAAATCATTTTATATTTTTCAGAATAAGTTAGTTACTTAATCATAGATGTAATATTTTATACATTAATGGCTAAATTATAATAATTACAATAATTTCGTTCATGATGTTTATGAAATGTGTTTATTCCTAAGTAAAGATTTTTACTAAATTAGCGTACTAACAAAACATGCAAGACATGGAAAATAAATATTATGTAGCATATATTCAACTTGTTCATGTTGTTCCATGTTTTCTATCAATTATATTTTCAATAAACTTGTTTATAATAGTTAGCATGTACATTGTTAAAATAAGGTTAAATTGTGATAAAAGATATAAAATCTAAAATGTAAATATGATGAAAACATTAGTTCTAGCTAAAAATGAAAGATATCCACATTTTAATATTGTTTCCTTTTCGAGAATAATTTGTTATATTGTTTTATCTATAAGAATATTATTTTTCATAATCAAGTCAATATAAAATATTTTTTGACTGTTTCTTTCTGATTTTAGCATGTTCAACTGCTAAGTAGCTTTTAATTGTCAGCTTTCTATTGTCTAGATTGTCAATCGGCATCTCAATGACCAACTGGTTCATATCATTATCAGATAAGTGTGAAAGCCATTACAACGCACATATAACCTTTGAAGTCAGGGTTGAGCTTCATCTATGGGTATTACATCTATGCTATAAGCAACAGAAACTATTCTGGATGGATGAAACTACAATGCCAAAATACCGAAAAAATGTCTGTAAAAATCAGATTTGAGACGATCGTCTTTTCGGTAAAAGCTATTACTTTTTTATAAGTTTTTTGAAAAGCTTTTACTTGAGCAATTATTAATGATTCATTGTTACCCACATGTGCGACGCAACTGACCCGAATCTAATTTAAACGGATTGATGAATGAATCCAATGTTTGACGTAGTGTCGTCAGACGACAAAATTAAAGACAAAGTTTTATATTATCAGTTTTAGACGGTAAGCTATTATTTAATTCCAAGTTACTATTTATCCAATTACATGTCTGTCTGGCAGCTTTCATCCCATCTTATATGAAATGTAAAGTTCCTGTATTATCTTGTAAAACTATATTGTTGTGAAGGAACATTTGCATCCTGTCTGTCTTGGGTAGGGTTAATTACCGCCCCCTTTCGGAATATCAAATGGTCATCCGGCTTTATACTCATGATTGTCGACATATGTTCATTGTAAATAAATGAAGCGAATTTCGATTTGACAACAAAATTATACACATCTTGGGTAAAGGATCAGTTTAAACAATATGGGTTTCACCTGATCTCACCTGTAATGTGTAATAATGGGTTTAGCTTGATTTATACGTTATTTATCAACCAATGTTATTGTTATGACTGTGTGCGTGTTTGTGTGGATTGACAATGAAAATCATGTGAAGTTTTATTGGATTGTTACAAACAAACCACGCGAAATACAAAACAAATATACTTTATTTGTTAATCACGGTGCCCAAAATGAGCAGAATAATTACAATATAATTTTTTCAAACATATAATATATAAGTAAAATAAAAACAAGTTAAACAAATTATAACATGATTAGTTTTAATACATGTATTGTATATGTGTGTATCGGTAATGCTATTTATAGATTTTAAAGATGGTTAATGCAGTTGACAAGTAAACGAATAGTAAATATCTTTAGATATTCCCAAGGATGTCGATAAAACAATTAGCAATTTACATATTTTTTATCGAAGCTAATTCTGCTAAATACACACCGAACTGGAAATCTTTAGATTCTAGACCTTTACCACCATGGTACGATCAAGCGAAATTTGGTATATTTATACACTGGGGTGTATTTTCAGTTCCAAGTTTTCATTCGGAATGGTTTTGGAATTATTGGAAATTGCAGAAAATTCCAGATGTTGTTTCTTTTATGGAAAAGAATTATCCACCGGATTTTACATATGCTGATTTTGCTTCACAGTTTACTGTAGAGTTTTTCAATCCACGGGAGTGGGCGGACATATTACAGGCCTCGGGTGCACGGTAAGTCAATGACCAATACAAGATAACTGTGATTCATGATAATTTCAGCGTTTTTCTTGTTGTTATGAATTGATGTAAGCTTACGTCAGGGACTTAAACTAATGAACCACTACCATACTGAACCCTTCATACAATACACCCGAATATGCTTGAAATATTTGCCACTTGACGTTAAGCAACCAACAATCAATCAATTAAGACACTACATGGACAAGATTGATTGATTGATGTCAGATTGCTTAACGTTTCGTCTTATATGGACACAAGGGCAAGAAGGCTATTATAATTCTTATATTGGACATTCAGAAAAAAAGGGGGGGGGGGGCTGAATTAATTTCATGTAATAGTTCTTCCAATCTCTACTAATATTTACAGTATCTAAGCTCCCTGTGTGTAATTTTTAAGTTCTCGCAATATAAATACTTTTTTATCTAAACGGACCATTGAATTATAAACGCATGAAGATAGCCCTTAACCTCATTTTTTATTGATTTTGGCAATTTGAGATTATTTATTTCAAAAATGAACAAAAAGAAGATTTTTAACCAAAACCGAAATTCTGTTGGATATTAAGCTATATATTATGATTTGGATGGAAATTAATTCATTTTGGTTAAAGACTTCTTTCGCTGCAAAGTTTTACAAAGACATGTAATATGTAAAATTATTTGCGATTTTGAAACAAAATGCCTTCAACACTAATAGTAGTGCTGAATAACATTTTGATTTTATGGTAACAAGAAAAAATGTTGATAAATGTTTTAAGGACATGATAAACTACTCTTAATATTCAAATTCCAATGTAATGAATATTGAATATTGAATAATTCATTATTCAGTATTTGATTCTACCTAGAAATTTTAAGGGTGATAAAACAAAACACAATCAGAATTATGCGAGAGAATGTTCAAATCAGTTTATGTTTAATGACAGCCGAACATATCTATAAGTTTATCTTTCAGATATGTTGTCCTAACCAGCAAACACTGCGAAGGGGTTCACAAACTGGCCCTCAAAATACTCCTTCAATTGGAACTCCAACGCCACAGGTCCTAATAGAGATTTAGTTGGTAAGTGTACCATTAAATCATGTAAATGATTGATTACAGCTCCCCTCACAAAACAACATAGTAAATTAGCAACAATCAATTTTAATGAGTGTTACATAGTTACATAAAAACTACAAATTTATGCAAACTATTCAACAACAGGACAATTTAACGAGATTCGTTTGCACTGTAGATCTGTTATTGTTATAGCTGGTAATCATAAATGATAAAAATAGAAGAAAAAAAATTCAGACTTAATAATTTATGCAGTGTAATATATCCATTTCAGGCGAACTTTCCAGTGCCATACGAGAAAAACGAATTTAAAATTTGGATTATATCACTGTCTTTCTGAATGGTTTAATCCACTTTACCTCAGTGATAAGGAATCCAATTTTACAACACAAGATTTTGTAAAGGTATTTTTTCATTCTGACGGTTTTATATGTGGTAAGCTACTTTTAACTATGCATAGAACCCTACAAAGTGTACATTTCAAGAAATATGAACTTTCCGTTATTCCTCTGTTCCTCTGATTTTTCAAAGCGCTTCACCTAAATGACAAGAATTAAAATAAATTTACCTGAGATTTCTTATAGGTATATACTTCTTTACATTCCAATAAAATGCAAAATAATGTATTTTACATCGAACCCACAAACGTGCATGTTTCTATATGTGGTTTTAATTGCCGAAAAAGAAAATCCGAAAATCCTGTACACCGAGTTCAACGTATACGTAACAATGTGAACATAGCAGGTGTTCTGATAGCCAAATATTTTCCTTGAATAATTACAAACATTTGAAAGTGATTTCGACGAAAAGCTGCTGAGGAGAACGGAATTGACCAGGTCAAAAAGGCTATAAGACGTACGCTCCTTTTTAATTTCGAAAAGATCTTTTTGGCATAAAACGGCCAAAAATATTTTTCCTTGCTCCGCTCGGCGATAAATATCGTATGTATTCCATTTTATGGAATTACGCCTGCCTCCTTTTAAAAATCATGAATCCGCCCCTGATGAGTTTGTTGCCATTCTATTTTTATTATCCACATTAAACTCTCGTGTCACTGCGTTTGTTATTAAGATTGAACTTTCAGTAACAACGCTTATCGAAGTACAGGCTATCAGCGACAGAATAATAGTTTTCACAATTTTAGTATTGTTCGTACAGAAAATACAACAGAACAACGAGCGAATAATACAGAGACATTAATTTAAAAATAAAACAATGTTTATAATTGATAATTAGTCATGACACTTGTATACCGATATTTGTAAAATGTATTTGTTCCCCTTTTACGAACGTTTGTTTACGATAATTATATTCTTTTAAAAGAGAGCGAAAGATATTAAAGGGACTTTCAAACCTCATAAACAAACTGACAATGCCATGGCAAAAAAAAAAAAAAAAAACGAAAACGACTAAAAGACAAAGAGTATACAATACACAACATAGAAAAACTAAAGACTGAACAACTAAAATTGGTCGGAATAATGTGATTAATGTCGTAACATGTGGGATTAAAATTAATAAGTGTAATCCCAAATGTGACTGGGAATAGAAATATGGTCACTTTGGTCTTCTTCCTACCAGCAATAAAACCCTAGCTTGTTAAAATGGGGCGTCTTTTGGCTGTGCGGGATGTACAAGTAACGAATTATTTGCGATTTTGAAACAAAATGCCTTCAACACTAATAGTAGTGCTGAATAACATTTTGATTTTATGGTAACAAGAAAAAATGTTGATAAATGTTTTAAGGACATGATAAACTACTCTTAATATTCAAATTCCAATGTAATGAATATTGAATATTGAATAATTCATTATTCAGTATTTGATTCTACCTAGAAATTTTAAGGGTGATAAAACAAAACACAATCAGAATTATGCGAGAGAATGTTCAAATCAGTTTATGTTTAATGACAGCCGAACATATCTATAAGTTTATCTTTCAGATATGTTGTCCTAACCAGCAAACACTGCGAAGGGTTCACAAACTGGCCCTCAAAATACTCCTTCAATTGGAACTCCAACGCCACAGGTCCTAATAGAGATTTAGTTGGTAAGTGTACCATTAAATCATGTAAATGATTGATTACAGCTCCCCTCACAAAACAATATAGTAAATTAGCAACAATCAATTTTAATGAGTGTTACATAGTTACATAAAAACTACAAATTTATGCAAACTATTCAACAACAGGACAATTTAACGAGATTCGTTTGCACTGTAGATCTGTTATTGTTATAGCTGGTAATCATAAATGATAAAAATAGAAGAAAAAAAAATATTCAGACTTAATAATTTATGCAGTGTAATATATCCATTTCAGGCGAACTTTCCAGTGCCATACGAGAAAAAACGAATTTAAAATTTGGATTATATCACTGTCTTTCTGAATGGTTTAATCCACTTTACCTCAGTGATAAGGAATCCAATTTTACAACACAAGATTTTGTAAAGGTATTTTTTTCATTCTGACGGTTTTATATGTGGTAAGCTACTTTTAACTATGCATAGAACCTACAAAGTGTACATTTCAAGAAATATGAACTTTCCGTTATTCCTCTGTTCCTCTGATTTTTTCAAAGCGCTTCACCTAAATGACAAGAATTAAAATAAATTTACCTGAGATTTCTTATAGGTATATACTTCCCTCTTACATTCCAATAAAATGCAAAATAATGTATTTTACATCGAACCCACAAACGTGCATGTTTCTTATATGTGGTTTTAATTGCCGAAAAAGAAAATCCGAAATCCTGTACACACCGAGTTCAACGTATACGTAACAATGTGAACATAGCAGGTGTTCTGATAGCCAAATATTTTCCTTGAATAATTACAAACATTTGAAAGTGATTTCGACGAAAAGCTGCTGAGGAGAACGGGAATTGACCAGGTCAAAAAAAGGCTATAAGACGTACGCTCCTTTTTAATTTCGAAAAAGATCTTTTTTTTTGCATAAAAACGGCCAAAAATATTTTTCCTTGCTCCGCTCGGCGATAAATATCGTATGTATTCCATTTTATGGAATTACGCCTGCCTCCTTTTAAAAATCATGAATCCGCCCCTGATGAGTTTGTTGCCATTCTATTTTTATTATCCACACAAACTCTCGTGTCACTGCGTTTGTTATTAAGATTGAACTTTCAGTAACAACGCTTATCGAAGTACAGGCTATCAGCGACAGAATAATAGTTTTTCACAATTTTAGTATTGTTCGTACAGAAAATACAACAGAACAACGAGCGAATAATACAGAGACATTAATTTAAAAATAAAAACAATGTTTATAATTGATAATTAGTCATGACACTTGTATACCGATATTTGTAAAATGTATTTGTTCCCCTTTTTACGAACGTTTGTTTACGATAATTATATTCTTTTAAAAGAGAGGCGAAAGATATTAAAGGGACTTTCAAACTCATAAACAAACTGACAATGCCATGGCAAAAAAAAAAAAAAAAAAAAACGAAAAACGACTAAAAGACAAAGAGTATACAATACACAACATAGAAAACTAAAGACTGAACAACTAAAATTGGTCGGAATAATGTGATTAATGTCGTAACATGTGGGATTAAAATTAATAAGTGTAATCCCAAATGTGACTGGGGAATAGAAATATGGTCACTTTGGTCTTCTTCCTACCAGCAATAAAACCCTAGCTTGTCAAAATGGGGCGTCTTTTTGGCTGTGCGGGATGTACAAGTAACGCATCCACGTCCGGTCTGAATGTGGACGTTAAAGAATTTTTCAATGAAGACAGTGGAGTGTCGCGTTTGGACAAAATTCGTCTTTTTCCGTTTAAATTCTGTTCCATATGATGATTATTCCATTTGTTTAGGTTCAGCACTTTATTTTTCTCATTTGTTTAATTTAGGTTAAGATCATGCCCGAGCTCTATGAACTGGTCAGTAAATATAAACCAGAGGTGCTTTGGTCTGATTTGTGTGAGAAAAAAGGACCTGCATCCTATTGGACTTCAAGGGAATTTCTTACATGGCTTTACAACGAAAGGTAAGAGCTAAAGATTCTATCTATGGTTTTCAATATATGTTTATGCAGTCAAATATGGATTGTCTTTAACAAAATAATCATTCTCAAGTTATCAACTTGAATTACAACGCTTGGTCTTTTTTTCTCCTGAATGTTTTTAGTGCCCTGTGTAATATTCATTTATTGCGCGCTTGGTCAAGATACTCTACTTTAATTCCAGCACTACTGATGATTCTTGTGTAGACAAAATATGCTCAGGCGTATTAATTATAAACCTGGTATCTTTGATGCATTTTAACTTACATAGAAGTGTTATCATTTATCAGCAAAAAGTTCAGATTTTGGCAATTAAACCAGAAAAAGACAAGATAGTACAGCGATTCATATTGCCATACAAAAGCAGTGATAAGGTATCAATTTGATGACAGAAAAATATATGGAATAAAGATTTCATTCCAAATCCATAGCTACAAAACATCTTCTGAAAGTGTTACTGCATCTGGAAAATTTGAGATAATGAAACTTTTTCCTTTTTTATAAAAACTAATTGCTCTTTATAGGTAAAGAGAAAATTTATTACTTCTATGCTAAAGCCCCTCAGATATGAGAAGCTTACATCTAATACATACAAAATATCTACGTTTATTGTAAAATCTAAGGGAAGAAAGGAGTGATATAATGATAATATAGTTTCCCTTACTATTACAAATGCTATTACAGTTCAAACTATACATGTCTTTATGATATTTTTATTTATATTTAGCCGTCTGCATACATTTACTGTTCCTTTAGGGTTAAAACTTAATATCAATGATATCAAGAAATGCTTCTTTGGTTCATTTTGATTTGGACGATGATCACATAAAAATGTACTAGTGCAGTGCAAGGTGTTAGGCGAACATATCACTGAAGTAAACATATTTAATTTAACATGGGAAACCTCCTCAAAGATACCAGGCATATAACACAGTTTTTGTATCGGTAAACTTGACTTGCTGTTATTCCTTTGGTTTTAAAGGAGGCAAGTGTTCAAAAACCTTTGATTAATTTGAAAGCCATTTTAATTCTTAAATTTTTTCAGTCCAGTGAAAGAGACAGTTGTAACCAATGACCGTTGGTGTGATGTTTGTTTGTGTAAACATGGCGGATATCACACATGCACAGACAGATATAACCCAGGTGTGTACTATAAACTACATAATGAATAGATTTGTTTTTTAGTATATGTTTTTTTTTTTTGCATTAAACATAAAACATGTATACAGTCAAGTTCTTTTTCAATAATTCATGAATTTTTTGCCAATTCTTTGATTCCATATTCATCATGCCAATATCCGTCCATGATAATTAAGGCATAGTTTATCAATTTTTTGAAAATTTTATCTTTTTCACGCGGTCTGTAGGGGAACAAGAACGATTTCAAAATTTCTAATAAAAAGTTGCTTCAAAGTTTCTCAAATACTGCTTATCTTCAAAGAGTATATATAAGTGTTATACAGAAATTTCCAACTTCCATTAATTGTTTGTCCTTTTAGATCCTTACATGTACTGCATAAAAACCACAAAGTTGACAAAAAGGAACTTGACTTGTCACGCCTTTTCATTCGAGCTTTGAAAACTTACAAATATTAACCAAAGAAATGACTCATACATCCAATGAATATAAATTTAGATTTTTAAATTATTATCCAAGTTAAACATACATTCTTTAGCGCATCTAATCATTATAACAAATATCTAAACCAAGAATTACAGAGTTTTATTAAAACCTCATATTAGTTACCTTTGAAAGCTCAACGTATACCAGTGTAATTGCAGGTACATTGCAGAAGCATAAATGGGAAAACTGTATGACAATAGATCGGAGGTCATGGGGATATCGTAGAAATGCAAATATTGAAGATTACCTATCTGTGCATGAAATTATTACAACTTTCGCATCGACAATCAGGTAATTATTTAACGGACGATAATTGCAAGATAATGTTTTTTAAAGACAACTACATTTTTATAGATCACATTTTGTCTTAGCTTAGATTACTTAATCTGAATTATAATTTCTATTTAAAATGTGATAATAAGAAAATTGAATGCTAAAATCTTCTTTTTTGTTCTAAAAAATACACCAAAAAACAAGGCAAACGTGTTTAATACACAGGATAGTGTAGACGTGTTTTGATACTCATTGATGTAGATAGCAGATATCAAAAAGCAAAGATCGTAAGATGGAGAACAGAACATTATAATAAAGATAAGACAAACAAACACTCGTACCCCGCAGATGTCATGAAAAACTTACAATATAGAAAAACTTGAGAACCCTGTTAAATCCGAAGATGAACAATAGTACATGTACTATACCAAAGTGCAATCAGAGAACATTATTATTAAAAAAAAACCAAACGTATGTTCCCTGAAGAAATACATGTAACAGATAAATCAAACAATATATATGTTTTTAGTTGTGGTGGAAACATGTTAATGAATATTGGTCCAACCAAAAATGGAATAATTATGCCGGTATTTGAAGAAAGACTTCGACAATTTGGTAGCTGGCTGAAAGTAAATGAGGAGGCTGTATATGGAACTGTGCCATGGAGTCATCAGAATGATAGTTCGACCAAAGCTATTTGGTATGGTTGAACGTTTTTGACTATGATATAAGTTATTCATTTTAACTACATAAATTAAGGATTCAATGGAAATTGGATGTTTTCATATTCTAGTATCTATTTTGATACATCACAATATCTCAATCAATCAATCAATCAATTAATTAAATGAAATTAAAGTCCACAGCGTGTTAAAGATGCGATATCTATCTGATTGGATGTAAAATTCATAGTTTTAAAAATAATGACAGCAGTATCTTGGTTTATTACAAACATCAACATTGTATAATCAATCATTGTTATCGGATTCCATGTCGATCAACAAAATGTTTTATGTACAGCTATACATCACATCTAACTGTATCTACGAAATATAAATTGATTTGTGCATGCTTGAACACTTTCTGAATTAAAAATAGGCAAGAACATCGGACGAAAGGTATAAAATTTTAGAAATTTGTAAACCAAAACGATATTATATGACCATTATTGTAAAAAATATATTTATCTCTATATTTTTTAACAATTTGTATTTTTATCAAATTTAAACAGCCACACTGCTTTCCCGGTTATATTCTGTCTTTTAATCTAGTTTTCAATACCGAATAAGGACATCAAAGTTCCTTGTTAATTATATACCATGTTTATATCAAATATAGTTAAAACAGTCAACACACACGAAGCAGGCAACTTAAAAAAATTATAGACATTCTTTTTCTAACTCAACAGGTATACAATGCGAAAAACCGATAATGATGGAACTGTTGTTTATGCAATATTGCTGTCATGGCCAGCGCAGTCTGTGTTGAAGTTATTTGAGCCTTTAGCAACACCTGACACACAAGTAACCATGCTTGGTTATCAGGGAAAATTTAGCTGGATTCCTGGACTTGAATATCAAGGAATTTATGTAAATGTGCCAATGATACCATGGAATAAACTGCCTTCTCAGTGGGCCTGGGTATTTAAATTGACGTTTATTGACAATTAGTCTTCTTGTTAACAACATGACTCTACCACCAGTCATCACCAGTCTGTGTACTAAAGAGTTAGCCAGCTATGCAACCGTATTATTATATCAACCAGTGAAATGTCCAAAACGAAAGAGGAATTTGTATAGGACAGATATGTCTTGTCATGCACTGTTCCCGAACGTATTTGTTTGTAGCAAAACAGAGAAGGAGCTGTTAGTCATGGATAAAACTAGCATCATATCATGCTGATTTTCACTAATTTTGAATGTTTGCAAAGGATTTTGAATTAAAACTTAGTAAATAATGTTTGTTTGATAATATAAATGTATCAGTTTTTATTTATAGGAACATCAATAGAGAAATGGGTTTTGACATGCATAACTTTGAATACTGCTTCAATATAAGATTAACATTAATTTTAGCAGTAGGTGGTACACTTTTTAACAACATTCCAAAATAAATTAAAAAAAACTGTTGATAAACGAGCATCACATTATTTGATAGACACAGTTTCTGTATTACTATATCACTCACTGGAGTTCTTAAGAAAAACCATTTTATTACTCTTTACTCCAACATTCCTTTCTTGACCACAATTGTTGTTCAAAAACACTTTATTGTCCTCATTTTCATTTCTAACTGTTCATCTTTGTTTTCTGAAATTCACAGTTATACTATTAGATAAGAGACGTCTTTAAACCAGCTATGTAATGAAGCCTTTTCGACGACTAAGACTTGTCAGATTTTGACACGAGTTTCACGATTAGTGTCAATAGTGGAACTGGAACTACAACTCTATGAATTCATCCCTTGTTTTGCCGGACTACTGTTATTCAATCATTAGTTTTTATGTGTAATGGTTGGTGGTTTGTCTTTTCGGTTTTTTCCTTGACCATGGTGTTTTCTTGTTTTTTTTTCAGTTCATGGCTTACGATAGCCCCTTGGTATCTTTTCTACATAAGAAAATGCCTGTACCAAGTTAGGAATATGACAGTTGTTATCCATTCGTTTGATGTGTTTGTTTTTTTGATTTTGCCATTTGATTGGGGACTTTCCTTTTTGAATTTTCCTCGGAGTTCAGTATTTTTGTGATTTTACTTTTTTCACCTTTCTACACCACGGAAATATTTAATAACAAAATATGATAAAAATGATGGAATGCATTTCTAGCACTCTATATTGATACATTACACTTCTTCTAAACCTATTAGTGTTTGATTGTACTCATGAATAAAATAATAACAATATATATATAATTACCTATTTCACAATACTTTGGAAACTCTATCAGTAAAATCATTTCCACTTTCCTTCATTGTCCATTTTCATGTCCATTTTTTATTAGGAAAGAAAAACTTTTACCACGCGATCTTTCCTACAAACATAATGTTGATTTAAAAAATGCTTAATATCGATACTTATGAAATATGCTTTAAACTTGCAATTGGTTGTAAAACTGTGTTATCTGTTGTCATTTATTCTTTCCTGTTTCCTGTAATTTGTTTGTTTATTTTACTTCGATAATTTTTTGTTTAAAAATTCAATGTTCATCATTATGTATATGTGTTATTGTTTGTAATTATTCAAATACCCGTGTTGGGGTTATGAGAAATAAAGATACAAAATACAAATACAATAATTAATTCAACATTTAATTGTTTAATTGTCCCAAGCAATAGACTGGTAATTTCAGATGTACGGAAGCCGTAAGGGGACACACAAAAAATAAGAAAATATTTTTTTTAATTCGAGATCACGATAAAATATTACCGTTTTAACGAGATCTCGATAAAAAATATATCGTTATCTCGATAAAACGAAATTGTTATATCGAGATCTCGGATTATTATATCGTTATCTCGATTTATTAAATCGAGATCTCGGATTATTAAATCGTTATCTCGGATTATTAAATCGTTATCTCGGATTATTATATCGAGATCTCGGATTATTATATCGAGATCTCGGATTATTAAATCGTTATCTCGGTTTAATATATCGAGATCTCGATAAAAAATATATCGTTATCTCGAGAAAACGAAACTGTTATATCGAGATCTCGGATTATTATATCGTTATCTCGATTTATTAAATCGAGATCTCGGATTTTAAATCGTTATCTCGGATTATTAAATCGTTATCTCGGATTATTATATCGAGATCTCGGATTATTAAATCGTTATCTCGGTTTAATATATCAAGATCTCGATAAAAATATATCGTTATCTCGAGAAAACGAAACTGTTATATCGAGATCTCGGATTATTATATCGTTATCTCGAGAAAACGAAACTGTTATATCGAGATCTCGGATTATTATATCGTTATCTCGGATTATTTAATTGCTTCTTATCACGTGTTAACTTATTACACAATGGTGACAGTCAACACGGCGGAAAGAGTAAGTATGATTTGTGTGTTTTAAAGCTGGTTTTATATATGATGTTATGGTGATGTGTCACTATTATATGTGCATTTAGCTGGGAATATATGATATGCGTAAGAAATCTGTATGGCAATATCTGAATAAATCAATTTAACAAATTCGTCAATTAGTCAATGTTTACAGTATAAACAAAACATGGTAAAGTTCTCTTAGAAATCATACTGTAAACACTGAAGAACACGATCAGGAAGGTAGAAAAGGGACAGTACTTCTTGATGGGTTGATAAATCAACTTTAGAGGAGGTACATTTTATGTTTTGATTGTGTTTGTTCATCCTTTAGAAGAAATATTGACATCTGTTTAATGTGCCATTGACCGTCATATGAACGATCTAGGCTCAGAATCTAAGATTTGCTGTAGCGGCCATGTTTTAATTGGACCGAAACAAAAGTAGGATTGTTGGTAACATTCCTGCATAGTTTCGTCAAAATCCGTCAAGTGGTTTCAGAGAAGAAGGTGAAAATGTAAAGTTTACGACGGATGACGGACGCAACGTGATGGTAAAAGCTCACACTGACTTTCAGTTAGGTGAGCTAAAAGGATATATTTTCATCCCAATTTTATCAATTATGTGTATAGTAATCCTTTGGGTAAACATTTTATCAATTCAATGAGATATGAGGAACTCTTTCTTTTGAATTCTATAGTCGGATAATCGGAAGATCTGCTATATGTATGTAGACAAAAGACAAAATTACAACAAAGTTCCAAAGTCATAACATTTGTATATACTAGAACACACCCGTGATATCACGGGTCCGTGAATGAATTAAAGTATATAACTATGCGTAAGCCTTATTTTAGTATTAGTATTGTCATCTGATAAAGTCATGCCGATTATAAGTTTCACAGTTTTCTCTGCTTTCAAAATCTTTCTGTTTGAACCCGTCGACCTGGAACTTATCAGTTATTGGTAATATTGGAGTATTCTTTAATAACAGCATTGTCCTATATTAGTTATAAATAAAGTTGAATACTTTGATTCGCTGTTTTAAGTCATGCCGGCTAACAAATCGAAAACTGTACCTATACGCCTTATTTTAAGTCCAGATTTTTGTATTCGTATTGACATCTAAGATAGTCATACTGATTAAAATACTACAATAGGGAACAATATGACAATGATTGAATTTAGAAGTGTCAACCCTTTGATTATGACCCGTGTATATAGCAAAATCCTAAATATACCGTTTTGTGGTGCGCCTGTAAGATGCGGAACGTACAGATAAGGTAATAGGTAACAGGTGAATATATTATTTATATCGATATCGGATTCGACCCGGAACTTGTTAATTATTGGCAATATTAGTTATGTGGAAAACAAACGGGTCTGGAGTGGTGTAATTTCTAATCAACACCATTGTCCTATATTAGCTATATATAAAGTTGAATTCTTTGATTTGTCATTTTTACCCCATGACGGCTGACAAATTCGACCTCGTTATTTTAGTATTATAGATATATACAAAAATATTTGATCTTGACAGTTTCTTTTGTAGGTAAACGTGCTTCGTTTGGTGAAGAGATATTTTGAAATGGAATTCTTATATAGAGATATTGTCAAGATTTTACAAATGAATCATGCCATTAGTATATCACTTCGTCAGGTTAAGAGGTATTTAAAAGAAATGAATCTTGCTCGTAGAAAAGACTACTCAAATATTCGATCTGTATTTAACTTTGTTCATACGCAAGTCACGTCATACGGACCAGCGCATGGATATCGTTGGATGTATCAGAAGTGTAAGCGGCACGGGTTTAAAATAAAAAGAGACCACATTAGCCTCATGCTTAACACAATTGATCCAGATGGGGTATATCTTAGAGCCCGGCGAAGACTAAAAAGAAGAGAATATTTTCAAGGGGCCAAATTTTGTTGGCATTTGGACTCCTACGATAAATTGAAAAGATATGGCTTATGCATCAATGCTTGCATCGATGGGTTTTCAGGAAAATAATATGGCTCAAAGTTGGTAGATCTAGTAGTAATCCAAAAGTCATAGCTAGGTATTTTTTAGACGCCATAGAAGAGCATAGAGGTCATCCATATAGCATGAGAGGTGATATGGGCACAGAAAACGGGCTGGTTGCAGTAATGCAGACGTTGTTTGCTGGAGATGAAGTGACAATACCTTTCATTTACGGAAAAAGCACTATGAACACTAGAATTGAGTCCTGGTGGGGCATTTTGCGAAAGAAGTGCTGTCAAGTATGGATATCAGCAATGAAAGGCCTTCAGGAACGAGGACAATTTTCAGGAGACAAACTTGACATTAACTTAATTCAATTTTGTTGCATGCAGTTACTTCAGGTACCTTTCTTTTCTATTTGTAGAAATGTTTTACCTTCAATATGAGCTCATGGCAATAGGCTTTCTTTGAAAGATCCTTTTGATACCAATTTTTATTGTACGTTTTACTTGTTAAAATTCTTATTTTGATATAAGGAATGTATTATGTTTTTAATCAATCCCTCACAAACGGTATTTTAAGGAAAATATGGATTATTTGATACGTTGCTTGGAGCATAGTACGTAATTGGCTTACACTTCAAAATTGTTTTATTTTAGTTATCAGTTAGGTCATTACACGATCTACTGTATCTACTAAATCATTGGAATGTCACTCCGTATTCATCGTAGTAATCTTCATTTGACTAATTTATTTTAGGATGAAGGATTTGATATCGAGGTGCTTGGTTTTTTTCTTTAATCAGTCGTTTAGGTTGTCTGAGCTGCCTGTCAGCAACAGCGAGTGTTCTCTTGTGAATCTTTTTTATTTATGTTTTGTCTTCTTTTTCTGTAAATTGTCTTATGATTTTTCTCGATGAATTGGATCCTTTTTAATTCTTATTTAGATTGTACGTTTTACTTGTTCAAAATTGTTATTCTCATCTTGGTATATCAGGGACAGGCTGCATTAAATACATTTAACCCCGCCTCATATTTTTAAGTGTGCGCCTGTCTTATGCCAGGAACCTTTGTCAGAGTTTGTATTTGAATTAATCTTTTAATTTCTTTCTGGGAGAAGGTTCCTCATTTGGTTTGCCTTGGTATTAAGTTGGCATATCCTCATGATGCCCTATGGGACCATACATAGATGTCCATACATGGTGTACATGCTGCATGGCGGCCTCCGTATGTCACGCTTTAATTGTTCGATGATTTGGTATCTGATTGGCATTTATTCCATAAATTGTACCTGACTTCTTCATGATTGTAACGTATAGGAGTTTGTGTAAAGAGAAAATATCCTATTTTAACGTATAAACTCGTAAACGACATACATATCAAATGTGATCTGGAACAGAAAAAAATAACATCATAGAAAAAGTTACCCACATTAGGATTTCTCGGTAACGCGAAATTACAGACATCTAAGGGGACGATCCGAGAATTTTGAAAAGGAAGGGTGCTAGAACAAATGAGGGGTGGTGGTGTGCCAGGCTACTATTTGCCGATTTTGGCCTATATTTCACATGAATTTAACTAAATTTTCCAAAAAAAGGGGTGCACATACCGGAACACCCACTTCCCCCACCTTTTAATCGTGTGCTGTTGAATCTGGACATATTTTGAGAATGACCCATATACTTTCAGTTGACGTTTCGTCTTAATGTATGTTTGCCAATCAGAACCTAGAGAAGACAATTACGCCAACAAGATTGGATTTTTACAGTGACATTTGGAACAAACTGATCAGCCCTACTTTTAACGGTAGTGTACAATTAATGGGGAAGATTTTAATCAGATTGCATTTGCAAATCTTGTGATTTGATTGGCCTTTTGTCCTGATTAAAAATGAAAAATGGCTTTGTCTTTTTTACAGAACGAACTAGATGACACTGCGCAGGTATGGAACACTCATTATATTAGGAGAAGTAGAGAGTATGTTTTTCATGGACGGCCTGTCAACATGTATCTTTATCCCGACTTGTTCAATGCTGAGGAGCATATTCGACAGGTCGATGACGACGTGCTACACTTTTGTCGATCAGAATGCGCTGAAGAGGACGAGTACCCATGCGAAGAAGAGATTTTTGAGTTGGGATGCATTTACATGGAGGAAAATCTACTGAAACCACCCGAAAACGTCGATGAGTCAATAGCGCTATACCTAAGTTTGCGTCGCTGGTTTATTCAACAGCTATGAAAATGAAAGAGATACAAAATAAATAAATTGGTTTATGCTCTCGCTCTTTTGTATTTGCATGTAGTGATATACAAAGCAGTACTTTACGAAAATGGGTGTAACCGATGTTCTTCTATCACACAGGTATAAAATATGGTAGTTTTTTTATAAAGATCTTGGCTTTCGACTTTGTAAACGTTCCAAAATGATACGTGGAAATAACCATGCTAATGATTTTTGTTGTATATCAGACCGAGTGCGTACATATATAGGTCTTTTGATACTTGAACTGTCAATCAACTGTTTGCTAATTACACTTGTTCCATCTTGTTCCGTATGTCAATTCTCTGAGATAGTCTCCAATGCTTCTCTTTCTTTTGCTCTATCTCACACCGTATCCAAACGTTGGTCTTTTGTTCTTTTTGCTAAAAAAATTCTCCTTCTTTTGCTCTCTCTTACACCGTATCCCAACCTTTTTCTTTTCTTCTTTTCGCTCAAAATAGCTCTCCCCTCACAACATATCCCCACCTTTGTCTTTTGTTTTTTTTTTCGCTCCAATGGGCTCTTTTCCGTTCCTATTCCCGGTACCCCCGGTGATCCACACTGCTCTGATCCGTGCTCACAACCTTGCTTTTACTACTTTTGGCGTTATTTTGACAGCGAAGGAGGAGAAGAGACTGTGGCCGATGCAAAATGTAACCATGAGTCGTATGAGCAAGCCAACGAGTCATACGAAAAACCACGAGTCGTATGAGCAACCATACGAGTAGTATGAGGTACCCTGCGAGCAACGACTCTCTCGGTCTCTTTCACTCACTTGTTAGGTGTTTGTGTCTTGTGTCGAAAATTCCTCAAAAATAGACATGAGTCGTATTAGCATAGCTTTGAGCACTATGAGCAACATTTCGATTCGTATGAAAAAGAGTGGACACACTGAAATGTCTCGCCTGTTCTAGTGTTCATAATATAACTTATGTTGTAAGTATAAAAAACAAGTTTAAACCACAAGCATTATAATTAAATTAACATTTAAATGATCAATGTACATGAGACGAAGGTGAGATAAACCCTTTCAGACAGAAATGTAGTTCATGCACTCATTCCATACAACAAATCTAGTTTACCTATTGCTAAAAGTATCTCCGAATAAACCTCTTAAAAAATAACCTTGACCATGAAATATAGGTCAAGATCAACTTACACCTACTTAACAGACATACACACCTTACAATTATTCCCTACACCAAATATAGTTATACTATCCCTTTAGTATCTGAAAGAAGGCCAAATCAGATAAATGTAACATTGGCCAATGAACCATGACCTTGAGGTCAAGGTCAAATGATTATTGCCAGAATGAAATCCATACACGAAATATAATTGACTTCTGAAATAGACCATATCACAAAATTTTTAATTTGGCCAGTGAACCATGAAAAGAGGTCAAGGTCAGATTATTATTGACAGACAGACATGTACACCTTACAAACATTCCATACACCAAATATAATTGACTGGATGCTTATAGTATCTGCAAAATAGACCAAAACACCAAAAGAAATATACTTTGACCACTGAATCATGAAAATGAGGTCACGGTCAGATGTCACCTGCCAGTTGGACATGCACAACTTACAATCATTGCACACACCAATTATAGAAGACCTATTGCTTTATAGATATGGACTTATAAAAAAGAAGATGTGGTATGATTGCCAATGAGACAACTATCCACAAAAGACCAAAATGACACAGACATTAACAACTATAGGTCACCGTACGGCCTTCAACAATGAGCAAAGCCCATACCGCATAGTCAGCTATAAAAGACCCCGATAAGACACTGTAAAACAATTCAAACGAGAAAACTAACGGCCTTATTTATGTAAAAAATTGAACGAAAAACAAATATGTAACACATAAACAAACATTAACCTTGTTAACTGATCCATGAAATGATGTCGAGGCCAAGTGAAAACTGACTGACAGACATGAGGACCTTGCAAGGTAGTACATATCAAATATACGGGTATCCTATTACTTATATTAAGCGAGAAATTATCATTGCAAAAAAAAGATTTTTTTCTCAAGTATTTACTGAACCATGGAAATGACAAGGAAAATCGTCATGACAGACGAAAAGTTCGTAACATAAGGCATCTATATACAAAGTATGAATTATCCAGGTCATCTACCTTCTGGAAAATAAAGCTTTTAAATCAAGCGCTAACGCCACCGTCGCCGCCACCGGATCACTATTCCTAAGTCTCGCTTTCTGCGACAGAAGTCGCTGGCGAGACAAAAACCTTGAAAGTAACGACTCTTAACGCTGTAAAGCATGATTCAGACTAACGTTTCACCGCACACACACCACCATTCCTAAAATATAGTCATGAGCCGTATCAGCAACACCTAAGAGTACAATGAATAACCCCTGAGAGCGACCATAACCCAACCCAGAGATCCGACAAAAATCTTTCTAACGTTATAAGACCCCTTTGCCGAGGGTCATTAAGTGCAAAATCGGGGTCGTGTAAGGATCCTTAAAAATGTCTCTGTCTAAGCTTTAAGAAAGTTAGGTGTTTGAGTCTTTAGAAAAACTGGTCAAACGGTTATTGAATGGATAGTTCGGCAAAATGGTTTTATCTCTGAAAAGCTTTTGGGAGGGTTTCTGTGTTCAATTGTGGTCGTTCTCCGTATTCATATATTCTTGTAGTCACATGCAAAAAATTGTGGATAGACGATGCGTTAAATATCACACGTACTGCTTTATCAATCAATTTGATATAAATCAAATCCCAAATGTGACCGTTGGATGGCTTGATGCTTTTCAACTGATTGTGTATCCTTAGCTAGCTTACAGTAACTGCGAGCATTCATGGTACTATTTTTGTCTATCTGTTGTGTGATTCATATTTGTCCTTTGAATTTCATGATAACTTTTGACTTGAATTTTACAGTGCGCTTTGTTGTAATTTTATTTGGTTCGGAAAGGGGAGGTTAAGTATCTACAAAATAGTTTAGTTTAACCCCGCCGCATATTACATGTGCCTGTCCCCGAGTCAATAGTACCTTGGTCAGTAATTCGAATGTCTCCTTAGTTTTACACAAAATTGACAGCGTTGGCCGTTTTACTGAATACTATGTTTTGTCATTATGACTATTCAGAGCTAAAACAACATGGGTGGGTTTTCACTGTGTTGAAGACATTGAAGTGAAGCTTTGGGTAACGCGTTTGTTGGAAGAAGGATTTTGTCTCTCTGACATTGTCAAAATCTCTGTTTTAATTTACTTTTGACCTGCCCATTAAATTCGTTTAAGATTCATACCTTACCTTGAAAAAATAACAGTGTAAGAAGTCTGGTTAAAGTTCACTGAAATATTTCGTAATCTGCACAATCTGATTAAAATCAGTCCTGCAACTGCTCCTGACAGTAACTGCATGTAGGATCTGAAGAAATCCCGTTATAATTTCTGTTCTGATGACCTTTCTGATTAACCGATCAAATTGCATCTTCCATTTTCCTGGCCTGAAGCATTGTCCTAATAAGAAAGCCCGAGGATTCTGCAAAGGTCATCTGAATAGAAAGTATCATGGAATTTTTCAGATCCTACAATAACCATGCAGTGACTGTCAGGAGGAATTGTAGGCTGATTTCAATCAGTGACTGTCTGAGCAATTAAAGGATTCAATCAGTTTGGAATGTGCGGTGTTCACAGGGATGTTTTGGACTATAACAACTTAAGTCAAATTGTGATCTGAAAATCAATATTGTTTCAGATCTTAATAATGACTACTAGTAATATGTAATCCGTTTGGTTAAAATCAATTGAAGGATGTTGAATCTAGTGTCCACAAGATTGTTTTACTATGAAAATTATTAAGTCCCACTACAATCTTGACCTTCGATCAATGAACTCAAAAACAAATGATCGAGATCTTCATCAGAACTAGCAAAGTACAAACTTTTGTTAAAATCTATTAAAAGACGCTGTTTCTAGAGTGTCTACAAAGATGTTACGGAATGAACATTTTTAAGTTCAACTGTGACGTTAACCATTGAACTTGAAAATCGATAGCGTTCGAGATCCTGATAAGGACTAACAATGTACAATTCTTGGTACACATTCATTGAAAGATGTTGAGTCTATTCTAAAGTGTCCGCAATGTTGCTATGAACTGAAAAATCATAAAAGACGCTGAGACCTTGACCTTTGACCTTGAAAATCGATAGCTTCCGAGTAGTTACAAAGGACTATCATCAAAACTCGTCAAAACTCATTGAAAGATGTTGATTCTAAAGTGTCCACAAAGGGATGATATGGACAACATAAACAATTACAAGTATTACTGCGACCTTGACCTCTGACTTTGAAATTCAAAAGCATCCGTGATATTGCTTTGGACTATCATCAAACGAAGCATGCTGATTCTAGAGTGTCCACAAGAAATGTTTCGGTAGAAGGACGGAAGCTTTCAAATATTCCCACGCAACTAAATTAGCAAATAAATCTGTCGTACGTCATTACTGTGAAGTTTCAAAACATTTAGCCTAACAGTTTCAGAGGAGAAGATTTTAGAAAATCGGCCAATGAGAATCTAAGATTTGCTATAGCGACCCTGTTTTCATTGGACCAGAACAAAAATAAGTAAGTTCGTAAAGAACCTTCAACTGAACATTCCTATAAAGTTTCGTTTAAATCCGTCCAGTGGTTTCAAAGAAGATGAAAATGTGAAAAGATTACGACGGACGACGGATGCAACTTGATGGTCAGGTGAGCTTAAAATGTAGCATAAGGACATGAAAGATAGACTGTGCCAAGTTCAAAGTAAATCCCTTCAGTGGTTTTGAGAGAAATTTTCGGAATGTTAACAACGGGCGACATACGATGGTAAGCAAAAGCACAAATAGTCTTCGGCTAGGTATACTAAGCTAAAAATAAATATCATGAAATCTCCTTCAATATCTTTATTTGGTCAACAAAACTGACAAAATAATATAAAGCTGAAAAATGGGGGCCCGTATGCATAAAACATCTTAAGGTTATATTTGTTCGTAAAGGACAGTTTTTCTTCAAAAGCAATGGACGTCTACTAGTACTCTAAATGGAAATCTTAACTTCAGTATTTTTATGAATACAGGCTCAGGTCATTCTCAGTAATGCATCATACTCAGTACATTTTATATATTGAACTGAAAAGCAAACTTAATCATGTTTACTTAATAATATTTACATTAAAAAGTTACATTCAGTGCATATGATATTAAAGTTATACTAAAGAAAATAAGCTAAAAACTTTATGATCTTATTTAAATTGGACCTACTAATTGCTCCTCTCAGTCACTGTATAAATATAAAAGGCCTACATACTGTGACTGCAAGAAACAATAAGTGGGTCTAAATTTGAAAAAATGAAAACTAAATTTCGACAGGAATACCTCTGACTCAGAAAAAAAGTTTAATTCACGCTAAATAAAAGTGTCAAAGAGTTAAAATAATGCTGGAAAGGTTATTTATTGGTTACATGCCTAAAATTACCCCAGTTGCTGGAAACTACTCTGATACTTTCAGAAAGTACTCCTACAGCTTATTAAAAAAAAAGGCAAAAAAGGGACATATCTCCCAAGACGAGACATTGGAGCAATGTAATTAATATGCTGACCAATATTTTGATAGCTTTACTGCTTTACAAATACTAAGTCTAACCTCATGTTCTATTTTAAGCCATTTGAACATTGTTAGTAAACCCTTTAGATTATGTTTACCTAGTTAAGATCAGGACCCTTTTGATTTTTACAGGGTCAAAGATTTTAATATGTTTATGATGGATAGTTGACCCATATTGATGAAACTTTCAGACTGGTGACCTAAAATGCAAGAGCTAGGATTAACTTCAAATGACCTATTTTAATGCCATTTGAACCATGCATGTTTATTATGTTGAGACAAGTATACACAAGTCTACATTTATAATCTTTAGTTAAACATATCTAGATTCAGTCAGGCCAGTCACTCAAAGGATGCTGCAGTGATCTAGCATTGATGTAAGCATGGTTAAACAATGTGCATTTAGTCCCTGACAAATTTACATTTTGTTGATTCTTCTTTGAATCATTACATGAAATCATACAATACAAACTTAAAACAATGTGCATTTAGTCCCTGACAAATTTACATTTTGTCGATTCTTCTTTGAATCATTACATGAAATCATACAATACCAACTTATTGAATGTAAGTGATAAAGGCAAAAGAAAGGAATGTCCAAACTTCAATCAAAGAAGTGACTAAACATAATCCATCTCCCACATGTTTGTTTTGAATATGTTCATAAAGTCTTCTCTGAGGTCAGCAACAGACTCATAACAACATGGCAGTTGTAGCATATTCCCACAAGTCTGAGCTGTGGGTCTCCTCTCAAAACCTGAAAGCATACTAAATGCTACATTTAATTGGTAACACATGAGGTTTGATCCAGTACAAAAACGCATAAAGTTTTGAAGTCCTTTCTCGTCTAAACTTTTTATAAACTTTTTAAGATAACCAGCCACAATCTGTTCTTTGAGTTCAAGAACATCAGGAAACTTTAAAGTTTCAACACTTTTGCAACTGTTGGGTTCTTGTTTTCATATAGTTGGACCAATTCTTTTCTGTTCACTGAAAGTTTATTACGGAATATATCTTTCCAACATTCAATCACAAATTTTGGTTCTTGTAAAATTTCTTTATGCGCTATTTCTTCTATCAAACGTTTAATATTTTCTGCATTTGGGTACTTTTGCAATTATAGACCTCCAGCACATCAATCAGCTCTCCAATTTCAACATTAAATCCTTCTAAAGCATACTGAATACCTTCTAAAGCATACTGAATAGTCACTTTATCTGGGTAAGGTATATACTGTAGGAAGGTTTCAACCAAATCTACTTCTGTTTTCCCATACATAGCATCTTCAAAAATTGCCAAACTTATTTTGATTGGAAAATATCCAAATTGAAGCCCATTACAAATAATAGAGGCTACTGACTCCCAATGTCCACGTTGCATGTCATGGCGTAATATAGGGACTTTTGTAGAATTACCCTCGCAACATCTCAAATAAAATGTGTCCCAAAAATCAGTAAATATGTCTCTGAGGATACCAATCCCTTCCCCTGCTTCCTCTTTCCCATTATCCATAATCCGTATTACTTCACATTGTCCAAGATCTAGAGTTTTGTCCCGAAATAAGTCTATCAACTCACAAAATGTGTTGCTTTTGTGAATCTTAATCACTCTCTTGGTATGTTCCTCGTCCGAATATAGTAATATATTAGGCACAACCAGTGGTTCATTTGGAATGGGCTGTTGGAGGGCGGCTCATTTAAAGACAATATCAAATCTTGTGGCTCATTTGAAGGAATCAGTTGGGATGGTGTCTCAACACGGTCCTCTACAAAGTTACACAAATTCTGAACTAAATCATTTGATGATTCATCATCATTTTCAATTGGATTTACTGGCAAATTTAGCGGCAATGTTTCATTATAACTGTCAACTGATATATCATGTGGCACTATATCTACATATGGATTCAATGCCACCAGCATCATATTATTGCCAGAAGGTTGACCAGAAATGACAAAAGTATCATCTTCATTAACTCTTAGCTGGACTGTTTGTGGAGTTAATGATGAAGTCTCTGAAGGTGAATCATTTGATGGATTAAATTTATCAGAAGATAAGTTAGCGCCTTTGCCTGCAGCTGCAGTTGAAACGTGTTTATTTACTTGTAGTAATTTGGGATCAGGTAAACTATCATCAGATGGAGATTCCATTTCAGAACAGCCCACAGCAGTTGTTGGTAACTTCTTGCTGTATATGTAAAATCGTAGAAGTTTTGATCCTGTCAAAGTATATAGGTCTCAATTGTGCAATCATTGTCCATTCTGTCTCCCATAAAATTTCTGACTTCAAATTGAAATTCTGTTACTTTTCCTCTTTTCGATTTGCCATTCAGGAAAATACCTTCTTCCCATGTTGCAGGATATCATCCTGCCTCCAGGTCTTAGGTGCATTGATGTATCTTGCGCCTCCACCATTTGGTGTCCTGACTTGACGATATTCACTACTTCTGTAATCGTAATCAAACCACCCAATTTCAATCTTCCTCTCGTGCTTTTTGGCATTGTCATTTCCTTTGAGCTTTTACTTCTGTTCATGGGTCTTGTGTCCTCTTCATGAGCATTTTTCTTTTTCTTTCTTTTGTTCTTTTTTCATAGGAAAATTTGCTGTCTTCCTCACTGACATTGTGGTCACTGTCTGATGACTTATCATGTTTCACTTTGCGTCCCATTTTTCCTAAATTTATGGAACAGACCTTCTGTTCTTTGATTTTTTACATTTTGTACTTTTGTCTTAAAATGACGTTTTGCTGCATGGATATCTCCATAACTTATCATAAGGAACTTGTGCAGGTCGGTATCAGTCATGTCCAGCAAAGTCTGGGGATCGACCTACAAAATTATAAAAAAAATAATAGAATTATTGCATGTATGAGCCAGCACCTTAAACAGTTATAGTGGTTGTGTAAGTGTGAGTTTCTGGACAAATGATACCAGAGCATTTGTTTTGTGACAAAGATTTTGATAGGACAATCATGGAAGTCTTCCATGGGACAATGTAATATATCATTACCGGTAATCTAATCTATGACAGATGACAAATGATGGTAACGTGATAGCTCACATGACCCTTTGCTTCAGGTGAGCAAAAACATAATACA
This sequence comes from Mytilus coruscus, assembly GCA_017311375.1. NCBI lineage: Eukaryota > Metazoa > Mollusca > Bivalvia > Mytilida > Mytilidae > Mytilus > Mytilus coruscus. The sequence goes on along the minus strand of CM029595.1, from coordinate 128,388,153 downwards.
TAATCAAATTGAACAATCCATGCAGTATGTTACCATAAGTAGTTGAGCAATCTAAGTTTTGTTATTGTTTATTGATAATATAACAATTGTAGTTTTCCTCTCAGATCAATACAAGGTTATACATACCTGCCAACTTTTCAAAATGCCCATGGGGTTTTGCGTGCAAGATCTGATGGCTGTCATAGTCCTAAAAACCTTCAAGGGGCCTGCAAATACATTTTAATGTTGTTTTTGGCTTCTTCATACTTTTATAAGCCTAAAGTCATTGTAAAATTAGTTGTTTTGTTTAAATTGTGGACAAATCTGCTCTTTCAAAATTTCAATTTGGGAGCCTCCATGGGGAAATCCCATAAATAGTGACAGTTGGCAGGTATGGTTATATCCAAATGCCAGATGTATATCAACATTGGACTTTGGCCTGTAATAAGTGTTGATATCCATTTGTCAGGCAGATACAATCTCTCATCATATACGTCATGCCTTATACAGTGCTTTTTGCACATGTGTAACGATTGGAAGGAGACAAGCCGTATTTGCAAACCTGGTCTGATAACCCTGTACCAGCCCAATGACGTCACTACCCAGGCTAATATGGCCGTATCAACCAGGGCAGAAAATCCATATCAGCTTCCAATGTTATTCTACCTTATTGTCGGAAGAATATGATGAATAGATTAATATATGGGTAAATCCATATCAGCCCGACTATCATCTCTCTTCCATATCAGCCCTCGACTACGTCTCAGGCTGATATTGGAGTCTTGGGATAATAACCGGGCGATATAGATTTACCCATATATTAAGCTATAAGTATTGACCAGAGAGAAAAGCTATAATTGTATAAATTATTTTCAGTTGGGAAAACTGACATTTACGGGTCTATTACCCCTAATATAACAACTTTCGACCATATTGACTTTTTTGTAGGACTTCTGATACTGATCATTTCATCAATGTATACAATATTTCTCTTTATCATATACTTAGCATTGATACGATAGCTTTTGCATATGTGTAATGAGCGGAAGTACACAAGCCATAATTTCCACCGGGCTGATAACCCATATCAGGTGCATCTCGTGCACAAAATCCATAATAGTGCCTCTCGTGCAAGTTACTTCCGGTGTTTCCGGTATCGGTTGTTTACTTTTCCCTTGTGACGTCAAATATTTTTTAAGACGACGTCAAAATTTACGGGAACTTTTGTGGGGATAGTTTAGTATTTGCTAACAAATGCCATTGACAATTATGAATCATTTTATAGTACAACAAACATGGAGTAATAAAGATTATAAAACTCTTCCAAATTTTCAATGTTTCAAAATGCCTATATAGGAAATGTTACCCTAAATATATATGGAGGTAGTGATGCTGTTGTTGGACAATTATAGTATATTTGATTCATAACTGTTTTAGTTATTGCATTTGTTTACTTGCCTTACATAAAACTATTGTCGGAAGTATATGATAAAGCGATTAATACATGGCCTTTTCCATATCAGCCTGGGTATCATCCCTCGACCAGGGTTGGCAAAGTATTCCCGCCGGAATTCCGGGTGGGAAAACCAGGTTTTCGGGCTGGGCAATACTCTCAGAAATGGGTAATACTGGGCATTACTGGGCAATATGATTTTTAAGCTCATTTTAATACAAAATAGTAAAGACTTGGTGTAGTTTCATAGTATTACAGCTAAATATATACTTTTATACAGATAACCATTGAGTCCTTTCTAGAAGAATAATAAAATCAATTTCTTTCAGTTCTTCATTAATTCTATATGTAAGCAGAATGCAAGATTTGCACATTTAAGGATACCTTGTTAATTACCAAGCATTGTTTCCATAATCCAAACTTTGATAAAATGCATTTTTAAGTGAATTGTTATTTTAATTGTTATACATTCATATTGCTAAATGAACACCCTAAGGGGTCATGCCATTAACATTTATAGAATTGAAAGGGCTGATTATTGTTACATAAACAAATCTGTGTTCTAATCTGAATAATTACTTATTAATTAGTGACGGTACATATACATAAATTTAAATGTATTTTTTCTTACTTCTTAATAGAGTTGTACTTATTTGAAAAAAAGGTTTTTGTTAAATCATGATGTTCATATTTACAGTTTGACCAATCTAGACAACTAAAACAAGTTATATATATCTTAAATGTATTACATTTGTGTTTGATCACTGAATCCTCTATGAAATTTAGACCAGTATTTTATATTACCCAGTATTGCCCACTATTACCCACTAAAACCCAGTAAAACCCGGGTTTTCCCAGTATTTCCCACTGGGCTGGGCAATACTCATAAAACCCGGGTTTTAGCCAACCCTGCCCTCGACCCATATCAGCACCTCGACTCCGTCTCGGGCTGATATGGGGTCTCGGGATGATACCCAGACTGATATGGAAAAGGCCATGTATTAATCTCTATTTATCACATATTTGTTACAAATACATAGGGTTTTCCATATGTAATAACCACATAATTGCCCTAGTCATATTGATGCTCGGGGCAAATAACCGCCTGAACCAGGGGCAATATGGGCTAGCCAATTGCTGCCGGGGCAAATAACCGGCCTGAACCAGGCCCAATATGGGCTTCCATGCATGCTATTCCAATGGGAGAGCCATATCGGCCCTCACAAGTAAAATCCATATCGGCCCTCACGTGCAAAAGCCCTCCATTTACTGCCTTGGAGAATCATGTACAATCTGTGAGATCTTTTATTTTGAAGCAACATTCTATGTCATTGCTAGTAACAATAAGTCTTTGTTAGTTGTCAGAAAGGACCAGATGTGGTTACAGACATTATAAAGGAATCTTGGAAAATGCAACAAATAAAGCATGAAGAACGAATGTACAAAAACAAATGAAAGCAATACATTAAAGAAATAAACACTCTTTATTCAATGTTTTTACTCTTTAGCTTGTTAAATTTTCAATTGCTAAATATGTGATAAATAGATTATTATTCACTGTAAATTATTCCTGCACATGCACACAGTTGCTTACATTACTCAGTTGCTTACCGTGCTACACTACAAAAGTAGCTGTACTCCAGATAGTGGAGGAAAGAATAAAGAAGAAGAAGAATATGGCATTTTCCATATCGACCCTATTATCAGCCCTTGACCCATATGTAGACCTTGGGCTAAAGTCATTGGTCCGATATGGGAGTCTTTGGCTTTTAAAAGGGCCGATATGGAAAATGCCATGTAATAATCTTTAATAATACCATTTTAAAATATATGCAATTAACAGCAAATATTGTCAATTTTGAAGTTTAAGGAGATAAACCCCAAATAAGGGATTGTCGTACGACTTGCTGTACAATGGAGACTTTAGCAGATCTTCTTATTCGGTAGAAGGAATATTGACTCCTTTTGTCTCTATATGGCCTGGGACTGTTATACTAACGGGACTGGAAACCGTTACACCAATCAGTGTAATACTATTTACATAACAGCTGTTAGAACGAGACTTTACCTGCGCTATTTATCGATCGCCATATTGTTTTGTTTGACAGTGACATTGTGCCTTGATCTTATAATTTCGGTAATTTGTATAAAATGATTTGCATCGTATAATGATATCATGTTGTCGTCTGCGTCGTCGTCGAAGACACATTTAGTTTCCGGACAATAACTTTTGTTTTAGTGAATGGATCTCTATAAATTTTTACCAGATGGTTCAATACCATTAAAGAGAGGTAGGGATTGATTTTGGGGTTATGGTCTTAATAGTTTAGGAATTAGGGGCAAAAGGGCCCAAATTAAGCCTTTTGTAGTTTTCAAACAATAACTTGTGTTTAAGTGTATTAATCTATCTGAAATTATACCACAAGTTTCCATACCATGATGGGATGGTTAGTATTGACTTTGGGGGTTATTGCTCAAGAGGTTTTGGAATAAGGGGCAAAAGGGCCAAAAAAGGGGAAAATCTAGGTTTTTCTGGTCAATGGACAATTAAGACAATTTAAAAGCAGTGTAAGGAGGTAATTCAAAACATTTAACATACAACGTTGGGTATGTTCAGATTACACTACTTGTACATTATGTATAAAGAAATGTTAGGTTTTGGACTAATTGGGGAAAAAGGGGTGGAAGTAGTTTTCAATTTTTTTCCAAATTTCTCAAATTTCAAATCTTTTAAAAGTTTGAAGAAGAAATCTTTAATTGCACAATATTGTGCAATAGATTTATAAGATCTTGACATTTGTTTTGTGTCAAAACTCATATTATGTCAAAATTTGATCACAACCCAAATTCAGAGCTGTATCAAGCTTGAATATTGTAACCATACTTGCCCCAACTGTTCAGGGTTCGACCTCTGCGGTTGTATAAAGCTGCGCCCATGAGCACCTGGTTCTATTTTATAGTTATTAGAAATGATAATCCTTAATATAAACATGATTACTTTAATGAAAAAGATATCCCGATCTTTGACAGTTGTTATTAACCACCAAATCCATATTAATTGTAAAAATAACATATAAAATTGAAATTTTCAGGATTAAAATAGCGTGGGGACGATGTGGAAAAAGTATATGATTCATAAAATGTCTTATAACTTTTGATTGAAAAGAGATCATAAGTTCGGTTTGTTGTAAAGTCATATTCATAGGTGATTGCTTGGATAAGCCTTTTTTTTATTTTTTAGTATAATAGTCCAAGATATGGCCAAATAGGCTGTCCACATCTCCAAGGTCTATTTTTTAGTAACAGCAGCCATGTTTTTAGGAAAATGGCTATGTGTGACACAATTTTTTAAGAAGATATACCATAAAGAAGATTGTGGCAATGTTTCGTCAAAATCCCTTTAGTGGCTTCATACTTTTGTTAACTTAACAGATAAACAAAATGGACATAATGATGTCGATAACAATCACTCTATGTTACTGACCCTGTATTTACCCTATACATTTAATTCAGCTCTCCACCTCAGGCCTTACATATAAAAAAGAAAGCATGGTGTTATTGTCAATGAGACAACTCTTCACAAGAGACCAAATGACACAGAAGTTAATCACTATAGGTCACCGTCGGCCTCATACAATGAGCAAAGCCTGTACCGCATAGTCAGCTATAAAGGCCCCTAAAGGACATGTAAAACAATTCAAACGAAAAAACTAACCGCCTGATCAATGTTAGTTTATCAACAACATACATGTACAGTGACTCTTACAGGAGGTAACATATACATCACTGTGCTTAATGTTACCCACAGCCAAAGATGGCGGACTCTTTTAACTCGTTGATATCTAATTCATACAAAATCTACATTTTGCAACGTTTTTCATGCAGTATGTAAATATTTATAGGATTCTTGAATAACGAAATCACTTACAATTACCATTTACTTGTTAATTAAGAGTTCACTAAAGCGCAAGGCCGACTTTAAAAAATGCATGACATCCCTAACTTTTTTTATCGAATCTCAGCAGACTGTCTGTAACTTTATTTTCAGATGTGGGTAACTTTTGATTTCAAAATTTTAAGAGTTATAATTTCAACAATTAAAGGATAATAAACACTATGAAACCCTTATTTGTAACCTTCACGGCTGTTTATAATGGTCATTCACCACCAAATGTGATTTAATTATAAATAGCATCATACTTTTTTTGTAAGGGTTTGTGGAACTCGATCCTGGCCATTTTGTCTGTGTTTTAACTTTTATTGATTACTGTGTGTCTTGTCACCGTTTTTCGCTTTGGACCATGGCTTTGTCATGCTGTTTTACATTTTGGAGTTTAGTTGTCTGTTTATTTACTCACCCTCTCTTTCTTTTTGAATGTTTATTTTGGTGATTACTCTTTGACGCTGCTCGGTATTTATACATCCCGTTAGTTAGTTATAGTGTAATGGTTGTTTTATGAATGTTTCCTAGTATGTTTTGTATTTTTCCTCTTTGTATAGTATCAGAGATTGTTAATATAATTGTTTTGTTTCTAATTAGTGGAAATGAGTGTCTTTTGAATATACTCTTTATGGCTGAACCTTTAATAATTGTCATGTGACTTTTTATACATTATTACGATATGCATCAAAATAACCAAGAGAAAGAGAACATATCCAGTAGCTATCCTGGGGTAGCCAGTATACAAAATCATATCAGAGTTTTACGGATTTATCATTATTTTTCAAATTAATCCCGATTTTGTCTTTCATCAATACAATGAATTATATCATACTAGAAATCTACTTCATTTCTGATTATATATTCGATGCATTCTCAATTTTATGTTTTAACTTTATATCCACGTATATCGATTCTTTGAAAGTTACGGACATCCCTATTGGTATAATGAAAAGAGTTAGGACAAGTTTTTTGAAGTTGCAGACAGCCTAAGTCATATGTAAGTGTTTTGAAACTCGTGCTGTGATTGTTTATTTTTAGTATTTAATCACCTGTTAAGATAAGGAGTTTCCTAAACGATTGATACAACTTTTCAATTAAGTATTTTAAGTGATGCATTCATTCATGGTATTGTTATCATATAAAGACAAATTTCTTACTGACGAAAGGCATCTCCATCTTGGGCTGTGGGTAACTTAAGTCGTTTAAGCACAGTGTACATTTTATTACAGTCATGACAGTACATTAATGTCAAAACCTGGCATTATAATGTCATGAATGTAGTATTGTGTATTAAAATGTGAATATACATGTAATAATGATAATGTACCTTCTCTTCTTTAATTTTTGTATTGATTCATCTGATGCATTTCGATCTTTTAGAAACTCAATCACTTCACAGTAGTCATCCATTTCTTTCTGTAAAACAAAGACAAATTTCAATATGATCATTACAAATCAAGAGTAATAACAAAATTACCGAACTGATGAGCAAAAATCCAGGGCAGTAGTCAATAAATAAAAACAATAAAATTTAAAAATCGATAAATAACGCTTATCAGGGCAACAACTCTTCCACAGAGAAAACACATACCTTTGAATTCAATTAAATAATATTAAATCAGGCCGCTGCAGAAATATGGAAATTCGCCAAGAATGGGGGAAAAGATGTTCCCCATTTTGAGAAACAGATAATTGTATGGAAAACTTTACTTTAGTTTTAGGGTTATGGCTGATTAAGTTATACTCAACCAGGCCTGACTTAAACATGCTTACTTGGACTATTTCATATTCACGCGGGTATCCTGGCACACGGAACCGCAATATCCATAGCACAGAGTTCTAGTTCTGTAGGTCAGTAGTGAGAATGTGGATCTAGGAGTCCTCTGCTTTCAGTGATTGACGGAACCGGGATGGCACATAGAAAGTGGACATGTCACAATGAATGCACACTAACTGTCTGTGTCTAAAATCTGGACAGAAAGGACCGTAGGCAAATAATACTCTGTTGAGTCAGAAAATTTCAGTGCGTGAAATTTTATTTATTTATTACACACATCGAAACAAAGCATTTTGTTCTCAAGATACAGGAATTTACAGTTAATCCAGCTATTTTTGATAAGGGCAGAACTGTTGCATGGACCATTTGATTTTCAGGGGGAATTGGTTGTCTTTTCATGTGGACCCAGATTTTTTTTTCGGCAAACTTAGGGCCAGGATAATTTTATCTAAGAAAACCCAGATGCCCCCCCTCCCCCCTCAGAAAAATTAAATGGTCTGTACCTTGGAGGCCAAATTTTCTCTTTGAGCATGTTGAGATCAGTTTATTCCACCCTTCCTGGACAAATAATTTTTTCCCTCAAATTTCAGGATATTATAAATATTTATTTCCGGACCAGGCCCCCTGAAGTTAAATGGTCGGTCCTTTAGGGATATTTGAACTTGAATCCGGGTCTGTTTGTTCTAATTCACGTTGCCCTAGGGCCTGTTCACTCTACTTCTTGTTCGTCCTAGGTCTGTTCACGCTGATTTTTCATACATGTTTCATATATTTTATTGTTTGTTGGAAATTTCACCAACTTTTTATCTTGTTTTTGCTGTATATTTTCTATCATTTAATTTATCTGTAAGTTATATAATCACTGTGATACAATTTTATTGTATTGTCTAACATGTCTAAATTGTTTTACATGTATATACGTTTGTGTGCTTTGTGATTTTTTTTCCCTTCATAAATTTGTTTTACTGTATTGAGACTTTAAATCAAGGTGTGCCTTGACTTATCGTGTTCTGTATTTGCTTACATTTATACATTTTATTCATTAACTCGGAGAGAACAGACACCATGTATTTCCTCTTCATATATACATGGTTTTACATTACTAATTTTTGGGGCCCTTTATAGCTTGCTGTTCAGTGTGAGCCAAGGCTCCATGTTGAAGGCCGTACCTTGACCTATAATGGTTTACTTTTATAAATTGTTATTTGGATGGAGAGTTGTCTAATTGGCACTCATACCACATCTTCCTATATCTATCATGTCTATGTATATATGTTACAGTGAATTTGTATAATCAGGGATTATCATGGTAGAATCCCTGATTTTTCAGGGAATATGTAGAATCACTGAAATCATTAGTAATTATATATAATCCCTGAACATGACTGATTTTACACTCACTGAACATTTGAATGATTATTCTACAAACTCCTAATATGATTTCAGGGATTATCAATAATTTAAGATTCCTTTGTTTGATAATTTTTTAATATAATAAGACAAATTATAATATTTTTCTTTCATATTCCTTTCCAAATGAGATAATTCTGCTTTTAAACACAGAGGGTGATCTTAAAGATATAACTAACACAGAGTTTTTAGAAAAGTTGAAGACTTCAAAATTATTAAAGTATTTTTAATTGCAAAGCGAACCTAGGGCGAACGAAATCCATGGGCGAGCGAACTCACCGCAAACTGACCTAGGCCAGGGCAAACATGTAACTAGAGTGAAACGGTCCTGTTACCCTTTAACTTGAAATGCCGGGGTGAGGAGGGGATTTGATTTATTTTTCTCAGTAAGAATAAGGATTTATAACGTTGGTGAGACCATGCCAGAACATTTAATTATTCTTTGAGGTGGCTTTATTATTCTGTATGAAAGATATTTTCATACAGCATAATAATGCCACCTCAAAAAGATCCTCTATCAAATTAGTCTTTTCTAGTCAAATAATTATGACGTCTGGCTAGGCTATTTTAATTTTGTTTCTGGGACGCCTTCCTACGTCATAGGAAATCGTCCCAGAAAAAAATAATTAAAATAGCCTTGCCAGCCGTCATAGACGCAGGAAGGCGTCCCAGAAAAAAAATTAAAATAGCCTTGCCAGACGTCATAATTATTTGGACTGGTCTTTTTCCTGAAAATTCAGGATCATAATAAGTGTTGTTTGTTTCGGAATTTTAAACAAAAGCCCCCCTGTTTTAGATTTAAATGGTCGGTACTTTATAGAACTGAGTATGGCTGATCACTTAACATCTTGAATGTGTCGAAGTGACTGCAAACTTTCTGCAAAAATAGTGGTGAAAAATACGCTATATTCTAACATGTCTTACCTAGTTCATGGGAAGTATAATAAAGGGGAAAGATACGAACCTTATTGTATGTGTATAATACCTCCTACTAAGGAGCATCACCATAAGGTATGCTGTAGAGGAGGACATATTAGCACATTGTTTCGGCCGTGACAGATTAATGTGAGCATTTGCCTATCCAGTTTCAAAGACAGGCCGTGACGGGTCTTACTAACAGAAAGTTAACCATCCCAAAACATAAATAAACAATACAAGACCATGCTTGCATAATTAAATGCATACATGTTAGGGTCCCATTAAAACAAGAAATGAAACATACAAAACAAAACACATTGAAATAAAATAAGAATTTGAGTAATACACTAAAGAGAAATAACTTTATTAGCCTCATATACCATATATATACGAACCCATATACATTGACACTCACCACAGGCACTTGTCTCATAATTTTTACTATATACCTTAAGGTGGTATGGGTGTCTTCCGCCATCTTGGATTGTTAAAACAGAGAACCTAAGGTCCAGATTTTCTATCAAGTTACCAAAATTTGATGCAGGAATGCAGATATTTAATGTGAATTTTCATTTAAAAGAACCAATTTATAAGAATATAACTTATAAATATTAATATTTTACAAGTTTAGATTATTTTGGTTGTTTTAAATGTTTTAAATTGGCATTTTAAGGGAGGTAACTCAAAAACAGTGTATTTTCTGAAGGAATCTACATGGAATTTTCCTATTTTGTATTTTAGCCGGAAATAACGTACGGTGACCCTATCTTTTCTTTTGATATTCTCAAAGCATTGTCTGAAAGCTACCTTTTCCTAATTTATTTTACAATTCTATCATTTTGTTTAGTTTCTTATCACAAAATGGTGTTTTTCCTGTATAATCCATACAAAATGTGTCATTTTGTCACAACCTGTAGCTTGAAAAATGCACGGTGACCTATCTTTTTATTATATTTTGAACATATATCAATAGATACTACTTTTGGCAAAGTATGAACAAATTCTATCATTTTTATTTTAGACTCCCATACCACCTTAATAAGTGCCTGTGACACTAACCAAACAAAAGAAAATCCTTTTCAAAGCTATTATATGTATATCTTTTTACCAAGAGTTTTTGGAAATCGTTCTTATATATCATATCTCCTAACTATATTGAGGGTCTATATTTTGACTGAAATAGTTTAGGTACATCGCAAAATACGCATATTGGTGGCAGAAGTAATTCATGCCTTATCCTGGAGCTCCTTCATTACGATTAATGGGACGGAATCGTAATCCTAACGAAAGAGTATTGGAAGTCGGATAACGTTATTGTAACTATAGGGGAACATGGACGTGCAATCGTCAGTACCTAGATGACAGGGGTCTATATGAATTTTCGTCGCCGCGGATTATTGGCCCAAAACAGTGAGTGCTTTTAATAATATAATAAAATCAATAAAATGCTTTATAAAATACTTCTGAAGGAATTAAACGATCGTGTTCGTTTACAGTATGACTTCTAAGGTTAATTTCTGTGTCATTTGGTCTCTTGTGAAGAGTTGTCTCATTGACAATTACACCACATCTTCTTTTTATATTTACCATATAAAAAGAAGATGTGGTGTAATTAATGACACAATTCTTCACAAGAGATCAATATTCAGAAATTAACAAATGAAATCACCGTACGGCCTTCAACAATGAGCAAAGCCCATACCGCATAGTCAGTTATAAAGGCCCCGAAATGACAAATGTAAAACAAATCAAATAAGAAAACTAAGGGCCTAATTAATGTATAAATAAATGAACGAAAAACAAATATTTTTGTTTTATGTGTTACATATTTGTTTTCGTTCATTTTTATATAAATAAGGTCGTTAGTTTTCTCGTTTGAATTGTTTTACATTGTCATATCGGGGCCTTCTATAGCTGAGTATGCGGTATGGATTTGCTCATTGTTGAAGGCCGTACTGTGACCTATAGTTGTTAATTTCTGTGTCATTTTGGTCCCTTGTGGAGAGTTGTCTCATTGGCAATCATACCCCTCTTCTTTTCTATATGTAACACAACAACAAACGACAACCACTGAATTGCAGGTTCCTGACTTGGGACAGGCACATACATACATAATGTGGCGGGGTTAAACATGTTAGCGGGATCCCAACCCTCCCTTAACCTGGGACAGTGGTGTAACAGTACAAGTTCAACATAAGACATGTTTGTTTACTGTAAAATTGACTAATTGACGAATTTGTGAAATTGCTTCAATCACATATTGCCATACAGATTTCTTACCCGTATCATATATTCCTATGTGAATGCACCTATAATAGTGAAACATCCTTATCACATCAAATATTGGAAGTAACTTTCCGGGCTTCTTTATCATGCATATCGAGTGAACAGTCATTCAAACAAGCTTTGAAACACACAAATCATACTTACTCCTTCCGCCGGGTTGCTTGCCACCTATTGATCCGCCATTTTGTAATCAGTTAACACGTGATAACTAACAATCCAAGATCTCGATTAAATAATCCGAGATAACGATATAATAATCCGAGATCTCAATATAACAGTTTCGTTTTCTCGAGATAACGATATATTTTTTATCGAGATAACGATTTAATAATCCGAGATCTCGATATAACAATTTCGTTTTATCGAGATAACGATATTATAATCCGAGATCTCGATATAACAGTTTCGTTTTCTCGAGATAACGATATAATAATCCGAGATCTCGATATAACAGTTTCGTTTTCTCGAGATAACGATATATTTTTTATCGAGATCTCGATATATTAAACCGAGATAACGATTTAATAATCCGAGATCTCGATATAATAATCCGAGATCTCGATATAATAATCCGAGATAACGATTTAATAATCCGAGATCTCGATTTAATAAATCGAGATAACGATATAATAATCCGAGATCTCGATATAACAATTTCGTTTTATCGAGATAACGATATATTTTTTATCGAGATCTCGTTAAAACGGTAATATTTTATCGTGATCTCGAATTAAAAAAAATATTTTCTTATTTTTTGTGTGTCCCCTTACGGCTTCCGTACAGATGCTGTGATTGTTGGTTAATTCAACTATATTTATGTTATGTCTTTGGTACTTTGCTTGACAACAGCTACTTATTTACCTATCCGATTAGTGTATTCTTTTTACACTTTAGACTTTAATTGGTGAAAAAGGTTTGGGAGAAAATTACCAGACTGAGTTTGCTCGTAATGAACAGTATTTTAGCATTCTCGTGAAAGTTAAATTTAACTAGTGAAGATCAGTGAAGGCACGCTTGTTGGAATTTAACTTCAGTTATCGTAAGTGAAAATTGTCGCTACCAACTCGCAACTGAGGGAGAATCATTACTTAATCCAATATTATACTCCCAAGGATACCATTAACTTCAAGTTATTATTGTATTTTATGTGGTTTCCCGCGAGATTGTACAGCTTCTTGCTCAAAAATGAAATCGAATTGTTCATGTAAATGCACCAGTTGCACATTTGGAAAATCTCTTCAAAGATGCTCGAAGCTTAAATATTTGGAAAGCTGATACGTACATCAATCGTTGAGTAAGAGTAGAAGAAATAACTTAAAAGATAACTAAAGAAATATAGCTAAATCCGGCTTAGTATACAGAGTTATGCATGAGAAAAATTATCTTTAATTGCAAAATGTTGAAAGTTTGTCTCAGCTTAGAAGTTACATTTTGAGGCTAATAAAAAATAGAAAACGTGCATCATACGTTACTTTCTTTTGAACTTCAGAAGTATTAAGGCTTCTACAAAAGTTAATATTAACATAGCCTTTATGACACAATTTGACTGTGAAGCTAATTCCAGGAAAATTGTTTCTACTTTACACGAATATTAAAACTAATTTGTCACTCGTGAATAGAAAAATATAATACACATCTTGACTGATTATCTTTTGGGCGAGGGTTGTCATCTATTTTACTTTAAGCTTGTATAATTCTAATAGTATTTTGTCTAATTTTGCCATTTTATTGAATTAATTGTAAATCAGAGGCTGTAGACTCTCCTGACCAGTGCTCGGTAATTTAACATTGGTTTTTACTGTTTACCGACATAATCGTGCAAACTAATTCATGACCTTTTGTTTTATCAAAGTTGACCTTATTTGAAATAAAAGGACCTGATTGGTTGTTTAATTCCTATTGTGACGTCACCTTGGGGCATGCTTGATTCACATGCCAAAAATGTGCCAAATTCGAATACAACTTTACCAGTTCTCGATAATGTTATAAAAACCTCAGAATAAAAATAAAATAAGAACTATGATGTCTATTTAATAAAATGAACATTTTACTGATAATTGGCATTTAAATTTTACTGAAATGATAATCGATTCACAGAAATTCAGAGATTCTAAATTTTATCAAAATGTGTATTGTTTGGAAAACTATTTTTCCGCAAAAAATCTTCATAGTTCATTATTCCTCAGACTGTACACAAACATTGCAGTACCACGGCTCATCAGTGACATATCAAACACCCAAACCAGAATATACATGAAAGGACAAGCAAGTTTACCCAAAATATATTGTTTACATAAAAATGGCGGCGGTCAAGTGAACATATGAAGGGGCTCTAGGGGGACAAAAAATGATGTTACAAATCCCCTGGATTGAATATTACTGTAGGAATCACATTATTTGAATTCTGAATGATTTTATAATTGATCCATGTTATTTCTAACTACTAAATGTTTACTTAAAGTTTTTTTTTAAACTTGATTCCAAGAGCGATCTTTTCAACTTCGATTCACCACTGTCGATTTATCGTCTGTTTTTAATTTCCCGTTAAGTTAAGAGCATGCGAAATGTACATTTCCTGTAAAGCCCCTTTTAAGGTATGAATACAACAAATATTTTAGTTCAAAAGTGTTTTATTTTCATAAAAAAAAAAACATTTCTGTAGCGGGTTATCGAGCACTGGTCGTTATCGAGCACTGGTCAGGGGAGTCTATTACCAATGGGATGTCGAGTATTTTGAACGTTGCAATGTATTATTAAAACTCACATATTAAACATTCGACTCTTCAAATCAGATAAGAAAGTCTTAAATAAATTTGATATTAGGTAAATTTGGCTCTAAATCTGATCTTCTCAATTAAAACAAGATTAAGTCGTTAGAACCGTGTCGATGATTTCATTGCATTTATCTCCGGTTGCAATCTTGTTGAAATACAGATTCTCTTTGTCAACCATTTTCTCATGACTTGGTATCCATCATGGTCGGCCTTTTAAGTTTAAAAAAAAAATCTTTTCCTCTAAAACTACCGGACCAAATTTAACCAAATTTTGCCACAATCATCATTCGGGTTTTTAGTTTTGAAAATGTGTCCGATGATCTGGCCTGCTAACCTACATGGCCAACAAAAACAACGGGGTAAAATGTAAGTTTTGTCTATTATCTTTCAGTCCGCTATGAATAGAAGAGAGGCGAAAGATACCAAAGGGATATTCAAACTCATAAGTCGAAAATAAACTGACAACGCCATGGCTAAAAAAGAAAAAGACAAACAGAAAAACATTAGTACACAAAACACAACATAGAAAACTAAACACTGAGCAACACGAACCCCACCAAAAACTCGGGTTGATCTCATTTGCTCCGGAAGGATAAGCAGATCCTCCTCCACCTGTGGCACCCCTCGTGTTGCTCATGTTAGTACAAACCCGGTGATAAGTCTAATTCGGTAGGTCACATTCGGGGAAAAGGTGGACGGGATTGTAGTTCCGACAATTGGAGCAAATCTGCTGTCATCTGTGAAACGGATATTCCATAACGGTCAACAAAAATCGTGATGGCGTCCGTAAAATTTACGAAGGATGATTTCAACTTCACCACTTGAAACTCTTGGTTTAATAGCTTCCTTGTGAGCAGCAACCCTCTATCAAGGAAATCATGATAGGAAAAACGAGCCCTGGAATATCATATCAACTGGGAGATATATACTCCGAATGCAGGCGCTGCTCGAATGTTGCTACATAGAGATGGAAAGTTCACAATTAGGAAACTGAAATCATCTCTTTTGTCGTACAGTTTTGTTTACAACCGACCCTCATTGTCAATTTCTAGATGTAAGTCAAGATATGAGGCAGACTTAACTGTATCTGTTGTATCCTTTATCTCAAGTTCGATGGGATAGATGCGTTCAACATACTCACCAACTTTTGAATTATTTAGTGAGAGAACATCCTCTTTATAGCGGAAAGTAAAGTTAAAAGATACTGCTAACTTCTTTTCTTTCTTCCTAAGAAGTTCCTGTATGAAGTCAGCCTCATATGAATAAAGGAACAAGTCGTCAAGAAAAAAATCTAACAAGGCAGAAATGTTTAGAATGTTGAGATCGACCTACTGTCCATTTACATCAAAACTGCCAGACGACTGCGTGTATGATTTATTGCCCTTAAATGACAGATTTTAACATTTTTTCTCATATTTGCCTATTACCTTAAAAACTATAAAAGATGTGAAAATAATAAAAAAAAAAAAAAAACACATCTGGCAATTTTGTTTCTCTCTTTCAGATACATATATGACGTCTTTTCAATCATTATAATTTTTCCAACAAGTACTTGCATCTCATATATAATTATCCAAGTCAATTTGAGATTTGGGATAATCCATAGACAAGAAAATCTACTCATTATTTAGATCATTTCCTTAAAATTGAAGTCGATGGTTGATTCAAAAATCGGTTATATAACAAACTTGAGAATTTCATTCTCTTGTTGTAAACTTACCGTTCTGGAGTTATAACTTATCCCCTGCACTTTTGTATGGAGTAAACTTATCTCATCTGATACAACATGCCAGAACATGTTCCCATTATGTCAATAATAATACTCACTCGAAAACAAATTCAGCGAAAATATGAGAAAGAATAATTGAAATTGTCACTTAACAAGTTCCATGATTGCTCTTACGAATGATTTGATTGCTACAGTGTTTAAGTTTCATAACTTTGTCTAAAGGCATTTTATTTTTAAGAGATGAAATCCCTCCATTGAAGTCTATCCGACATGACAAATTTTTAACAAGATCCTAGCCTTGCTATTTGCAACTGATTTTAGAATTGAATTATGGGAAAGGAGTGGATATTGAGCAGGATGCTTAACCTGTTGGTGCACCATGGTTGGTGCTTACCCTGTTGGTGCACCTAACTTCTGTTTGCAGTTTATTATTCCTACTGCTTTAATTTGTGTGTTTGGACCCGACATCTATATTCAAGATACTGGGGTAATAATAGACATATTCTGACATGATGTAGAATTATGGGAGCATTTCTGTTTGACATTCTCCTGTTCAAACTTCAATAGCAGGATGCTATGAGTGCACAAGATATTTTATGCAGACTGACCTTAAATTTCTGAACTGTTTCTTTTACAGCACAGACATGTCCAAGCCTATTACACTGCAAGTTTTGTGAACATCTAGATTGTTTAAGTTTGCAAATGACAAACATACAACTGAGGTTTTACTTATTTTTTTAAAGATGGGTTCCATTATATTTTAGATGGAAACATAAACACTTGACATTTGAATCATTCTTATTCTATTATAAGAAAGAAGATAACGATGAAAGAATGCAATACCTTAAAACAAAACGTCTTGAGTCGTAAACATATATTTTAATAAAATTTAGGATTTCAATAAAATACAAAAATGTAAAGTAGTAAATAGAAAAATCAATAATGAAAGAGAAATCATTGGAATGTATAGTAATGGACATACATTTACACAAAATGGGTTCTTAATCATTATACTAGTACTGATTTGAGTTATTCATTATCTTTTTATGATTATATTACTTATTGTACGTTCTGCACTTTCTTACTATGACGCATACTCAAATGGTCAAGAATTTCATCCGATTCTCATTTGAATAGCAAAACTGAAAATGTCAACAATTCTTTCCTATATAAAATGCATATTCTTATCTACATTATTATCTAGCCACCATCTAGTAAATAAATTTCTTGAAAGTTCAGTTATGGATAGTTTTCTGAATTCTGATATTCGCTATATAATGTAATAAATCAAATATGAGAATTTAAGTCAAGTCGCTGATCATGAATTTGTTAGCTGATGCTCCTTTAAAATTGTGACTTGTTATATTTTATCAATGTAAGGTAATCCTTGCCTTATTACTTACATTTTATCATTTGCAACATGGATGAAATAAAATAATTGAACAAATTTAAGCATCCAGGCCTAATCAGATTCCTTACAAATATTAATACACTTTTTCAGACACACGTCCCTTTTATTTCAACCAACATATTTTATCCATAATGGTTTTTTTTAGTTTTATTTTAACATCTAAATAATATTAAATATCATTAATCCATAAAAAAACTTATGCTCAGATATATCTTCTGTAATATGGAGGTATAAAGTACTATAGATCATGTGTTAACATTACATATATTGCACTTTTAAATACAAATGGGTATACACATTATTATGACTCGAGTATAAATAAAATTAAACCAATTACACATACAGTCTATTATCAGTTTTTCTTAACAGGTAACAAATATTCTATGATATGTAATCTCATATAAAAATAAAAACTTGCAATAATATTAAATGGCATATCACACATGTTTTCATGATAATTTCAAACTACATTATTCCATGAAACTGTAGTAAAGTGCAATCTGGTAGAAGTTCACAAGAAACATTTGTTAACATGGACTTTTATCTTTAATTACTAAATAAATCATTAAATGTTTATTTCAGTGACAAGTTTAATAAAATAGGTTTTTCCTTTCTAGGAATGTTCACCCCAAAATCCTGAAAAATGTAAAATAATTTAGGATTTATAGAACTCTGAGGAAATTGGTTACCAGGTCTGTATGTACCTGGTAATAGCCAAACACGAAGAAAGATTTTAATAATACCTTATGGTTAACTAATTGACACTTCAAATGATGAATTTTAGACCTGGTTTCATCCCTTATTTGAACTCTGAATTGCTTAGAAAATATAAATTTATAGATTTCAGAGCAAAAGTATAAAACAGTAAGAGTGTAATATCTATGAATTCATGCGTTTATCACATTTGCATATAATAAAACAAATATATTTCCACACCAAAAAAAACATTTTTTCTGTCTTCTTTCAAGATTTAAATCATTCACACATAATAATCTATTTCATTTATCATCCCACATATAGGATTTCCAAAAGAAAGTTTTACCTTCCATTTTCAGATCTATGACTATTTTGGATAAATAAACTCATCATCGATATTGGAGTTTTCCTATATTGATTGTTAAAAAGAAGCACAATCCTGATTAGTTCTGTAAACCTGTCATTTTAAATGTCCATGCCCATTCACATGGCATTGTTTCCACAGATAAAGGTGGTATCTGTATATTGATTCCTTTCCCACCAGCTCCAGCTGTCCATGTCACTTTTTCAGGATATCCCAACATGCTGACAGTTGTATCCTTCGATGTTATAGGGGCTCCAAGTTTTACCAAGTTATTGTCGGGCCATTCCAGCAGTATTGCATAAACATCAGTTTCTGTAGCACCCTTCTTCATTGTATACCTTTCAAAAGATAATTCAGTATTGTATACTACTTGAGTTTTTAAGATTACAAAAACATGAAGACATTGTCTAAAAAAACATTTAATACACAAAAATAAAAAAATCAGATTTTTTTGGTCTCACAATTGTTATTATCCTAAGCATTCTACAAGCAGATTTATAAGTGTTTTTTAACTCCTAGTGGATAAAATACACTGATTCAATTTCCCCTGTAAAATGTTAAACTTAAAATGTGTATAGGGAATTCTGGAAGTGTTAGTAGCGAAAAATCTATCCAGTACATTTAATATCTGCATTTGCATTATCATCCCAGATACTTTTATACAAATCATATGACCTTAAATTTTTTCAATAAGACTTGATAAACTTTCATTCATAAATTTATCAATATTTATGGTATATCTTTTATATGTGTAGCGTTGGAAGTTTTCAGAAAAGTATTTCAAAACATACTGGTATAATCAAGAAACTGTTTATCACCTATATGACAATTTATTATTTATTCAGTAAACAAGAATGCACACACAGAAATATTTCTATTTACAAAATAATCAACTAGATATTTTTTATCTTAGTTCGAAATTTAACTATAAGTTAATTATCATTTGATAAAATATATTTTTTAATTAAAATTTAATGATTGGTTGTACATCAGTAAACTATTTTCACATACCACACATTTTTAACTACAGTGTCATTCTGGTGAACCCAGGGTTTAGTTCCATAGATTCCATCTCCATTTACACGCAGCCATTGTCCCATCTGACGGAGTCTCTCTTCATAAATAGGACTAATCTTTCCATATTTTGTAGGACCAACGTTCATCAACATATTACCTCCACAGCTAAATGTAAATATTAAAAAAATACATTAAGTTTATTAAATTTATACTTGTTTGAACAAAATGAAATATGTACCATTAATGAGCAAATAAAAAATAGAACAATTGCTGGGTGAAGTTTCTTTAAATTCCATTAAGTTTCTGATGTCTAAATGATGACAAAGCAGGTGTCTGGTGGTTAGTTGTTTCATAGGCAATCATACATCTCCTTATTCTATAAAGCCCACAAAGGAATGTAGTATCCCATATCGGACATGGTGACTTTCTTCTTTTTCTGGGAGACAAAAAAGTGGACTTATGTACTAGCATGAAAATTTTTATTAATGAATACCCAGTGCTTTCTTTATTACCTGACAGTAGAAATAAACTGTGTTAAAAGATCCTCTATTGTAAGGTAGTCTTCAAGCCTAGCATTTCTGCGGTATCCCCAGGAATATTTGTCTATTGTCATAGCATTCTCCCATTTGTGTTTCTGCACCTTGCCTTAGAAAATAACATAAAAATCTTTTATTCACCTTTGAAATGAATTCATTATTCTTATTCTACTTCTCCTAAACTGATACTTCATATTACACAATGTAAATTACTGGACTGTTATTGTCATTCAACCTCATTCCATGTTATTGCATTATCACCTTTTAAAATAAACTGCTTCAATTTGTTTATTGCATAATCAAACTTTATAATTCAAGTGAGTTTACTTAGTTTGTTTGCTTCCTGTCTTTCAAGAAAATCTAAATGGATTTCCAATGCTTAACAGATACACCATTATTACTCTCTTGGTATCTTTAACATTCAGTACATCAACAAATAAAAAGAAACTAAATTTGACTCTATGAATTAACTCTAGTAGTGGACATACATGTAGTACTCCAAGGTATAATAAACCTTTCACAGTATCCAATTTTATAAAAGTAATGAAAACCATGGAAGTAAGAGAGAATAAGCATATATAACATTGTAAAAACCTGGATTATATCGATCAGAACATGTATAAAATCCACCATGTTTACAGGAACATCCAGATCCCCATCTATCATTGGTCACTACTGTATCTTTTACAGGACTGCAATGTTGAACAAAAGGCTTAAACAAGTTGTATAAATATAACTGTTAAAATTAAACACAGGGTTCTCACAAAGGATTTTTCAAAGGCGAGTCATGGGAATCATCCTTTTTTGCCATGGCGAGTCCAATTGTGAGAAGAAATAATTTTATTGTTATATAATTTAGTATTTCAGTCTCCCTTATAATAACAAGGATATTTACTATTACCAGTCTGGTGTAAAAATTCTTAATTATATAAACTTTAGTTAATTTTAAAATTGAGAAATACATAAAAAAAGTTAAGCAGCAGAGGCGGATTTAGAGGGTTTTCCAGGGGGCCTGGGACCCCCCTTTTGTGGGAAAAATTTGGTTGATTATTTAGGGAATCACTGAAGCATGACTGGAGCGGCCCCCTCTTAGGAAGTCAGTGGGCCCCCCTTATGAAAATTTCTGGATCCGCCACTGAGCAGTAGCATAATCCTCTTTATCTGATGCTTGTGAAAACAATTTATGAGAATAAATGATGGTAAATTTTACATTCAATGTCTTATATTAAGATAGGTGAAACCACCTTACCCTAAAATATACTTTGATAAGGGACATCTTATACAAAAATGTTAATGTTAGTAAAATATCATTTATGGATAAACCTGTTGCTGAAGTTTAATTTTAACCAATGCTACATGTTAATTTGCAATGTGATTCAAATATGTATATTTTGACTTGTTAATTACACCTAACCAAACTGCTGAACAGTAGTAAGAATTCAATCTGCCTCACAAACTTAGATACCATAAGGGCAATCTCAAATGCAACAAACCTGTCTGTGTCTGATTGTAAAAATCACTACCCAACAAATTTTTACAAAAATGTTTAGGAAATTTAAGTTCATTAAAATCCTGGACAATTTGTACACAGATATAAACCATTACAAATCTAAGAGCTCAGTCTGCTACATTTTATATTATTTGTGGGTTGTAATTTTTGCAATTTAAATTGCATATGAATTATAACTAAATATCTAAATACAGTGAAAAATGGCTGTCTTTTACTGGTTGGAACATTTTATCTGTAGCTACTCTGATAATTGAAGTGGATACTGACCTTTCATTATAAAGCCAAGCCAGGAAGTTGGTTGAATTCCAGTAGGCATCAGCAGCCTCCCAGTCTCCATCAGACCATATAACTTCAGGTTTGTATGCATTCACCAGTTCATATAATTCAGGCATAGTCTTAGTCTAGAAAATGTTATATCATTTTGAGATCACTTTTGCAAGTACTAACACCATATTCATATTTGTATAAATATATCTTAATCTCTTTTTAACCTTATGTAGATAATTTGTTGATTATCTAATTTTACAAGGATCTACAATCCCAAAAAAGATATATGGGATAAATATAGACCAACTAAAAGGTTTATACCCGCTGCATTTGTTTGCACCTGTCCTAAGTCAGGTACCTGATGTTCAGTGGTTGTCGTTTGTTGATGTGGTTGATAAGTGTTTCTCGTTTCTCGTTTTATATATAGATTAGGCTGTTGGTTTTCCTGTTTGAATGGTTTTACACTAGTCATTTTATGGGCCCTTTATAGCTTGCTGTTCGTGTAAGCCAAAGCTCCGTGTTGAAGGCCGTATTTTGACCTATAATGGTTTACTTTTACAAATTGTGACTTGAATGGAGAGTTGTCTCATTGGCACTCATACCACATCTTCAAAAATATCTATTGATTTATCCATGAATTCTTGCTAAAATGATTCATAACAGTTATAATCATAAATACATTTTGAACAAATTTTCATTTTAAAAAATAATATAACAATACAATATCTAAGGCTGAAAAGTTTAACTTACAAGGCAATGGCTGTACTATTTTGGAACATTCTGTTTTTAAAAATTTGGCTTAATCCTAAACTTTTAACCCCAGCTTTCATGAAGAGAGACTTGATTGTGAAACAGTGTGAGGATCTGAATGGGGTTTTAATTTTTGTATTCCTATATTTTATAGGCTATTTTTTTCTATTTGTTTGGTCCATTATTCTCTAAGGTAAACCCTATTCAGACACTCGTGTGTCATGCACACTAAAATTATAGGTTATTTCCCTCTATGAAATGCAGCTATCATCTGTTTCATTTGAAAAAAAACAAATTCCTAATATCCACTACATGTCAGGTAGCAAAACGAAAACAGGAGCACTGTTTTTACTATTGGTATGATTATCCGTAGTTTAAAATATATGTTAAATGTGAACAATAAATCTAAAGAAAATGCTTGAATAGACATGATAGATGATGAAACAAATATATTAATCAGTTTCTAAAAACATTACCCTGACAAAGTCTTGTTTCTTAAATCCTGACTCTTTGTCATCCAAATATCTTGGGTTAAACCATTCAAACAGAGAGTGATATAATCCAAATTTCATCTGTGTTTTTGCTCTAACTGCAGCAGCTAACTCTCCTGTAAAATATACACAATAATAAAACTCATTTTTACATAATTTATGTTACTTTTGATAGTGTGTTTTTCATTAAGCATGTTCAAATAATAAAGAACAAATTGTTTACTTTTTGAGGTTATTGAATTCGAAGCATGACCAAGGGGATGGTCCTTATATTAAGTGGAAAGAACTGCATACCAAGTATCACTGGTGTATCATAATAACTTATTGTGTGATGGAGTTAATCAGGAGACTTGTCCGAAGTTTCTTTAGTCCTAAGCCAGTAATAATTTTAGTGAAGCTAGCATCTGCTTTAGTCATGTCAGTTGCCTCCTTCAGGATAGTTCATGTAAACACAAATGTTCAAAATCTTTGGATATCAGGATTTCCATTTGAGCAAAAAGACTGATCTGCAATGCATTTTGAGAGAATCAAGTAAGCATCAACCAAAGATGAAAAAGATAAATATTTCTGTAAGTGGTGAATAGAAGTGCTTTGATTAATAAAATTATGTCATTTGCTTCTTGATTAAAAAAACCCAATATAATGTGCATTGTATTCTTACATGTATATATAAAAACTAAATTTTTCAATATATATACATGATATATGTATAATATCTCAATAGTATAGTAGTGAAGTTAAATAATAAATTTTCAGTTCTAATGACTTTGTTTTACAGTCAAATTTACTTATTCTATCTTCTGATGTACAAAAAAAGTACCTATGATAACATGATCATAAGAATTGTTAACTATATATATTTTTTATCTTCTTCCATAAGACATAAAAGCTAGAAGAAATGTTGAGCAAAATTTAACATGTAAATTGGACAACAGAAAAAACACAGATTATATACTGTACATGTAAAATGTCCAACCTATATTTTTTAAATATCAACATAACTCATAAATGTATAGAGTGCTTTCAATTAATTTTCTATTCTTTTGTTGATAACTGAGTATAATACTGATCAATAGATGCATATGTTTATATAACAAATAGTATTATAAAATTCTTACCAACAAGATCTCTGTTAGGACCAGTAGCATTAGAATTCCAGTTAAAGGAATACTTGGATGGCCAATTTGTGTAACCTTCATGATGTTTACTGACTAATACAATGTATCTATAATATAAATGCAGTGAATTAAAATCAATCTACATGTAGAAAATGGCAAGATGATGAAAAAGTATTAGCAAAAATACCAAACTCCAAGGAATCAATCAAAGAGCTGAAGAGCTCTGAGGGGAAAGACGGCCATTGTTTCTTTTTTTTTTTTTGGGGGGGGGGGGATCTTTTGATAGTCTTCATATAAAGAATGAAAAAAAGAACACCTAGAATATGTAGAAAGGTTGACAATATTGAAATCAATTGCTGTGTAATGTAATTTCGTTTCCTTAGTTAAGGATTCAATTTGGACCAATGGAAGAGATCTGCATCTTCTAAATCATACAATTAAAGTTGAAAGTTAATTATCTAAAATTCAACTGAATTCTATCATTTAACAAATATTACAATATTTTTTGAAATTTTAATTGTGTACCACTGAACTGCAGGCTAGGGCCATTTTCCTTTTTTTGTGACAGTACTCTAAGATTTTAATTTTTTTTCTCAAGAAAGTGAGGACTGAAAAATCTATTCAGTTTTAAATTTCCATTGATAAAGTTCCCAATTACAACTCTCATCACAGGGATACAGGTACTAATAAAAACCAATATGATTGATGTAAACTGTGTGAAGCTTGTTTCCAAATCCTACATTTTGATATATTTGTAAATTTCATGAATAAATAGGTTTAAACTACAAAATGCAACATTTTTAATTATTTTTTTTTACCATTACAATGATTATGTTGGTACACAAAATTTAGTTTTAATAGAAGACTATTAATCATATACTAAATGTCACATTTTAAGTGTTCTGATACATTAACTTTTATTTTAGTGGATTATTACTCATCAATTGAGGTGCTCCTGTATTGGAGGAAGATTCTGAAAACAGAATTTTACAGAAAAATGAAAACTGTCGTTTCTCTCCCAATCTCATATATCCCCACGGCCATTGTTTACTGTGAAAGTTACAAGTTGACCTACAAATTAAAGCATTGAATGTTGATGTGTTTGAATCATCTATAGCAAACATAATTATGTTCAAATTGAACAAATACCAATTTTAAATTAGTACACGAACTCTGAGAATGATTTAAATAATCAGTAAAGGATATCCCTGCTTCTACGTAGTGTGGCATTCCAACAATGACGTCACTATAATGTAGGTTGGATATATTTAGAATATCTCGTCATTCTGATTTTTCCGGATTGTAAAAGAAACGTAAATAGTGTAAGGAAAGCTGAAGATACGATAATTTCGAGAAACAGAAGGAAATGTGTTAAAAGTGTTTAAAGTCAATCTATTCATTTGTGTGTCTCCTTCTCATCAATCTCAGTAAGATTTTTGGGGGTGTTTTCCACACTATAAAAACAAAATGAATGACGTGAGGGGATGTCAGTCTGGTCAACCACATAGGGGATTGACGGCTTGAAGTCGTCTTTCCCAAAAACTTTGTGAAGGGTTCTCGCCTGTGATTGCTGCTGTCAGTGTAAATGTGTAATATTCGCTGTTAAATGTATGTCCTGATGAAGATTTATAAGTAAAATACAGATTTTATTTTAAATCAATATTTTTCTTCAGATGCCATTTCTTAATCTTGAAGATTAGCTTCCATCCAAGTTTTATAACAATAAATGAAGGTCTACAAATCTATTATGTCAAAATAACTTAATCCCAGACTGTGTGTAAATTAAATGTTAACTACAAAAAAAAAGTCCATTTATTTTACAGTAAAATACTGACAAAGGCAAAAATATATTTTCAAAATTTTGCTTAACATTATCTCTAAATGGTTTCCAAGTAGGTCAACCATAAATTATTTTGTCTTCCCTCAGGGAAAAAGACAATATAATCTAGGAAAGCCTGCTATGAATGATTCCAACAACAGAAATATGTTTGTTATACAACCTTTTGTAGATAATTTAATATAGATTTATGACATAACAAGTTTCAGTGGGATAGACAACCGTGATTTACAATATAAAGAAGTTCACAACCAAGTGTCATTTCTCAAAAATGCAAGTTAGATAACTTGTGTTATTTTAACTGCATATAGGTTATTTATAGGTATAAGGTCCGTTCGCACTCTACACGTTCACCCCTAGGTTCGTTCGCACCCTTATAATTTGGTATTATTGTTGTGTGTTTGAAAATCATGATTGTTGTTTTAACTTGCTTTGATGTAAATACTGCATGTATTTAGCTTGGTATGAGTAAAACATTGAAGATTTAAAAAGAAAAACACGAAAGATAATTGATTTTAACAGCTTGGCCCCTTTGATCTCACTTTATTTTGAAACAAGGAAAAAATTTTATATCACAACACTAACCAAAACATAATTTAAGATTTATTCAGCACAAAAAAAACAAACAAAAAACGTGAGAATCTCACTTTATTTTGAAACAATGAAAACATAAATTTATAGCAATACACTAACCATGCTAACCAAAAGATGATTAAGATTTATTCAACACAAAAAACGAACGTTGTCAGAATCTCACTTTATATAGAAACAATGATTTTTTTTTTATAGCAATTCACTAACCAAAACATGATTAAGATTTATTCAACACAAAAAAATGTTGTCAGAATCTCACTTTATTTTGAAACAATTAATGAAAACAAAAATATTTACAGCAATACACTTACCAAAACTCGATTACAAAATTATTAAACACAAAACCAACAAAAAGGGTGCGAACGGACTTTGGGTGCGAATGTGTAGGAAAGTGAATGGGCGCGAACATCTTTTTGGGTGAACGGACCCAGATTCTTTATTTTCAGACAAGTGCTTGTGACAGTACCTCACTAGATACAAATGTACTTTCAGCAAGGGGTACTGAGCTGCAGTTTCTCATAATCGAACTATCAGACTTTTTTTTAACTTGCACATATATTTTCCTGCACCTTAGTTGTCACACCAAGCAATAGTGCGATAATACATGTACTCAAAAAATTTAGAGGACTGCACTGAAGAAGAAAAACAATTCTTACTTTGCACCAGAATCTTGAAACATTTCAGCCCATTCCTCTGGAACAAAAAATTCTGTTGTGAACATAGCTGCAAAATCTGCATAAGTAAAATCTGGACGGTAGTTTTTCTGCATGTAATCCACAATAGCCGGCATTGGTTTGCCTTTCCATTGCCACCAAAACCACTCCGATGAAAAGGCTGGTACAGAAAATACACCCCAGTGAATAAATATACCAAGCTTTGCATCATCATACCATGATGGAAGTGGTCTTGCATCTAAAGAATCCCATGTTGGATCGTATTTCAATGAATTAACAAACGAAAACAACAAAACAAAACAAACCAGGTAAGTGGCCATTTTGTTTTCACGTGATAAAAACAAAGACCATGTCTGTCACATGATATGTAAACTCAGGTATTACATGCCGACAAGAGGCTGAGCTAAAAGTTAGCGGGTCATTTCAAAAGATATTGTACAATAGATTTTTGACATGAAAACACAGCGGAACTATCAATACGATGCTAAATAGTCGTGGCAAAGTTATTTTGAACAGTCTCTGTCATTTCATCTATAAACCTCAAAGAAGTCATTTATAAGAAGTATGCCACAACGGTCGCATAGACCACACACACATCGAGCTCACCGAAATTGGGCAAATACACGAATCTGCATGTTTTTTTTCTATCAGTTGTTAATAATTCTTCATTTTTTGTTGTTGTTTGTGTTGGGTCATTCAAAGATAGAACGTAATCTATGTATTACTGGTAAATTATTAAACCAGGGATATCGTTACCATAAATTACTTAAAACCTTTACTAAATTTTTCCATAGATATAAAGATTTGGTTTTGAAGTTTGGTTGTACCTGTAGAAAACTTATTTCAAACGGGATAGCACATCCTCATTTTTACGGAAATGTTGTTAACCGTGCCCGGAAATTTAGAAATGATCCTTGTAAACTTATCGCTCCTTTAAATAAACTTATTCTAAAAGGTTACCAATTCAACACTGTAATAAGATCATTGAATATTGTTTTTATTGGTATAAATATTGATTTTGTTATCAGTAAATTAAAAGCAAACTAAAAGAGGGACGAAAGATACCAGAGGGACAGTCAAACTCATAGATCGAAAACAAACTGACAACGCCATGGCCAAAAATAAAAAAGACAAACAGACAAATATTAGTACAGATGACACAACATAGAAAACTAAAGACTAAGCAACACAAACCCCACCAAAAACTGGGGGTGATCTCAGGTGCTCCGGAAGGGTAAGCAGATCCTGCTCCACATGTGGCACCCGTCGTGTTGCTTATGTTATTACAAATCCGGTAAATAGTCTAATTCGGTAAGTCACATTCGTGAAAAGGGAAGGCTATTGTAGTTACGACATAAGGAACATATCCGATATCATCTGTGAAACGGTTATTCCATAACGGTCAACCAACTCGTGATGGCGTCCGTAAAATTTACGAAGGGATGATTTCAACTTAACCATTTGGAACTCTTGGTTTAATAGCTTCCTTGTGAGCAGCAATCCTCTATCAAGGAAATCATGATAGGAAACACAAGCCCGGGAATATCGTATCAATTGGGAGATATATACTCCGTATGCAGGCGCTGCTGGAATGTTGCTACATAGAAATGGAAAGTTCACAATTGGGAAGCTGAAAGCATCTCTTTTGTCGTAAAGTTTTGTTTTCAACCGACCCTCATTGTCAATTTCTAGATGTAAGTCAAGATATGAGGCAGACTTAACTGTATCTGTAGTATCCTTTATCTCTAGTTCGATGGGATAGATTCGTTCAACATAGTCACCAAATTTTGTATTATTTAGTGAGAGAACATCATCTATATAGCGGAACGTAAATATTACTAGTATGTTTATACATATACACATTCATGGATCTGCAATCTGTCGATACCTGTATCTTGGCACTGCACAAGGTCATGTTTTTCTCTGACTGTTTATGACGTCTTTACACTAAATCCATTGAATGTTGGATGTGTACGGATTGATAATTTAGTCTTAGATGCAGGATTTTTTTATCAGTTGTTAGTGGCTTTGAACTAGCTGTCAGATAACTGCGAGTACTCTCAGATCTGTTCCTAGTGTCTTTTTGTTGTTTGGATGTACAAGTACCCTGCCACGTCCACTTGTATTTTTGTCCATCTGATGAGTTAAGACTTTTTCAACTGATTTTTATAGTTCGTTCTTATGTTGTACTGTTATATCACTGTCCCAGGTTAGGGGGAGGGTTGGGATCCCGCTAACATGTTTAACCCCGCCACATTATGTATGTATGTGCCTGTCCCAAGTCAGGAGCCTGTAGTTCAGTGGTTGTCGTTTGTTTATGTGTTACATATTTGTTTTCGTTCATTTTTGTACATAAATAAGGCCGTTAGTTTTCTCGTTTGAATTGTTTTACATTGTCATTTCGGGGCCTTTTATAGCTGACTATGCGGTATGGGCTTTGCTCATTGTTGAAGGCCGTACGGTGACCTATAGTTGTTAATTTCTGTGTCATTTTGGTCTCTTGTGGACAGTTGTCTCATTGGCAATCATACCACATCTTTTTTATATATTATGTCAAGAAATTTAATAGTTAAGGAATTGACCCGCCTCTTCCTAACAGTAACTTTTACAAACTCGTACCAAATTTTTGCATATTATTCATATGCAATATATAAGTTATTTTCGATCATACAAATTTTTATTATAAATGCTGATTTGAAATTATGATTAAAATATATACTAATTAGTGGATAACAAATCTGAGATCTACATGTACAAACTGATTAGGGTTGATTAAAAAACAAATATACAGAAGTTTAGGTTAATAAAGCATAAATTTCATGATTAATGCGGCACTTAGTTTTTAATATTAATCTGTTAATTGAGGTAGAATTCTACAGTCACCAGTTTCACCAAAAGGAAAAATTTAGGCTTTCAAGTTTGACATTTTAAACTGCATTGTGAAATCCATTGAATGAATTGTTATTATTATATGTTAATTGTCTAGTATATTTATTTATTTAAGACTAAATAAATAAAGATTTGGATTAGTTTAATTTGTGTGGTAGCTTTATGGTATCAAAAAGATGGCGAAACCCTCAGACATAAACTAACACGAAAAAATCATCAACTGACATCCATAAAAAAAATTCAAAATATATTCGCATTTATCAACAAGGGAAATACACATGGTTTTATTACTTAACAATCAAAGAGATTTTTGCTGCATTTCAAACAAATATTTAATATTTTTTATCACTAGATCATCGTATTGTGAGTCACAGATTAAGACAATATTATTGTATTTGAGGAGCTCCTAAAATATTTAAGGACCGCCATAATTGGAATTCAGCATATCATTAAATGTTTATGGAGGTTCATAATTATTTCAGGACTTCCACAATTCGATTTCAGGATACATATGTATTTATAAATCGTTTTCAGAAAATCCTAAAATCGAATTAAGGATGTCCTCAATGAATTTAAAATCAATTGCAGCAAGGTCAAAATCATTATATGACTATGGTAATGTTCCATCTACCCTGCGCCTTTCTGTTGCTCATGAACCATCACAACACCATCATTACTAGTGGTTTTTTTAAGTTGCTCAATCTTTTAGTTTTCTTGAAAATTAACGCTTTATAAATTTCTGGCGTCCGAAATGTTTGAAAGCCAATCAAGGATGTATGAATACCTTAATATGTATGGAGCTATATGACCAAAAGCAAATAAAAAAAAAAAAAAACAAATCCATCTTAGATCATCGGTTTGCCTAAGGGATTTGGAAGCTTTGTTTCTTAATAATTTCCTACTTGACCAATGGAGAACTTATGAAAATCATGTTACTAACAGAAAGACGAAATATACCAAATGGACATTCAAACTCATAGGTCGAAAATAAACTGACATCGCCATGGCTAAAAAGAAAAAAAAAGACAAAGACAAACAGACAAACAACAGTATACAAAACACAACATAGAAAACTCAAGACTGAGCAACACGACCCCACCAAAAACTAAAGAATGTGTAGATACCAAAGGGATATATAAATCATGTCAGTACCGAAGCACTGCATGATTTATGTGCTGATGATATCCTTGTGGACTGTCTATTCGTTATAATCTTTTTGTCATCATAGCCATCAGGTATTGTCTGTTTTTTCGTAGAAGTATGGTTTTTAATTTTCCTATAGGAACTTTTGATTGAAAACATATATCACAAACACGACTGATTACAGAATTTTACTTGTAAGGAGCAACACATGTTCCACTAGCAGAACAGCAACCCAATATTTGTTAGAGTTCGTGTTGCTATTAGCCCTCTGTGTTATGTTTTTTTTCACATTTATTTGTATTATTGACGTTTTTCTTTTGGAAATGGTGTTTATTTGTTGTTCTTTGACTCATGATTTATATGGGCCCCTTGGTATTATCGCTCTCTCTTTTTTTGTTGACAGGTGATTTTTATTTCATCAGAAGGTTGACTTCCTAATGGAAACAACGTAGCACCTGTTAGATGACTTGTTCTTATATTCATGTTAAGTAAAATTGGTACAAAACCTATACATATAAGTTATTTCAATCATATATTTTTTTTTAGATATGCTGATTTGAAATTTTGATTATGATAACTAAAAATATATACTAATTAGTGATCATTTAGTGGATAATAGACCTACAAATGGCCAAGAAAATCCACTTTATATCTTGATCTGTTCCTTGAAATTGAAACAGATGAATGACCTAAAACTCAGCTATATAGCAAACTTTAGGATTTCAGTTTTCTTATGGTAAACTTATTTCGGGTCTAATTTGATGGTGTTTTATCTTACAAAGTCTATCCAAATCATTTTGCATGGAATTTCGCTTTTCCGCTCAAACCGATGCTAGGGATCGTCTTAAACTTGCAGTGAGGTAAGAGTTTTTTTACTCCGTGTTGAAGGCCTCACTGTGACTTTGAGATGAAGAACAGCAATAATAACACTGTTCCTTTGCTTTTTGTGTTTTTTTGCTGTGCATGTACTGTTTTTGTGTCATGGATGGATACTCCATATCCGTTGTTTTTCTTTTACCATTATGGAGTAATTACATATCCTTTGTCCTAACATACATACAGGGTTTACATGTCTCTGCTGTTAATATTCATCTAACTGGAATCCCCTCCAGCTGAGTTATGTGGAAGAACGATTCCATTGTCACCCTTACAAATTAGTGGATTGCTGCAATGTTTCAATTTCATAACGAACTAGGGAAATTAACTCTGTAATAGATCCAATCTTTCCACTGAAGTCCATTATTACATGTGTATCATGTTCTCAGCTTTGCCATTTGCAACTGATTTTGGAATTATATTATTGGAAATGAATTATGAGCACGAGATCCTTCCACATGTTGGTGCACCGAATCATACACCTATTTGGAGTTTACCAGTCTAATTGCTTTTACTTGTTTGTTTGGACATGTCAAATATTTTCAAACTGACATCAGTATGCTGACTTTATACTTTGAAATAAGAGTTTAACAAGTTCAAGGCACTGTGGTAAAGAAAGACATATTCTCGAATGGTTTAGAATTATGGGAACATTACTTTTTGATATTCTTATTGGTTTAAGCCTCAATAGCAAGATGTTCTGACTGCACATGGTAATTCATGCAGAAGAAACTTAAATTTTTGAACTTCTTCTTTAACAAAAAGTAAAATAACAAAAATACCGAACTCAAGGAAAATTCAAAACAGAAAGTCCTTTATCAAATCAAAAGCTTAAACACATCAAACGAATGGAAAACATTCCTGACTTGGTACAGGCATTTCCTTTTTCCTTATGTAGTAAATGGACGACACAGACTTATCTCAGAGCCTCTTATACTTCAAGTTTTGTGAACATCTAGTTTTTTTATGTTTGTAAACAACAAACATACAACTGATTTTTCAATTGGTTTTTAAATTAATGGTTGAACTTGTTAAAGTAAGAACACTCACAGGTTTCATGTTTCTCACATACATGTTTGGCTAATGATAATGCACATGTAAGAATTTATTGCCTTATAACAAATAGTCTTTGAGTATAAACATTTATTTTAATAAAAACTAGGATTTCAACAAAATACAAAAATGTAAATTAGTTTATAAAAAAAAAAGAAAAGGATTTCAACATTATGCAATAATGTAAATGAGTAAAAACAAACAAATCAATAATGACAGAGAAGTCATTGGAATGTATAGTAATGGACAATCATTAACTCAAAATGGGCTCTTAATGATTATACTAGTATCGATTTGAGTTATACCTTACCTTTTTATGATGGAACCTCTTTTTTTACAATGACTGTCTCCATCTCAATGTAAAAATAAGGAGATGTGTATGATTGCCAATGAGACAACTATCCACCAAAGTTCAAATGAAGTGGCTGTAAGCAATTAATGTACGTTTTGCACTTACTTAGGGACGACATCAAAAGATCAATGTAGGATAAAAAAACTTAAATCAAATAGTTTGGGGTGGGGTTAAAATTGCTGCAAGTTTTGTTTATCCAAAATCAATTTTACATATATCCATATTGGTCAATCAATTTTTCTCACATTAAGTTAAGAGGGGGGTGGGGGGGACAGCGAAAAAACTATATGAATTAAGTTTTTTATCCTACATTGAACTTTTGATGTCATCCCTTCCAATGATGCAGTCTCAAATGTTCAATAATTTCATCCAATTTTTATTAAATAGCAAAATGTCAATAATTCTTTCCTTTATATACTGCATATTTGTAACTACATAATTAAAATGAAGATATGTAACCTTTCAAATTGTGACTTGTTATATTTTAATAATTTTATAACATTAAAAGTGTTTACAACATAGAAGAAAATAATTAATTTAATAAACTTAAGCTACCAGGCTGAATAAGATTCCTTATGAAAAACTAATGATTTTTTTTCAGATGCACATTTATTTTACCCAACATATTTTGTCCATACTTAATTTATTCCCAAGGTTTTAGTTAATATGATTATCATTAATCTATACATCAATCATCTGCAGCATCTATATACAATAGTCCTAAAATGTTTATTGTTGTACTGATAATACCATCAATATCAAAGATGAACAAAATATTAATGTTTTGCTCATATGAATTATTAGTGTCATAATATTCGAACTTCATTCAGAATTATGACATTTTTTTATCTAGCACTACAGATCATGAATTTACATTATATATAATTAAATATGGCACTTTTCAATACAAATGTGACTACACATTATTATATGTATAAATAACAAAAAAAACATTTACTCTCCATTTACACATACTGTAGTCCAGTATATTTTTTTATGACACAGTAACAAGTATTATATGATATGTAATCTCATAAAATAAAGAGTGCACATGCTGAAATATCTTTCCTGCTGTTCTCATCATGATTGAATTTATGTTGAAATTCTGTAGTATGAAGGTTTTACTACAAGTATCACATAAACTTAACATTATAGATAATCCATATAAATGAGGTTAAGGTCGATAGGAATGTTCACATTACAATCATATTATGCACCAAATATAGTTAGCCTATTGCTTGTTGTATCTGAGAAACAGACCTAAATACGAAAATTGAACATAGACCAATGAGCCTGTCAGACAACATGTACACCATACTATCGTTCCTTTCAACAAATACAGTTGACCTATTGCTTATAGTATCTGAGAAACAGAGATTACACTGAAAAATCAACATGACTAATGAACTATGAAAAAAAAGTCAATATCAAACGAACGCCGATAGATAGTACACCTTACAATCATTCCATTTACCAAATAAAGTTGACCTTTTGGTTATAGTATCTGAGATCAAGATTTGAAGATAGTTTAAACATGATCACCGATCTATGAAATGAGGTGAATGGCCGCTGCCGCTTTATTGTAATCCATATGTCTCGCATTCTGCGACTTTTGTCGAAGTCGTAGACAAGACAAAAACACTTGCAATAATATTAAATAGCATATCACACATGTTCTATAATATTTTTGCAGTACATAATTCCATTTAGCTGAAAACAACCCACTTGTTATAATATTAAATAGCATATCACTTATGTTCTGTAATATTTATAAATTACATGATTCCATTTAGCTGTAAACAACCCACTTTTTCTAATATTAAATGGCATATTACACACTTTTTCATTATATTTAAGATACATGATTCAATCTAGCAGAAGTTCACAGTGAAAAATTGTTACCGTTTCATTTTATCTTTAATAATGATAAAAATCTCTAAATCTTCATTTCACAATGAAGTTTGAGAAATTATAAAATTTAAGACAAACTTTTAAAAAAAATCAGAAAAAAAAAATTTTAAGATTGGTTTTAAATTCTGTGTAACATAACATAAGTCACCAGGTCTGTATTTATCCTGGGGAACCACCAAACAAGAATGGTTTGTTAATAATAACTTTTTATTAACTAATTAGCTCTTCAAAAGATGTATTGTAAATTTGGTTTGGTCCCATTTTAAAAAATTCTGAATTAATAAGAAATATAATTTATGGATTTCAGAGCTGAAGTATAAAACAGGAAGAGTGTAATATAATTGAATTCATACTTATATCACAATGGCAGATAAAACAAATATTTTTCCACACTAAAATCGTTTTTTTTCAACTTCCTACATGATTTATATCATCAACTGCAACAGTCTATTTTTTGTCTCCCCCATCTTCTAGCCTTTCCAATTGAAAGCTGTGTCATATTTTCACTGATGTCAGAGTATTTTGGTCTTTTTCTATATTGCTTGCAAAAAGATGCATTTTTCATGTTAAATACAGTATCATGTATTAACAGTGTTTGAAGTTTGATAAACATTTTAAGGTGATTTAGGAAACTAATTTTTTTAAATTATGAGTTCATATTTTTCACCAGTTTTAGTTAAAAATTGAAGTTTGTCAGACCTAACTGGTTATAATTTTACTTTTATGGTTTTTGTGCTTTGTTTCTGGTATCCATTAAAAAACATTTTGAACATAAAATTAAAAGTGATGCCTTTTTGGTATTCAAAATCACCAAACTGATGATGTTCTGATTATCCATTATAATTTTCAGTATTTTATAATCAATAAAAGTATAAATATTCAAAAATTTTCTTTTAGGAAACCTTTTGACACCTCTTTGTCAATGTAATGAATGCCTTTAAACAGCTATAAATTATCCATTTTGCACATATACACCCTTTTTAAGCATACAGTAGTGAGTAAGGGGTATTTATGGATCTGAATGTTTGAGTAATTCTTCTAAAATACAACATATGACCTGCACAAGTATTACATAAGGAAAAGTGTGTCATTGTGAACTAAATTCCTACATTACTTGCATATAAATCAAAAAATGATTTTACTTGAAATTAAATCACAGCATCTATTATTCAGATTAATCGATCATAACTTTCCAGCCAATTCCCCACACTAAGATAGCTTTTTTTTGCTGTTTCTCTTTGAAATTTTGAAAAATAAGTTGGAATACATAGGAAATCTCCGAAATATCTGATGTCTCTTTCCTCAAACACTCGATTCATTTTGAAAATCTTCCTCAAATCATGATTAATTCTGTAAACCTGTCATTTTAAATGTCCATGCCCATTCACATGGAACAGTTTTCACAGACAAGGGTGGTATCTGTATATTGATTCCTTTCCCACCAGCTCCAGCTGTCCATGTTACTTTTTCGGGATATCCCAACATGCTGACAGTTGTATCCTTCGATGTCATAGGTGTTCCAAGTTTTACCAAGTTATTGTCCGGCCATTCCAGCAGTATTGCATATACATCAGTTTCTGAAGACCCCTTCTTCATTGTATACCTAGCAAAAGATGTATTCAGTATCATATACTACTTCAATTTTTAAGATTACAAAAACCATGAAAATAAGATGTACCATAAGTCATGGTCTTAAAAAAAAATTCCACACAGGAATAAAAAACAACTCAGAATTATTTTTTGTCTCACAACTGCTATCATCATATATATAGGCATTGCAAGAGCAGATTTATCAGAGATATTTAACTATTTAATAGTGGGCAAAATGCACTGATACACATTCCCCTGTAAACCTGAGTTCCTCAGGACACCTTGATTACTCAAATTGTTTCTAAGGAATTCTATCAAACTGCAAACGTGTTTGTAGAGAAAAATCCTACTACATTAACAGTATTTCCATTATCATCACAGAAACTTTTATACAAATAACATCAATTATTTTTCAAATAACACTTGATTAACTTCCATTTATATATTTATTAATATTTAAGGTATATCTTTTATGTGTATTGTTGGAAGTTTTCAGAAAAGGTATTTTAAAACAAACTGGTATATTCAAGAAACTGTTCATCCCCTATGAAAAATTTTATTATTTAGTAGAAAAAAATCAGTTTTAAACAAAATTACAACCTGAAGGTATAATCTATTTACATTAAAATAATGAACTAAATCATTTCAACTTATTTTTAAACTTTACTAAATGTTAATAATCTCTTGTTAAAATATTTTTGTTATCCATGTGATTGGGTTGATTGTTCATCAGTAAAAATTTCTACATACCACACATTTTTAACAACTGTGTCATTCTGGTGAACCCAGGGTTTAGTTCCATAGATTCCATCTCCATTTACACGAAGCCATTGTCCCATCTGTTGGAGTCTCTCTTGATAAAGAGGGCTAATAGTTCCATATTTTGTAGGACCAACACTCATCAACAAATTACCTCCACAGCTAAATACAGAACATGGAAAAACATATATGCTACATAAAAGTATACTCATCTGAACTAAATGAAATATGTCATGTTAAAAAGGAAATAAAAAAATGAAATCATTAAAAAAAAACATTCAAACAACAATCAAACAAACATTTAACCTGTAGAATGAAAATGGGTAATAATAAAAAGAAAGAACTGCTTCCACTGGAAAAGCTTCTAAATAAAAATTTTACCTAACAACCCACAAATATGAAAATTTTTTTAGAACACTGTTGTTGCCTGTGACTGGATCTGTCAGTGAAAATTTATAATGTTGAAAGCTGCTGTCGGTGTAAAAGTGAAATGTCTGCCAAAAAAATAAAAGTGAAAAGTTGTCTGCCAAAATTTTAAAGCCATATATCAGTTAAATACACAAAATTGAATAAGAAAAAAATCAAAACATTGCTCAGGGTGCTATCTCTTGATTAAGAAGAAGCTTCTTTCCTTGCTTTGTAAATTTCCATAAAGATTTGACAATATTATTGATGACTA
Organism: Mytilus coruscus; assembly: GCA_017311375.1. Classification (NCBI taxonomy): domain Eukaryota; kingdom Metazoa; phylum Mollusca; class Bivalvia; order Mytilida; family Mytilidae; genus Mytilus; species Mytilus coruscus. Next base: position 128,349,367 of record CM029595.1, on the reverse strand, counting down.
AAAAAAATAACCTCAGACTGTATGAAAATGTTAGTGCAAATAAAAGAAGTCAATTGTTTAGTAAAATTCAGAAAAAGGAAAAAAAAATATTTTCAAAATTTTTCTCTGGATGCTGTCTCTTGATCAGGAAATACTTCTGTGCAAGTTTAAAAAAATTCCATGAAGATTTGACGGAGTTATTGATGCCTAAAAATCTTTCCCCCAAACTGAACCTAACTGTTGACAATGCAGGCAAAGCTGACAACAGAATTTAGGATAGTGATGTCAAGCCTTCACCACTTTCTTCTAATCATGCTAATAGGAGACATAAAAGTGGACCTAATACTAGTATGAAAATGTTTAAGGAATACCAAGTCCTTTTTTATTACCTGACAGTAGAAACAAGCTGTGATAGAAGATCCTCTATTGTTAGGAAATCTTCAATCCTAGCATTTTTGCGGTATCCCCAGGAAAATTTGTCTATTGTCATAGCATTTTCCCATTTGTGTTTCTGCAGCTTGCCTTTAAAATACAAATGAAATAACATAAAATATTCACTTTTGAAATTAAATTATTACTCACATTCTTCTAAAAAAAAATACTGCATATTATACAATGTACGTTACTTGATTGTTATTGTCCTTTAACCTCATTCCATGTAATTACTTTTTGACTTGCTAAAATAAACAGTTTTGATTCATTTAATGCTTAGTCATATTTTATAATTCAATTGAGTTTGTGTCTGTTTGTTTTGTTCACACATTGTTGTCAATATAATGGAATTTTATGCGTCTGTCATACAAGTAAGAGGTTTAGCTAGCTATAAAACCAGGTTTAATCCACCGTTTTCTACATAAGGAAATGCCTGTTCCAAGTTAGGAATATGACAGTTGTTTTCCAATTGTTTGATGTGTTTGAGCTTTTGATTTTACCATTTGATAAGGGACTTTCTGTTTTGAATTTTACTTTGAGTTCGGTATTTTTGTTATTTTACTTTTTACTAAGTTTGTGTGCATCCTGTCTTTCAAGAAAATCCAAATATATTTTCAATACTTAACAGATACATGTGTATAACTCTCCTAGTATTTCTAATAGATATAAGAAGATGTGGTATGAGTGCCAATGAGACAACTCTCCATCCAAGTCAAAATTTATAAATGTAAACCATTATAGGTCAAAGTACGGTCTTCAACACGGAGCCTAGGCATCAAAAAGGAAAAGAAACTAGATTTGACTCTTTGAGTTACCCCTAGTAGCTGAAGTAGTATCCCAGGAATAGTAAAACTTTCACAGTATCCAATTTTATAAAAATAATGAAGCCAGTAAGAGAAAACAAAACAGGCAAAAGATACCAAGGGACATTCAAAACTAATAAGTTGAAGAGTCCACAAAATACTATATAGAAAACTAAAGAATTTATCACATTGTATATACCTGGATTATATCTATCAGTACATGTAAAATATCCACCATGTTTACAGGGACAGCCATGTCCCCATCTATCATTGGTCACTACTGTATCTTTTACTGGACTGCAAAGTTAGACAAAATAATTGAAGTTGTACAGGTTTCACTGTGAAATTTACACAGTACAAAGTACCAACCAAATTACCTACTCTTTAACCAGTGTTGTGTAAAAATTTAGAAAAATGTAAACTTGTGTTTATTCTAGAATTGAGAAATATTTTTAAAAATATTGAAAATGAAGCAGTAACTGAATTTTTTATCTGATTCTTGTGAAAACATCTTATGAGAATAAATGATGGAAAATTTCATATGCAATGTCTTATAGACATGATATGGGCAACAGCATCACCCAAAAATATATTTTGCTACAGGAAATTTCATACAAAAATGTTGATGTTAGTAAAATATCCTTTATGGGTAAACCTGCTGCTAAAATGTAATTTTATCCAGTGCTACGTTAATTTGCCAAGTAATTCAAATATATGTCTATTTTGACTTGTTAATGTCACCATATGCTTAACTGCTAAACAGATTTAAGAGTTCACTATTCCTGATAAACTTAATTGGAATGGTATCATAGGGGCAATCTTAGTCTAAACACACTTTTGCACTTCATTGGCAAGATGGCTGCCAAAACAAAGTTTTACACAAATGATTTCTGAACTTTAAGTCCATTTCAATCATGGTCAAGTAGTAGACAGATTGCAACATGATTTTTGTGATTTACAAAATACTACAAAAATTAAGATAATTGCAAAAAAAATAACCAATTGTGGCATACTATTCAGTAGTTACTCTTATAACTGAAGTTAATACTGACCTTTCATTATAAAGCCAAGCCAGAAAGTTGGTTGAATTCCAGTAGGCATCAGCAGCCTCCCAGTCTCCATCAGACCATATAACTTCAGGTTTGTACGCATTCACCAGTTCATATAATTCAGGCATAGCCTTAGTCTGAAAAATTTAATATCATTTAGAGATAACTTTTACAAATATTAAAAGCATACTCATATTTGTATAAAAATGTCTTCATCTCCTTTTAACCTAAAGCATATATTTTTTTAGTTGATAATTTTAGTATTACAAGGATACATATAAAATTAAACAAGATGAGATATTTAAGTTAATATTTACTTATACATATTCATGAATTCATGGTAAATAAAAGAATGTGTCTGAGGACATGAATGCCCCTGCTCAAGCTTGCTTATAATATATGAAAATACTTTTGGGATGGACAGAAGGACAGATGGAAAGACGGACAGACGGTCAAGGGTAACACTTAATGCCCCCTTTGCCTAGCGGCGGGGGCATAAAAAAATCATCTCTTGGTCTATTATAAGTATATTTAATAAACATTTTTGAATACAATTTCATTTAACAAAAAAATAAAATTATACTAGAAGCAAACCTTTCAGGCAAAGCTGACATTACAAGGCATAACCCTGACTGTTTTGAAACATTTGGTTTGTCAATGATCATATTGTTTTGATGAGTTAAATGTTCTAAATTTTTACTAGAGCTTTGATGGTAAGTCTTATTTGAGAAAAACGTGTCATGCCCACAGAAATCAATACTGTAGGGTTTTTCCTATAATAAATGCTGTTATAATGGTGTTACATTTGAAGAATCAGATTTCCTAATATCCACCATATGTCATGGAAACAAACAGCAACAGCTTAGCTTATGCTTGTGCCTGCTAATTATGTTTGTTTCATGTCACTTGCTGTTCGTATGCTAATCCTTAGTTTAAAATATATGTATATGTAAACCATAAATCTAAAAATAAACTGTTGACACAGAGATATGTCTCGCCTTTAAGAAATTTTGATAGTAAAATAATTTGTTGAAATTAAAATGGCAATCCTTCAACAAGTAAAGAAAAATTGAAAGTTTATTAGCAGCCAAAGTTTTCAATTGACAATCAATGAATGAAATATTTTTTGGGATTATCTTAACGGATTAGTAATAAATATAAAAAATAACATACACAGAGGACTTAGTTTAGTTTATATACATGCATTGGTTCCAAATAGTAATTAGTTTCTAAAAACAATACCCTGACAAAGTCTTGCTTCTGAAATCCTGAGAGTTTGTCATTCAAATAAACTGGATTAAACCATTCAAACAATGAGTGATACAATCCAAACTTCATCTGTGTTTTAGCTCTGACTGCAGCCGCTAACTCACCTGTAAAAAATATTCAAAATTGTAATTGTTTACATTATATACATTTCTTTTTAGTAAAGTAAATAACATAATAACTGGAAATAAAAACCTAGGGTATGTATTAAAAAAAAAATTGCTGTCAAAATGAAAGCAGACCAGGTTTTTATTGCATTAATATATCCTGAAAGGCAACAGTGAAAATCATTGTATTGACCTCAATTTTGCCATCAGCAACAACATATTAAAATATGAAAAGCATTCAATTTGGTTGAACTATTCTCAATTTAATGCACAGAACTCCAGGATGGCAATTGTGAAATTTCGACAACATCAAACTTGACCTTAATTTCAGTAATTATATATAACAACATATCAAAATTGGGAAAGCAGTGATTAACCAGTTCTAATGTTATTGGACAGAAAAAATTGGAAGATGCCTGCCCAGCATACTACAGTACAATGTTCATTAATTATAACTTTTTAATCACATAACTCATACATTTTGTACATGTATCATGTGCATTCCACGACATAGGAATTTTCTATACTAATTTAAAGACTGTGTTTGATCTCTACTTTCTAAATGTCTTATTTTGGTTTATACAATTTCAGGGTGCCGTTTCATTGACATCTACGAACAAGAGGCTCTAAAGAGCCTGTAGAAAATGAAAGGATATGGAGTAAATGTACATGGGACAACATCGCACACAATACATAAAAAATATAGAAAATTATCAATGAACAGGGCTTTTATTCCTGTGTTGCTCACCTGCATCTTCAACAATTGCCACTTTTTAGTAAAAATCATCATTAAACAGGAATATTATAACTCTAGTAAGAGTTAACTAACAATTTTAGTCATGGAGACCTACATATATTTGTAGATCTTATCTTGCTGATAATTTTTCCTTTTAAAAGTTTCTGTTTATCTATTAGTTTTAAAGATAATAAGCAAAAAATGCAAAAAAAGTTGGTAAAAATTATCATTAAAGGGCAATAACTCCAATAAAGAGTTGACTGAAGATTTTAGACTATTATTAGGCTTATTTGTTGATCTTGTCTTGCTAATCATTTTTTTCTGTTAAAAGTTTCTATCTGTCTTTTACAATTTTTAAGCTAATAGACAAAACTTGCTTTTTACCCCTATGTTCTATTTTTAGCCATGTCAGCCATGTTGGTTGACTTACAGGGTTATCAAACACATTTTTCTTTAAATAGATATCCAAATGATGCTTGTGTCCAAGTTTGGTTAGATTTGGCCCAGTAGTTTCAGAGGAGAACATTTTTGTTAAAGGGGCATTAGCTGTCAAATTCATGTTTACCGATTTGACGCATATTCAAAATATAAAAGTCTAAAATAAACAATTTACGGTGCACAGACTTGATAGTATGTATCATCATTTCGTGTGTATTTTAGTCTAGACGTCATATGATTAACCATCTAGGTGATCTCCGAAGACTGCCGATGGTCATATAACCCGATATTAACATAAACATAGAAATAAATAGATTGCGAACTTATGCAATTGGATTTTTCTAGGTCTGTTTGATTTCATATTATAGGTTAATAAAAGATGTTAATAATCGTTTTTACCTGAATAAGAATGAGTTTTTCTAGATCGAAACAGTCAACCAAATGGTTTACCCTTGTTTCACTTCCAATTTTTACATTCTTTTCCATTCAATAACTGAACATGCCTAGTTCATGCATAACCCATCTCTAGCTATAGGAATTCATTAGCGATGTTTCTTTGCTTATTTTGACAAAACTGAACCAAACTGGTTGTTAAAAAATTCGAAATATTATTTCACTTTTCACTTTTATTAATGATTGAACAAAAAAAGCGAAATCAAATTTTATTTTTTATATCTCGTAGCTAATGCCCCTTTAAAGTTAACAGATGACACAACGGACGCTAAATGATGTGAAAAGCTCACTTGGCCCAGGTGAGCTAAAAATGTACCTAAGGTCAACCCCACATCTCCCTTTATTCAGATAACATACAATATTGTTGTAAAAATTCTTACCGACAAGATCTCTTTTAGGACCAGTAGCATTAGAATTCCAGTTAAATGAATACTTGGATGGCCACATGGTGTAACCTTCATGATGTTTACTGCTTAATACAACATATCTATAATGTAAAAGCAAAGAATTCAAATCAACCTAAAATCATACCACATCTTTTTTTTACATTTATCTATAATGTATGTTAAATAGCAAAATGACAAACTATCCATTACATGAATTAAAAAATATTCAGGAAGGGATTTATAATACATAAATTTGTTATATGTAGTTTTAATTGAAAAGATTAAAAACAAAAGTGAACAGATGACAACAGACAATATGCACCAAGTGATGGCAATAACTGGCCCTTTGTGATGGTGAGCTAAATTTAAAGTTAAAAATGTCTCACACCACAGACCCTGACAGAGCAAAAGTAATTGTTGTATGACATCAATTATTCAATGGTCGCAAAATCTCAGCTAAGGTCTTGCAAATTCCCAAATAGGGTACTGGGAATAAGGTCTGCCCTCTGTAATGCAGATAATCCTGACATTGGAATAATTTGATGTTATAATAAAATGCTTCGCTGAATGCAGCCTGATATGACCGCAGAGGTCGACCCTGAACAGTTGGGGCAAATTTGGACACAATATTCAAGCTTGATACTGTCTGAATTTGGATTGTGATCAAATTTTTGACATAATATAGGTTTCTGACACAAAATAAATGAGGTCAAGGATCTTAAAAATCTATTGCGCAATACTGTGCAATTGAAGATTTCTTCTTGAAACTTTTCAAAAATTTGAATTTTGAAAAAAAAAAATAAACCCCTTAAAAAAAATTGGGAAAAAAAATCCCTCCCCAAACTTTTTGAACCCCTCCCCCCTTTGGAGCAATTACCCCCAAACACAATCCCAACCTTCCCTTTGTAGTATAGAACCTTGTAGTACAATTTAGAGAGATCCATACACTTAAACACAAGTTATTGTCTGAAACTAAAAATGCTTGTTTTTGGCCCTTTTTCTGCATTTTGGGACAATTACCCCAAACTCAATCCTAGCCTTCCCTTTGTGATATGAAACCTTGTGGTACAATGTCAGAGATCCATACACTTACACACAAGTTATTGTCCTGAAACTAGAAAATGCTTGTTTTGGCCCTTTTGGCCCCTAATTCCTAAACTGTTGGTACCATAACCCCAAAATCAATCCCAACCTTCTTTTTATGGTATTGAACCTTCTTGTAAAATTTCATAGAGATCCATTCACTTAAACTTAAGTTATTGTCCAGAAACCAAATATGTCTTCGGACGACGCCGACGACGCATCATAGCATTATACTAACCCCAAAAATTTTTATGGTCGTATAGAAACTACTCAACTTGAAAAACGTTGTTTTGATTTGCAGAATGTCATTAATCATCAATACTGTTTCCTAAAAATATTCCTCTGATCATCAACGAAATTTACACAAATTTTTCACGTGCAAATTCCACTTGCTATGAATCACATATGTCACTAAACCCTCTGATTTCTGTAGTTATTATTCATTGGGATTTTACTATGGAGCCAGATCGACTTGAGGCAGAAAAGACTTGGGACAGATCAATTTGTGGCAGGTTTTGATTGGGGCCGGAACGACCTGATACCAAGCTCCCTGCATTTGGATTACATCTACTGGAAAAAGTAGCAGGATGTACAGAAGAAATATTTACAAAAACACATGAACCACTGATGAAGCCCTGACAATCATGACAATTTATCTTGTTCTGTACATTAAATCTGCAGTTTGAGCAATTATTATGATTATAGCTTGCTTAATATGGCTATGTTCATGTTTTAGCTCAGCTGAAATATGTGTTATACCATAAAAAATGATTTCCATTTACAACTTAAATGAAATTTCTGTTTTCACTTATTATTTGAAATGCATTTTTAACTTGATTTTCTATAGACAATGATAGACATAATGAATAATCAATCCAGAATAAAGTTATGCAATCAATTTTTACATTTACTAGTGAAAAATAATATCCCAAAATCATGATAAAAGTGCCAAAACTTACACATTGATACATGTATATGCATTTTAGAATTTATTAAACTACATTAGTGCATTATCCTGTTCACTTCAATACTCAATTTTTATGTTACATATTTTTGCATTTCATCACAGTTAGAGTCTTTTGTTCACTGATATTATAAACACTCTGTAACTCAACTTATAAAAAGTAAATTGAAATTGGCATGATTGGTAGATAATGCTCAAGTTATAGCTACCAAATATTGATGCAGAAACTGAAATTTCATTTGAAAAATCTAAAACTTATAATATTTTAGGTGATTTTTTTTGGGTGGGAGGGCTAAATCCAGCTATGGTGTGGGTCGCATATACATTGTATTCTTCTTTCAGTATGTTAATGAAGTGCATGGACTTACTGGACAAACAAAGTACTGGACTTGACAGTATATAAACAACAATTTTAGTTTAAACCTGTTCTGCTCATTGTACTACATATATATGCATGTATATGTACAAAAATGTATACATGTATTAAGCTAGAATTTTAATTTTATTCTTGACATACATGTACTTCAACTTCAACCATATAGTGACCGCCTTGAACACATTGAAGATTATGTCACAGGAGGATAACTTATAACAAGACATAGATTTATATATGTACAAATTAAAAATAGAGGAAAAATGAAAATTACAAATGTACAATCAGTTTGATGTGAATAGCTGACTTTAATATTGATGTTTTGAGACTGCAGATTTGAAAGCATGTACCTGTCAACCTATGAAAATGAAAATGCAGGTCATAACTGTTGAAGAAAAAAATCTCAGGTCATAACGCGTAAGAACTTTTTTCAGCTGAATTTAAGTTTTTAGGGGACATTTTTTTTATATTTTAAAATCTAACAGTTGGTTTCCAAAACATGTTCACGTGGTTGAATATTAGGTGAAAATAATTTAAAACTTTATTTTTTCATTGCATTTATAAACCATTGAAGTATTAATGTATTATACTACATGTATATCAATTCAAGCCAAGCCATACCCCCTCTTATGGTTTCATCCACAGTTTTTAATCAACCCACAAGCCATATGTATCATTGTATGTTAAGGCTATACATCATCACTAAACAGCTTTACTTATTGTTCCATATGAAGATGGTAGATATTAGAATACATGTATATAATTTAAATTTAAGCATTTAACATGTTTAAAGGAAGTAGAGATGAAAAAAATAATTTTCAAAATATTAATTCTTTAATTGTCAATGATTGTTCTAAGATAGAAAAATCATTTACCGCGAAGAAATATTCTGATATGTATTTGCATTCAATTTGTCTAAGTTTTAATCTTTTTACTAAAATACACCAATTTGAGGAGTACATGTATACTGTGAAAAGTGGCAAAATAGGGGAAGTCACTCACATGTTTTGTCAAACAACTTTGAAATACACAATTTATTTATGACCTTTAATAAGCTAAGGTAATTGGTGTTAATTAACAGTGTGTTTGACACCAAAGCTGTCAAATTAACCCATGCACTTAATGCGTCTCTTACAATACTTGTAATTCGACAGTTAACACAGCTATTTGAACTTCCTGTCCAGGAAGAATTACGAATTTGCCAGTATTTCAAAGGAAAATCACTTATGAAATCTATCACTTAATACCTAAAAAGTCTCAGGGCTCAAGAATACGGGTGAACATTGGTCACTTACCGAATTCCCGGGTTATTTAATGACCTGGGGGGTATTTAAACATCCTGTGACTGTGTGAGAGGTGAAATTTATGGGTGTCACCCCCAGAATACAGTCAGTTGACAGGTATGTGAAAGAGTCTACTGATGTGCAGTTTATGATGATCAGGTAGTTTGTTCCAGTCAGTTAGAATTCGGGTCCGTTCGCCTGATTCGCGTTGGCCCTAGTACCTGTTCGCCTAATACCTGTTCGCCCTGGGTCCGTTCGCTCTGATTTTATTTTATTTTGTTGTCTTATTGTATAATGTTTATAACTTGAAAAGCGTATGCTAAAGTTTGTTGAAAATTTCGCGAATATTTATGTTGTATTGCTGCTAACCAAAAAAATATTTTCCTTTGATCTGCACTGTAGAGTACCAGGAATACACTTAAGGTACTTAATTACAACAACTGAAGACCATGTTGTCTGCATGTATTTATCTTTATTGATATACATTTTGACAATTTCAAAACAATCATTAACAGTTATAACTAAGATCTTATAACAAGATCATATTCGAACTTCGCATCACACACCAGTTATGTCGAGCACATATATAGGAAATGTGTCAAACGATCTTGAGATCAAAGAATCCAAGCTGTGTCGAAAAATTTTCCTTTATGTCTTACAGTTCGTACATGGTTGTTTTACTCATTCCAAGCTGACTAGTTTATTTAATTCAACTGTCCTTTATGATAAAGATTGGCGTGCGATTGTAGTTGAAACAATGTAATTGTATATAATGACATTGTAATAGTTTTAGGACACAGTTATATCAACATCAAAAGGTAATGTACTTTATTGTGGAAGCTGTGGACTACTGGTTCAAAATAAAATTGATTTCACAAGTTGCTTTGTAACCACTGTCATGATGTTGGGTGTAAATATCTGAATATGTTTAATAAACCTTAATACCACTATATGAAAATTTTTTAAAGTAGGCTAATCGAACCCAGGGCGAACGGACTCTATGGTCGAACATGTAATCAGGGCGAACGGACCCAATACCAGTCAGTTATTGTTCTCTAAAAAAATTCTTTTCTGCACTACGTCGGACCCAGGGCGAACATGTAATCAGGGCGAACGGACCCAATACCAGCCAGTTATTGTTCTCTTAAAAAAAGATTCTTTTCTGCACTATGTTTTGCAGGATTTGTATTCTTTAAAATTTCTTACTTTGCACCAGAATTCTGAAACATTTCAGCCCATTCCTCTGGAACAAAAAATTCCGTTGTGAACATAGCTGCAAAATCTGCATAAGTAAAATCTGGACGGTAGTTTTTCTGCATGTAATCCACAACAGCCGGCATTGGTTGGCCTTTCCATTGCCACCAAAACCACTCCGATGAAAAGGCTGGTACAGAATATAAACCCCAGTTAACAAATACACCAAATTTGGCATCATCAAACCATGGTGGGAGTGGTCTTGCATCTAAAGAGTCCCATGTCGGATCGTATTTCAATGAATTAACATAAGAACACAGCAAAACAAAACAAACCAAGTAAGCAGCCATTTTGTTTTCACGTGATGAAAACAAAGATCATGTCACATGATATGTAAACTCAGGTAGTGTATGCAGACCAGAGGCTGAGCTTAAATCCTATAAGAGGGTCATGTCAAAAGATATTGTACAAATAACTTGTAACATTTAAACAAAGAAGAGTTATCTTTAATGTGCTAAATTTTTCGTGGCAAAGGTGTTTTTCGTGAACCTGCTATTTTATCCAAAAACCACAAAGAAGTCATTTGTAGTATGCCACAACGAACGGAAAGACCCCAAACACATATCGAGTTCACCGAAATTAGGCAAATACACAAATCTACATTTTTTTTCCCAATCATACATTATAAGAAATCAGTTAAAGACAACGGTGGATTAGTGAAGTTTCAAAACATTAACTTATAAATGTATTTTGGATTTTTATGTTTACCTATTGACAGGTTAATTCACGTTTAAAAGATTGAGTGATACATTTAAAGTAGAAATCTGAGTGAAAAAGTTTGTCCTATCATTACCATTTTGTCCACGGGTAGGAGACAAGATTTTTTAAAAATATATGTAAATTACTGAATACACTAACAAGGTCAACATCACTTGCTTCCTCAGATGAAATTACTGGTTATAATGCCTGGTAAAAATGTTCATAAATGACCATAAATGTATTGTTGTTGAACCTTTTCATACTTTACTAAACACATTGACATAAATATACCTACTATATATATTATTAGTGACTGCTGTGGATAGTAAACAAGGAATTGATAGCAAATAGTAGTAAATACATGTTATTTCTAGTATATTTATGTTAATATAACACAGATAAACGTGAAATAATTGAATTCAAAAGAAAAGTAAAAATAATGGATTTTGAGAAAAAGGGAGAGGGCTAAAAACATTGTCCTGTCCCCATGTACCTATGACTATGATAGAAAGGCTATTATGTTACTAGTCTGCTTACTGGTAAAAGCCTTATATAATAATATAAATAATTGACATGTATTTCAGTTAAACAAATACAGATTCCTGCTTCATCATAATTCATTGTTAAAACAAGAAGAAAATGGGTTTAAAAACATGGATAGCTGTGAGTGTTGTCATCATAGGTGTGATATTTATAATGTATCCAGAACCGAACTTGACTCCTAAGGTGATAACATGGAAAGAAGGAGGGAAGTATCTTCAATACAAGAGCTACCAGATATTTTACAGGGGTAATAACACTTGTCAACCTTTTGTTGAAACTTTTAATCATGTCAAAGGACACCCAAAATGTACAGTAAATGCAATATTAAGTAAAGACTCAGATTTCATAATCATAATCAAGGAAGGAATGTATGAGAAAAGGTAAATTTCTTAATGATTCAGGCATTAAATGGCGTTAAAACACTAAATCCCCGGGATGTGTTTTAGTTGGTTTTAATCTCTGATGCATGATTTTTTATTATTAATTGTTTTTGGCTTTTAACTAGCTTTCAGTAACTGCGAGTACTCTCAAATCATACTTTCGTGTTAATTTGACCTGTTGACACAATTTGTTATGCATTTTTGTTATTCAATGTTTACTTTTTTGTGTTATATCTCGTCTCACTATTTTTAATATGTACCACCTTTGATAAGTATTTAGTATGACGATAAATGTTCAATTTTGTTCTCGTACTATGAACAACAAATTTATTTGTTTTGTAAAAAATATTTCTGTACTCCTAACAACAAAATTATTATATTTAAATTTACCTGTGTACATTATTTTATTTAACTCCATTTTGTCCAAGGTTATAGTTGTCTTTTTGATATTGTTTTACATCCCCTCTTTTTTATTTAATATTGTATTTATATTGTGTCATAGATCAAATTTATTCGTTCAGTGTATGTTACTTGTTTTTGTTAATATGTCTTTTTGATTGAGTTAAGCCATTTCAATTGAATTTTATAGTGTGTCTTTCTATGTTGTAATGTTACACTACTATTTCAGGTTAGGGTGAAGGTTGGCGCCTGTTAAAACGTTTAAACCTGGTGCATTTGTTTGCACCTGTCCTAAGTTCGAACCTGTTGATGTGGTTCTTAAGTGTTTCTTGTTTCTCGTTTTTTATATAGATTAGACCATTGGTTTTCCTGTTTGAATTGTTTTACACAGTCATTTTGGGGGCCTTTATAGCTTGCTGTTCGGTGTGAGCCAAGGCTCTGTGTTGAAGGCCGCACTTTGACCTATAATTGTTTACTTTTTACACATTGTGACTTGGATGGAGAGTTGTCTCATTGGCACTCATACCACATCTTCTTATTTCTATGTATTGTAATCAACCAGAAGTATAGACAGGTTGGTTTATTGATTGTTGGTGTAACATAACTTTCGGCCATCTTGACTATCTTGTGGCAGCCAGTTTTTATTGGTGCTTAACCCAGAGTACCTGGAGAGAACCATCTACCTTCTGCAGGAACACTTGCAGTCCTAGTTCATAAGATAGAGTCAAATGCACTTACCAAAAGAGGCTAGAATTCACAACCTTATTGTTGACAGGCTTTTGTTAACTGTTATTGAATTTCTTAGACCACTTTGCCACCAATAATTCCCCCTTCCCATCCCTTTGATTGATTGTAAATTTTATATCTGTTTGTATTATCATAAAAATGAATGTTAAATCAGAAGTATCATCTGATTGTGAGGAACTAGAATTTTATTTTTTTTTTTTTGGTGAAAACTCCTTTCAAAATAATAAAAGGAGCTAGAAATCAAATTCGATTTGTTTTGTTAAAAACAAAATTTCTAATTTGTCCTTATACCCTTTTTACTATGTTTTTGTGATACTAACTAACAACAGAAAGTTTCAAATTTCACTCTTAAACTGCCGCTGCAAAATTCCTGCTTTTGTTGATCAGCATTCCACTAGCTATGATCAATTATATTGCTATTTTTTTTTCATTTTTCTTATATTTTATTGTAGCAGCATGAAAAGGTTGACTCTACCTTTTGACAAAAACAGGTTTTTTTTTTATGCAGATCTCCAAAACAAACATTTATTTAAGGGATTATTTCAGTACATCACATTGCATATTCCACATTTCTCCATTCTAATTAAATTTTCAAATATTTACTACATGTTTATTGAGCAGAGAACTTTCATACCTGATGAATTGAATGTAGTCTTAATATGAATATAATATGACTAGATTGTAGAATAGTACAAAATACAACTTGAAACAATGTCTAATAAAGGGAGATAAGTCATCTTTTTCATGAGCTTTGATAAAAATATCTTGATAACATTCATATTTTAGTGTTTTGATTATTTCAATACAAACAAATACTATTTCTACCAATTTTGGAATTTTATATTGTTTATGAGCACCTTGTATTTATTAAGTCAAGGATTAGTTTTAAATGTCATCGATTATTTATAATGGTTTTAATCTCATATGACATATAAAAGTTGACATCTACAACATGATAGGCAGCAGAAATCATGCAGAAACAATATATTCAAATATAATTTAGTAATTCCAATTTTCACCCAAATAGTAATATTCAATGTCAGTTCATTTTCTTTAATGGAATCAATTACTAAATACTGGCAATGGAATCTTATTATCTTGGATTGCGAAAAAAATTATTGAATAATAAGATTTTGAGATTCATGGTCTAGAATATTTTATTAACATTGATGAAAAATAAATTTAATGTGGATTCGAAAAATATGGGAATCTAATGAAAATTTGAACTCCACAAATGATATTACCTTATAAAAATATAATAACTCGCATAAATATTGATTTATATTTTTTTTTCAGTGGAAGATGGGAAGTCGAATGATGGGAGGACATTACTTTGTCTTCATGGATATCCTACATCTAGTTATGATTGGATAAAGGTAACTTTAAACATTTGTCCATCCAAATGTTGATAAATTTGACTATTTCTTGATACATGAACAAATCAGTCAGCTTGACTTAACCTATTTGCCCTACCAAACTTCACAGAGTCCACTAAACTGATTTGTCTGAAAGGCAAATCAAACACAAAACCATATTTTATGGTTTTGTTGGAAAATTTTTTTACCAGGGGTTAATAAATCAGTTCATACAAAAAAAACCAAAAAAATAACAAGGACCAAGAGATTTTAGCGTGTGCAATCTTCATGCTCTTGTTTGGAAGAAAATCATGAAAAAATAAGACCTTCCATTGATAGACAGACCCTGTTATCCTTTAGCACTATCATTTATGATTCAAATTTAGTACTAATTAAGTGAAAACCACTTGGACCTCTGCCTTTACAAGCAAACAACACCTGAAAAAATCCCAATCATTCTCAAAATCTTTTATTAAGATATGACATTTTTTATCAGATGTCATAATTTTGTCAATAGAAGAGATATTAATAGCTTGAAAAAAGTATATCTTCCTGAGCTCTTCATGCAAAATCAATCAATATGTACACTATTATGATTTTAGATAATGGATGGTCTTAAAGAACACTTTTCCAAGATTATTTTGTATGACTTCATTGGGTTTGGTTTTAGTGATAAACCTGTAAGTATATCATTGGTTAAAATAGTAATATTTACTGATGTTGAGATTCTAATTGTACAGAATAATTTGAACTTTATACATCGTCTGGCTATTCTTTTTAAAAAGGAAAGATGATACCTATGGGGCAACCCATAACCACAAAACAGAGTAAGACAGATAACACTATGGCAAAAAGAAAAAAAGAAACATTACTGGTTACAGTCAACAAAATGTTGCGTAGAAAGATAGTACTCCAAGAATTCCACCAGAAAGGGTTTTTTTAGTTTTGTTATGCCTTATTCTTTTCAAGGAAGGGAGACAACACTGTTATTCTCATACAGGTGTGTCCAGGCTAGAACATTTGAAGTATTTAGCACGTTGGTGTAGCACCAAGGGATAATGTGTTGAGTATCATCAAGACTGACATTGACCTTCATCTTTGAAGGTCAATGTATTAGTTTTTGTCTTGTCTGTGACAAAAGTC
Source organism: Mytilus coruscus (assembly GCA_017311375.1). Taxonomy (NCBI): domain Eukaryota; kingdom Metazoa; phylum Mollusca; class Bivalvia; order Mytilida; family Mytilidae; genus Mytilus; species Mytilus coruscus. Next base: position 128,333,495 of record CM029595.1, on the reverse strand, counting down.
GCAGTATGCGAGACATAGGTATTACTATCCAGCGGCGACAATGGCGGCAATGTAAACTATTTGTATAAAGCTTTATATTTCAGAAGGTAGAAGACCTGGATGCTTCATATCAAGTATGCAGATACCTTATGTTACGAAGTTTCCGTCTATCATATGTCCATTGTCCTTGACCTCATTTTCATGGTTCAGCGACTGCTAGAAAAAAAAATTGAAGTTTTTTTGTCATGTAAATTTCTCAATTATTATGAGTAATAGGATAACTATACTTGGTATATGGGTCTTTTGTATGGGTTCACTTGACCTCAGCCTTATTTCATGGATCAGTGATCAAGGTTAAAGTTTCATAATTAGGTCTTTTTCTCAAATACTATTAGCAGTAGGTCAACTATATGTGGCGTATAGAATGATTGTAATGGCTACATATCAGTCTGGCAGGTTTCATCTGACCTCGACCTCATTTTCATGGTCATTGGTTAATGTTAAGTTTTGTGTTTTGGTCTGTTTTTCAAATACTTATAGCAATAGGTCAACTATATGTGGTGTATGGAATGATTGTAATGGGTACATGTCAGTCTGGCAGGTTTCATCTGACCTTGACCTCATTTTCATGGTTCATTGGTCAATGTATAGTTTTTTTGTGTTTTGGTCTGTTTTTCAAGTACTATAAGCAATCGGTCAACTTTATTAGGTGTATGGAATGATTGTAAGGTGTACATGTCTGTCTGGCAGGTATCATCGGACCGTGACCTCATTTTTATGGTTCATTGGTGAATGTTAATTTTTTATGTTTCCGTCTGTTTTTCAAATACTAATAGCAATAGGTCAGCTATATTTGGTTTTTGGAATAATTGTAAGGTCTACACGTAAGTATGGCAGGTATAATCTGACCTTGACCTCATTTTCATGGTTCATAGGTCAATGTTAAGTTTTTGTGTTTTGGTCTGTTTTTCAATTACCATAAGTAATAGGTCAACTATATTTGGTGTATAAAAAATTTGTGAGGTGTATATGTCTGTCTGACAGGATTTATATGACCTTGACCTCTTTGTCATAGATCTTTTAAAATGTTAAGTTTATGTGATACTTTTAATAAAACCTTTATCTTTACTTTCAACATAAAATCAATGATCAGTAAAGCAGACGAGACATTTCAGCATGTGCACTCTTGTTTTACATATAGGCCTATCCATTAGGAATGTTATAAGTCCTGTGTCGGTCAGTCAGTCAGTCAGTCAAGAAAGTTGTCTATACTTTTTTCTATAATATCGGAATCAATAGACCACTTTCCAGTTTGTTGCATTTCCATCAAAAACTTTGGTTTTAGTGAACATCATTTGTGCGTTTAGAGGCATCGTCACTTCCCATATTGAGCGAGTGGTTGAAAAAATATGATGCTATATTGCACGAATTATTCGGCAAATTGAATTCTTATAATTGATAATCAGCACTGCTGTCATTAGGGAATTGTGATTAAGTAGCTACGGAATAAACATTATTTCTAGTTTATCCTGCATAATGACGATCATGAAGACGCTTTGTGAACTTTAATAGTTCAGGGTACCGATACAGGCGGTCCCCTCTATCTGGTAAATGACGTCATAAAGGCGTGCATAATTGACGAACTTTTCTGGTGAAGGACAGAAAGGAACTCGAAAGTGGTCTATTGATTAGATATTTGGTATGTGGTCATATCATCAAAAGTTAAAGATCGAGTTTGAAATTTGTTTGTTGTGAGAATATAATTAAAATTATTTTTTATTAAACAACTAAATATTTAAGGAAAGGCATATGATTCTTACAGACACCAAAATATGAACTTTGAATAGCTTTTATATAAATTGTTGACTTTCTGTACATTTAATTTTCAGGATAATCACACATATACTATAATGGAACAGGCAGATATAGGGGAGAGAATTTTGAAGGAAATTAAGGTCACCAAAGTTCATATCTTGGCACATGACTATGGAGATACAGTTGCATTAGAATTACTTGCAAGGTATATACATATAATGTCAACGTACCTAAATCTAACAGAAGTAATTGGATTTTTCAGGCTCCAGAAATTCTGGGAAACTTGGCTACAACTAGACAAAATTTTCTCAATTTATAGATACTATGTCCTGAAGAGAATTAAAGCTTTCAATCAAAACTGATTTTTACACTTTTCTTTAATACTTAAATAGTCTATTTGATATTTTTTGCTATAGTTAATATTTCTTAATATCATGGATGCCTGAGATGAATTACAGAAAAGCTTTCAGTTCATTTACAACTTTAAAGAATTTGATATATATGGGGAGATAACTCAGCCATTTAATTATAATAGATCAGAATAGTAATCCTGCATTTTTCTTTTAATTTTCCAGAAGTTTTGGATGAAAACTATCTTTTCTTACCTTGTTACAAAATTCTGTCATGTAGTTTTATATCTGTCAACAGAATTGTGTTTTTTCACCATATATTTCCTTGGAAACTGAAAATTTGCAAAACTTGAAAGCAAACTTGTACATATACTTTTTATATAATTTTGGAAATTTCACGATATCTATTTATTGGTAAGGAAAACACTTTGATGTATTTATAAACTATCTTATACACCAATAGAAATTAAATCTCAGTTTATTGTTGATAAAAAGTAAATACAATATGATTTTCTATAAATGGTACAAATAAATTGGTGAGGGAGATTATAAGCTCCGGTTATCATATATATCTGTGATCTAGTAATTCTTTGAATTAAGATATAGTCTTTCCACATAGTTTAAACATATTTATTGTTCCAAATGAAAAATGGATCAGTCATAAATTGTTCACTTATTTATGTCTTCTCCAAGCATTTGCTTGTATTGTAACAGAAAAATAAAGTACTTTTTGTTTTTGGGTATTAATATATTTCTAGTTTTTGGTGAGTTTTGATCACTTAACTTGAATATAACTAAACCAAATGTTTTCTTAAACCATCCATGGGTTACAGACCATCTTGTTGGTAAAAACAATTAAATTTCATAACATTAAGCATGTTAAAAAAACTTCTATTGTCACATGTTAAATTTAATTATTATTTTGTTTGGTACTCTTGTCAAGTTTTTGAACATTATATAAAAATAAGGAGATGTGGTATGATTGCCAATGAGACAACTATCCACCCAAGTTCAAATGAAGTGGATGTAAGCAATTATAGGCAACCGTACAGCCTTCAACAATGAGAAAAACCCATACCGTATAGTCAGCTATAAAAGGCCCTGACATGAAAAATATGAAACAATTTAATTGAGAAAACTAATGGCCTAATTTATACCAAAACAATTTACGAAAAACAAGTATGAAACACATGAACCAACAACAACCACTGAGCTACAGGCTCCTGACTTAGTACACTTGTGTAGCAGTTTGATGCAAAAATTAGGATGTTCACACAAAGATCCACATAATTTTACAATGATTAATAATAGGATGGACATGTCTTGGGAATACAGCTTTCTTTCTGTTACCTATATATTTAATTTTAGATACAATAACAAAGAAAACAAAGACAGAATTCCAGAAATACAGACACTTTGTCTGTCTAATGGAGGTAATAGAAAGAAAATGTTTAATCCAGAGTACTGTGAATTCATTTATTTTTCATGGGTACCAATTTTTCATAGATTTAGGAAAAATTGTATTTTCGTGGATATGTGATTTCGTGGTTTTGCGGAAGTGTACATATAAGCCTATAGAGAATTTTTACTTCCTTGAACATTTAAAATGGTAGTTGAACTGTACCCATGAAATCCACAAAAATTAGTATCCCACGAAATATAATGAATCCCCGGTATTTAAACGATTAACTGATGTTTGCTTTACATCAAGTGACAAATATTAAAAGATTACCGTATTTAAGAATGAGATGTCTCATGTTTTTTCCCCAAATAATAAGTTATGAAAATTTGTTTGCTGAATATTATATTTACAATCATAGCAAACTTAAAGATATTTTTGCTTACTATAGCCAATGACGTCCTAGGATGATTGAGTCGTTCAGGTTGAAATTTTTTTTTGAAGAAATATTTGTCAGAAACAAAAATATTGTTGTTGAATATAATATATACTTCAAATTGAGAATGAAAATGGGAAATGTGTCAAAGAGACAACAACCCGACCAAAGAGCATAAAACAGCCCAAGGCCACCAATGGGTCTTCAACACAGCAAAAAAATACAGCACCCGGAGGCGGGCTTCAGCTAGCCCCTAAACAAAAATGTGTAATAGTTCAGAGAAAATGGACGTCACACTAAATTCCAAAACATATAAATGAACCAAAATTTAAAAAAACATACAAAACTAACAAAGGCCAGAGGTTCCTGACTTGGGACAGGCGCAAAAATGAGGCGAGGTTAAACATGTTTTGTTAGATCTCAACCCTCCCCTATACCTCTGGCCAATGTAGAATAAACAAACACACAGCAATACACACAGTAAAACTCAGTTCAAAAGAAGTCTGAGTCTGATGTTAGAATAGTTAACAGAAGAAACTAAGCAAAATGACAATGATCAACATAAATTAACAAAGGACTACTAGCAGTTACTGACATGCCAGCTCCAGACCTCAATTAAACTGATTGAAAGATTATGTCTTCATCATATGAAAATCAAGCACAATCCCTCCCGTTAAGGGTTCAGTATCATACCATCATAAAATATACGAGAAGAACATAACCCGTATCATGCCAACAACTGGTTTTAGAATAAATGTGTTTATTTCGGATGCAAAGACCCTTTGAGTGAATCAATATTAATTCCAAAAAATGCCATCTTTAATGAGCTGACAACAGTATCGTAACTATATCCCTTCTGAATAAGTCTGTTTAACGGTTTGGTTAGCTTTTGAGATGAATGATGACATTTTTGTGCTTAGTATAGAATATTACCATAAAAGATTGGATGTGAAATACCTGAACGTATAAGATGTCTGCATGTTGAATTATATTTACGAATGATGTCCTTGTACCGATGATAAAATTTAGTAAATGTTTTGACAAGTTTGTGATATCGAAAGCCCTGGTGTAATAATTTTTCAGTAATAGTGATTTCTTTCGTTAAAATCAAATAGGTTGTAACATACACAAGCGAATCGAACAATTTGAGATATATAAACACCATAAGATTGTGACAAGGGAACTTCACCATCTAAAAATGTACAATTTAATTAACAATTAACAATAGGAAATGAACTTGTAATATAATTTCCTTTTGGGGCATTAGCTATGATTAAGACAAAAAAATAAGATAGGCTTTTTTTTGTTTGTTTCAAACATTTATAAAAGTTGAATATTGAAATGATATTTCCCTATTTAAGTTAAGTGAGTTTGATTCGATTTGGTCAAAATAATTTCAAAAACATTGCTGCTGTATTATTTGCTTGCAAGTCAATAATTCCACCTCATTTGAAAACATAGTCATGCAACTTAGCTAGAGACAGGTTACACATGTGCTGAGCATGCTCAGTTATTAAAAAATAAAAGGCCACCACTGAAAAGTAAAACAAGAAAACCACTAGGAAAGACCATTTCATTGACGGATTCTACCACAAAAATAATGGTGAAACGATGATTCACAAATAATTTTATCTAAAATCAAAAAGACCTTGAGAAATCTTCATTTTACGATTGTACATGCTTCTATGTCTATCTTTATTTATATTTAGGTTTATAGTGGGTCATGTGACCTTCAACAGTCTTTGTTTGTTAATAAGGTGTCTAATCTTAAAATACACCAAAATTCTGATAAATTATAATGAGTCCATTGCATTGTTCTTTTGGACTTTTTTTGTAATTTGGATATTTGTTTTAGTATGTTATAATCAAACATGAGAATTTTAGTCAAATCAGTGAACAGATATGCTACAGCTAATACCCCTTAAAGGTTTTTATTTATCCATCAAGTTTTGTTATTGTGTTAGTATATTTCTTATATATTTTACTTTTTAAGGCATCTTTCCAGAAACTAATACCCCTAGACCCATTCAGAAAGTAAGTACATTGTTTAATTAACACTTCCTTTTTTCCAATTAAAATAATGAATTATGTACTTTTAGATGCATTCTTGAAAATAGAAGTAGTTAAGTGGAGGAGTTCCCTCCCCTTAAAATGATTCTCTGTTGAGGATATTTGGCTTGACTGCATTTCCCAGCCTTAGTTTATTATTAAAAAGTATGCATGTGTTTTTGATACAAGAGCAAATATATGAAATTATCATCAAATATATGAAATTATCTAATCTTGTTGAAAGTAAAAGGACAAGAACATTTCTGGGCCAAATTGGCCTTATTATCAAATATATTTCAAACTATCTCTGATTTCAGAATTAATTAAATGCTGAATGCATGTACTTTAATAAAACAACAAATGGCAAATTATGCAAATCTTGAATATTTGACCTGTACATGCTTAGAAATAATATAAAGCCCAACTGTAGCCCAAAAAGCCCAACTGTAGCACAAAAAGATATTTAAACAGTAAGTATGTATCTATTAACTGGCAAAATATTTTTTTGGCCAATGCTCTGTAGCCAAAATGTTCTTATGATTAGCCCATTTTAGTTATAAAAAAAAAAATTTAAATTTCTCTTTTAACGTCACTTTAAGGACATCACAGTCAAATTGTGTAATAAAAGCTTGGCTAATATTACTTTTCTGAAAAGCCTTTGTTCTGATGCTTAAAAATGTACCTTGTCCTTAGTAAAAAGAATATGCAAAATGATATTTCTGTATGTTGTTTGAAAAACAAACTAACATACTGTGAATTCCAGTAATTTGTCTTTCCCATAAGTCTGTGCAATTCATTTACTTAGACTTTAATGTATATACAAAATTAAGAGCTGGCATCCTGAGTGTACAATTACATGTCCCTTGCTGACATTATAGTGCTGTTTTATTTTTAGTTACTTTTAAACCCTTATGCTGGACCAATAGCCTCAAGACTTACGTTCTTCTTTATATTTAAAAAAGCGTGAGTAAAACTTTAATATTATTTCTCAAACCAAGTTATAAATATTCAGAAATTATTGTGAGGTTTTTATTTATGCAAATGATGCAACTGGGTTAGTTTCGCAATAATAAGAACTTGCATTCTGATATCTGATACATATATGTATGCAGATTTCCCTGAAATCTCAACAGTTATTCTCATATTTTGGTCAATTTTTTAAAATCAAAATAATAAATGCACACAATATTTTTTTAATTTACAGTGGTAGGTAGAAAATGGCAGCATAAACAGTTTTCCCAAAAATGTCTTCATAAAGAAATCAGCCGGAAGAACAGAGGAATTTTTGTGTGTGCTTTCTCTAGAAGAAATGAAATTAATAAAATATGTAACTTGTATTATAATTTTTAAATTTGAAAAAATATGATATGGAGAGAGGAAAGAATACACCAAGAACTTCTCTTTCTCATTCATATATCCTTTAGAAGTCAGTGAAAATCTGAATCATTTACAAGATATATTTTGAGTGGTCAGGTATAAATATTCTAAGTGTGACCTCACTTACACAGAAAAGATCCAGTGGTGATTTTGTTTTGTCACTTATTGAAATATTTTTATGGTTTAATTTTATATACTGTGGATTCATTTATTTTCGTGGGTACCAATTTTTGTGGATTGAGGAAAACTTGCATTTTTTGTGGATATTTGATTTCGTGGTTTTGCCAAAGTCTGCATACAATCATACAGCCAATTTGCAAGTCGGTGAACATTTAAATTTGTGGTTTCCCTGTACCCACGAAATCCATGAAAATTGGTATCCAACGAATAATAATGAATCCACAGTATCTTTACTTCAGAAGTAATCCACGGGGGCTTGAATTTATCATGATTTTACCACGAGTTGGCCCTTTATGTTAAATATTTTACCACGAGGGGTAAAATATCAGCATAAAGGGCCAACCCGTGGTAAAATCAATATAAATTCAAGCCCCCGTGGATTATTTCTATTCTAATAGGACAAAGACAGCAATTCTATGTGAAGGGAAATGTTTGAGGTTTCCCAAAATTGAACACACTATTAATATTGACGTAAATGACGAAGAAAATTGAATAAGTGACATTCTTAAATGATATACAATAACATACTAAGACAGATTTGGATGAATTTAATTGACTATCTTACTTTAATTTAAGAAGATATGGACATTATACAAATTCTTACCATCGTTTGTTTATGTTTTCATGTTTTGACGACTCTCAGTTTCCCATTCGTCAAATTTCTCAATGACGTCATTACACCATTTGACCTGAGGTTAATCATTCATAAAAAGCATACGACATGGGAGTAGGATTGGAACAGCCCAAACAAATCCTTTGGAGAACGTCATATTAAAATACAGTTTTTAATCCAATAATACTTAGGTGCAAATTGCATGCATTTAATGGGTAGAAATAACTGCATATCTTTGCAAAAAATAAACTCATATAAAGGAATTATCCATAATATTAATTTTATTTTTTAGCTTTGGTGAAATATTTGGACCTGAAACAATTCCATTAGAAGATGACTTGTGGGACTTCTTTGTGATTATATTACACAAGAATGGTCACGTTATAAGTCACAGGTATGGTCACATTATTAGTCACAGATAAAATAAGTTTTTCATAGTGGATATGCAATGACTTGCACGAAAGGTCTAACAATGAAATAAATTAACCATGAAAATAAGTTGGTTTACAGTATGTAATTCATGTAAATGTTTATAATCAGGACCCTGTGAATTTAAAACATAAGGAAACTTTAAGTTTTCATGATGTGAGCTGCATTGGATAGAAATCGACCTTATGCAAGTGCACGTATACTTGTACAACTGTTAAAGACTTTTGATTGATTTTGGAACATTAAAATATGAAATGAATGATGAATTTTGGCCTGTTTTATAGGATTCTTAAAACAACTCACTTTTCAAACAGTTACAGATTTTTCGTAGAGATTTTTCAACCCGAAATAGGTTAACAGATGTATTGATATTCATTTGCATAAGGTTTATATCTATCGGACGCAGCCCATGTATTTTTGGATACGATATGTCAAATTGGTGACAGTTTAAAATCCAAGTTTGAAGATGACTTAGTTAATAGTATATAGATGATATAAATAGTTTCTTGTCTCATTAACTGGTATGAAACTCTACTGGTATCTTAAAAAATAAACAATATAAAAGATAGATGTTTTGATTGATAGATGCTAAAAATCTAGTGTAAATATTACATGCATTCTCAAGAATATAACCTGTTCAATTCATATAGATGTCAGGGGCGGATCCAGAAATTTTTCAGGGGGGTGTCAGTAAAACAAACATTAAAATATTTTAATTTTTCTTATTGATATTATGTAATTAAGGATGTAACGAAATAAATGGTTTATAAAATTGATCCCTATTTCATTTTCAGGCACCTCTATGGTTTTGTGGTAGCATTCTTGCCTTGAGTTCGGCAGGTCAAACCAAAGATTTGAAAATTTGTATTTGCTGCTTCTCCGCGAAGCATGTGGCATAAAAGAGTAAAAAGAAAGATGGGTTGGGTCAGAGTCAGAATTATATGCCCAGGGAGGGTGGCATATCTTCCTGGGAACTAGCACATAAAAAATCCAACTGTGTCGGTGTAGTACATAGTAATATTTATATTCATATCACATTACCATGTTATCGTCCCGAGTATGCATTTAATTTGCCCTGGACGTTAAACAGTCATCCATTATCATCATCAGAAATTTGCTTTTATGTCTGCGAGAAAAAGTGTAAAGGAGCATATCATGGTTTAAGTGTAAATCATAAAGCATGTGCATTAGTGCTAATCTATTTGGTAATTTCTTGCCTATTGTTGCACATGAAATCATTTTCCAGAACACAAGCTCGCTATTTGAATGCTCACTTTCACAACTGGTTACTGTCTTGTAGACAATTTTAAAGAATGACAAAGATGTTTGGATGGTCAGACTTGTTGCATTGCTTAATGCTTCAAGTTGCAGGCTTTGACAATGTCCTTTTTTGCCAAAATTACAACCTCACTTCGAAGTTATAAAAAATCAAAAACAGTTTAGGGTTTTAGAGTCATTACATGCTATGATGCTAGGTCATTCAGGTTCAGTGGTACTTAGATTTGGGCTGATTTGTGGTTTTGACTGAAGAAAAGGGGTAAAATTTCAAAACACATAAAAAACGTTTTAAGGAAATTAGGTAATGAATGGTGGGGTATAGGATTTAGGACGTTGATTATAATCATAACGAGTGACAAATCATTTGGATTTTGGCATCACACTATCAGACGATTAATGTTCAGGAAAATTTAGAAGTAACGTTGAAACATTGAAAATTTAAATATATAGAAATTAAAATTGAAAAACTTTTGAAGTTACTAAGAGAATTGTCTCTTCATTTTCACAACTCCACATCAAAGCAACTAACAGTCGGTGATTACAAATTTTTCGTATGAAAATACATGTCAAGTGGTTTTTACCTTGAGGTAAATCAATTGTATTGGAAATACAATATACAATGAAAAGTATATATTTTATTATCGTCTAATGAGAAATAATTAATCAAAATTTAAAGTCTGCTCTATATGGTTCACTATTTTTTGCCAACCTCAGAAGGTGTGGGGGTGGGGGTCACATGCACCTGGTGACACCCCCAAGATCCACCTCTGGATATATCCACTGCTTTGTATTAAGCTGATATGAGTTATGCTGAGATGGATTTTTTTACTTGTGAACATGGACATCTTGTAAGCTTGATAGGTTTTGCTTTTAACAGTATGGATCAACACTTTCATACTAATCATTTACTCAAATTCATTTTTTTTCCTTATATTTATAGGCTAATTCATTATATTACACAAAGGGCAGAGTTCAAGGACAGATGGGTTGGTGCCTTAAAAAATACACCAGTTAAAGGTATGGCTAAAAGATTAGTGTATATCAACCCTTGACATAATGCACTTAAATATTTGTTACTGTGCTTTTCTTATAGCCAAAACACTTGAAAGCAGCAGTTTGAAATCATTTCTTCAAACTGATTGACTGATGAAAAGTTATAGCCCATTGCTAGAGAAAAGTAGTTGTTAGTATTATAAAAGAAATGCTGTGATTTTCTGTTTTTGACTCATTAAAATTTTTGAAAATAGCGTTCTACAAATGTTTTTACCATCCAATTCCATGATTGATTTTCTGATTCACAAAAAGTTTATAAAAACAAATATCAACCACACTATTATAAAGACAGTCTGACTTCAATGTGGAAAGTTCTATTATGATAAATGCATTTTAATAGTTAATCTGTTCTAAACATTAGTTTAATGGTTGTTCAACTATTAGTTATATGCTAAGAAAAGAAATTTTTAAATTTAATTGTTTGATAAGTTAAAATTCCGTAAAAAAAAGTTGGATACATAATATGAATGGGAGATAATCTGGTTATCAGTTATTTTGCTTTAACATTATCTCCCTTTAAATTCAGTATATGTTATAATAACTAAAAATATTCAGAAACAAACATGCAGTAACTTTTTTATAAGAAAACAAACTTGTCAAAGCAACTATTCAATATTTATTGAAACAATATTTAAAAAAGATAAGTTTCAAGGTTTTTAAAGCTTTTTAAGCAATGATATTCTAATGTGTGTATTTTTTAGTTCATATGATATATGGCCCAGCAGACCCAGTAAATCCAGATTCTTTTATTGACTTCTACAAGTGAGTATTCATTTTTTCTTAGAGACTTAAAAATAATTATATAATATATAGAAATATGGAGATGGGATATGATTGCCAAGAGAGAAGAATCTAATTAAGAGCAACAGGCAAGGATTTAAACAACTACAGGTCAGTGTTTGGCCTTCAACAATGTGCAAAACCCATCTGTATAGTAAGCTATAAAAAGCTCTGGAATACCAAAATTTGAAACAATTCAAAAGTAAAAACATAAATTTAAAGTTAAGCTAATAAAAATAAAGAAAAACAATTATAACACAAGGCAACTGCTAAACCACAGGGCTACAAGAGAATTTGGCTGGGTTAAACATGTTTGTGAACTTTCATCCCGTCCCATCATCTGGGACAGTGGTGTATCAAAACAACATTGGAACAAACAGTAAAAGTATGTTGACAGTAATCTTGAAATGACAGGGAATTTGTATCAATGCATTTAATAGCTTGCTGTTCGGTGTGAGCCAAGGCTCCGTGTTGAAGGCCGTACCTTGACCTATAATGGTATACTTTTATACATTGTGACTTGGATGGAAAGTTGTCTCATTGGCACTCATACCACATCTTCTTATATCTATATAATAGTTGTGTTTTATCTCTTTAAATGTCAAATGAATATACTTTACACTTTTCATCCAGATTAGTGAATTTCAGTCACATAATTTGAAGTATGGTGAATAAAACAATAATGTCTCACATTAGTTTGATTTAATTCAATATTTATTATTCAGGTAAAAAATACAATAATTTCAGATTTAGTTTTCTGTTGCAATGTAAAATACACATAGAAATCTGAATCAATCTTGAAAAATAATGTTTTTTCTAGGTAGGTGGAAAAATATGCCATTATGATCATTTTGCTTCTTGGTGATTTCTTAATTAAAATCTGTGCTATTTGAAATCATTATTTTGTTATAGTTTGACTTGGCTGATTTGCATTATTCATAGTTCATATGATATAGGCAAATGATTTAGTTGTAAGCAACCATAGCCTTCAAAAATGAGCAATACAAATACAGTTTAGTAAGCTAAATTATACCTCGCCATGACAAAACTTAAAATAATTGAAACTAGAAAACCAATGGCCTGATTTATGTACAATACAATAAAGGAAAAACAAATATGATAGTCAGCAAAGAACGACAACCACTGAATTACAAGCTCCTGACTTGAGACAGGCACATACAGAATGTAGTGGGGTAAAACATGTTTTTGTTCTGTCAACATTCTCCCTAATCTGGAACAGTGGTGTAACATCACAACATAACAAACAGTCAAAATCGGTTGAAAAAGTCTTGACTCTGTAGTCTCATCGAATCAACACAAAAATCGGTTGAAAAAGTCTTGACTCTGTAGTCTCATCGAATCAACACAAAGCATAGAAAACTACAAAAAAGACTAAAGACACAAAGTACCAATGAAAGAGTACAAGAAGTTGCTGAAAGTTATTTCAAAGCCAATTACAACTAACAAATAAATCATGTTTCCCACCCTAAAATATCAATCAGTACACATCCAATGGATTTAATAAAGATATCATAAACAGTATGAGAAACACATGACCTTGTGCAATGACAAAACATAAGTATTAACAGGATGTAGGACTATCAAGAATAACTGTATGACAATACATGTACATTGACTTTATATGTTTTAATCTATTAATATCAATGTTAATACTGATAAAAAAATATTCAAAGATCTTATTGCAGTCTTAAAAAGTTTCTACTAAAGTCAATCACCTTTTTGAAAAGTGTATATTTCATTCTAAAGTATGATAAATGCATTCAATACCTTAATGACCTTAATATAAATTTCTACATACTATTTTCAGGAAATCAGTACCACAGCATAGTATTACTGTTCTTGACCCTAAGATAGGTCACTATCCACAATGGGAGGCTCCTACAGCATTTATTGATGCTTATTCAACATTTATTATAAAAACCAAGTCATAACAGCCCTTTATTTATTTGTGTGGTTCACCAATGAAATGGTGTTAAAAACTTTTGTGCCATAATGGAACAGCAACATTTTCTATATTTGCTCTCAAATAATGGACTGTGATATGAATTAATTGTTTATATTTCATAATAAAATATAAAATAGATCCATTTATTTCTACTGTCTTTCCTTCAATAAAGTCTACTGTTTTTTGGCCTAAAATACTGTAAGGTGTACATGTACATCTGACATGGGTCAACTTGACCTTTTTTCACAGCTAACTAGTAACTTAAATTTTTCACACTTAGTCCAGTTTCTCGTTCATTTTTCCTAAAGAAAAAAGATAACAGGAATTACCAAAAGTATTAGACATTACAAAATGGGCATACCAACCACAAAGTTTGGTGACTATGTTGAGCACATCTATACCATCAAACTTGAAATAAAGGATACCACAGAAACGGTTTTCGCCTCATATCTTGATTAACATCTAGAAACTGACAAATGAGGGTCAGTTGGGAACAAAACTTTACAACAAAAGGGACAATTGTAAACTTTCCATTTCTATGTAGCAACATTACAGCAGCGTCTGCTATGGAGTATAAACCTCCAAGTTGATGTGATTTCCCAGAGCTTGGGTTTACCTGGGAATATATTATGTCCCAGCGTTTACTATCATGATTTCTTTAATAGAGGTTTGCTGCTTTCAAGACCTGATTGAACCAAGGGTTGAAGATATCCCTTCAAAAGCTAAGGACGCCATCACGAGTTGGTTGACCATTATGGAATATCTGTGAATACCACAGATATGTTCCAATTGTCGTAACCACGACCCCATTCTCTTTTCCTCAATTGTGACATCACCAAATTAGACTTATTGCAGAATTTGTACTTACCATGAACAACATGACAGGTACCACTAGTTAAGCAGGATCTGCTTATCCTTACAAATAACATGAGATCACCTGTTGATTTTGGTGGGGGTTCGTGATTTTATGAAATTAATATCAAAGGTTTATATCAGCAATGTCTGGAACAAATTCGAAAATTTCAGAGCTGATCAGTAATTTTTAAAAAACTTATGGCCCTTGGATATATAAATTATATTGAAAATTGCATTGTAAGCACTTTCATCTGTACAATTTTATATTAATTTTTTTTACCACCCTTCCCTCAGCGTTTTGATCTTTTTCCTTTTTGATTGACAATTTCTTCTTTTTTTCTGAAATATAATTCAGTAGACAACTTCATCATGCAGTATAATTGTTCATCTCATTTTTATTTCACGAAATAAAATATGTTTAAACTAAACTACTCATCAGCCAACTTTAGCTTAAACTTTCCTGGAATGATATAATGTATATATTTTATTCACCTTCCTCTTTTGGTTCCGATAGGATGACATAAATTGTTTAGATTTTGATGGGCCATCTTTTTTCAAAAATCTTCTCTAAAACTACAAGACAATCTGTTTTGAAAATTTAACGGGGATTTGATATACAGAAAACTTATCATTTGTAGAAAGAAAAAAAGTTAACATGCAAGTCCTGTTTTTTTTTTATCTATAATGTTCCTTATAAAAAGTGTGTTTTATTCCCGGATAGTGCAATATCATTGATACTAGTGTTATTGTCTTCTTAAACTCATTTCATTCATTGGGATTTTTAATCTATTTTTATTTCAATTTTATCTACGCTTTTTCATTTCATTTGTAAAAGTTCAATACTGAATACTTCACATCATAAACTTATTGTCGCGATTATACATATTGGTGGCATTCATTTATTTTTTTATTTGATCTAATTCTAATTTATTTTCTTTAATTACGCTTTTAGTATGTGAACATTTTTCATACTCCTGTGCACTTATTACTTTGTGCCATGATTGCAATCAATTATGAAGCCTTTTAGATCTAACAAATTCAATCAGAGGCACTGATTGGCGATTAATTAAATAATTAACAAAAGCCTTCGAAGGTCGACCCAGAGTTGAACACTGCTTAAACACTCTGAGTAATGAGATGAGCACGAGTTCCCAATTAGAGACCGATATCACTTATTGTCAATTCAAAAATTTAATATAAAAATGCATAATATTTCAAATTCCACATTAAACATTCAAATAGTTGACAGTTAGAAATCACAGAAACAACAATTATGCTTTCAAAACGATTATTCGACACAGACGATGAATTTGATGCAATCTCAGCCTCTGTATCTACTCTGAGTTTTGATTCTACTCCAGTAAAGGCTGATGACCTTATGTCTGTAATGACTCCAAACATCAAACGGAGTCTGTTTCCTGATGATGACGAGGATTCTGGTCTCGGTATGGATGATCATATTACTTTTACACCTAGCTTGACGAAATCTGCCAAGAGACAGCGTAAAGAAGATGACAACTCAAGATGTTCAAAACGTCCAAAAGTTTGTACCGATATAAAGGCTGTGGTCACCAAACTTGAAGAGAACGATGACTTCATAGCCGATGGTAGTAGATTATATACTTTACCAACTGTCACTGGAAAGCATTCTGATTTGAAAAGCATCACTTCACAGACACTTGCTGATGTTGTTAATGGAGACTACGATGACGTAATCAGTGACTACAAGATCATCGACTGCCGATACCCGTATGAATTTGAAGGCGGACATATCAGAGGAGCAGAAAATATGTATTTGCATGAAACCATTTTAACTTTGCTTCGTCAACCCACTAAAGATAAACAGATCGTCATCTTCCACTGTGAGTTTTCGTCTGAAAGAGGTCCTAAAATGTTAAGATTCCTAAGAAGCAAAGACCGTGAACTCAATAAAGAAAACTATCCATCACTGAACTTTCCAGAAATGTATATACTAGATGGTGGCTACAAGGCATTCTTCAATGGACAGCCAGATCTATGTGACCCAGTGAGCTATCGACCAATGCTTCATTCCGACCACTCAGAAGATTTGCGACATTTCCGAGTCAAGTCAAAGTCATGGACAGCTGGAGAAAAACGCAGATTTGCCAGGAAAGCTATGAGATTTTAGAACTGTGATATAAATGGTGATTTATAACTAGTGCTATGAATAATCTGTGATAAAATACTTTTCAGTGCTTTGTTTTATTTAAACCGTGTTTTATGGTTCTTGTTATTTATATGCACGTATTATTGATATATTAAAGGTTACATATATATATTTATCTGCTTCATTCTTTTTCCTAACAAGTGTGGACACAGATCAGTGTGGATAGTAATTGCTGGATATGGAGTCCTGGTACTTTTGGACTTTCATACTGCATTTTGCATGATACAAATAGTAATATATTATGGAGGTATTATCCTTACAATGAATATTTAGTATGGTGTTCACCATCTTAGTATCATTTGTGTATTGTCTTGTTTAGTGAGTCTGTAGATTTCTGAGAATAGGTGTTTAGTGGTTCTATGTTAAACTGTGTTCCACGATGACACCTCAAAATTGGTATAGGATCACTCTAGTATCATTTATTCAAGATACTGTAAGGTTTAAATGTTCGAGATGGTTTCAGAGATGACTTGTGTATGTATTTCCAATATAGTTAAATTGAGAATACTACATTGGCGTCCATCTTTGATTTTTAGATATGCACCAAACACTCAAAATTAACGGAGGAGCATTCCTGGTGCATTTGTGCATCATTTGGTTTTAATGTTTCGGATGATTTCTGAGAAGCTGGTGTATGTATTTCCAATATTTTTTTAGTATGCAACACTATGGAGGTCGTTAATATTTCTTAGTTAAAGAAACCTGCAAATCATAATGCTAATTAGTATAGGATAAACCTATTATCATAAGTGCAAGAATTTATTTTAATGAGGTAGAAGTTTTCTGAGAAGCTTTTTGTATGCATGTCACACAGGGTTCTATGTTACACCATGATCCGAAATAGCAATCCTCTTTGATTTGGATTCACTCCAAAACCTAAAAATCCCAATTCAATATGCCAAGCGTTTCATCAACAGATCTTTAAATTTTTGGCAATTAGAAAATATTTTTGGTCCTGGCAACCATATAAAATTTCTGACCAACAGCAAAATCGCAGACTTTGATAAGTACTTCCAAATGAAGTTTGGTTTCCAATTTGCAAGTGATTGTGCAAAATAAAGATTAATACGCGAGAAGTTTACCGACGACGATGTAGTTAATGTGATGACATAACCTCGCCAGACCTTCTTGTGTATGTCATGTTCTATATTGAACATGTTTTCTGCCTAGACTCCCAATGACTAGTTGACAATATGTAAAAGAAAAATACCCAATTTAAAATTCTTTTAAAATGGTAAATCCATTATGTGTGTTCATGATTTTGTATTTCTTGTTTCTAGGAGAAATTTATTAAGAAAGAGTGTGTTGATTGAAAGAAATATGATATTTCAACTGAATTTGAAATTAAAAAGTTAGCGTAGAATTTTGTTTTTGAAGTTTTTGTGGAGAATCAATGCACAGGGCCTTGCACTGTAAAAATAAATATACCTTTATTAACCGTGCAGGCACTCAACGTTGAATAAACGTTGAAATGAGGTTGAAATGGTGATCAACGTGTATTCAACGTTGAAACAACGTTACATTTTCAACGTTGGATAATAAACAAATATTCAACGTTGAATTAACGTTGATCATTTCAACGTTGAAATTGGAACGTTGATTCAACATTGAATAAACATTATCTTTTAATAAGTATTTACTCACGGTAGTCCTATCATGAGGCCTATATAAGAATTTTTTTTTAATTAACTGATGTTTTATACCTTTTGTCAACAACTGATTACATTAAACACAGTGACTGCATTTCATTTTTACATTGAAAAGGTCCTATCGTACCAACTATTTATCTCAAGTTGTGTGTATCATCAGAGACATATAATGTATTATATGTCTCTGGTATCGTGTATGGAAAAGGGGGTTAAATCGTTTGATACTGAATTTCTAGGAAAAGAAATAGACTGCGTTTATTTAACATACTATTATTGAAATGTTGAACATTAAGATAGCATGTAAAGAAATTTGAAATAGTTGATTATTAACAAAACTCGCGATTTTTTTTAATTCATATTTTCGCGGGATTTGAACAGGAAGTTAGATTGCCCATGCGCATTATTTAAACCGGCACCTTTCCTGTTTTTAAAAAGATAGAACAACAAAGAACGAAGTCGAAGTCGAGGAGAAACTTTCCGTTAATCAAGTATCATTATGGTATGTAGATGTTTCTATGTGGCTATCACGGTATTTCATATATATGAATTGTATTTAATTTTAGAAACTCTGAATTGTTATCAATATTGCACAATTAGAGAAAAATACAACGTCAACATTGTATCCCAGAGAACAGATCAGAACACACTGGGAAGGGCCATATAGTAAACAATATATCATCACATATTCCTCCAATTATACTATTTTTGAGAGCACTTAATATGGAAAGCAGATTTATTTTCATATTAAAGTTGAGATAAAATTGAGACATTAATATTCGAAACTAAAGTTTCAAATAAGAAAAAAAAAGGGGGTTTACATTACTGTGAACGGGTAAATTTCCGAAATGTATAATATATATATATATATATAAATATATGTATCTTCGTTTATTTTAACTTTAAGGCTTGGTAAACTACATCATTTTGACGATTATAAACAATTAATTTTGACTGGACAATGTATTGAACGATCATGTGATGACTGATGGGAAAATGATACTGTTTTACAATAAATATTATATAATTCAACAAAATATTAATTTTTACCTATCAGAGGATAACTATAGAATGTTCATTGATAACTGTTTACCTAATTAACCTTTCAACAAAAGTCATTCTATTTTTAAAACAAGTCAGTCTGACCCTTATCTGATCTTCATGTGAGTGATCTCTGACTCTGTGTACTACGAGAAATGAAGTGAGCATTGCATCTCCATGTGCGCACATTCAATTATGACTACTTAAAATCAACACGACCATACAACTTAATAGAAATATTAAAACAAAAATATGACACAACTTAAGGAAAATAATAGCATTATCACATGCTGGGCAAACAGAAATTAAACAATAATTGAATATGTGTTTATCGACAAAGACAATTATTTATGTGAAGGGTATACTAATGCACATACATGTATAACACAATAAAAGAATAAACTATATTTAGTATTAACAAAATAGGCTAGATTGCACTTAGTCTGATTGAGAACATACATGTACAAAATGTACACAGTAAATACTATCATTCAAAATTCATATACTTCCTTTTCATAAAACATTATCATGTACTGGTCCTTAATGTGTATTTAACAATGCGCTGAATGTTAGGTGTCCTTTATCATGAACATGTATTTTTTATTTTACAGAAGCTTGTCAAACAAATCAATGGCTGAAATGTATCATGAATCAGACATGTGGAGCAAAATAAAAATTCAGTTTTGGAAATTCCAGTCTATAAATCATCAAAGGTAGTTTTTTGTCTGTATATATCGTTTGTGTTTAAGTTTAATCTATTGTTTGTTTTATTTTTGTTATTTTACATACCATATTATGTTTGTCTTATCTAAAGTATTTTAGTAAAGAAAGCACTTAATTTAATGTTAATGGGCTTGTGCAGTCATCAATAAAAAAAAACTGTCATAGGTAAAATTATTTCATGGTTATCAATTACATAGTCAAACCTGCAATCTTGCAAATCTCGGTAGAAGCTCCATTAACAAAAACTACTAATAATACACATTAATGTATATAATTTTTTTATTAATGATTACATTTGTACCTTGTTATATATGTGCTTTGTCGTTATGGTTTCATTTTCATTGCTTCTAGAAACAAATTGAAAGTGGCTCAAATTTAGGATATCTTTTCAGGACATATATAATTTATATTTATTATAATCTTATCTTTTCCAGAGTTTAAATATACTGCAAAAGTATAAAGATGTCACTGAGAAACACATATCTGATAAAGACTCCTCCTGCTTGAAATTGAGGTCAGCTGCAGAAATATCGCTAAGTGGTGGAAGAAAGTTGACATGCAAAAGGACAAGAAGAGACATAGATAACAAATGAATTTATAAAATAAATCTTTTATCAAAAGAAATATCATTGTATTACTAAATTTGATATTGTTCCTCAATCAATTTGTATATATTTAATGGTTTATACCAATAATAGGTGTGAGGGTAATCCAGGACATTTGGTTTTTTGTGGAGAGTTGTCTGATTAAAAGTCATGCAGCATCTTCTTATTTTCATAAGTATTGTGATCATCCTGATAATGTCTTCACTCTGCGTGGGATATACTCCTTTTAAGAAGGGCTTAACATTTGTCAGTCGTTTCATTAGGACTACTTTGAACTTGTGAGAATTGTTGAGAAGTATTCAACATCTTCTTTCTGTTTAGTAATACTTTCTGTGGTGGGAATAAAGTGTATGTCATAATTTTTATGCAAACTATGTAATCAAATTCATTGAATGATTTGTATTTTATAGCTATTCACAACAAGAAAAACTACAAGTAAGAATATATCAAAATGGTAGGTGTCCACTTGTATATTAATATACATTTAGATAATTATGTATTATAGTTAACTTTAAATACAAGTCGACACACACAATCATTTCAGCTATTCCTCCTTGTAGTTTTTCTTGTTCTTAATAGCTAAATACATGTTTTAATAAATTTAACATTTGAGTATTAGAGACACAGAAGCCAACGGGATCTTATGTTATGACATTTATGGTCTAGATTATTGACTTTGTACACATACGGAATGTTGTATCAGTAGCAGTTGATGTATTTATGTAGATGTCTCCCATTTAGGTAATCTATTTGTTTCATATGTGTCTTTGGGAGAGAAAAAAACATTAAAAAAACCTGTACAGTCTCCTGTCTATGTACACGGAACAACAGCACAAATTTGGAAAGCAGGTAAAATGTATGTAGCTTTATAATAAATCTTATTAATATACTTTCAACTACTATTCAACCTTGAATCAACGTTGTATGGATGTTGAAACGTCAACGTTGAAATTTCAACGTTGATTCCAATTTTCAAAATCAAACATAAATTTGACATTGTTTCAACGTTGAGAAACAACCTTGTTTCAACGTTGAATAAACGTTGAGTGCCTGCTGGGAACCGTGCCTGTGGCATAAATAAATAAATGACGAACTTTTGGAACGAATGTGTTATTGAAAATACTAGTAGGAGTATGCAGATGTTAATTTCTGTTATTGAAATAGATCAAAATTTTGATTTTATCAAATAATGATTTAAGTTGAACAATGCAAGACAATTTGGTAGTCTGTTAGGCCTTGTGAGATTTGCCCCTTTACATGAATATAAATATAAATGAGAGACAATTTGTACTGGTACCTCTTCAGTAAGCAATACATGATTAAAACAGGTTAAACACCTGATGGCAGTTTTCTAGTAAAATAAAATTAATCTTCCTTTATTTGGATGTCTTGTAGCAAAACAAATGTTTGCTTGCAATGAAAACGAAAAGCTTAAGTGCCCTTTGGCAGTCTATATTATGCGTAATAATATCATATGCTGACAGTTATTATGTAGATCATGCGAAATGCTTCAACCATCTTACATTACAGTTCATATGTACATGTATTTTTTTCTGTTTATAAATCTAAAGATAACGCATAACAATGAAGGTCTCAGTTAGTGCACGGAGCCTTAATAGGGTGCTCAATCCAGTGATACTTTATCGAAGTAACTTCCATAGATAAAAATGAGATTTCAATCAATTTCATCAATTTAGTTGATGGGGACTAATGCTGTTCTACACTCTAATATCGGCGAATGTACTTCTATGTAGACAGCAAAGTCATCAGCAGAACAGACATACATGTTCTTGTGTCATGTTGAGAATTGATTGGTAGACATTCAATTAAATTAAATATGGACGGGTTTCGTTATAAAAAGGAGCAGGTTTAAAGAACAATATTGGCCTTCAATTTTTATGAAATTTAAAGTACAGTAATCCTCAAAAATATTTGATAAGAAAACATCCGAAAATACCATAAAAAATAATCTAAAACTTCAGGCACAATTCTCCCGGGATGATTTCATTGAAACAGCATAATTATTTTATTCATCCATAAAACCTTAATTATACTCAGCTACGAATTCTAAGTGGCAGGGTAATACAGTTTTGACTCGTCAGTCAATCCGTCCGTCAGTCCATCAGTCATCAAAACACTCCCCTTTTATCAAAGTAGACATTGATAAGTCTACTACATTTGGTATATGAATTGTTATTAGGCTTAGGTTCTCTACTTCAATACATGCAATTAAATTTAAGCTGAATTTTATAGATTGGTTCAGCAAGGATGCAGTTTCCGTAGGCTATGGTTAAGATCTCAGTAAAGAGATATCAAAATCTTGATGTTGCAGAATTTCGTATATTAGTAGTTTAATCATTCAAGTACATGGTTAGGGGACGACCGTTGATTTTAGGCGGAGGAATAGTTTGGAAATGAATATCCTGGTCTCGTTACAAAGGAATAATCTTACCCAAGTCAGGATTAACGAAAAAATAGGCTGCCCCACGTGTGAAATAATATAGCAGGCTAAGCGACGTGAAAAAAATATACCCCCATCCCTTTTCACACACACCCACCCCCAGAAAATCAAATGATCGTCCCCAATATTGATTTGAACTACTTGGCCATAATGATCCCTGCAAATAGTGTTAATGGCTGATAATGGCTACGACAGGACATAACAATATCTAAAACATAAAAGTGATAATAATGAGGGTAGAGGATGAGAATTAAATTGGGTATTATTCCTACAATTTAGTTATTCTATGTATTAAACCTTTCATTAGATATTCAACTAAATAAATATGTGATAAATATCAATCTAAAATAGGAAACAACTCAGAAAGTTCACCGATCTATAAGATAATATTCATCTGAATATCTTCTACCATTTACACGCAAAGCTACTTTGGGAATATTACTCCTCACAAGGTATCTGTAAAGTTTGAATATGCTGTTTATTTATTTTTGTTAAACAAACTTCGATTAAACAAAACTATCTTCAGTTTAGATAAAAGTGGATATTTTGAGATTTTGAGATTTTGATTTGTTGAATCTTGTATACATTTTGTGTTTTAAGAACATAAAGGGCTGAAAATTTCCCTTAAGTATGATACATAACATATTTATTTTCGTCACATTTGTTTTTCATCATCAAGATATTTTAACTACTAGAGCTTATACAAATATGACACAAAATGTTGTATAACTCTAGAGTTTTCAAGTTATAAGAGCTAAAACTTTAACAAGGTATAAATACAAGAAAGTTAACTGTGTCCACAGTCGTGTTTAATACATTTCGTTCAATTTTCCAATGTCGATACGTTGCTACCGTGTCATGCTGTTGTGTAGCCCTTATCTCAGTAATTTATTTTACCTCAATTTTCAAAATTGTTAGATTTTAACCGTCAAACTTACCATATATAATAGGATTTATTTCTAAATAGTAATTGTTTCGAAGCGAAAAAGAGGCGGGAGATACAAAAGGGATATTCAAACTCATAAGTCGACGAAAAACTGACAACGCCATGACGAAAAACGAAAAACGACCAAAAGACAAACAACTCAAGCAAATCTAAACGTTAATGTTTCCTATTTTTATTATTATCATTTTTAGAACACATAACATGCACAAAGGTTTGTCTCAAAAAAACTTGAGTACAAAATCCTTTATTATTCATTGTTTAAAATTAATCATGAAGAACAAATTTTCTGGAACATACTGATCATAAAGCATAGCCAATGCTATCAATTTAAGTAAACAGATAAACACAAACTACAAGTTATATGTAACCGGAGAGCATGAATTTCATTACAAAATTGCTTGTCTCCACCGGGACTCGAACCTGGGACCTCTGTGTTACAAGGCAGCGCGTCAAGTTAACCGACTGCGCTGTACTTCTTGAGCTCAGTCGGTTAACGCGCTGCCTTGTAACACAGAGGTCCCGGGTTCGAGTACCGGTGGAGACATGCGATTTTGCAAGTAGAATCATGCTCTCCGGTTACATTGGCACCGAACAATAAAAACCCACGGTTAGAAGAAATACCTAGCCAGGTTAAAACATAAATATAAAAAAGATGAAGATATCATCATTATAGAGTATAATGACTCTTGAGTTGGGGGAAGTGTGACGGGATTGCTTCCCTTAGAAATTTAGTAGATACTTAGTCAGCCGTAAGCGGTTGAGCTAAGGAAGTACTTCTTTAGCTCAGTCGGTTAACGCGCTGCCTTGTAACACAGAGGTCCCGGGTTCGAGTCCCGGTGGAGACATGTGATTTTGCAAGTAGAATCGTGCTCTCCGGGGTCATTTGTCGTGTGGTTATTAATAGATTCCCATTTCTTTCATGTGTTGTACAGTTTTGGAGGCTGACAGAACAGTTGATAAAGCAAAGTTTTAACCAGAAGAATGTGACAAAGGACCTTTTCTACCAGGAATACTGCTTTGGTCGCACCATGGATATGATGGTACCGTTTAGTACCCTTCTGGCGACGTTATCCGTAATTCTGAACGTCTTATCATTTATAATATTGCTGCGATCGACGACCCTGCGTAAGAAACGATTTTACTGTCTGGCGTTATATCTAAGCATTAGTAATGCTGTCATCGGTTTAGAATTTCTCATGTTTATTATAGTTGAGAAATATTTAAAAAGCGCACTAGAAGTCATCACATATACCAGTTTATGTACAATGGTGAATATATTATGTGCAGGAACAGTATTATTTTCAATTTACCAGAAACTGACGATATGCTGGGAACGATTTAATGCTACACTGCAAATTTCTAACAGAGTATTGAAACAGCTAACCAGTGGTAAAGCTATTACCGTGTCTTTCGTTGTTGCACACATCTATCCAAGTATAGCGCCAATAACAGAACACGTACGAAATGAAAATTCCTGTATTGTATTATCTTCTACAGTCAGAATACTGTCATTTGAAATGCCTGCCATGCTACTAACAGTCCTTATTGTTGGTTTCTATTCTCTAACAATTGCACGCGTCATAAAGATACATAAAAAAATTCAAATTGCAATTGCACCGGCATCATCTAGTCCACAAGGTCAACAAGGTCAAACTGGCCATGGGAAGGAATCAACCAAACGAATGAAGCGAAATGTGTTTACTCTGGGGTTCATCATTGTGCTGGGTCTAGTTTCTATCCTTCCAAGATGTTGTACAGCATTGGTTGCTATTCTGAATGAAAATACCGCTAGTACCACTGCAGCACTGACATATGGAAACCAGTTTCTGTTCATTAATGCAATATTTGATCCTATTGTCTACACATTAAGAATCAGACAGTTTCGTCAAAAACTGCGATGTTCAGTTTGTATCCATTCAGTTCAATAGACTAGTCTACATGGTTTTTATCTGTTGTAAATCGTAAACCGAATATGCTTTCATGCAATGTTTGACATTTTATATAGTTAACTCAAATTCAACTTTATTTTAATCAAAACGCAATAGTTATTACAGTTATGTTGAGATTATGAACAACAACCCACAACTAGAACATAGTGCCGCAGGATTCTCATAATAATATTATTTTGTTGCTCACAAAGTCCCAAATTCAGGGCAATCTCTTTGATGAGCGTTGATGTGAACTAACAAAATGATAAAACATATTTATTTGAAGATTTTTACTACAATAATGGTGCATTATACCACGATTTATTTTTATTGAATATTTAGTAACATTTTTGAAGGAAGCATTTTATTATTTTTACAGCAGATAGTCTAACAGCCTTGAAAAAAACAATTTGATAATATCACTTTTATTTTGAACCGGTAGTTCGCTGGTATGACATTATCATAATGACTTTTTTCGTTATGACACACATTCATGACAATGACATAAACTCATGTTACCATGAAGTTATTGCACACAAACAGACAACATATAATTCAGAGTTACCATTGACTGTTTTTCGTCATTTAACTTAAAAAGCTCTCAACATTTTCCACCTAGTGTTTGTAATGCACAATAGCATGCCACGTGCTCTCAAACTGAGGTGGATACTTATTGGCTGCCTTTCCATACACAGTTGAGTATTGGACAATATATTTTGACTAAATAAGAGCATGTTGGGGATGGAAAATTCTTATCTGAGTTGCGTATAACACCGTAGTAAGTCGTAGAGTCTAAAAATGCGGTTGAAACTTATGGTATCTTTTCCTGATTTATGACAGTACTGTATCTATAAAAAAACACGGCTGATGCTCTTCTTTTATACAGAATGCATTAGTACAGGTCTTCAAAAGTATTGGAAAATTTTTAAAAAGTCGTGTGTGTAAGGCGCCGTAAAACAATATGGTCTCATATTACGTTTGAAACTTATTCTACCCTTCCTTCATATGCAGTTAATATAATTGACCAGAATGTTTGAACAAATTTGTTTTATGTCGAAGCTTTTACAAAAAGTGTTTGATAAGCTTGAAAAATTCGAAATGAGTGTGCGTAAGGTGCTATGATAAACCATTAGGATTCATATTGTGGTTAAAAGTTACACTTTCCGTTTTCTTTATACAGCTACAACTTCTACAATACGTTTGAATTAAAATGACTGTTACTCGTCTATGCACAGAGGACATTGGGTGTTAAAAAATGGTTGTAAAGTTTTGAAACTCCCACCTACTGTGCGCAAGGTTAAAAAGTAACCAGTTCCGAGAGATTCTTATACTGTGAATGAAAACGGTACTACCTATGTTCTTAATGCAGCTGAATATAGTAAAACACGTTTTGAGAAAATTGGCTGTTCCTCTCCCATCTATGGAAGTCCTACATTTCGACAGTGTTTGAGAAAGAGTGGGAAATTCTTAACTGCGAGTGTGTGAGGTGCCATGGTAAGCCATGAAGTTTCTTATTGTAACTTAAAATATCCTTAACATATACACAGTTACAAATGATACAGCTCAGAGTCCTCGGAGAAAATAACCTTTTCTCTTCAATGTCGAATAAGACCTCATGTTTCAAAAGTGGCTGCAAAAAGGCGGATCTATAAGCTATGAGGCCTCATTTTGTGGTTCAAACATATTCTGCTCATTTCTTTTTTAGTTTTTACAGTTACAGTAAATACAGTTTGTATGTATACAATGTGATTCTCGCTTCTATATGCGCAAGTTCTGGGTAATCGAAATTGTTTGAGTAAGGTTCCAGACAGGGTGTGTATAAGGGTCCCTGGTAAGACATATGGTATATTGTATTTGCAACTTTTCAATTTCTCTATGCACATACACCCTTATTTGTAAAAAGTAAATATAAAAGGTTAAAAATTTCCGAACCGACTGAGCGCAAGCCATGCTGTATCATATTGTTATCAACTTCTATACGAACTTTTCCTTTATGCAGTCTCTGTTATTAAACTACATTTGCATAAAATGATTGTTGCTGTTCTTTGTACAGAAGCTTTTATATATGTGTCAAAGATATCAGAAAAAAGGTTTAGAAATTACCCACCGAGAACGCATAATGTTCCATAGAAGCTATTGGGTCTAAAATAAAGCAACATTTCCCTATACATCGTGACATATAGAACATTTCGTTTGAGGTAAAGTGAAAGAGGTCGAAAAACGAAATGTTCTATATTTTACGATATATTGGGAAACGGTGCTATAGAGATTTAAAAAAAAATGTAAGTAACACTATATAAACTAACGTACGTAAGCGTCTAGTTAGCCATCAGATCATGATCAGCCATTATGTCTCATATTATGGTATAATCTAATAGTAATAGTATGTTTTCTCTTTATATAATACTTACGTCTGAAATTTAGCTCTACAATGTTTGATAAGCAAATTTGAGCCTCTGTTTATATTATGAGACATCGTGGTAACACCGACTGCACAGAGACCAGTGCACTAAACCACTTTGCCAACTAGGCTATATAAAAATATAGCTTTCGTTAGTCGAGGTATGCCTTATATAAAATCAATATACTGATACAAGATAGTAATATACGAACAAGATATAATAAAAATGTATATACAAATATTGCGGCTAAACAAATGGGTATCTTCAGTGTCAATGCTTTTACCAAAATATTCACCACATCCTTTACAGGTAATTACACAAATAAGATTTGCAGAAACGCACTTAAAATCAGATCATCAGTTCTTGTAAAGGACAACGTCATGCAACTCACCACAGATCTGCAGGCAGTTGCTGTTCGTTCAATCTAATTAAAATATAGAACTCGGATTTCGTTATACTACACACGAGAACTAACTACTACCCGTGTATTGAAGGATTTTGCATGTGACTTTTTAAACCAATCAAAATTATAGTTATCGAATCTGAACAGCGCACGCAGAACATATACTTGAATGAGGTTCATCGAAAGGTCCCGAGGGTAACCAAACAAATTAAAAAAACAGTTTATCGCTTCGATTGTTACATTGGTTGGAAATAGTTTTTGGAAAATGACGCAGTCAATTTTCCTATACCGCTGAACAGAAGTCATTTACAACTTCCAAGCCGCTTTCCGAACTCGGTTCCGTATTTTACATACTTATGTACTATACAGTATTTCATTCTTAACCTGTCCATATGTTTATTGTTATTAAATGGTATTTTGAGCTATTTCTTTGGTATATTTTTCATATGTATACGAGCTTTCGCTTTTATGTGCATGTCTTTACAATCCATAAACAAATCATAATATAAATAGATCCGTTTTGTTATGGTTTTGGACTTTTACATACCAATGATCACCAATCGCTAGACAAAATAGTTCTTGAAAGAATGTCAATCTTTCTTGTCAGTTGAACTTTAAAATCATTAAAAAAATAATAATCGGAATCATCTTCATTATCCATACGAAAGATAATGCTCTTTATCAAGATTTACGAAGTTTTTAAGAATCGAAAATTATTTTAATATACGGTTATACCCACGCGGTGCGTATGTATTTTGTATACAAAGTTATAGTTAACCCCTTTGGAATAAAAATATATCAGAAGCATCAAAGATTACTAAGGAAAAACATGCCTTATGGAAAAATGGAGGAGCATCAAAAGACAAAAATAATCCTCTAAAATCACAGCTAACAGCAGCCAAAAGGTTATTATGAAAGGCTCACAGGCAAGCATATGCCTCGCAAAGAGAAAAATTGGCAAACCAGATAATGACAGCATCTTCCTCAGACAATAAACTCTTCCACAAATTACTGAGAACGCAAAGGTCAGATGGAAACCGATTTACAAAGACGCTACGAAGAGATAATCAGACGGCTGAAACGAACGAAAACATTCTTTATATGTTGACATTATTTCTACGAGCTATCTGAAATCAGGCTATAAGCAGGATTTTGAATACAAAAAATATGAGCTCTCATCTTTGCAAAATACAATAATCGAAAATATAGAAAAGGGGAAAGTTAAAATTGAACCAATAAGAGAGGAGGAAATACATGATGCTGTAAAAAGACTTAAAAACGGAAAATACTCAGATATCGATGGAATCTCAGCCGAACACTACAAAAACGCTGAGACTGAGCTTCTACCGCTCATACTGCATATCCTCAATACAGTAATAGAACAACTTGATATCCCACAGATGCTGAAAGGAGGAATAATGACACCAGTATTGAAGAAAAATAAGGACCGTCAAAACCCGGCAAACTATAGAGGAATAACAGTGACCAAAATCTTCACTAAAATCCTTCAGAGTGTACTCAAATCAAGAATAGATATAAAGATCCACCAAATACAAAACCAGCTACAACGAGGATTTACGGAAGCAATACCCATGATATTTGCCACATTCCTGGCATGAGAAGTTATAATACAATCTAGTGAAGACGACCAGGAAGTCCTAATTACTAACCTTAAATGCAGAAAAGGATTTTGACAAATTGGAACATGAGATTCTATTCAACAAGGTCTACCACTATGGCATTGACGGGGACATGTGGATCCTACTCCGTAATATGTATACAGAAATGAGCATTAGAATTAAATGGGACGATCTTGTTTCTGACAAAATATCTTTCAACCAAGGAATTCAGCAAGGAGCAAAACTCTCGACCTCCTTATACAAATGCTATAATAATGCCATTCTAGATAGTGTTACAGAAAGTGGGTTAGGATGCCATATGGGGACAATAGGCATTGCTACACCTACATGTGCAGATGACATTTTAGTACTAGCAAACTCTGAATGTGAACTACAAGGCATTATGGACATTGTATACCACCATACACCGAGGGACCTGGTCAAAATCAACCCACAGAAATCGGATCTTGTATGCTATAATACCAAACAGGACAGAGAAGTAAACATTGGCAACTCTCAGATAGGTAGGAGTGAAACTGTAATTCACCTAGGTATAACCAGAAATGAAAAGAATACAATTGATATTGATGAAAAACTGAAAGTAGGAAGGGCCACTATTTATGGTATGTTAGGAGCTGGTCTCCATATAAGGAAAGGTTTTTCTCCTCTTGTATCCCACAATCTGTGGAAGGTATATTCTGTTCCAAAAAATGACATATGGGTTGGAGGTCATGCCAATTAAGAAAAAAGAAATGAACCAAATGGAAACAATGCAACGGAAAATCTTAAAGCAGTTACAGGGCCTTCCCAATCAGGTAGCCAACACAGCAGTCTACACATTAATTGGAGCAGTACCAATCCGTATGGTGATAGACAGAAATATGCTATCCTTGTTGATGGACATAATAAGAAACAATAACTCATTAGAATTTCAAATCCTGGAACGTCAAGTTGCAATGAAAAATGAAAAAAAGCAACATATTTATAAATAGAGTAGAAGCTCTGACAAAGTACAGGATGGAACAGGTTGAGAATCTTATGAAACACCCAAAATCAAAGGAAAAATGGAAAAGGATAGTTAGATATCATCAAAATAAATACTGGCATGAGATATGCCTTGAAGACCAATCCAATAATAAGACATTGGCATATCTTCAAATACAGGAAAACCCATCATTCATGCCGCATAATATCTGGAAGTGTACAGGAAACAACCCTACAAATATGAAAACAGGAGAAATAAAGAACAGGCTAGTAACACAAACGTATATGATACAGACAGTTAGGTCTAGACACAATAAAAATATATCCACAATATGTACATTGTGTAATACAGCAAATGAAGACCTAGAACACTTCATACTCTCATGCAATAGGCATACACATACACGTGGAAGGCACCTCCAGAAAATAAAATTATACCTGGACAACTTAAAGAATGGTCTCTATCAGAACTTAGTTAACTGTAACATGCTTGTACAAATTATGATGGACTGTACTCACAAAAGCATTAACTATGGATTCCATATGAAACATCAACAATACATAGAGCTAGAAAACCTCACACGACTGTTCTGCTACGACATGCATACCAGTAGAATGAGGCAGATGGCAGGGTAGGGCGAGGGTGTAGTGACAGTTTATGTAGAAGCATATTATTTATTAAAAAATAACGATAATCAGGTTGGCTATTTACCTATATGTATCGTTTATTTGGCCATTTTACAGTATAGTGCTTTAACATTCTCTTTTCCTGCATATTTACCGCATAGTGCTTTAGTGTACCTAAATTTTAAATATATCTACATATTCTGCAGATGAACGCATATATCCAATATTAACAGTATGTCCAAAATATAAGACATTAACATTTAGTGCTTACCTATAGACTACTATAAAGCTAATGTATATATTCGCACACCTAGCATAAATTAGCAAGTAGTATTTTAAGCATGGCGCAGTGAAGATGATCACATCCGTCTTAATCGTAACTTCACTGTAATGTACGATGTATATAATAAGTAAAAAACAACACAGTATTTGTGCAGCACGCTTTTACCGTTACCGTTATATATATATATGCATGAATTTGTGGATTAGTGGCACGTTCCTTTGTGTGTAATATGAGTTTTTAGTGGGTGCGGGTGTATATTTGTATATAGCGCATTAGCCATCCTGCTATGTAGGAGTGCGCCGATCTAGAACGGCGATTCATACCTGTAGAAAGAAAGAAAGCTGCAAACAGTTGAACGGCAAACGCCTGAATCTGACAGATAAAGGTCAATCTGTCGACACAAAAATTACCCGTATGTAAAATGTTCACGCCCATAAACAGCGCCACCTATAATTTTTCTTCGTCGTCTTTGAGAACGATGTTCTGTTCTGTTGGAAATTAAAACATTAAATTAACTTAAACATAGAATAGTAAGTGTAGACAACAAATTAAAAGATATATTTTTACATGACTGATTATGCATGATATGCTGGCAATGTGCGCAATGTACTTTAATCCTAGATTGAAAATAATAGAAAATGAAAGGATATGGAGTAAATGTACATGGGACAAAATCTCACACAATACATAGAAAACATAGAAAATTATCAATGAACAGGGCTTTTATTCCTGTTCTTCATCTTGACAGTTGATGTAGGGTCTTCAACAATGACGAAATCATTCATACCCTACAACAAGGTCAAGACGGCCCCTTGCGTCGACTTAAGCGGTACTATTGATAAAAATAAAGTAATTTTGAAAGACATCGATCACCGCTAAAATATGTCTTGAAGTTACACATGTCGGGAGCGGTCAATGAATTACATAATTTATAATTACGGGCGAGGTTTTTGAACATATATTTGTCATAAGTTTGTTTCCTACGTCAAAACGGCGGATTCCAATGTTTACATTTTTCCATCAAAACAAAAGCTGACACAATTTGCGTGTCCGTCCATGAATATGCAAATTATTTATTGTTTCGGGTAGCTTATCCAATTACATTTACTGTTATATAAGTGGCTATACGTTATCATCCATCGTTACAAAAGTAGGATGTGTTTGGTGTGTACATCTTTGGAATGGTGTGTATTCAATTTTTTACGGTAAAAATCAATATTATCTTCATTATATTTCCATGCATACACAAGTCATAACAACAAATAATTGTTTATAAAACTTATAATTGTTACGCCAGAAAATAGCCTTTTAATTGTAGCCAACAAAAGACACAAATCAATAATAAAATTTAACAAGATTCATTATACACAAGTTTACAAGAAGTATTACATAAATATAAATGTCAACTTAACTGT
The DNA here is from genome assembly GCA_017311375.1 of Mytilus coruscus. Lineage (NCBI taxonomy): Eukaryota > Metazoa > Mollusca > Bivalvia > Mytilida > Mytilidae > Mytilus > Mytilus coruscus. The sequence goes on along the minus strand of CM029595.1, from coordinate 128,299,665 downwards.
CAAAATATGTGTCCAATCTTTTATCTTTTTTTTATCCGGAAATCTTCTCGGAATCCACAGAATATTATATCCAATAGGTCACAATCTAGTATGATGTAGTTTGTAAATAAAGAGTCAATCCAACTGCTGAGAATGTTGATGTCTATCGATGTCTAAGTCTATCTATGTCTATATCTTTAGGGTCTGCATACTTATATATATATACTCAAATGGAAACTTCTAGACAACGCTAGAAATTTAAATTACGCATCTTTTGTAAAGATCATTCTGGAAACGTTATGTAAGTGAAATAGAAAGTTCTAATCATTCCATGAGTATCAATGACTGTTCCAGTGATTTCTAAACTGCATAGTTGTAACACAATGTGTTTTATTTTGTACACAATGTAAAAACATATAATAGGCCACATAAAACAAATAAGGCCAACTAAATAAATATAATAGTTACAATATCATAACACCTCCCCCCTTAAAAAAAGTTTGAGTGTAACAAAAACTTTTCATGAATAATATGTACAAAAATACATAGTATATACAAAGTGTTTCAATAAGTTCTAGATAAAGCATCTGCTATTAAATTATCTTCACCTTTAATATGTTTTACAATAACATCATATTCCTGTAACAATAAACTCCACCTAGTCAATCTTTGGTTCTTGTTTCTCATTTTATGTATGAAGGTGAGAGGATTATGATCAGTATTAACAAGAATAGGATGCACAGTGGGATTTAAATATACATCAAAATGTTGAAGTGCAGACAACAGTGCAAAAAAATAATTTTTCTGATGTTTATCTAATTTTTTAGAAAAAATATGACATAAGTTTCTCAACATTATCATCTGTCTCTTTATATAAAACAGCTCCAACTCCTACATCGCTTGCATCAACGGCAAGTTTAAATTGTTTTTCAAAGTCTGGAGTGATCAGAACTGGACTATTAAGTAAAAGTGATTTGCTATTTCCAAAAGCGTTTTGACAATTTTTACTCCAGATGAATTTAGAATCTTTCCGTAAAAGATGAGTCAATGGTTGAACAACAGTAGCAAAATATGAACAAAATTTTCTGTAAAAACCAATCATTCCTAAATATCTCATAAGTTGTTTTTTATTTGTAGGAGGAGGAAATTTGGTAATTGCATCCACTTTAGCCATAACAAGTTTCACTTGACCTTGGTCAACTGTATGCCCTAAATAATCAACAGTGGCCTGGCAAAATTCACTTTTACCAAGATTAACAGTCAAATTTGATTGTGACAATCTATCAAAAGTATCATATAAATGTGTTAAATGCTCTTCCCAGCTATCACTACATACAATAAGATCATCAATATAAGCATAACAACAGTCTAAATCTTTTATAACATTATTGATCATTCTTTGAAATGTAGCTGGAGCACTTTTCATGCCAAACGGCATTACAGTATATTGAAATAAGCCATCTGGTGTGACAAAAGCTGATATTTCTCGAGCTCTCTGTGTCAATGGGACTTGCCAGTAACCTTTCAATAAATCAAATTTGCTCACAAATTTTGCTTGTCCAATGTTATCAATGCAGTCGTCTATCCTTGGAATCGGATAGGAATCAGATTTTGAAACAGAATTTACTTTTCTGAAATCAGTTACAGAACGAAAGGTTTTATCTGGTTTGGGCACAAGGAGACAAGGAGAACTCCATTACTCGGCTCAATAATATCATTGTCAAGCATATATTTAATTTCTTGTCTCATAAATTCAAGTTTGAGTGGATTGAGCCGGTAAGGATGTTGCTTAATTGGAGAAGCATCACCTACATCGACATCATGACAAACAGCAGTGGTTTTGTTTGGCACATCTGGAAAAAGATTTATAAAAGAAAATACCAAAGCTTTTAATATTTCTCTACGATCAAAAGACAGATGTGCAAGTTTTGAATCTAAATTTGACAAAATTTCTGAATTTTTTAATCTAACTGTCTCTTCCATAGTTTTAGAACTAAAAGCTAGTTCGATTACATCTTGCTTGTCATGATTGTTCTCCAATTTAACCATGGCTAAAGTGGCAACTGGTTTACTCTCACCTTCATTAATACGCTCAAAATATGGTTATAACATATTAGTGTGACACACTCTATTTTGTTTACGCCGACCTGGTGTTTTTACAATATAATTCAAATCATTAATTTTACTTTCTATGGTATAAAGACCACAATATTTAGCTTATAATGGATGTCCAGGGACTGGCAAAATACAAGTACCTTATCACCAGGCTCAAAAATCTGTCCCTGGCATCTTTATCATACCATATTTTCATCTTATTCTGAACAGTTTTAAATTGTTCTGAGCAATTTGACAAGCAGTATACAATTTTCTTTAAATCTAGATACATAGTCTAGAAGATTCAAGTCAGTGTGTTCAGTAAGCCACTTTTCCTTTATCAATTTTAAAGGTCCCATTACAGTATGACCAAATACCAACTCAAAGGGACTAAAACTAAGGGATTCTTGAACAGCCTCTCGGACCGCAAAAAGTAAAAAGTGAACACCATCATCCCAATCCCTGTCAAATTGAAGACAAAAAGTTCTGATCATGTTCTTCAATGTTTGATGAAAACGTTCTAAGGCACCTTGAGATTCTGGATGATAAGCACTTGACCTATACTGAGCAATCCCTAACTGGTACACGACTTGCTGAAATAAACCTGACATGAAATTTGAACCCTGGTCGGACTGTATAGACTTTGGAAGTCCTAATAGCATGAAAAATTTTATCAGAGCTTTGGCAATAGTAGGTGTCTTGATATTCCTTAACGGAATAGCCTCAGGAAAGCGAGTGGAGGTACACATGATTGTCAATAAATACGCATTTCCGGTCTTGGTCTTTGGTAAAGGTCCAACGCAATCAATGACTACTCGGCTGAAAGGTTCTTCAAAGGCTGGAATAGGCAGAAGTGGTGCTGGTGGTATTTTCTGGTTAGGCTTACTGTGTTTCTTTGTCCTATATGTTCTCCCATTTATTTGTATTGTAGTCATGTCATGTAATGTTGTCATTTTAATGTTATATTTAACATTGCCATAAAAGCGGGAGGTTTGGCATGCCACAAAAACCAGGTTCAACCCACCATTTTTTCTTAAAATGTCCTGTACCAAGTCAGGAAAATGGCCATTGTTACATTATAGTTCGTTTCTGTGTGTGTTACATTTTAATGTTGTGTTTTTGTTGTGTTGTTGTTCCCCTCTTATATTTGATGCGTTTCCCTCAGTTTTAGTTTGTAACCCGGATTTGTTTTTATATCTATCGATTTATGAGTTTTGAACAGCGGTATACTACTGTTGCCTTTACTTACCAACAACCTGGCATATATGGCAGGATTTACAATATTCTGCTACATCACTTCTTAGTCCTGACCAGTAGATATGCTGTAAGATCTTAAGGCAAGTCTTCCTTATGACTAAGTGTCCAGCCAAGGGGGTGTCATGGGCAAGACCAATAATGTCTTGCCTATAGACTTTAGGCACCACCACTTGGTATACCACTCTCCATTCCTCCTCTGGGGTAGCATCAGGGGGTCTTCACTTTCTCATTAAAATGCCGTCTTCTTCCTCCTGTGGTTGAGCCCTCTTGCGGAGCTGAAGAACCTCAGGGTCTTTACTTTGTTCTTCGGCAAATTTCCATCGGTCTAATGAATGGCTGTTTACGTCTGGCCATGGCATAATTACATTCTTGCTAATACTAGGTGGTCTTATGACGGCCTTCTCTGAGCTACCGGGACCTTCAATTTCGGCTAGAAAGGTGTCAGAAAGGTCCATGTAATCAAACAAGTCTTCTTGTAAATCCTCATTTTTTTGTTTTCTAGCCATCGCCATAGTAACGACACAAGCTGGATACAGTTCAGCATCATCTTCAGGTGATTTAACATCCACATCCGGTTCACTGGTAACAATTGGTTCAGCAACCACTTTGTTCCTAGCTAGATCATTTCTTAGCAATAATGAAACACCCTCAACAGGGAGATTAGGACGAACACCCACAACAACTGGTCCAGTTATCAAATCTGACTTCAGATAAATACGATGGAGGGGAACATCTATACAATCTAACTCCACACCTTGTAACAAAACGGAGGCACCAACAGAAGTCTGCACGGACAAAGCCAACACACCTTCTTACAATAAAGACTGAGAAGCTTCAGTGTTCCGTAAAATCTTAATAGATGGAGGTAGTATTATCAACAATAGAAACAAACCCATCAGACATAAAAGGTTTATAATCCTCCATGTAATCACAAAACTGGACTTAAAAGCCTGACTCGCAGGACATTCCAACGTATTGGTAACACGGGTGTCGTACAAGCACTGGTCTTGGGCTTATTATCTCTTTCATTCTTCTTCTGGAGTCTAAAACAATCAGCCATCAGGTGACCATTCTTCTTACAATAAGCACAAGTCAGTGACTTCTTCTCAAAAGTATCAAATTTTGGACTAGACATATTATAACTAGACTGACTCTTATTCTTTGCAACATGCTTGCTATCAGTACGCTCAGTGCTTTGATTCTTGTACTTTCCAGTCAAAGTATTAAAATTTTGACCTTTGAAACTTCTCTTATGTGAAAGGGTATAATTATCGGAAATAACAGCTGCATCTTGTAATGTCTCAACAGTTTTGTCATCTAAATATGTTTTAAGTCTAAATGAACACACTGCTTGAACTCTTCTAATAACATCAATTGTCTTAAGTTATCAAAATTTTTATCTATTTTCTTTGACGTAAGCCATTTATCAAATAGATCTTCTTTTTCCTAGCAAATAAAATTTAACAAGATTTATTATACACAAGTTTACAAGAAGTATTACACAAATATAAATGTCAACTTAACTGTCAAAATATGTGTCTAATCTTTTATCTTTTTTATCCGGAAATCTTCTCGGAATCCACAGAATATTATATCCAATAGGTCACAATCTAGTATGATGTAGTTTGTAAATAAAGAGTCAATCCAACTGCTGAGAATGTTGATGTCTATCAATGTCTAAGTCTATCTATGTCTATATCTTTAGGGTCTGCATACTTATATATATATACTCAAATGGAAACTTCTAGACAACGCTAGAAATTTAAATTACGCATCTTTTGTAAAGATCATTCTGGAAACGTTATGTAAGTGAAATAGAAAGTTCTAATCATTCCATGAGTATCAATGATTGTTCCAGTGATTTCTAAACTGCATAGTTGTAACACAATGTGTTTTATTTTGTACACAATGTAAAAAATATAATAGACCACATAAAACAAATAAGGCCAACTAAATAAATATAATAGTTACAATATCATAACATAATGTAAACAGACATGTTTAACCGTCTGTCTTTATTGTAAAAATTCGTGTAAATAAAGCTGATGGGTTGTTTTATAATTCAAGCACAGCATACAAACACGTGGTCGTTTATTGCTGTTTGTTTACTAAAATACACATTGTTGTTACTGCATACCACTATTTTGTTATTATTGTTTAACAGCAGATATAATTAGTATTTACAAAGGGATTGTATTGCTTTCAGAGTTATATACTAGTAATACATCTTGCCTAAGAAATAGGTCTAGCTAGGTCCTTATAAAAATTGAGGCTATAATGATGTAAATTACCATATTTACATTACAGCTGCATTTTTTGCATTTAATATATATCATATATGTACACAGAGAACAACAGATTAAATGCACATGGGTTTAATTACCACCCTAGGCTTTAATTTTAATAGGTGGCAGCAAATAGGACAGATTGGCCTATATATGTGGTGTCCCCACATCTACTCTGTTGTTCATAAGTCTCAAAATTCTACTCGCCCTGGCTAAGTCCTCAACATCTTTCTTTTCTAAGTATAGATCATCAGCTCCTCTAAGGATTAGTAATGGAGCACTTTATATATAGTCCAGTGGCTTAGTCCTGTCTTTTTTGTCTCTTATTTTCTTATTTATATTATTATCATTATATTTCTTATATTTCTTGTAAGCCACCAAGCCACAACTCCTCTTTTTCCTATGGTGCCTGAAAACAATGAACCGGTTTTGTTCATTGTTGAGGTCTGTAAAGTGACTTATAACTGCCAACAGCCACATTATTTGGACTCTGATGGATAGTTATCAGACTGTTATCTCATTGGCAATCATACCACATCCCCTTATTTTAGTACGGATTAATTATTTGAAATAATTGACTAACAAACATTAAATCATTAGAAAAAAAAAAATTCTGCAATAATTTATGTTGTCATTTTAAGATTTCAGTTTATATATATATCATCAATAAAATTTGTTTGTATTTGTAATTGTCAAACTAGTATAACAATACTATTGTCTAAATCTACAGAAATGGATCATGCTTCAAGTAAAAGAAATAACAATGTCACTAGGTCACTTGTAACTTATCTCTTAAATAAGGACTATGTGGGGTATAAGAGCTTGCTTACTACAGGCTCTTCATAATCATTTTGTTAAATAATTCTACAAGGGGGATTCTAGAAGGGGATAGTCTGTTAATGTATCCTTGACTAAGAATAATGAAATTGCAAGAAACAAATTCACATATTACTTTGAATATTGTAGATCGTTCAGGTAGTCTTGATCTATTTCTATGTACAAAAGAATAAAATGCTCCGCAGGGCACAGCTTGATACGACCGCAGAGGTCGAACCCTGAATAGTTGGGGCAAGTACGGACACAACATTCAAGCTTGATACAGCTCTGAATTTGGATTGTGATTAAATATTTGACACAGCATAGGTTTCTGACACAGAATGAATGTGGTCTAAGAACTTAAAAATTTTAAATTGGACATTCACCTATTATGGTCCAATATCCAAAATCTAAATACATGGTTAGATTCAGCATATCAAAGAACCCCAAGAGTTCAATTTTGATGAAATCAAACAAAGTTTAATTTTGGACCCTTTGACCTCAATGTGGACAAAGTTGATAACGGGGCCCAAAAATCAAAAATCTAAATACATGGTCAGATTCAGCATATCAAAGAACCCCATATATTCAATTTTGTTGAAATCAAACAAAGTCTAATTTTGGACCCCGATTTGGACCAACTTGAAAACTGGGCTCATAATCAAAAATCTAAATACATGTTGAAACTCAGCATATCAAAGAACCCAAAGAATTCAATTTTGTTAAAATCAAACTAAGTTTAATTTTGGACCCTTTGGACCTTAATGTAGACCAATTTGAAAACGGGACCAAAATTAAGAATCTAAATACACGGTTAGACTCGGCATATCAAAGAACCCCAATAATTCAGTTTTTGATGAAATCAAACAAAGTTTAATTTTGGACCCTTTTGACCTCAATGTGGACAAAGTTGATAACGGGGCCCAAAATCAAAAATCTAAATACATGGTTAGATTCAGCATATCAAAGAACCCCATATATTCAATTTTGTTGAAATCAAACAAAGTCTAATTTTGGACCCTGATTTGGACCAACTTGAAAACTGGGCCCATAATCAAAATCTAAATACATGTTTAGATTCAGCATATCAAAGAACCCTAAGAATTCAATTTTGTTAAAATCAAACTAAGTTTAATTTTGGACCTTTTGGACCTTAATGTAGACCAATTTGAAAACGGGACCAAAAATTAAGGATCTAAATACACGGATAGATTCGGCATATCAAAGAACCCCAATAATTCAATTTTGATGAAATCAAACAAAGTTTAATTTTGGACCCTTTGGACCTCAATGTGGACCAATTTAAAACGGGACCCAAAATCCAAAAACTTAATACACGGTTAGATTCAGCATATTAAAGAACCCCAAGAGTTCAAGAATAAAACCCCATTGAAATTGGTCAAGAAATAAGCAATTTATACAAAGTATCTTCTTTGCACAATACTGTGCAATTAAATATTTCTTGCAATTGCGCAATACTGTGCAATTGAATATTTCTTGCTATTGCGCAATACTGTACAATTGACAATTTCTTGCTATCTCGCAATATTGTGCTATTGGATATTTCTTGCTATTGCGCAATACTGTGCAATTGAAGATTTCTTGCTATTGCGCAATACTGTGCAATTGAAAATTTCTTGCTATTGCACAATACTTATTATATAATAATTTACACATCCTGTTTGGTGTGTATCTCCTGTCATATCATTATTATTTGCTTTTAAATATAAATCAGAAATAACCAACTTAAAATGGAAAATTTTAAAGAAAAAAAAAAAGGAAAAAGGAAGAAAAAAAAATCCCCCAAATTTTGTGAACCCCTTATGATTCATCACCCCAAACTCAATCCCAGCCTTCCTTTGAGGTATGGTACCTTGCAGTACAATTTCAGAGAGATCCATACACTTGAACACAAGTTATTGTCTGAAACTAGAAAATGCTTGTATTTTGGCCCTTTTGGCCCCTAATTCCTAAACGTTTCAGGCAATTACCCCAAACTCAATTCCAGCTTTCCTTTGTGATATGGAACCTTGTAGTACAATTTCAGAAAGATCCATACACTTACACACAAGTTATTGTCATGAAACTAGAAAATGCTTGTTTTTGCCCTTTTTGCCCTAATTCCTAAAATTTTGCGGCAATTACCCCAAAAATCAATCCCAGCATTCCCTTTGTGATATGGAACCTTGTGGTACAAAGTCAGAGAGATCCATACACTAACACACAAGTTATGTCTGGAAGTTACAAAAATGCTTATTTTTGGCCCCTTTTTGGTCCCTAATTCCTTAACTGTTGGTACCATAACCCCCAAAATCAATCCCAACCTTCCTTTTGTGATATTGAACCTTATGGTAAAATTTCATAGAGATCCATTCACTTAAACTAAAGTTAGAGTGCGAAAACCAATGCGTCTTCGGACGACGACGACGACGCCGGACGACGACGACGACGCCAACGTCATACCAATATACGACCGCAAAATTTTTTGCGGTCGTATAAATGCTCCACAGGGCGCAGCTTGATACGACCGCAGAGGTCGAACCCTGAATATTTGGGGCAAGTACGGACACAACATTCAAGCTTGATACAGCTCTGAATTTGGATTGTGATTAAATATTTGACACAGCATAGGTGTCTGACACAGAATGAATGTGGTCTTAGAACTTAAAATTTTAAATTGGACATTCACCTATTATGGTCCAATATCCAAAATCTAAATACATGGTTAGATTCAGCATATCAAAGAACCCCAAGAGTTCAATTTTGATGAAATCAAACAAAGTTTAATTTGGACCCTTTTGACCTCAATGTGGACAAAGTTGATAACGGGGCCCAAAATCAAAAATCTAAATACATGGTTAGATTCAGCATATCAAAGAACTCCATGTATTCAATTTTGTTGAAATCAAACAAAGTCTAATTTTGGACCCCGATTTGGACCAACTTGAAAACTGGGCCCATAATCAAAAATCTAAATACATGTTGAGACTCAGCATATCAAAGAACCCAAAGAATTCAATTTTGTTAAAATCAAACTAAGTTTAATTTTGGACCCTTTGGACCTTAATGTAGACCAATTTGAAAACGGGACCAAAATTAAGAATCTAAATACACGGTTAGATTCGGCATATCAAAGAACCCCAATAATTCAATTTTGATGAAATCAAACAAAAGTTTAATTTTGGACCCTTTTGACCTCAATGTGGACAAAGTTGATAACGGGGCCCAAAATCTAAATACATGGTTAGATTCAGCATATCAAAGAACCCCATATATTCAATTTTGTTGAAATCAAACAAAGTTAAATTTTGGACCCCGATTTGGACCAACTTGAAAACTGGGCCCATAATCAAAAATCTAAATACATGTTTAGATTCAGCATATCAAAGAACCCTAAGAATTCAATTTTGTTAAAATCAAACTAAATTTAATTTTGGACCCTTTGGACCTTAATGTAGACCAATTTGAAAACGGGACCAAACATTAAGAATCTAAATACACGGATAGATTCGGCATATCAAAGAACCCCATTATTCAATTTTGATGAAATCAAACAAAGTTTAATTTTGGACCCTTTGGACCTCAATGTGGACCAATTTAAAAACGGGACCCAAAATCCAAAAACTTAATACACGGTTAGATTCAGCATATTAAAGAACCCCAAGAGTTCAAGAATAAAACCCCATTGAAATTGGTCAAGAAATAAGCAATTTATACAAAGTATCTTCTTTTGCACAATACTGTGCAATTGAATATTTCTTGCAATTGCGCAATACTGTGCAATTGAATATTTCTTGCTATTGCGCAATACTGTACAATTGACAATTTCTTGCTATTTCGCAATATTGTGCTATTGGATATTTCTTGCTATTGCGCAATACTGTGCAATTGAAGATTTCTTGCTATTGCGCAATACTGTGCAATTGAAAATTTCTTGCTATTGCACAATACTTATTATATAATAATTTACACATCCTGTTTGGTGTGTATCTCCTGCCATATCATTATTATTTGCTTTTAAATATAAATCAGAAATAACCAACTTAAAATGGAAAATTTTGAAGAAAAAAAGGAAAAAGGAAAAAAAAAATCCCCCAAATTTTTGAACCCCTTATGATTCATCACCCCAAACTCAATCCCAGCCTTCCTTTGAGGTATGGTACCTTGCAGTACAATTTCAGAGAGATCCATACACTTGAACACAAGTTATTGTCTGAAACTAGAAAATGCTTGTATTTTGGCCCTTTTGGCCCCTAATTCCTAAACGTTTCAGGCAATTACCCCAAACTCAATTCCAGCTTTCCTTTGTGATATGGAACCTTGTAGTACAATTTCAGAAAGATCCATACACTTACACACAAGTTATTGTCATGAACTAGAAAATGCTTGTTTTTGCCCTTTTTGGCCCCTAATTCCTAAAATTTTGCGGCAATTACCCCAAAAATCAATCCCAGCATTCCCTTTGTGATATGGAGCCTTGTGGTACAAAGTCAGAGATCCATACACTAACACACAAGTTATGTCTGGAAGTTACAAAACGCTTATTTTGGGCCCTTTTGGTCCCTAATTCCTTAACTGTTGGTGCCATAACCCCAAAATCAATCCCAACCTTCCTTTTGATATTGAAACTTATGGTAAAATTTCATAGAGATCCATTCACTTAAACTAAAGTAAGAGTGCGAAAACCAATGCGTCTTCGGACGACGACGACGACGACGACGCCAACGTCATACCAATATACGACCGCAAAATTTTTTTGCGGTCGTATAAAAACCAGTAGTCATCTTCACTCCACACATATATATATATATATCTTGACAAACAAATAAAAAAGCCATAGACATTGAAAACAATTCATATCTATTCTATTGTCAGTCAGCCTACCTACCGTGAACTGAAAAGTCTCCTAAGATTCAGTAGGTAAATTATGTAAAAATCAAGACTTGCGTCAAAAATATCCCAATATTATAGACAATGGCGTCATTTTCCCTCAGAGCTTTCTGCTCTTTGATTAAATCTCTTTCGTCGTAATTACATCGTATAATACCATTCAATACAAAACATTATGCTAATAAATAGTAACTATAGCCATGCATATTTGAAATATGTGACGTTTGTCACAGTTTTCAGATGTGCCCCATATGCTTTTATGACTTGAGGTCGGGTCGTAATCGTGGAAATCAAAAGTGTACAGTAAACACTTTTAAATTGAACACTGTAGCGGTGCTCCCCCTTCCAGATGTGGATCAAGGATTTTGAAGGGGGTGCAAACTAGGCATCGTTTGGAATGGGACATGTCAAAAGTCTATAAGTGTTAACCATACACATATACGTGTAGCTCCACAAGCCCCCCTTTTAATCCACCTTGGCTTACCTACAAGATAAATAACTGTCCCCCATTAGCTGCTCTGGTGAAGTACTTTAGCTTAGTTGGTAGAGAGGTGCCTTACTGTCCTATTTTTGTGAACTGTCAGGGCATTTGGAGTCACCCGTATGAAAAACATGACACGTACTCCAGCCGGACAGTAGCCGTATTGTAGCCGTACTTAGAACCGTACTGAGAACCGTACTTATAATATTCATTTTGACTTTTCTTTGAATTGCTTATAATAGATACCCCGGCTAGACTTTCAACGAAATTAGCCGTAAACTGGCTCGAAATATTTAAATTAGCAGGAGTCCGGTTCATAAAGTCCAGCTGGACTTTAATAAAAGTACGTCTGAAAAAAAAATCCAGCCGGCATTTCTGGCAAAAATATGGACTCTATAAAGTTCAGCTGGACTTTACAAAGTCCGGCTGAACTTTAAAAAGTCCAGCTGGACTTCAAAAAGTGCGGTTTGACTTTTAAAGATGATCTCAGCAGGGGCGAATCCAGCCATTTTCAAAGGGGGTTCCTAACTCAGGATAAGGGGGGGGGGTCCAACCATATGTCCCCATTCAAATGCATTGATCGTCAAAATAATGGGGGTTCCAACCCCCAGAACCCTCCCTCTTGATCCACCACTGCTCAGTTTTTCTTCAGATGGTTGATTCTTCTGATTTAATTTGCATCATGCATCCCTTGCTATAATCTGAAAATACAAAAAAAAAAAAAAAACAGATGACATTATGCATATATACTGGTTATTTCTTTTTCTTTTTTGTACTGTCTTGCTGGCAAAACCAAGAAATGGGGAATTGAGAAGCTAAATGCTAACTTCTATAAATTTGTGGTTATAACAGCCTAAATAATTTTAAAGTGGCTAAAAATAAAATAAAGTTTGTTTTGAAAATCACTTAAAGTGCAGAAATCAAAAGACTTTCAAAACAACTCAAATAATAACCATTCCTTAATACAGAGGGAATAAAACATATAAAAATACATTTTTTTACATAACAATTCAAAACAGGAAGTGACAGTGACATAACGGACAAGATGAAAATTATTGCATGATCATAAATATTTGATGTAGGTTTTTTTTATTCTTTTTACTCTTCAAAAATAAGAATTAAGCTATTTATAATATTGTAATTATTTTATTAATATGTTGAATAAAAAGAGCATATCAGATCATATCACCAAAATGGTGGAATTCAATTTATTGTACTTACCAGAATATGCAATCCAAAACACATGCAAACAGCTATCTTCCGAAATTGTCATTGATGCCTGTCAGAAGGATCCATTTTCTCTATTTAATGTGAAAAGAACTACTTCCAAACATTTGCTTTACATCCAATTATGTAAAATTCTCATTTTGTTCAAGAAAGAAGACACATCTTCCTGTTTATTCCAAATTCAAATTTTGTTGTATTGCAATACATGAGGTTGTTTAAGGAGTTGTTTTAAATGTTCCTCTTATGACTAATTGCATGTGCCTTAATTTTGAATGTATTAAAAAAAAGAAGAAAATCAATTATTAATTTGTTTAATTATGAAATTTTTAATAAAAGTGATAGTAAATTTCGAAATGTGTTCTCCTACATATGGCCTCAATCTCTGTGGAGATAGTACTTCCTGTGACCTGTCCAGACTGAGGTTAACTGAAAACAGATGGCACATTTCTACAAGACTAACTGCTATTAAATCACTGTTATATGGCTCAAGTTTCTAATTGATGTTAAAGAATGAATGATAATTATTAATTTTATGCGTTCATCTAATTAAATATAAATATACTAGAAAATGTATAAATTTAACCTGTAACAGATGTTGCTAGTGTTTTTTTGAAAAAGTAGAAAAAATAATTGTAGAAATGTTAAATAATTGTTGTATTAAACTTGGCACTAATATCGATTTTGTCATCAGCAAATTAAAACATAACTAATTTGTATTCTTTTCAAACGGGATGTTTAAAGACACACCCACGTTCATTTTGATCTATAAAGAGGTTATCCTAACTATCCTACTGTCTGTCGATACATTTATTTTTGGCATTGCACAAGTCATGTCTTCTCTGACTGTCCATGACGTTAAAATACTAAATCCCTGGGATGTGTTGTAGTTGATTTTAGTCTCTGATGCATGATTTTTATTATTAATTGTTTTGGCTTTTAACTAGCTGTCAGTAACTGCGAGTACTCTCAAATCGTACTTTCTTGTTTATTTGACCTGTTGATACTAATTGTAATGCTTTTTGTTATTTAATGTTATTCAGGGTTATATCTGGTCTATATACCAGCTTTGATAAGTGTTTGGTACTAATATAAATTTCCACTTCGTACTATGAACATCAAAATTATTTATTTTGTTAAAATATTTCCTTTCTCTATTGTAACTGTACACGTATACCTAACAACAAAATTATTTTCATTTACCTGTGTTTAAGGTTATTGCAAATGGCTGATATTTTGTTCGAGCATATTGTTTTCTTAAATTGTTTAACATTTCATACCGATATAACATGTTACTTTTATTATTCTTCCCTTAGTTTATTTTATTTTGAATTTACATTGTATCATAGGTCAAATTTATTTGTTCAGTGTATGTTCAATGGTGTTAATATGTCCTTTGATTGATTTAAGCTATTTCAGTTGATATTTTATAGTGTGTCTTTCTATGTTGTGATGTTACACTATTGTTTCAGAAAAAGGGTGAAGGTTTGGTACCATTAAAACGTTTAAACCCGCTGCATTTGTTTGCACCTGTCCTAAGTCAGGAATCTGATGTTCAGTAGTTGTCGTTTGTTGATGTCTCATTGGCACTCATACCACATCTTCTTATATCTATATACAAGACATTCAAGCTGAATGCAGCTGTTAATTTGGATTGTGATTAAATATTTGACACAGCAATGGTTTCTGACACAGAATGAATGTGGTCAAAGAACCGAAAAAATTTAATTGGACTTTTACCTAATATGGTTTTATATCCAAAATCGAAATACATGGTTACATTCAGCATATTCAAGTACACAAATAATTTAATTTATTTATTTATTAATTGACAATACTAGCTAAGTTTTTAAAGGGGTTAGCTTCATCAAATATATAAATATATATATATTGCATGCACACGTATAAAAATTGCGGTTTTTATCCAACGCAATCATAGGTTTGAACGTTGTATTCAATTTAGACTTATTTATATTTTTTCGTTTGGGCTTGTATTATATTTGCCTTCGGGTTTATATGATCCGTTCATCCTATTTCGACTCTTCAAAATTCAAACGTCTATCCTAAATTGAGGTAAATTATATGGCCTTCCAAATACCGTTTCGATTCCTAACATCACTGAAGAGACTTTAATTGTCGAAATCCGGATATGGTGTACAAATTTTTGCACCTCATGTTTGCGGTATACCATCTTTTCCGCAAGTTTATTGTTTTCTGTTTGGTCTTAAATTAATAAAAGATCCATTTTGTTACATCTTGTGATCCGTTTATTTGGCAATCGCCAATGGCAGTCATCAGGGTTTAAGAACATCCGTTGTTCGACCTGTTAGTCAAATGCGTTTTGTTAAAACATACTTTTTCACTATTTTGGTCTTTTGGAAAATGTTGTTTGTGCTGTATTTAGACCCCTCTACCAAGAAATTTGTTTTGCATGCACACGTATAAAAATTGCGGTTTTTATCCAACGCAATCATAAGTTTGAACGTTGTTTTCAATTTAGACTTATTTATATTTTTTCGTTTTGGGCTTGTATTATATTTGCCTTCGGGTTTATATGATCCGTTCATCCTATTTCGACTCTTCAAAATTCAAGAGTCTATCCTAAATTGAGGTAAATTATATGGCCTTCCAAATACCGTTTCGATTCCTAACATCACTGAAGAGACATTAATTGTCGAAATCCGGATATGACGTACAAATATTTGCACCTCATGTTTGCGGTATACCATCTTTTCTGCAAGATTATTGTTTTCTGTTTGGTATTAAATTAATAATAAATCCATTTTGTTACATCTTGTGATCCGTTTATTTGGCAATCGCCAATGGCAGTCAGCAGGATTTAAGAACATTCGTTGTTCGACCTGTTAGTCAAATGCGTTTTGTTAAAACATACTTTTTCACTTTTTTGGTCTTTTGGAAAATGTTGTTTGTGCTGTATTTAGACCCCTCTACCAAGAAATTTGTTTTGCATGCACAATTATAAATACTGCGGTTTTTATCCAACGCAATCATAGGTTTGAACGTTGTTTTCAATTTAGACTTATTTATATTTTTTCGTTTGGGCTTGTATTATATTTGCCTTCGGGTTTATATGATCCGTTCATCCTATTTCGACTCTTCAAAATTCAAGAGTCTATCCTAAATTGAGGTAAATTATATGGCCTTCCAAATACCGTTTCGATTCCTAACATCACTAAAGAGACATTAATTGTCGAAATCCAGATATGGTGTTCAAATTTTTGCACCTCATGTTTGCGGTATACGATCTTTTCCGCAAGTTTATTGTTTTCTGTTTTGTATTAAATTAATAATAGATCCATTTTGTTACATCTTGTGATCCGTTTATTTGGCAATCGCCAATGGCAGACAGCAGGGTTTAAGAACATCCGTTGTTCGACCTGTTAGTCAAATGCGTTTTGTTAAAATATACTTTTTCACTTTTTTGGTCTTTTGGAAAATGTTGTTTGTGCTGTATTTAGACCCATCTACCAAGAAATTTGTTTTGAATGCACACGTATAAAAATTGCGGTTTTTATCCAACGCAATCATAGGTTTGAACGTTGTTTTCAATTTAGACTTATTTATATTTTTTCGTTTGGGCTTGTATTATATTTGTCTTCGGGTTTATATGATCCGTTCATCCTATTTCGACTCTTCAAAATTCAAACGGTTAGCGTCATAAGCCCCAAAATTAATCCCAACCTTCCTTTTGTGGTATAAAAATGTGGAAAATTTATGTATCAAACATTTATATAAAAGTTTACAAAAAGAAACATTTCAACAAAATTGTTAGAATATACAATTTAGAGGCTATGAAGAGCCAGTGTCGCTCACCTAGGTCTGTGTGCATATTAAACAAAGGACAATCTCCAACATTATAGACAAAGAACTCATGACAAAAATCTTTTTTTTGGCTGATCTTGTACTCCTGATCAATCTGTCTGTTAAATTTATCTCTATCTTTTTTAATGTTTGCTCAAAATACAAGAGAGGGTAACACAATCCTCATTTAAGGGCTTATGAAGAGTGACAGTCTACTAATGATATTAACAACATTTAACTTTTTTATAGATCGTGTCTTGCTGATCATTTTTGCTCATTTAAGTTTCTATCTATCTATTCTAATTTTTAATATATGAGGCAGAAACGCAACAAATTGGTAAAATTCGTCATCAAAGGGCAATAGCTTTAATAAGGAGTCGTCTGATGAGTTCGACAATCATACTTATTTGTAGATCTTGCCTTGCTGATCATTATTGCAATTTAAAGTTTCTCTTTATCTATTATAATTTTCAAGATAAAAGGCAAAAAAGAAAAACAAAATGGTAAAATTTGTCATTTAAGGGCAATAACTCCAATAAGAAGTCACCTGACAGTTTTAATCTGAACAGACACTTGGTAGAGTTCAACATTCTGAACATTTCTGCTCCAGTCAAATTTTCTTTATTAATAACGATTTTCAAAATAATAGACAAAACCTACATTTCCACCTATGTTCTATTTTTAGCCTTGTTGGCCATCTTGGTTGGCTAGCAGAGTCATCGGACATATTTTCAAACAAGATGCCCCAATGGTGATTGTGGCCAAGCAAGATTAAATTTGGTCTCGTAGTTTCAGAGGAGAAGATTTTTTAAAAAGTTAACGGAAGACAACAACGGACAACGACGACAACGGACGCCAGGTGATGAGAAAAGCACACTTGGCCCTTTAGGCCAGGTGAGCTAAAAAAATTTAACTGTTTGCCATAAATAATGGAAGTTTTCAATAAAATAGTTAAAGAGTTAAAAATGAACACGATGAACTAGTAAAAATAATACAATAAAAAGACTTTACAATGAACTTTGACCTATAATGGTTTACTTTTACAAATTGTGACTTGGATGGAGAGTTGTCTCATTGGCACTCATACCACATCTTCTTATATCTATTGTTGGAATCCAACTTAATGTGAGAAAATAGAATTCACAATGAATTAGTTAAAATGTTGAAATTAACATAGTTTAATGAGCTTCTCCAATAAAATGGATTTGGCCAGGAAGGGACTAACTATTTATAGACAATTTGTACGGTATTTCCTTTCCCACTTACAACACATCTATTTCATTGGAAGAGCTTAAAATTTAGCATGAACTAGTTATATATTAGAATGAAACATTATCAAATGATTAATAGACTATAAAAAAACCCAGTAAAATGACATCCATCTGTTGTTAACCACTGTCCTTTACTTTGTTCTTTTGGTCTACACCAGCTGGTCTGTATCTATCTGAAAGCACATAAAATTGAGCATAAACATTTTCTCTACTCATATACATCTGATCATAAACAAAACTAACTACTGATAGTTTAATGAATAGTTGTCATAACTTATATTATATAAAAGCAAGCTGATAAGTAATAGTTATCCCATCAGGACGCGTTGTGTCAGTGTAAGATCACCCCGATGGCCGGAGGCCAGGGGGTCATCTTACACTTACACACAAAGTCCGAATGGGATAATTATTTTCATCCCAGCTGTTCTAGGTTAGATACAAAACCATTTACGCTTCATAAAATCTAGTTTAGAACGCCACATAATCATTAAAATATACTTTATATATTACTATATAGTACATACCCTTTATGAGCCCCGGACACAATGTTTAAATATGTTAAATTAACAGAGAGTTTCTATCCAGTCGTCCTGGTGTAGGGGTATGGGTCTATAAGCTAAAGGTCTTGAGATCGAATCCCAGCATGGACACTGGATTTTTTCTACATAAATTTTGAAAGTTAGTCTTTACCATATAAATATTTCTAAGTTTTATTGTGGATTTGACATTCCCGCCAAAATGTTACAGAAGAAAGGAAAGCATGCAGAACAAAGAAACTCAAGCTAGGGTGATCTGGTAGGGGTGATCCGGCTCAGATCACCCCTGGTAGAACAAAGGAGCTGGGATGTAACATACTGGAATCAAATGTGATTTTTTTGGTCGATGATCAATTGCCATGAATTAACTGAATTCTATTATGTGCCAAGAAAACATTTTTAAAAATACCCACATCAATATATAGAACCATGGCTTCCATTGAAGGTAGCCATTATCACATTTTGCGATAAAATTGGCGAAATTTTATTGTGGAAGAATTATAAAAGTCCAAAATCGTCCATCTTCTTTATTTGTTTTTAAAGCTTCTCTGAAATTTCCCTTTATAAGTCTTTTTTAACCTTGATCTTGTGACACGTTGAGATCTTGACAGAAGATAAATAATTAGCTGATTGAAAAAGGTACAAGCTTTTGATAGCTATCTCCAATAAACTAATCAATAAACGTTGTTAAATGATTTTTTTTTTTTTACATTTATGTATACTGAAAAATTACATTACAAAAGTAATAAACCTGTCCTTGCTCCCTTTTTCGTTGATTTCAATTGAGAATCAATAGTAATATTTGTATCAAAAACATTAGCAGGTCAGGTTTTCGTCTTAAACCTATTTATTGCAAACAACCTGTTTAATTGAAGGGCCTATTATAAAACCAAGGATCATATTTTAATTTGTTTATGTCTTTAAAACAACCAGCTGTCTTTTCTGGCCAATGGTTAACATATAAAACATAAAACAGGAGTTCTAAAACGATTGCAAACGTCTCTTCAAAACTATTATTTTTGTATAAGTTGTTAAAGTATCTCAATTAAGTGACATGAGAAGCCGTTTGACCACGCATCTTTAATTTAACCATTTTGTTTCGTAATTTTAAAGTATACATAAATGTAAATGAAAATAAGTTCTAAAGCAAAACAGTTCCAAGAATCAGGAGGTTTTCTAATGTTGGACTCATTGTCTGTGCCTTGGCCAAATGATTTCTGCATACCTTTTCAACTCTTCCTTTATTGTTTGTCCCGAAGTAGATATATCTTCTTCCAAGTTACCAATTCACTCCTGAGAGGTGTTATATACAAAATGTTTTCATAAGATTTGAATGAGTTCAGGGGCGTAGCTGCCGTTAGACACTTTAGGCACGTGCCTACACATAATTTTTTCACAAATATTTTTTTTATTAAAAAAAAAATAATGACAATGTTATCTTGTAGATGCACGTGAAGTCGTCAAAACTATTTAATTATCAAATGTCATTTGTACACTAGTCTATCATCCTTAGTGAATGGAGTATTGGATAGAATAATTGTATGTACATTATATTACTTTGGTTCAGATCATTTCACTTTTATCAACAAATACATGAATGAACCTCTGCTCAACATGCTCAAAACCCTGAAATTTTATTCTTAGATGCATGATATTTTTATTAGTTGTTGTTGGCTTTCAACTACCTTTCCACTTGGTCTTCATCCGACCTACAATCATGAAAACCCTTGCCAAAGTAGGACGTCCATCTGGCTAATACGCAGTCACGTCTGGTCAGAATGCGGACGTTAAATCCGATGCCTATAGTGTAGAGAGAACGCCACGCGCTTTGCACGTTAAGAACACTTGCAACAACTCATTGAGGGGTCCGTAGGTGGTCTGCTGAAAGGCAAAATTTCTGTCCCTATATATCCAATAAACCCTCATTTTCCAATAGCATTTCCAAATTTCCAGATTATCATCCTGGACGACCCCTATTTCAGGACCTACTTGTTGTATTTATTGTAAATTTGTTTTTGTCCTGAACACGCATGAACTATTTGCCACTGGACGTTTATCAATTAACCAATCAGCTAGCTTTCAGTAACTTCGAGTACTCTCAGATTAACGTGTAATGACCATAATCATTCAAATTCCTTAGGTAGGAATTTTACAGTACAGGATATCAGAAAATATAAATTTCTTGAATTTTGTTAGATAGTATGAACAGAACCGAACTTCTGGCTTCATTAGGCATCGACTGTGTATGTGTATGTGTTTGTGTGGCCGGGGAGGGTGAAGGTTTAAGAATCAAAAGATGAATGGTCGATGCCTAGCTCAAATATAGTATTATTATATAGTAGTCTCAGTGTTTAGTAAATACGTTCCTATTTTTTTAATGAAGGATCGTCAATGTACTATCAATTGACGTATATATATATCAATTATCCTCAATCAGAAAGGAATAGATATGAAAATACTAATCAGGATATACTGCTTAATTAAAGGGCTACGCTGATCTACGCTGGGCAATGCATATTGTAAATATTTTTTTTTAGATTTCCGATTGTACTGCTTAAATTCATCAGTCAGATGTTATTGTAAAATTATTTATAATTCTTTGAACTTTTCTTCATGTATATTATGAAAAAATTACCAATTGCAACAAAAATGCTGAAAACCGTTTTCCGTCGGGGGCTTCACCCCGTGAACCCCCTTGACCTGCTGGGGGCCTTGAGCCAGACCCCATGCCGCAAATTGTGCCCTTCAGTTTATTGGATACCTAGCTACGCCCCTGGAGTTAATTTTCACAAAGAATATTTTCCTTTCAATTAAAGCTTGAAAAAAGCAAAGGCCCACTTTTTCTATCTGCAGGAGGATCCATTTAAATTTACTTAATACCCATAGAAGGCACTCTCAACGTGGGGTTAGCCACCTACAGAAACAAATTTATAATTTCACCTTGATTTTCATTGTACTTGACACCCTATAAAAAACAGATTTTAAATTGCCTTCCCTGGATTCCGTGTATGTTTTAATGGAACACCCTATATGTAAATGGGTTCTTGTCACAGAGAAAATAAACTATCAATAAACTAGAAAAGATCAAATTTTGGAAGCCACATGTAGGATATCAATGACTTCAAATCTAAAATATACATTTGTATTGGGTAACTCTTTGTTTGATCATATTCAATATAAGACCAAAAAAACCTAGTCAAATGTCTGTTATATCTGTTTTTATCTATTGTTTTGTATATAAATCTTGTCTTTAGTCTTCTTGTTACATTTTTTATGTCAGTGCCTTTTATAGCTAACTATACGGTATGAGTTCTTTTCATTGTTAAAGGATGTACAGAGACTTATATCATGTATAGTTGTTAACTTCTATGTCATTTATTCTGTGTTGGAGAGTTGTCTCATTTGCAATTTTACCACATCTTCTTATTTCTATATTGTCGTCATAAATCAGGACTTAAAGGGGCATTAGCCATGTTAGCTGTCAAATTCTTGTACACCAATTTGACTCAAATTGTCATATTGATAATATTTATAACACATTAAAACGTATATACATATCCAAATTACAAAAAGTCTAAAATAAACAGTTAACAATACATGGACTCTATCAGTCTAGACAACATCTAATTAACCACTTAGATGACCTTCAAGACTGCCAACGGCCAAATTACCCTATATAAACTTATAAATATAAATATAAATAGATTGTGAGCACGTGCAATTGAATTTATCTAGGTCTGTTTGAGTTCATGTAATAGGTTTAAAAAATATATTAATCATCGTTTTTACACGTAATACTGGTACTTTCAATGTTGACATTGTTAACCTTTTCAAAGTTGAACACGCCTAGAACATGCGTAACCCATCTCCAGCTAACTGAATAGTATAAATTGTAGATCACATAATATATGGATTCCCATGAGGTTGAATTATTGACTTGCAAGTCATTAATACATCAGCAATGTTTTTGATCTTATTTTGATAAATTCGGGCCAAACTGCCTGCATATAACGAAATGTTATTTCAAAATTCCACTTTGATTAATACTTGCAACAACAACAAATGTATTCCCTGCATAGGTATATAAAACCGGAATACTAAAATATTAATATATTTTTATAAGAAAAGGTCAAACGAGCCCAGGGCAAAGGGAAACATGTAATCAGGACCAACGGACTTGCCAAGTCAAAGGATAGATAGACTGTTTACCTGAAGAAACAACACAGAAATGACAAACATAATAAGATAGGACAAAATACAGCACTGAATATATGAAAAATTATACTAGTGGCAAACTCAGCATTCTCCGGAAGGGTATAAGAAGTTTTGCTTTCAATCGGCTATTGGCATGACATCTGTTGTGTTACTTTTTGAAAGAAAATATCTGTCATGATTCCGTGACCACAAGCAAGGAAAGTGTAGCTACAAAAGTGGAACTGTGAGCGTGACACTATCAATTAAATAACGGTCAACCAAATCCTAGTCTCTTTTGAGATTATGTGTCTAGTGTTCCGTCAAAGTTTTAAAGGTACAGAGTGTGGCTATACGTATTCAAAAATATATTTTGTGGTCATTTCTGGTTTGATTTAAAGCTACTTGGTACCAATAGAAGTAGAATTGTCACAGGTATATTTGTTTATTTGGTTGTATTTTGTTGTAAAGCATTTTCATTGTCTCATGGGATAAACACAAATAGGTTAAAAAAGGCTGTGTCATTTTGTTTAATTTGTTTGGGGCCGTCTCTCAGGTTTTTGCATTCCTAAATGTTGTATTTGAACTCTTTTATATCGAAGGTAGCATTTACATACTTCTCTACAAATTAGTTTGGCGATCTTCATTAGTGTCAGAGCATGGGGTCCAAGTTTACAAAATTAGCGTCTTCTTTTACAATGTGATAATTCATCATCAGTTATTCTCATAAATACAGGAAAATGCCGAGACAAGTTAATGCTTAGTATTGCTAGAAACATTTGGCTTACTTGTTCACAACTTAACATGACGTTGTATATCATCTTAATAACGTGTTATAGTGTTCTTTTATTTGTCTTAGTGAATTATTAATTTTACTCTTTAGTCTATTTTTGGTAATATTCATTTGACGTGGCTCGGTACTTATACATCCCGTTATTGTGCTGTGGTAAATTTTTGTATTCTTGTCTTTCGTTTTTGCTAATGTGCCTTGTCTATATGTCTTTTTATTTTCTTTGTTGACACATTTGTTTGTTTTTATTGTGATTAAGGTTATAACACAATGTTGACTGCTGTACCCAAATTTTTGACATTTTTACCTATTATGTCTGTTTGTTATGTTCACACATTGTTGTCAATATAATGGAGTTTTATGCGACTGTCATACAAATGAGAGATTTAGATATCTATAAAAGCAGGTTTAATCCACCTTTTTCTACATAAGAGAATGCCTGTACCAAGTCAGGAATATGACAGTTGTTATCCATTCGTTTGATGTGCTTGAGCTTTTGATTGTGCCATTTGATTAGGGACTTTCGGTTTTGAATTTTCATCGGAGTTCGGTATTTTTGTTATTTTACTTTTTTTAGCAGTCTAGACCTCTTTGCGGAGAAAAACAAGAAAGGTTTTGAAAGCAGCTTTTAGACCAGAAACTTTTAAGAATTTGAGGACTCAGCTAACTTCTTATCTTTTATTTTGTCAGCATTTCAGCAGAACTGGTTTTCCGATTGATCAGGAGATACTATGTGGGTATGCTTGCTTTTTATCCGTAAAATTTAAAAGCAGCGATTCAGTAAGGAATTATGTATCAGGTGTCAAGAACTGGGAAATTTTATTGAATTTTGAGATTAAAGAACTTAGTTCACCAACACTGAAGTTAACTTTATCAGGTGTAGATAAATTGAATACCAATATTCCAGTTGTAAGATTACCGTTTGAACCTATACAATTTTATAACATGTACAATGTGATGGACATATCATGTTTACAGGACTGTGTTTTCTGGGCTATGTCTGGGCTATAATCATGATAGCCTTTTACTTTTTTTTGTGCCTGTCCCAAGTCAAGAACCTGTAATTTAGTGGTAGTCGTTTGTTGCTGTGTTACATATTTGTTTTTCGTTCATTATTTTGTACATATATTAGGCCGTTAGTTTTCTCGTTACATTTACCATTTCGGGGCCTTTTATAGCTGACTATGCGGTATGGACTTTCCTCATTGTTGAAGCCTTACGGTGACCTATAGTTCTTAATGTCTGTGTCATTTTGGTCTCTTGTGAAGAGTTGTCTCATTGGCAATCATACCACATCTTCTTTTTTCATTTCTACTGTATGCTTAGAAAGTCTCAATTTGCTAACAATTTTAATCCGAAAAAACAACTTACTAGAGGAGATCTTCAGTTTATAGAAGAAGGATTAATTGTGAATGTTCAGTGGTCAAAAATTAGTCAGAAACATAGTGAAATTCATCAGATTCCTTTGAAAAGGATTGATGATTGTGTTTTATGTCCGGTGTTAGCGTATTCTATTATGCCAGCACTACCGCATGAACCAGTATTTGGTTTACCTAATGTTATTGTTAATGGCAAAATTTGTGCCTTTTCTAAAGCAGATATTGACAAAATGCTTAATGATATTTTAGTCCGTTGTTATATGGATACAAATCAATACTCTTTTCATAGCCTACGAAGAGGAGGTGCTACTTGTGCATCTGCTGCCGGATGCGTACACAGTGAAATTTGTACAATAGGCAATTTGGTATCTTCTTGCTACAGAGGTTACATCAAACATACTACCGACAAACTCTATTACATTTCCGATAAAGTTGGCCAATACTGTAAATAATTCATTCCATAAGTTCCCTTCCACGCCCACTCCTCACCTTTAGTTTATTAGATTTCTGTGCTTAGCATTGCGTTGCCTTGCTGATGTGGTGTTTAATTGTGTCATCATTTATTGTTTAATATAATGTTACTTTACTATAGATATGCGTATTTGCATTACAACTTGTGTGATTGAATAATATCTTTTGTTTAGATAATTAAACACCACCTTTGGATGCCAGCACTGACTTCTTGTTTCTGTGTGTGTTACATTTTAATGTTGTGTTTCTGTTGTGTCGTAGTTCTCCTCTTATATTTGATGCGTTTCCCTCAGTTTTAGTTTGTAACCCGGATTTTTTCTCAATCGATTTATGAATTTCGAACAGCGGTATACGACCCTCGAGAACTGCGAGGGTACAGTGGAATCCGTGGACACTCACTACAAGGCTTAATGGAGATGTGTCACTAACTTATATACAACACACCACCACGAAAAAATCTCCAACGTAGCTCTAAGGGAGTGTTAAGACCCGGGAATTTCAATACTGTAGCCAATGGTTATAATAGCCTGACAGCACATCTCATAATGGCGCGGATTTTATAATCAAGGTCATGTATTTTCGTTTCAAAAATGACATTTTTTTTTGCAACGGCAATGACGCCACGAAAACTTCAGCGTCAATACATTTTAAGATTCTCCCAATTTTAACCAAATATATCATTTGATAAGGAAGATTTCAAACATTCACTACGTTATTATTTTAAGAATGAAAATGTAGAACTTCCTTGATAACTTGATTTGCAAAGTTGAATAAACGTTCCGCGGCCGTGACACGGAGGGGTTACTTCGATATTTTTTTGGTAGGGGTGTGCCATTTTTGCCCCAAAAAACGTACCCAGTTTAATATAACATTTACTGAAATTCAGTACCTATAGTTATATAAATAGTTAAGAAAGAATGACCTATTCTTATACATGTTATATACAATATTTAAAATATTACCCATGCTTATATAAGCACTAAATCTATATCACCACTCATAATTCATAAATATACATGTACCCTTAAGTTTTAGAATATGAATTGACATCCGGCGTTCATTTGGGGAACTTATTTGAAAGGTGAACTTTCAAATGAATTGATTTAATTTAATATAATAATTGACCATTAATAATGTTAGATTCTCAATAGCATATTAATATATATTATGTAGATCATACCCCAAATCAATATACAGTTATCAAACGTAAATGCATTTCAGTATAGGATGTCATTAAAAAGGAGGGTCATTTCTATATAAAATCTCGCAAAATTATGACCCATATTTTTGGCACATCCCCGTATACCCAATAATAGGAAGTAACCCCCCGTGGGCTGTGACACTTGTCAATAAATAAATGCAAATTAAAATGACACACGGAATGGTAGCGTGTTTTCCTTAAGAGGGATGGTACCTCCTTGTATTATGAACATGAAATGCCTATTGTTATCAAACTCGCCAGGTAAACCGACCGGGGGTCAATTCAACAGGTCCAAAATTGGCGACTAACAAAAGGGAGATAACTCGAATGATAACTCCCTCAAAGGACCGCTGATCGGAATCGAGTAAAAATAAGTATTTCGCTCTATTTTAGTAATGGAAACAGTGTCTGTATCTGTATGCGGTAGTAAAATGTGTCATACGAAAAATTTCTTGGAAATTAAAATTAATCGTTTTCATGAGGGCACCTTTCAAGTTTAGGAACTAAACAGTGTGGAGAAACAAATGGGAGAAACTACTACAGAATCAATAAAACAGAAATGTTAATGGCAAAAAAATATCAATTTTAAAGAAAATTCGTAGGACACGTTTTTGAGAAAAGGCAATTTAAAGTAAAATAATGTTCCCATATGCTTAGGTTAACAATTCAAGCAACAGAGGGAAAATGTTTCAGCTTTTTCCCTGGATGCATGTTTACCTCTATTTTGCCATACTTTGATAGAAATATTTATTTCAAGGCATACTTCACCTTAAAAAAAAAATTCAAGTATCATCATTGGATACACATGCTACTTCGTGTTGATTCAGCATTAAATCATTCTTTGTAGATCATCATGAAAAATTATTTTATTAAGATTATGGGTATGAAATGTACATGCTTTATATATTCTATTCTATTCTATTCAAGAGTAATATTTTAGAGACCTTCTATTAAGACAAATTGTCAGTTATATCTGTGAGCTATTTTGTTTTCATTACAACTGAATGTTATATATATTTATATATATGCAATAGTTAAATAATGATTATGTATCTGAGGTATAATGATCATGATGAAAACTGAAATGTAACAACTTATGGACACTCACGCATATGATGCCCATCACACTAACAAATTGAAATATCGAGGTATTCTATAAAAAAGGCTTTCCATTCCTTAAACATGTGATTTCTATGTGTATGTGGGTAGCAATATATCAGGGTAATAAAAATTGAGGAAACATTAACGAATACTAAATTGAAAAATTATCATTTAAACCTGTCCTTGCCCCCTGTATCGTTGATTTCAGAGAACCAATAGTAATATTTGTATCAAAAACATTAGAAGGTCAGGTTTTCGCACTAAATCTATTAATTGCATACATCCTGGTTAATGAAGGGCCCATTTTTAAACCAAGGATCATAATTTAATGTGTAGATGTCTTTGAAACATAAAACAGGAGTCTTAAAACGATTGCAAAGGTCTTTTCAAAACTATTATTTTTGTATAAGTTGTAAAATTGTCTCATTTAAGTGACACGAGAAGCCGTTTGACCACACATTTTAAATGTAACCATTTTGCTATGCAATTTTAAAGTTAACATAAATGTAAATGAAAATAAGTTCTAAAGCAAAACAGTTCTAAGAATCAGGAGGTTTTCTAATGTTGGACTCATGGTTGGTCTGTGCCTTGGCTAAATGATTTCTGCATACATTTTCAACTCTTATTTTATTTTTTGTCCCGATATCTTCTTCCAATATCTCATGAGGGTTGACCTGAAATTGTATATAAATCAAGATTTCAATATACAAGCTAGTTACCAATTCACTCCTTAGAGGTGTTATGTACAAAATGTTTTCATAAAAATTAAATGAGTTAATTTTCACAAAGAACATTTTCCTTTCAATTAAAGCTTGAAAAAAGCAAAGGTCCACTTTTCTATCTAAAGGATGATCCATTTAAACATACTTAGTACCCATAGAAGGCACTCTCAACGTGGGGTTAGCCACCTACAGAAACAAATTTATAATTTCACCTTTATTTTCAATGTACTTGACACCCTATAAAAAGCAGATTTTAAATTGCCTTCCCTGGATTCCGTGTATGTTTTAACACCCTATATGTAAATGAGTTCTTCTCACAGAGAAAATAAACTATCAATAAACTAGAAAAGATCAAATTTTGGAAGCAACATGTAGGATATCAATGACATCAAATCTAAAATATAAATTTGTATTGGGTAACTCTTTGTTTGATCATATTCAATATAAGACCAAATAAACCTGGTCACATGTCTATATATCTGTTTTTTTCGTTTATTGATTTGTACATAAATGTGGTCTTTAGTCTTCTTGTTAAATTTTCCACGTCAGTGCTTTTTATAGCTAACTATGCGGTTTGAGTTCTTCTCATTGTTGAAAGATGTGCAGAGACTCTGATGCATGATTTTTTATTATTAATTGTTTTGGCTTTTAACTAGCTGTCAGTAACTGCGAGTACTCTCAAATCATACTTTCTTGTTTATTTGACCTGTTGATACTAATTGTAATGCTTTTTTGTTATTTAATGTTATTCAGGGTTATATCTGGTCTATATACCAGCTTTGATAAGTGTTTGGTACTAATATAAATTTCCACTTCGTACTATGAACATCAAAATTATTTATTTTGTTAAAATATTTCCTTTCTCTATTGTAACTGTATACGTATACCTAACAACAAAATTATTTTATTTACCTGTGTTTAAAGCTATTGCAAATGGCTGATATTTTTGTTCGAGCATATTGTTTTTCTTAAATTGTTTAACATTTCATACCGATATAACATGTTACTTTTATTATTCTTCCTTAGTTTATTTATTTTGAATTTACATTGTATCATAGGTCAAATTTATTTGTTCAGTGTATGTTCAATGGTGTTAATATGTCCTTTGATTGAGTTAAGCTATTTCAGTTGATATTTTATAGTGTGTCTTTCTATGTTGTGATGTTACACTATTGTTTCAGAAAAAGGGTGAAGGTTTGGTACCATTAAAACGTTTAAACCCGCTGCATTTGTTTGCACCTGTCCTAAGTCAGGAATCTGATGTTCAGTAGTTGTCGTTTGTTGATGTGGTTCATAAGTGTTTCTCGTTTCTCGTTTTTATATAGATTAGACCGTTGTTTTCCCGTTTGAATGGTTTTACACTAGTAATTTTTGGGCCTTTTATAGCTTACTGTTCGGTGTGAGCCTAGGCTCCGTGTTGAAGACCGTACTTTGACCTATAATGGTTTACATTTATAAATTTTGACTTGGATGGAGAGTTGTCTCATTGGCACTCATACCACATCTTCTTATATCTACTTATATCATGTATAGTTGTTAACTTCTATGTCATTTAGTCTGTGTTGGAGAGTTGTCTCATTTGCAATTTTACCACATCTTCTTATTTCTATATTGTCATAAATCAGGACTTAAAAGGACAATAACCATGTTAGCTGTCAAATTCTTGTTCACCAGTTTAACTCAAATTATCATATTGATAATATTTATAACACATTAAAACGTATATACATATCCAAATTACAAAAAGTCTAAAATAAACAGTTAACAATTAAAAGTCAATTGTTCATGAACAATTGAAAGGTCTTTCCTTTTTTCTTTTATTAATAGCCTTCTTAGTTCAAAAATATATGGTTGCTAAGGACAAAAATCATTCCTAAGGATAAAAATATTACTACCAGTATTAAAAATGTCATAAAAATTATGTACTATTCATAGTCTTTAAAGTTAAAAAAAACAAGTGATTGCTAAGGACTTATATGTCGTTGATAGGGACAAAAATGTCATTTCCAGTATTAAAAATTTCATATTTATATTATTCATAGCCTTCTAAATTCAAAAGTATATGGTTGCTAAGGTGTTTTATGTCGTTGCTAGGGACTTTGACCTCTGACCTTGACTTAACTTTGTAGATCTTATTATGCTGAACATTTTTGCAATTCAAAGTTTCTTTCTATCTCTAACCATTTTGAGTTATAAGCAAAAAATCATCATTTCGGACCCCGAAACACAGTTTTGGTCCCCTGGGTCCATAATAGTTGGTCCAAAAATTTTAGACCCACATAACAAATGTAGATCTCATCAAGACACACATTTTCTTCATTACATTTCATCAGCCATCTTTATCGGTTTTTGAGTAAATCCGATAACAAGCTAAGGTCAAAATCCAGGTCATGACCTTTGACCTTTGACCTTAGGTCAGTTTTTTTGGTCACGTAAATTGATGATCATTGGTGAGGATCTTAGGTGGTTACGACTTACGGTTTCTGAGTTTAAGTGGCCAACCGACATCGGTTAATTTTTTAAGGGGCATAACCCTACCAATGAGTCGTTGAATCTTTCAATCCATATGTAACGAAGAACCAGGGTCTGTTCCTGAACAAATTCCACCTTTTGTTTTTTTTCTACCTATTATGGTTACGGAGTTAGAATGATGACAAGGTTTTTCGGTGTTAGGGGAGATAACCCCTATGAAGGAAATGTTACGGAGTCGTGCCCTAACCACAAGATAGCTTTTGGTCAACCGATACTAGATATCTAATATCATTTTGACATGTCGCGTACTTTTTTTGGGAAATGTCGTTAAAGTTTGGCGGAAAGAATTATAATAATAATAATAATAATAATAATAATAATAATCAGAAGAAATACAGTCAGGTCTTTCCTTATAGAAAAGGAAAGACCTTAATAAATGGACTATATCAGTCTAGACAACATCTAATTAACAATTGACATAACCTTCGAGACTGCCACTGGCCATATTACCCTAAATAAACATAAATATAAATATAAATAGATTTTGAGCACGTGCAATTGAATTTGTCTAGGTCTGTTTGATTTCATGTAATAGGTTTAAAAAATATGCTAATCATCGTTTTTACCGTAATACTGGTAATGATTTTTTGTTGATCAAATCAGTCAACGAAATGGTGCACCCTAGTTTCACTTTCAATGTTGACATTCTTAACCTTTTCAAAGTTGAACACGCCAAGAACATGCGTAACCCATCTCCAGCTAACTTAATAGTATAAATTGAAGATCACATGGTATGATAACCCACAAAAGTGGAATGAAAGGTCATCTGGAAAGAAATCTATCTGCATAGATATTGGTACGACAGATATAACTCTCCTATACAAAATAACATTTTTTTTTATCAATACACGAGTGATCCAAGTCCAAGGTCAGTATACAGATCAATTTGTACGTAAAGACTTCTCAAAACTCAAAACAATTTTAAATGAAGTCATAAAGACCAATCAAAATGAATATATAGTACATGAGGTAGAAGATAACTGTAAGAATACAGGTATAAAGGGAATGAACAATAAACTTCAGTTGAGTGACCCAGATAAAACAATAAAAGTAAATATAGCACATGCCGAAACAATTCAAAAAGTTACAGCTCAAGAAACTGCTGTAAAGGTTGTTTGCGATCAAGACGATCAAGATGTAAATGTACACTCTGATAAAAACAATAATGAAGTAACAAAATGTGACAGTTTTTGTCAAACAGACACTTCAAGCTTAGAATTGCTCTCTGATCAGACCAACACAAGTAACATGTACATCCAAACTATTAACAGAATGGACGAATTTTTCACAAAAGCACTTCAAAAGATAAGTGATCAACAAGCATGCATGTTAAACTCAAAAGTAGATGCCATTGTAAAAGCTTACACAAAAAATATGGAGATGCACGATAAAAAATTCACAGTAGTAATAGACAAACTAGACACGTTAGTTACAAAATCAATAACTGTGGAGAAAGAAAATGTAGAGCTTTAGGGAAAGCTAAAAGAAGTAACACACACTACATTCTTAGAAAGAGAAATTATGAAGACAGAATCACAGTCAAAATACCAAGCCCTGAAACATCAAAGTGATAATCAGAGTGACACAATTATCAAACTAAATAAAGAATTAGATAAAGCCAATAAAGATATAGCTGATGAATTTGAAAAAAATGTCATCACTCTAAATTGCACATAAGTCGCTCACAGAAGAAATGGACAACAAAGAACAAGAAATTATGAGTCTAAAGGTACATAACTCGAGAGACGACAGTACAGAATTTCAACAAGTTAAACCACGCACTCAAAATAAACGTTCAGAGGATAGGTCCAAAACTAATACACATTCAAATAAACTTCAGGTGACAATTATTGGAACATCGAACACAAATGGAATTCAATGTCAAAAACTATCATCCCGCTATAGAACAGACAAGATACTGGCTTACACAATAGCCGCTACACAGACAGAGATTCAAAAGTTAACAACCATACCCGACGTACTAGAATATATTCCATAACAAATGACATAAAGAAGTTGACACCATCAGAATGTGTCACAAAAATGAGCGATCTCATTGCATTCACCACAGAAAAGTTTCCTAAGACTAACATCATAATCTCACTACCAATACCAAGATCTGACAACTACTCCTGCAATAACAATGCACAGCTAGTTAGTGTAATGCTGAAGGAAAAATTTGGCCAAAGTGAGGAAACTCAAATATCTGTTTGTGACAATAGTAATTAGGCTTACAAAGGAGAACCTATTAAAAGATTTATTGACTCGCATGACGGTTTTCATCTGTCACCAAGTGGAGTATCCCTTCTCGCCTCAAATATAAGAGA
The DNA here is from genome assembly GCA_017311375.1 of Mytilus coruscus. Taxonomy (NCBI): domain Eukaryota; kingdom Metazoa; phylum Mollusca; class Bivalvia; order Mytilida; family Mytilidae; genus Mytilus; species Mytilus coruscus. The sequence continues at coordinate 128,266,296 of CM029595.1, read as the reverse complement.
TTCAGTTGACAAAGTGCTCAAACTCATCAAATTTTCGAGGCAGGGACCGTAACTTCCGTGGACGTCAACCATATGGCTATAGAACTGGACGCTGATATCCTTAAAATCATTTTGATTTTTGAAAACTCAAACCTAACAGTTAATCATTGTTTTATAACATCCTTTTACTATAGATTTATTTGAAATAATAGTCCTTTTTGATTATTATTTGTTTTGATTTTTAATACTCAATATGAGAACATGTTTAAATATATGTACATGGAATGTGGGTGGCCTAATTTCTGAAGAGAATAACAAATCCACAGATCCAGAGTTTATATCTCAAATCAAAAACTATGACATAGTTCTATTTACAGAAACACATTTAAGCTATCAACAGAAAGTTATAATAGAACACTTCAGCTACTATCCATTTTGTAGACAAAAGTCTAGAAATAATAGACATTTTGGGGGCCTTGGAATGCTTATAAACTCAGAAGTAAAAAAGGGGTTAAATTTATGAATGACGGTTCATCAGAATACCAGTGGATAAAATTATGTAAAGATTTTTTTAATTTCAAAAAAGATAGATATCTATGTTTAGTCTATTTTGCACCAAAAAATACTTCAAATTTGATAGAAATCTTAGAAAAAGATATTATTGAAAAATACAGCCAACAAGGTGATATCTTGCTAACTGGTGATTTAAATGCCAGGACTGGTTCAGAACCTGATTTTATTGTTGATGATACAAACACCCACATTCCTTTCAATAATGATAATTATGATACAGATTTTGTTATGGAACAGAGAGTAAGTCAAGATATTGTAATTGACACAAGAGGTAAAGAATTAATTGAAATGTGCAAATGTAACCAACTACGTATATTAAATGGTCGTTGTCAAGGTGATTGTACAGGTAAGTACACATGTTACAAACCAAATGGATCTAGTATTGTAGACTATTTCCTGGTATCTGAATCATTGCTCCAACAGGTATTTTATATGCATGTCAGTGAATTTAAGGCCAAAATGTCAGATTGCCATTGCAAACTTTCCCTTAAACTATCAGCATACTTTGGGAGAGAACATAAGAATGATGATTTAATTGAATTTCCATCCCGGTTAACTTATAATCAAGATAATATTTTACCCTTCCAAGAATCGTTCTCTCTACCAGTTATAAAAAGAGAGCTGAAGTGTTTTTTAGAAAACACTATTACCCTAAACAATCAAGGTGTAAATGAAACAACTAATAAAAGTCATGCATTATTCGAAAAAAGTATGTGATATATCATTGAAAAGGAAAAAAAAAAAAAAAAAAAAAACTGATTTGATCAAGAGCTTGGCTCAATGAAAAGAGACTTGAAGAAAAAGCTATGATTATGTCTAAATATCCAAATGATCCAAGTTTTCGTGGTTCCTTCTTCAAACTTAACAAAAAGTACTCTAAACTACGAAAAAAGAAAAGGAAAGACTTTAAACAATCAATTCTAGATCAACTAGATAACCTTCAATCTAACAATCCAAAAGAATATTGGTCATTAGTAAATTATCTACGTGAGGAACAAAAGGAAAAACCAGAAAATAGCATTGAAGCTGATACATGGTTAAAATATTTCTCAAATTTGTCTTCAATTCCAAGTAATATATCAGACAAAGTCAAGAAAATTGAAGAAAAACTGAAATTATTGGAAACAAAAACAGAATATTCTTCAACATTAAATAATGATATAACATCTTCGGAGTTGCAAAAAGCCTTCTCAAATTAAAAAGTGGGAAAAGTCCTGATCTAGACAGTATAAGTAACAAAATGCTAAAAGCTTCACAAACATATATAAATCCATGTTTACTAAAACTATTCAATGCTGTTTTCAGATCTGGTCATTATCCAGACAAATGGTCAGAAAGTTACCTTTGCCCAATTTTTAAATCAGGGGACCCAAAGCAACCTGAAAATTATAGGGGTATAGCCATTAATAGTAGTATTGGCAAACTATTTAACATTATTCTTAATATTAGATTTGAAAAATTCCTTTCTGACAATGGTATAATCCATGAAACCCAGATAGGTTTTAGGAGGGGACAGCGAACATCGGATCACATTTTTGTTCTTAAATGTATAATCAATAAATACCTAAAGTTGGATCACAAAAAATATATGCCTGCTTCATAGATTTTCGTAAGGCATTTGACACTGTTATACATGCTGGTATTATGTTTAAGTTATTGAAATATAATGGGAATGGCTATTATTACAATATATTGAATTCTATGTATAAATCTGATAAATTATGTATCAAGATAGATCAGAAAATGACAAGGCTGTTCACATCTGAAGTCGGTTTAAGACAAGGGGATGTACTCAGTCCCAACCTATTTAATGTGTTTATAAACGAAATACCCTTTTTATTAGAAGAAAAAATTGAATGTCTTAAACCGAATATCAAAAAATTCCTCGTCTTTTATATGCTGATGACTTGGTTTTAATCTCAGATACAAAAGAGGGTCTCCAAAACAAACTAAACATTCTTTATTTATATTTTGAAAATGGTGCCCACAGATAAATGTGAAAAAAACAAAAGTGATAATTTTTAATAAAACTGGTAGGTTACTAAAAGAAAACTTTAAAATTGGTCATAATGATATAGATTGTATTAAATATCAATACTTAGGATTAACAATTAGTAATACTGGAAAATTTAATGAAGCCAGAAAAGATCTTTATGAAATGGGACTAAAAGCTAGCTTTAAATTATATCGAAATCTAAAATCATCAACACCATCAGTTAGTAGTCTTCTTCATATATTTGACCATACTATAAAACCCATAATCCTATATGGATGTGAAAATTGGAGTGTAATAAATATAACTAAAAAAGGGAAAACCTTTCACTATATGAAATTTTCAAAGACTGGGATCATGAAAAGATAAATGTTAAATTTTGTAAATACATATTAGGTGTTTCAAAGCAGAGCTCAAATATAGCAGTTATGTCAGAGCTTGGAAGGTTCCCCCTAAATGTTGATGTTATAACATATATGTTTATGTACTGGTTTAGACTAGAACACTCAATGAGTGACTTATTACAAAACGCATATCATGAATATAAAAATGGGGATTATAAAGACAACTCCTGGTACTCTAATGTTCAATTATTCAGCAAAAAAATTAAACATTAACCTTTCAATTTGCAAAATCTTAGTGAAACCAAATTCAAAGTACTAATAAAAAAACGACTAAAAGATGATTTCCTTAAATTCTAGAAAAGTATAAAAGATTCTACACGTGATAAATAAGGACAATTAGACACTTTCTTTAAATTTAAGTCTACATTCCAGTTTGAAAAATATTTAGAAATAAGAAATAAAGATAATCGATCAATGCTATCTAAATTTAGAATAAGTAATCACTCTCTACAAGTAGAAACTGGAAGGCATGAGAGAAAATACAACTCTCTTGGAAAACTACAACTGTTACCTAGATGTGAACGGCTTTGTCATTTCTGTGAATTAAACCAAGTAGAGGATGAAGCACATTTTTTACTTCAATGTCCTAAATATAACCATAGGAGAGTAACTTTACTATCTCAGATTGATAACAAATTCCCCAATGTAAAATATTTACAAATAACCTGTTTTTATGGATAATGATAAACGAAGACAACACATTTTTATCTTTATTGTGTGAATTTTTAAAGCTTAACTTTGCAGAAAGAAAACAGCATAATTGTGCTCACTCATAATAACCATCTACCTGGCAAAAAGAAAATGTTTATTTCAACAATCAGAGTTATCTCTCTTTATTCACTTTCTGAACTTGTATGATTTATACTCATATGATAAATGACTTGTGTGTATGTTCTAATGTACTGTATCTAATTAACATAATCAGAGCGAGCGGAGTGAGAAAGATTGGTATGAAAGTGTGAATGATCGTGTTAAATTTTGTAATGCCTGAAAGGGCCCTGTGATTAGGAAATAAAGAATTTGAATTTAGATTATATGCCTTTTTTGTTTTTATAGTGATTATGACTATAACACAATGTTGACTGCTGTACCCAAATTTTTGACATTTTTACCTATTATGTCTGTTTGTTATGTTCACACATTGTTGTCAATATAATGGAGTTTTATGCGACTGTCATACAAGTGAGAGATTTAGATATCTATAAAAGCAGGTTTAATCCACCTTTTTCTACATAAGAGAATGCCTGTACGAAGTCAGGAATATGACAGTTGTTATCCATTCGTTTGATGTACTTGAGCTTTTGATTGTGCCATTTGATTAGGGACTTTCGGTTTTGAATTTTCATCGGAGTTCGGTATTTTTGTTATTTTACTTTTTTTAGCAGTCTGGACCTCTTTGCGGAGAAAAACAAGAAATATTTTGAAAGCAGCTTTTAGACCAGGAACTTTTAAGAATTTGAGGACTCAGCTAACTTCTTATCTTTTATTTTGTCAGCATTTCAGCAGAACTGGTTTTCCGATTGATCAGGAGATACTTTGTGGGTATGCTTGCTTTTTATCCGAAAATTTTAAAAGCAGCGAGTCAGTAAGGAATTATGTATCAGGTGTCAAGACTTTGGAAATTTTATTGAATTTTGAGATTGAAGAATTTAGTTCATCAACAATGAAGTAAGCTGTATCAGGTGTGGATAAATAGAATACCAATATTCCAGATGTAAGATTACCGTTTGAACCAATACACTTATATATGATGAACAATGTGATAGACACATCAAGTTTACAGGACTGTTTTCTGGGCTGTAGTCATGATAGGCTTTTACTTTTTAAACGACATCCAACCTTTTTACTCAGGTACAGAACTGTCCAAAAATGAAATGGGCGTTGAACTTGTCGAAATGATCCTCCCTCCTTTTGATGTGTAAACACAAGAACCCGACGTCCGGACCCCTCCCCCTTTTAATGTGTAAACACAGGCACCCGACGTCCTGACCCCTGCCCACTTTTTATGTGTAAACAGGCACCCGACGTCCAGACCCTCCCCCTTTTTATGTGTAAACCTTCCTACCCAATGTTTTGACTAAAAGATGAAATTATTTAAACTTACGAATTTATTAGCAAAAAAATATTGTCGATTACAAACAAACAGAGAACGACACATTCGGACCCTCCCCTTTTATGTGTAACCCCACCCCTCCTTTCCCCCCAACCCAATGTTTTGACTGAAAGATAAAATTATTTAAAATTTACGAATTTATTAGCCAAAAAACGACTGGATCGTCGAATACAAACAAACAACCGAGATGAATGAGGTCTTTTGCATTATGTTCCTCATATTCATCTCTTTAAAGAAATAGAATTAGATGCATTTACCGTGTCCAAATCCTTACTGCTACGATCTTATTACTGTGTCCACACTCTTTGTTTCAACACTTGCCCAATTGTACCGCGATTTCGCGGGCATCTTCTAGTTTGCACAAAATAGAGAATGGAAATGGGGAATGTGTCAAAGAGACAACAACCCGACCAAACAGTAAAAAAACAACAGCCGAAGGCCACCAATGGGTCTTCAACACAGCGAGAAAATCCTGCACCCGGAGGCGAACTTCAGCTGGCCCCTTAACAAAAATGTGTACTAGTTCAATGAAAATGGACGTCATACTAAACTCCTAAACATATAAATGAACTAAAATTAAAAAAAACATACAAGACTAACAAAGGCCAGAGGCTCCTGACTTGGGACAGGCGCAAATATGCGGCAATGTTAAACATGTTTAGGGAGATCTTAACCCTCCACCTATACCTCTAGCCAATGTAGATTAAACAAACACACTGCAATACGCACAGTAAAACTCATTTTAAAAGAAGTCCAAGTCCGATGTCAGAGTAGGTAACAAAAGAAACTCAGCAAAATGACAATGATACATAAATTAACAAAGGACTACTAGCAGTTACTGACATGCCAGCTCCAAACCTCAATTAAACTGATTGAAAGATTATGTCTTCATCATATGAAAATCAAGGACAATCCCTCCCGATAGGGGTTTAGTATCTTACCATCATAAAATATATGAGAAGAACATAACCCGTATCATGCCAACAACTGGTTTTAGAATAAAATATGTTTATTTCCGATGCAATGATCCTAAAAGTGAATCAATATTAATACCAAAATATACCATCTTTAATGACCTGACAACAGTATGGTAACTATATCCCTTCTGAATAAGTCTGTTTAAAGGTTTGGTTAGCTTTGGAGGTAAATGCCGACATTTTTGTGCTTGATAAAGAATTTTACCATAAAAAATTGGATGTGAAATACCTGAACGTATAAGATGTCTGCATGTTGATTTATATTTACGAATGATTTCCTTATACCGATGATAAAATTTAGTAAATATTTTGACTAGTTTATGATATCGAAAACCCTGGTGTACAGAGATTTCTTTCGATGAAATCAAATACTTTGTTACATACACGAGCGAATCGAACAAGTTGAGATATATAAACATCATAAGATGGTGACAAGGGAACGTCACCATCTAAAAATGGATGATTAACAATAGGAAATGAAAAATCATCTCTTTTATCATAAATTTTGGTATTAAGCTTCCCGTTTAAAATATAAATATCAAGATCCAGGAAAGGGCAGTGTTCATTGTTAGTATTAGCTTTATTTAAAGTCAGTTCAGCAGGATAAATCTCTGTAGTGTACATACTGAAGTCGTCATTATTGAGAGCCAATATAAAATCCAAAATCTAAAAGTGTTATTAAATATTTGTATCAGATGTTGTTTTGGTGGGTCTTTGCTGATTTTAGTCATAAATTGTAACTCATAACAATACAGAAACAGGTCCGCAATAAGTGGTGCACAGTTAGTCCCTATTGAAATTCCGATAACTTGACGATATACGGAATCTCCATAGCGAACAAAAAAGTTATCTAGCAAAAATTCAAGGGCAGTTATAGTATCAAAGCAGGTCGAGTTGACATAGTTTTTTTTTGTTGTTACTAAAAAATGACCTAAAAGAGTTTGCACATATATATTCGCATTCTGACTTTTTAAATGCCCATTTAATTAGGTGTGTGAATTTTTTCTTAATAAGATTATGAGGCACATTGGTATATAGGGTAGAAAAATCAAAACTTTGAACGGATTCGAAATCACCAATATAAGCATGCAATTTATCAAGTACTTCCAACGAATTTTTGACACTCCAAAAGTAATTAATTCCACTATTTTCAAATGCCTTATTTGAACAATTTATTACCAGGTTTTTGATACCAGAGAGACAGTCAAACTCAAACCAAGTGTACTAGTAAGTAGAATTGACAGTTTAGTAGTGGAACAATGGCTTGAAGACGAGATAAATCTATATTTGTAAGGTGTTTTGTGCAGCTTCGGGAGCCAGTACATAGTTGGAACTTTCATTGTATTTGGTTCTGCTTGTAACGAGGTAGCTAAAAGTTTATGTTTGTTACAGATGTCATTTTCTGAAAATGGAGTCAGTTGAAATGTTGTTGAATTCGTGATTTCCTTTTGCAGAACCTCAATGTAAAATTTACGTCAAGCAATAATGATATTATTAGCAGCCTTATCAGCCGGGACAAAAACAAATTCCTTGGCGAGTTCTTTTAGTTTATGTTTGATACGAGAAATAGGGCTATTATTGTTGTTGATAGGAGTAAAATGTTCTTTAAAATGTTGTATACGTACATCAACTATGTTCATTACTGAATAAAAAAAAGAATCTAAGGATTTCTTATCAGCTTTTTCTCGTTTTATCCATTTCGAGCAGTAAGTACGGAGTGAGTCGTGGATGATGTTACGACACTCATTCCAATTAATGAGTGACGGGGGACGAAATTTAGGTCCTTTACTGAGGAATGATTTCAACTCTCGGTCACGAACGATGTTAAGGTCTCCTGTTATATCATGGGAACTGGGGCCATAAAAGTATTCGGAATTTCTGCAATTTCATGACGTAGGTGTATTGTCACTGATATTTACATCTTTACACACTTCGCTATAATTAAACACATATTTCCGGGTAGATTTTTTTGTAAACATAACAAATAAGAGGGAGTTCAGTATTATCAAAATAGCCAGAAATTTGTTCTTTAACAAAGTGATCATTAAAAATACCGGCAATATTTACAAAATCAAAACCTTTGTTGATATATTTGATTTTAATAAAATGTTTTTTTATGATTCTTCAGGGCGATCAATTTTAGGAAACAGTTTAGAATTACAATATGCAATTATAATTTGGACGATTTCATACTTAGGACTGGAATATGGAATTGTGTTGCAATCCTCTAAAATTTGGTGTAATTTATTAACAGGTACAGAACAGAGCTTGGTTAACAGAGTGTCTGCCGTTGTTTTTTTTGAAATAGAAATAAGGTCCGAAATATTTGTATTAATGGTACGAATTTTTCTTTGATTGCGATTTATTCTACGCCCATGAGAACGGTTTTTACGAACAGTTTAAGACACGATATCCAAAATGTTAACATGATCGGTTCTTGATATATTACCAATTCCCATGATGTTATCATTAAGACCGAGAGGATATACCGTCTGTAATTTTTTAATCCAATTTAATTCAATTATTTTCCGTGATCGTACAAACTTTGAATGAAATTCCCCAGGCTGCTTATTTACTACTTCTTAAGGTTGAACTGTTAAATTTTTAATAGGATGACTGTGCTTCTTAAGGTGTTGATAAATGATACTTTTGAATTTATGGGGTCTTTTAAAACGATAAAGGTGTTCTTGCATCCGTTTGGGTAAATAGCGTCCAGTTTCACCTACGTACTGAATACCGCATCCCGGTTTGTTTCATGTGAGTAAATTGATAATACTGTTGGTTTTTCAACTTATATCATTTTCAAAACTTAAGGAAAATGTGCGACCATTAAACGTGACCTTACCGTATTGTTGGTGGAAAGACGGGATATGTAAGTCATTTTTTGGCATGACAATTATCGATAGAAGGGTAACCACGAATTTTATTATTAAAAATGTTAGCGATTATAGTATTTTTAGATAAGTGATTTTGAAGATTGAGACGTGCAGATACCCTCTGAACGAGTTTAGTATTTAGAATTTTTCCGTTTCTCAATTTCATATTTTGTTTTTGTTATCCGTATTTACAATTAAAAGGTGCAAAGACTGGCGTCCAGAATATGAACCAGCACACAGGAATTGAATAAAGTAAAAAAGATAAAACTGTTCGGCTAAAGACGCAAAAAGCTATCCGTCACCAACAGTAGTGTACCGCTGTTCGAAACTCATCAATCGATAGAGATAAAAACAAATCCGGGTTACAAACTAAAACTGAGGGAAACGCATCAAATATAAGAGGAGAACAACGACACAACAAAAACACAACATTAAAATGTAACACACACCGACACGAACTATAATATAACAATGGCCATTTTCCTGACTTGGTACAGGACATTTTAAAAAAACAATGGTGGGTTGAACCTGGTTTTGTGGCATGCCAAACCTCCCGCTTTTATGGCAACGTCAAACACAACACCAAAACGACAACATCACATGACAGGACACCACCTTTGGATGCCAGCACTGACTTCTAGCTTTAAATCCCATTATATTCTTATTAGTAATAAGTACAAATTTTATTTTCTGTTTTGAAATTTGCTATATATTTCATCCGAATTGTATGCATGTACGTAAATTCCTCCGATATGCGAAGCACCCCTCGTGAACTGCGAGGGTACAGTGGAATCCGTGTACACTCCCTACATAGATAAATGAAGATGTGTCACTAACTTATAAACAACACACCACCACGAAAAATCCCCAACCCAGCACTAAGGGAGTGTTAAGACACCGGGAAGTCTGTTATTACGGTGGATGAAGCCGAAGTACTCGTAGAGAACCACCGGTCTTCTCGACGGAAACAGACAAAATGACGAGATATCGACAGATTGATCTCATGGTGAAGCCGAGGGCCACATTGACCTACGAAGAACTCCAAAGTACTCATTCTACTTTAACCTCCGGTCTAGGTACCAGTGATGTATGTGGGAGGGCAAAAACCGCCCTCCTAGCGTACTGAAATTTCCTACGCCCAGCGTCAGGATTGAACCCGGGACTTTGAATACTGTAGCCAACGGTTATTATAGACGGACAGCTCATCTCATAATGGCGTGGATTTTATAATCAAGGTCACGTGATTTTGGCTTCAAAATGACATTTTTTTTGCACACAAAAACGTCAATACATTTTAAAATTCTCCCAATATTAACCAAATATATATTTTGATAAGGAAGGTTTCAAACTTTCACTACGTTATTATTTCAAGAATGAAAATGTAGAATTTCCTTGATAACTTGATTGGCAAAGTTGAATAAACGTTCCGCGGCTTTGACACTTGTCAATAAATAAATGAAAATTAAAATGACACACGGAATGGTAACGTGTTTTTCTTACACATGTAAGAGGGATGATACCTCCTGGTATTATGAAAATGAAATGCCTATTGTTATCAAAACTCGCCAGGTAAACCGACCGGGGGTCAATTCAACAGGTCCAAAATTGGCCACTAACAAAAGGGAGACAACTCGAATGTGTCATATGAAAAATTTCTTGGAAATTAAAATTTATCATTTCCATGAGGGCACCTGAGTAGTGTGAAAAGGCCGATTCTGCCGCACTCCCCAATTTCAAGGGGAAATCCTGCATAGGACCCCCAACCCCGAGTCTAAGATGCAGTCCGACAGCGTCCCTTCTTAGCGTATAATAAATCATGACTTTTGTACACAATGGTTTCGTCGACACAGATGACTTTATCAGCGAAGACACCTTAGAGGGAACGGTGTCCCAAATTAAAATAAATAAAAGGATGGCATCGGGTAAGAATATCATGGATCAGTACACAGATGACTTCATCAGCGAAGACACCTTTCAGGAAAAGGTGCAGAACCAGAATCAGGAAGCCATCAAATGGAAGGACTTACCCACCGGTGTGATCTATAAGATCTTGGAGGTGGTGGAAGTTGAAGGTAAGTTTGGCAAAAGCAGAATCCTCACCCTGAAGGACCGTCAAGGAGAGACCAGTAGAGTATGGGCTTGCCCAACGCTCAATAAGGAGAAAGATCCCTTGCAAGGAGCTTTCGTACGAAGCACTGGATTCAAGCTCAGCAAAAAGTCCAAGCAGGAGTATTTCTCATACGATCTGGTGAGGAAGTAAAAACAAAGAAAAATAACCGAGGGCTAGGGGTAAGGACGCAAAATTTCCCAATCCAAAGCGGATTGGGAATTTTATTTTTTTTCTTGGTCACTTAGCACTTTCATCTGGAGGGTTCGGGAATGAGCGGGGAGCGAGGCGTAGCCGAGCAAGGTGCGATTGGAAGAACCCTCTCTACGGCGCATGCGCATTCAATTTCACTAATTGGGGTAGAAGGTTGACGAAGCTGATCCTTCTCATCGTAGTAGTTCTTCAGGCAGACTGCAGGAGCACCGTCTTCACCTGCCAGCTGGGACTTGTAGGTTTTGGCTAATCGCACGGTGTCTCGATGCTTCTTTTTCTTCTTGGCGACTCGACGTGAGATCAAGGATAGAACCATTATCCCCGTGGCACATACACAGGCGAGGGAACCTAGGGGAATGGATGCCACAGCACCCACACCGATCAGAACAGACCCCATGGTACCACTGGTCAGCAATAGACTGCCTACGCAGCACCCACCCAGGGCAATGGAGATGACCTTATCCAATCGGTTGTAGATCTTTAACGCATGCTCATATTTCCGGACTTCTGTGGTGAGCTCCTCTTCCATGCATGCAATATGACTGGCATCTACTTGATCCATTTATTTATAGGCGCATGCCGAGCAGCGGAATGCTCTTGAAGGGGCTATTGGGACCAAGGATCAGTCCACTACCGTCGTAGACCTGACGTCCGCTCTTCAAGTACAACCCATCGCCGTAGGTATTGGGCAAAGTACCTGGGCTGAGATACAGACCACGACCCTGAGGTTTCACACAGCACACTTTACCACCCTTCTTGGGGTAGAATCCGGATCCCACGGCCTTTTGGATGGCTGCACTACCCAAACCTCTCAATGCACCCACACCCAAAGCAGGTAGCACGGTTTTGGCTAGCATGGGTGGTGCAGCAGAGGCGAGACCTGCAAGCATGGGGAGGAATCCACCTTCTTTCTGCACGTTATGCCTCACCTGCTTCGGACTCATCTCCAAGACCATACCACCCTTACCGCTCTGCAACAGCTTGGTGATGCGCTGGATTTGGCGGTGAGTGAGGAACATCTTATGCTCACCGGATAGGTTGGCATGCAGCAATCGTACGCTCACGGGGCAACCCTTCTTTGCCGCACGCTGGATTTTCTCTGCCTGACCCTTCGTCAAGTTGAGACCGTACTCTTGATAATCCATTTATTTATACCTCACGCAGGTGGAAGCGGATGGTGAGATGCTCTCCTCGCAGATCGATGGGGCGACCGTCTTGATCGGTCAGATACGTCTGCATGCGGTCGATGGTCCTCAGGGTCACGGGTAAGTAGACCAGATTCTTGGGGGGTCTGGATGATCTTCATACCCGGATCGACCGCGGGAAAGAAGCTATAGATGGTGGACTGCTGACGTAACTTCCGTGGATGATATCACTATTCACCAGGATGCTATTGATGCTGATGATATTGACGATATTCTCACCCTCTGCGTAACCGTTAGTGCTACGGTCGTAGGTATACGTCCGACGCTCGAATCCAAGCACCGTACTGATACTATTAGGCACGTCGAAATCCACTTGATAACTTCTGGCGAGGGTGAGGGTTGCTCTCAGAGTCGCGCGGTTGGCATCGAGAAGGACCTTAGCCTTGTGCTTATGGAGCGGCTGGATCTCATCGTTGATATTGTCGATGTCGTAGGAGCCGGTGCTCAGCTCGACGGGAAACCAGCTAGCCCCATCATCGGGAGAGTAGCGGAAGGAATTATTACCTGCATGAATATTGGGGATGGAGTAGTAGGTCTCCAGATTCACGAGGGCTATCTCATAAGATTTCTCCTCGCGCAGTTGGAGGGGTGGGTTGAAGCGAGTCAAGATCTGGCTATCGTTCCCAGAGACGATGAAGGAGAACCCATGCTTGGGCTCGGTATTGGTGGCGATTTTCCGCAAAAGTGAAGCGTTCATTTATCTTACCCTCCTCAGAAGACGACGCTCATCTTCTGGCCATCAGATTAGTATTGGAGGATTCGATCGGAGATGACCAGGGCGAAGGCTTGGGTATTGGCAGGGACGTTGCGCTCGAAGTCGGCTCGGATCTGGATATCCACCGTCGACTCTTTCAACCGCTCGGATTGATGGCTCACGTCGATGACGAATAGGGAATAGAGATCGATGAAGTCGGAGGGATTGATGCCGCCATTGCTCAGCAGACTTTCCATGCTATAGAATTTCTTGCGGAATTCGGCAGCCTCCTTATAGACCCTGGCGACCCTGCATTGGGTGAAGCCGGCATTGAAGTCCACGGCGGGATAGCGCTCCGCATTGAGGGTCACGTGGATATTTCGCAATCGGCAGTGGTCGAAGACAGCGGCATTATGCACCTGGTCATTATCCCTTTCGGTCTGAAAGGCGACGATGATCCATCGCGGTTTTTCTCGCCCGCTTTTAGCGGCTAGACGCCAGTGAAATTGCGAAGTCTGGGGCACGGCGATGGAGTCGCACTGTCTCATGCGAAATCCGCAATCGATCTTGGTCTTGCTCTGGATGGTCTTATAGAGCCGCAGCTTCTTTTCGTCGGAGGGGATGACGTGGGGGACGAACCAGGAGACCTTGCTCAAGTGCACTCTGGCGACGTCGTTAACGGCGGCGGCTCGGAGGATGGCATTTGCATCTGAATCGCGCACCAGGGAGAGCTCGTGCTTAAATCCGTAGACGATTTTATCGTAGTCCTCAGCAAAGCCAAAGACGTGCTTGAGCGGGATGGAGAAGGAAAAGGATTCCTTATTGGCTGGCTTGGTGATGATATACCCGTGGCGTGCTGCGAATCCAACGTTATCTGCCTCGGCATTAGTCGTGGAGTCTATGAACTATAGCTGGTTAAGGCCTTGCGATTTGGAGAAGTCGTCGGGGTACGTCAGCATTCCTAGCATGGTGGTGGCAATGCCGGGGTTGTTGAGGTGCTCGATCTGCTGACCGGAGAGTCGGTAGCTGATGCTACGAAAGAGATACATGGCACCGTTATGGACGAGCGATACCAGATCACCGTCGGCATACGCGGTGCCATCATTCTTCTGAAGTCGGCCTTCAATCAAGAGATAGCTTTCGGCGGGGTGAAGGAAGAGATCCTTGGTCTCGATATTGATGCGTATCTCTGCGCCGGCATTATTCAGCTGCGCCCTGGCTTGAGGTTCGTATTCGTGAACCTGATACTCCTGGAGACTTTCATCAAAAGTCAGTCCTTCGGTGATAGTGAGCATATCGGCCATTATATATATTTATCTATAGCGCTGGACGAAGTCGTGATGGTGGCGATGCCACTGCCCGAGATAAGATTATTAAGACGGGCCTGCTGCTGCGAAGTCCTCTTGGACTTGGTGGGTGGTGCTGGGGGAGTCTTCTTGCGGGTTACTCGACGGACGACGTGGTCCACTGCCTACTCGCGCCTTTCAGGGCTGCATTGGAGGCGGCGCTCACGGCCTTGCTACCCAACGTCTTGGCGGTGGAGGAGGTAAGCACCCGTCCGGCAAGATTGGCGATGGTATCGAAAAGGCCTCGTCCGCCGACGGCATACCTCCGGCGATAACCGTGATTCACTACTAAAGGCATCGTTAATTTATTTAGAGGAGCTTTCGATGCAGCTTCTTGTACTCATCCCTGCTGATATGACCGGACTTCCTCATAGCGTCGAGGATGGCCACGATTTCGTTGCGCACCCCATTATTTCCAGCCAGGTAGGCGGCAGCGCAACGATCGAGACGGTCCAGCAATTGGTCGAAGCATGTGGGGAGGAAGACGGTCGGTACCCCACTCCCATACTTATCTTGCTTATAGAGGCACGAGACGATCTCCTTCCATTTTCGGCTTTTGCTGGCTTTGGGGGTCTGTGAGAGTGCAGAGTTGCCTTGGTACATGGCATTGGATGCTCGTAGGATATCGCCATAGGTATTCAGGTCCACCACCTCGAAATCTCCGGGATGCTTCATGACCATGAGCTCCCATAGACCGGGGGTACCCTTATAGCGCTTGCCATCGACGAAGATATCGTTTCCATCGAAGGTGACTGGCAGACTCCCAATCATGATGGTACCGTCTTCCCGCAATCAAAAGGTATGGTCGGCTGGGGACCAATACTTAGCTTAAGATAGTGGGTTGCTTGCGGACCTAGGTTGGTTCTCAATGCTTGCTCGATGGGTAGTGGGTTGTCGTCGCCCTCAGCGGCAGGGGTAGGAGGGGGAAGGGCAGGCACCGGGGCAGGTAGAGCGAGTGGGATATCTTCAATCTTTTGGTGATCTGGGAGGCGGTCTCCTTTTGCGTCTCGACCACGGGTTTGAATATCTTGGAGAGGTCGCGGCTGAGTCCGATCTTATCTAGGCGACGCTGCATATCGCTAGCCTGGATGCTGCGCTTGGTCTCCTGCAAGTCCCTAGCAAGCGCCTCACGCTGCTTGGGGTCGGTGATCTTGATGAACGTCATTTTATTTATAGCATCGCCAACGCCCCATAGCGATGGATCGAACGCCCCTAAGCGATGAATCGAACGCCCCATAGCGATGGATCGATCATCCCTAAGCGAGGAATAGTATCTGCCAGCGTTCAGGAAGCTCATATGAGCCGCCTATGCGGCACTCTGAGGAGCAGAATGCTTTGCGGGATTTTTTTACGCCTTTGAGGCGATCGTACTCCCCCATCATCCGGACTTTTACGCCTGACCAGAGGGTGGCAAATTTGGTAATGCATATAGTCTCCTCGTGGATACGGTGCAAAGCCTTGCCGCGGACAATCTTAACACCGCACCGCCAGCAATCCTCGGGGAAAAGCTTCAAGTGCCTCTTGCATTTATCACTACCCGATATGGATGGGTATGTGCACTGATGGCCGCGGACGGTCTTGATGCAGCACGGTGATCCGACCGACTGCCGAGGTTTGCGGTGGGAGTGGAAATTATAGGTCCTTCCTTTGAAATCCTGATCATCGATGCGGTGGCACCACTCAGCACCGCATCTACTGCAGTGTATCCCGGGATCACACCGTAAATAAGCACACGCTCCCACTCGTGCTTGCATTCAGGGGGCTTGGGAGCATTCTCAAACTCCCGATCCAAGTCCCGTTGATTTTCCAGGAAAAAATCTTGCAAGTGATCCATTCTTTATCTTAGACTCGATAGAACTCATCTAGATTGCATCGATACTTTCCTGCCGTCTTGTGATTCGTGAGATCGATGGTCATAAATCCGTGAGGCTTGGACCAGCAGTGGTCGCATAGGGCATCGAACTGAGCCGGGGTGAGATCGCTGCAATGGTCACGACGGATATGATCGCGATTCTTGGCATCCTGCTCGAAGAGGCAGATGAAGTTGGCATTCTCCCGGATCGATTGCCGCGGCAGCTTTAAGTAATTTTGGCAGAGGTAGAAGCAGTCCACGTTATTATGGCGACCGCGCATGTAGTAGTCTTCACACTTGTTCTGCTTGCTCAGCATCAAGTCGTCAAAGACTATGAGATTTTTGCGGATGGGGTCAAGTTCTCGAGGATCGGGCACGTCACTCACCTGCTCGAAGAAGAAGGGCTCGATACCGCTTGGCTTGGATGGTGGTTTCACCGCATCCACCACATCGACCAAAGAGTGGGGATAGCGATCCTTGATGGAGAGAAGGTCGCGGATATCGTCTTTCGAAAACCCTTTCCCCAGCGCCCGCTGCAGTAGCTGGTAGATGGGCTGGTGGAGCGATTTTCCGAAGACGTAGAGTCGATCGTAGTCGAGCCATCCATCGCGCAGGAGGAGGTTATTCAGCAGCGTCGTCTTGCCGCAGTCCGATTTCCCGATGATCAGACCTCGGATGGATCGTTGCGGGAGGAGAAAGTGGTTATGCCGACGACTCGCGGTGGGCTCATCGTAGGTAAGGTCTTCGACGTCCATTTATCTATATAAAATGGCAATGTACTGCTTGAAGTGTAAGAGGAAGACGGAGACGAATAATCGCACCGTGATCACGAGCAATGACGGACGGCGGCGGAAGGTGGGGACCTCCGCGGAGTGCAGTACGCGAAAGTCGCAATTTATCAAGACGGAGGAGGGCGCCGGACTCATGAATAAGCTGATCAATCGGATGCCCGTCGAGATGCATCTGCCGGGGCATAATTTCACCGGTCCGGGGACCAGACTCAGCCAGCGACTCAATGCCGACGGTACCCCCAAACCTTGGTCGAGGCCCGTCAATCGAGTCGATGAGGCCGCCTATCACCACGATCTTTGCTATGCTAAGCACAAGGATACGGCCGCACGCAATTCGATCTGCCATAAGACGATGCTAGCCTCGCTTAACACCATTCCCAACCCTACCACACGCGAACGCATGGACCGCAGCATTGTCGGACCCATCATCGGCATTAAAGCTCGATTTGGTCTGGGTGTTAAAAAAAAAGTTCTCTGGACCGATGATTTAGCTGAGGAGTTGCACAAACCAGTTCGACGTAAGTTTCAAAAACGCCGTGTGGTAGTGGGTGGTGTGGATGAGACCTGGGCGGCCGACCTTGTTGATATGAGTGCCTTTTCCAGGGACAACAAGGGAAATAAGTTCATCCTGAGCATCATCGATGTCTTTTCCAAATATGGCTGGTTGATACCACTCAAAAACAAGAAGGGGGTGACGGTGCGGGATGCCTTTCAAGCGGTGTTCAAGGAGCGTGTGCCCAAAAAGCTTTGGACAGACAAAGGCACTGAGTTTTACAACAAGGATGTAAAACAATTGCTCCAAAAGCATGATATTGAGCTCTACTCCACCGAGAACGAGGAGAAGTCGAGTGTGGTTGAACGCTGGAATCGCACCATGAAAGAGAAGATGTTCAAATACTTTTCAGCCAACTCCACACACACCTATATCGATGTCCTGGACGATCTTGTTCACCAGTACAATACCACCAAGCACCGCTCCATCAAGATGACCCCTGTCGCCGCAAGTCACAAGGAGCATGAAAACAAGGTGCATTGGAAACTTTACGGCAGCATACCTCTCATGAAACCACCGCGATTTCATGCTGGCGACAAAGTCCGAATCACCAAGAAGAAAGGTACATTCGAGAAGGGATACACACCCCGCTGGACCGAGGAAGTATTTACCATTCCCCTAGTGTTGAACACTCAGTCGCCCACCTATCGCCTCAAGGATTTCAGCGGCGAGGAAATTCAGGGATCCTTCTATGAGCCCGAACTTCAAAAGACTGATCAAAACATCTACCGCATCGAGAAGGTCTTGCGCCGGAGAACCCGGGGAGGGGTGAAAGAGCTTTACGTTAAGTGGAGGGGGTATCCCACGGAATTCAACTCTTGGGTTAAAGCCACAGATGTGCAATAGACTAGTCAAGTTTTCTTGTCGTAATTCATAGGACAGGAAAACTCTGCTGTGTTACCTTATAATTTCATGAGTTCCGCCTTGATTCTGTCGATGCGCTGGTCCTCCTCAGATGTGGAATCCAATTCGCGCCGGCTCCTGTCCGTCGTGTGATAAGACTTCACCTTCTGTTCGATGGTGTTTATTTTCTTTTGAATCGCCATGCTTAGTTCTACATAGTTCTTCGCATACCATCCTTTGGTCACCGGTTGATGTGCCGCCACCCCCTCTGGAAGATTGACGATCGAGTGTCCCTGCATATCCAGGGCCCCACTCATCTTACCGCCGGCCATCTTTCTCGAGGCCGTTCAGGTGTTTTTTCATCGCCTCGAGCTCTTTTGAGATTGCTTCAAGCGTAGCCTCTAGGTCATTGATGTCTTTTATACCATCTTTCAATTGTTGGGTTACCCACCGTTTTGTCACAGCATCCGAGCTGTCCTGGGGATGGCCTAGGCTAGAAATGCAATTGTCGTTCATATCCAAATCCTGTAGCATTCGCCGAAGGGATGCACGCTTTCTTGCATGAGATCCAAACTTATCCATTTATTTATAGAGTGAGAAGATTGTATCTTCCAACGATTTTCCAGTCGCCAACACTTTCAACACGAATAGGCAAAAGTGACCACACACCACCGAGCCTCGCTGCTGTAATTCATCGGTGTTAGATCGAATTTCAGGCTGTAAGTAGTTTACCATCTCGTCAGGCGGTGGCAATCCATAGGAGTCAAAGTAATACTTTACCGACCCACGTTTATACCAGCAAGTCCAATGCGTTCCAGGACCTTCCCAGCTATCGTGATTCAAAATTCCACATTCAGTGCGGCGCGGGCTGGGTGGTAGGGCATTGCGCATGAATACTCCTCTGAATCGAGGGATGCCTAGGGCTGTGACGGCTCTCCAATTCCTTATTTGACAGGGGCTTGTGGGGGAGGAGGATGCCGTGCATGCGTATGCTGCTCATTTATTTAGGTATGGGCATTCATACCCGTCAGAGACTGTCAAGTGCAGAAGAGGAAAGATGGGCATCCGCACCCATCAGAGCCTGCTAATTGCAGAGGGGTGGTGAGAGGGGGGGGTCCCACCTCAGTCGCGGGCGTCAGCGATGCGATAGTGTCCTTGGGCAAGGGTGCTAATGCCGTCTGATAGGATGTGGCGCTTGGTAACCTTGGCAGAGAGGGCGACCTTCTTGATCTCCTGGGTGTAGATCTGGTGGAGGTGGCTGCGGATAATATTCATGGACTTGTAGACCTCCTGCTGCGTCGAGGCATCTCTTGTAGTCGTCGAAGGTGATGTTGCGCTTGATGGTGGTCTTCGCGACTCGTTTGGCTCTCTTGTTGGCGGCGCCGTCATCCATCTTGTAGGCGTACAGCTTCGGCCGGAGTCCCACGAAGTCGGTCATGCTCTTGCCGCCGCACTCGTCCTTGAACATGCCGATGATCTTATTTGCGCCGACCGGAATTCCGGAGGGGTGGTCGGCCGGATATTTCGTCGTGTCGAATTTCTCCTGGACGTGGGGAGCGATATCCTGGTAGAAATCCTTGGTTCGGATCTCGTAGGCCAAGCTGTCGGTGTCGGTGAAAAGCAGTCGGGCGTCGTCGCCATACATCTTCCGCACGAATCCGTAGTGGAAGTCATACATCAGGATCTTCGAAATATCCAGAATGCATGCTCCCAGGTAGACGGGCTTATCGAACTTGAGCTTCGTCTTCTTCATATGGACGGCTGCCAGGTTCTCGGTGAAGATGACGCGACGATCGAAGTTGGGCTTGGCCACGAGCTTCAGCGCCTGCTTCTCGTCGGTGACCAGCCGGACATCGACCCTCTTGCGGATATTTTCCATGGTCTTGCCGAAGACCGAATTATTCATGAGCTTGAAGAAATCTTTCTCGGCGTCAGACTTGGCCACGGCTCTGAGCTCGGTGTTTTTGTCGATGTACGGCTTGAGCCATGGGGATTGCCTGAATCCAATGATGCGATGGACCTTCTTCAACACCTACCCCTGGGTGATATAGTACTTGAGGTTACGAATGTGAAGGGTATATTTTTCACGTTTGCCTAGATGAGGCACCAGTTTACGCACCCCGTCGATCTCCACATTCTCCGGCGCGAGAGGATAGTCGTTATGATCGTCGTGGAGGTGATGGGGGTACTCTAGGTCACATTCCACCTTGGCGCCATATTCATGGTCGTCCGGATAGCTCAAAATGTCCTCGATTTCTGACGGCTCCATCCATTCAAATTCCCCGTGGGAAGGGGTTGCGCCATGGCCCACCCGTAGAGATTGTTGGCGTCCAAGTAGGTCAGATACTTGGTCGGCTGCGACGCATCGTAGTCGGTCATGTAGGGATTGTTGGCCTTGCCATATCGATGGGAGATCATGACCACACACCCCCTAGTCCCACCCTCAAACATCATCAGCATGTCCGGATCTGAGAGAAGCTCCAGTTGGACCCCAGTGAATTTCAGCGCCGCGTCGTAGGATAGCCCCGGGGCTGTGAAGTAGTGTGCGGGATCGAGCTCGTAGTTCACCATGCACGTATCCCTGAAATCCTCGAAAACATCCTCCAGTATTGCTACGTCGCTCTCCAGGTAGAGATTGTGATAGTCCTGCATCGTCCGACAGCTGAATTTCTCGAAGACCTGCTGCGCGTGCTCGTACTCCCTGGGAGCGGTATGTAGGAGCTGCCCCTAAGTGGCTTGAATTCGTTCAGGTGGATCTCTAGCTGCTCGATGTGGGCGAAGGTCCATCCACTACCCTCGCGCATATACCTTGACATGCTTTCCTTAATCTTCCCTACCATAACCGCAATCTCGAAGTTGAGGTCTGCTGATTCGGTGATGACTGTCTGGGCTAATCTGAAGTAAGGGATGACGTAGGTGTTCCCCCCAGTCGTGGGATTCGTTTTGACCAGCTCCACTTTTAGCACTAGCTGTACCTTCAAGCCCTTCTTTCGGGTGAGGGCATCTTCGATCGTCCTGAAGATGGTGCTGCAACTTACCTGGAAAAACGTTTCCAAATCATGCTGCTGGAGCGGGTCGATTCTGACTGTGCCAAAGACTCCTTTCAATGCATCGCGTCGGTCGACTACCTTGATCTCGTCTTCCACTGGGGCATTTTCGATATCCTTCTTCACCAGGTCGGTTAGGGCGGCTCTTCCTAGTCGGGAATATTTGGTGATTCCGCGTCTTTTGGCGATGGCCTTTAGCTCCTTCCTTGTGAAGACCTCTTCGCGGGCAAATTTCCGGTTGGTTTTCTCCTCGATTAGTTTGACCAACTTTTCCTTCGACATCCTGCTGACCCCCCTCAGACCCTCATCCTTAGCTATTTGACGGAGTGCCTTCATGGTCTCTTACCACGATCTTGCCTACGATTGGGATGTTCTCGTCATCGTCCTGTTGGCGCGATTGCTTCCTATGTCTCCAGCAGAGACCGTCCATTCTCGGCTTACTCTTGCAAAATTGCCCCTTCTTCCTCTACAGTGGGACACCGCAGGTGTGTCTCACCCATTCTTCTGGCTGGTCTTCAAATTTCAGCTTCGTCGACTGAGCGCCGCAGTTTTGACACATCTGGGTGGTCGGATCCATCTGTGCCATATTTGGGTTGTCGCAGCACTGCTGAGGGGTTGGGGCTGGGGCGCTATCCTCCAAATCTTTCTCATTCTCCAAGAAAAAATCTGTGTACTGATCCATGATATTCTTACCCGATGCCATCCTTTTATTTATTTTAATTTGGAATGTATGTCTGTTTTTCTTTATCACTATTTAATAGAAACATTCCCAATTGTTTTCTTATAATCATCTAGAAATCATGGATATTGCTAGGGAAATTGCAAATTATCTCAGTAAATTTTTTTTCCCAGTTTAAATACAGAATACTACAATTAACGTCAAAGGAAATAAGAAAGAAGCATGTGGTAAAAAATATTTGCACAAAATGAGGGATTTTGGACCAGTAAATTATTAGACAGAAATAATGATCCCATATGCTCAAAAATTCAAGCAACAGAGGGAAAATGTTTCAGCATTTTCCCTGAATGTATGTTTATTTCTATTTTGCCGTTTTTTGATAGAAATATTTATTTCAATACTTGCTTCACCTTAGAAAAAAAATGAAGTTTCATCATTGAAAACACATACTACTTCTTACTGATTCAGCATTAAATGATTCAGAATCAGATTCCCTTTGTAGATCATCATGAAAAATTATTTTATTAAGATTTTGGCCTTTTTTGGGTATGAAAAGTACATGCTTTATATATTCTATTCTAATCTATTCAAGAGTAATATTTTTAGAGACCTTCTATTAAGACAAATTGTCAGCTATATCTGTGAGCTATTTTGTTTTCATTACAACTGGATGTTATATATATTTATATATATGCAATTGCTTAATAATGATTATGTATCTGCGGTATAATGATCATGATGAAAACTGAAATGTAACAACCCATGGACACTGCATATGATGCCCATGACAATAACAAATTGAAATATCGAGGTATTCTATAAAATAGGATTTCTATGTGTATGTGGGTAGCAATATATTAAGGAAATATAAACTGAGGAAACATGAATGAATGATAAATTGAAAATTTAATCAGAGCTTTATTTAGAGATGAGTATAATATTGAAATCTGTTGCTTATTTTCTTTCCTCTCACATGACTGTAAAAGGAAGCTTGAGTATGCTAGGTTTAACAAATCAATGCCGGAATTGGATTTCATTTCTGCAGAGGTTTTTCATTCTAATTATATTTTGTTATATTTTGACCTTTGGCATTTGTTTTGATGTTTGTTGTCTCATTTCAGAAAAAGGGGATTCTAAAAAACATTTCTTTATGTAGAACTTTGTTTCTGTTTTAAATCATTTAGAAATAGAGCTTGACATAATTATGACATACCCATCCACCATTTACAGTCCGCATTGAGTTGGTTACGTTTGTACTTAACAAGATACATAAAATGTTTCAACAGAAAATAAAATCTTCAACTATTATTATTAAATGAAAACACCAGTCCCTCAATTGTTGAAAGCTTAACAACATTAAAAAAATGCACATTCAAGCTCCAACAAATAGGTCGAATTACTTTATAGAACAGGTGTACATATATATGCAATATGTGGGACAGACGGGACGAGCGTATTACAAAAGAAATCAAGAACACCTTTACCGCTTTCGTAGACCTAAAAAATTCAAAAGTTTGATATATCAACATTTAGATAAGCATAATCACAATATAAAATTTATTAAATTCCAATCACTTGAAACCGTTCAGAAACAACCAGGAGAATCACACAAGCAATTTGAAAAATCACGTGAAATTCGCGAATTATTTTGGATAAAAAGACTTCAAACTGCTTATCCTCGCGGTCTTAATGACAAAATATTAGGACAGGGGAACATAACTAAAACTTCAATCGATGTCATTAATATTGTCGATAAACGACTTAGAAATAAAAGGTCTCATGGCAAACGCAAAAACCGTAATCAACGTATTAAACATCGTATAAATTATACACTTGCTGATCTGTTATCTATAATAAAAAATAATGGCAGACATCAAGTATTATGCAAACTGGGTCAGATACCAATAAGTAAATTATATGCTATTTTTCTGGAGTGTGATATAATTTCTTTTTTTAGCCCGATGTATGAATACACCCGTATTATTACAGCCTTTTGTCATCATAGGCTATTTTCTAGTATCGATAAACCTGAAAATCATAAACGGCATTTTCTTAAATTAAAATATATAAATAGAGGTATTGATTTTATTAACTTATCTAGTATATTCAATGACTCTACCATCCAAAGCCAAATACCTCCATATTTTGATAATATAGAACCACCTATTATTTCGTATTCTTATAAAAAAACAAGCAGAAGTTTGATTTTTAATTATACGTCAGTTACATCAGACGTCAATATAGTAAATAATGTTCCTTCCACTTGAGATTGTGAAACATCTAGTTTTAGATATGTTCCCTAGGTCATATCCTTACAGGAGACCTCAACATCGTCGAAGACCGTGAGGTCATAACTTTTCTTAAGAAAGGACCGAAATATCGTCCTCCATCTAAAATAGATTGGAAACAGTGTCGTAAGGTTATTAAAGACGCTCTGTCTGTCTACTGTAAAAATTGGTGTAAACGTGAAAAATCTGATAAAAAATCTCTAGACAGTTATTTTAATAAAATTATGAATACTGTTAATATTCGTATATCTCATTTTGAAAACAATTCTGAAATTAGTAATAGGGTCCATGATATTCCCATTTCCAGAATAAAAATAAACTCAAGTACTCATAAAGCGGTTTGTGTTCGTACCGGCAGATAAAGCAGCAAATAATGTAGTGGTGGTGTGACGCATATACTACACGGAAGTTCTCCAAAACGAAATTACAAATTCATCTACGTTCAGGTCCGTACGCTCCACAGAGAGTCAAATTGTAAACAAGCATATCACTGCCACTACCCAGCTTAAAGCCTCTTCCGAACATTTGAAGGTCCCTACTATGTACTGGTTACCTAAATTGCACAAAAAACCATTTAAATTCCGTTTCATCTCCGCATCTAGTAAGTGTTCTACTACCAATCTATCAGTTCTTCTAACTACCTCCTTACTACTATCAAAGAACTTGTTATTAACTTTTGTAATAAAGCTTATGAAAATAATGGTATTAATTATTTTTGGAGTGTTAAAAATTCTTTAGAGGTTTTAGATAAAATACATGCTTTTGATGGTCCGTTTAATTCTGTTGACAGTTATGATTTTTCTACTCTCTATACTACACTTCCACACAATCTTATCAAGAAAAAGTTTTCATATTTAATTAAATGGTCTTTTGAAAATCTCATTACAAATTTATTTGCTGTAACTCGTTTAAAGCCTTTTCTGTAACGAAAAGGAAAGTATGCTAGATACACTTACTGGAAATGTGAAGATATGATTGAAGCTTTAAATTTTCTCCTGGACAACATATATGTACGTTTCGGCGATAAAGTGTATCGACAAGTAGTAGGTATTCCTATGGGCACTAACTGCGCCCCTTTAATAGCAGATTTATTCCTGTATTGCTATGAATCTCAGTTTATGACCAAACTCAGTAAAGACACGTCATTGTTACTTTTGGTTGATACATTCAACAATACCTTCCGTTATCTAGATGATATTTTTTCGTTAAATAATCCAGAGTTCTCTAAATATACTACCGAAATTTACCCAATAGAACTTACTTTATCTAAATCTAACATACACAGCAGTAGTTGTCCTTTTCTGGACTTGGACATTTCAATCTCTAAAGGAAAACTCCATACGAAAATTTACGACAAAAGAGACGATTTTTCATTCCCTATTGTTAATTTACCTTTCTTAGACGGCGATGTTCCTTTGGCTCCATCATACGGTGTGTATATATCCCAACTCGTTCGTTATGCCCGTGTGTGTAGTGATGTCATAGATTTTAACGAACGTAATCAATGCATCACTAGTAAATTATTAAGTCAGGGATTTCGTTACCATAAATTACGTAAAACTTTTGCTAAGTTCTTTCATAGATACAAAGATTTGATTAGTAAATTTGGCTGTACCTGTAGAAAACTGATTAAAAACGGTATTTCACATCCCAAATTTTACGGTAATATTGTACTTAAAGCGCGGAAATCACTATATGATCCGTAAACTTATTAGTTCAGGTTATCTTACCAATGTTGTAATTAGATCTTTGAATATAGTTTACATTGGCACTAATATCGATTTTGTCATCAGCAAATTAAAACATAACTAAATTTGTATTCTTTTCAAACGGGATGTTTAAAGACACACCCACGTTCATTTTGATCTATAAAGAGGTTAAACTCCGAACTATCCTACTGTCTGTCGATACATTTATTTTTGGCATTGCACTAGTCATGTCTTCTTTGACTGTCCATGACGTTAAAATACTAAATCCCTGGGATGTGTTTTAGTTGATTTTAGTCTCTGATGCATGATTTTTTTTATTAATTGTTTTGGCTTTTAACTAGCTGTCAGTAACTGCGAGTACTCTCAAATCGTACTTTCTTGTTTATTTGACCTGTTGATGCTAATTGTAATGCTTTTTTTTGTTATTTAATGTTATTCAGGGTTATATCTGGTCTATATACCAGCTTTGATAAGTGTTTGGTACTAATATAAATTTCCACTTCGTACTATGAACATCAAAATTATTTATTTTGTTAAAATATTTCCTTTCTCTATTGTAACTGTATACGAAACCTAACAACAAAATTATTTTATTTACCTGTGTTTAAAGTTATTGCAAATGGCTGATATTTTTGTTCGAGTATATTGTATTTCTTAAATTGTTTAACATTTCATACCGATATAACATGTTACTTTTATTATTCTTCCCTTATTTTATTTATTTTGAATTTACATTGTATCATAGGTCAAATTTATTTGTTCAGTGTATGTTCAATGGTGTTAATATGTCCTTTGATTGAGTTAAGCTATTTCAGTTGATATTTTATAGTGTGTCTTTCTATGTTGTGATGTTACACTATTGTTTCAGAAAAAGGGTGAAGGTTTGGTACCATTAAAACGTTTAAACCCGCTGCATTTGTTTGCACCTGTCCTAAGTCAGGAATCTGATGTTCAGTAGTTGTCGTTTGTTGATGTGGTTCATAAGTGTTTCTCGTTTCTCGTTTTATATAGATTAGACCGTTGGTTTTCCCGTTTGAATGGTTTTACACTAGTAATTTTGGGGCCCTTTATAGCTTACTGTTCGGTGTGAGCCTGGGCTCCGTGTTGAAGACCGTACTTTGACCTATAATGGTTTACATTTATAAATTTTGACTTGGATGGAGAGTTGTCTCATTGGCACTCATACCACATCTTCTTATATCTAAATAGTAGTTATTGTCAATGCCAAGAGTATCAGGATGTATTCTGGGTGTGACAGCTACTAAGTTTGTGTCAACTTAAAACCCAATCCCCAATCATGTATATCAAATAACTAAATATTGCAAAACATGCAATAAACATGCTTAAGTAACATGCCAATATAATGTTAAAAACCTGAAATTGCTTTTCACTAATAATTTGTAATTTTGTATATTTTAGTAAACAAAAATTAAATAAAATTAGAAAAAATTGCACAACATAAAACAGGGTCATGGCGTGTGAAAATTAATTATATAAATGGATATAAAATCTTTTTTAAACTTGTGTAAATGTACCATCAGATATACTTATAAAACTATTTCTGGTATATGTAAACAAAAATAAATATGTGGAACGAGGAAGAACTATTAATTCAAAAATGTTGACCTGATATATAATTCATAGAAAGGACTAAATCATCTTAAACAGTGATTTATTTAGGTAAACTGGATGTAAATTGAACAACTTATGAAGGATTGCTTTGATATGATAAACAGGAAATGAGCACAAACAATTATATTATAATATGATATCATCTTCATTCTTTTGCAATTACATCTTTAAGCTACAAAATCAAGATTTGACTGACTCTGATAAGATTTTCCTCTGTCTTTTATTGTTCGTATAACAGATCTTAGGATGTTTACACTGGAGTCTTGTCATCAGGACAAATCCTGACATGCTAACAGATCACAATAGTTAACAACTGGACTTCCCAAAAAGAATGCACTTATTTAAGGAGATTTAAGAATATGATTGGGAGCTTTATATACATGTTCTAATGTGGATAATGTGCTGAATTATGTGGGATCTTGAACAGCCGGACAGCAAATCCCTGTTTTGTCCGTTAAAACCTCGGATTTATTATCCGAGAATCAAGTAGAGATAACTTCTGAGAAAGCCGTCAACAGATGTCGCTGCGCAGAAAAAGAATTCCAAGCGAAAGACGACCAGGTAGAAAATCGTGAATTTGTGAAATTTTAAGAAACCAAACGTATCATGAACGGTATACATGATATCATATTTTTTTACAAATGCTCGGGACGAATTGACACAGGCCTGGTTTACCTAGGAAAAAGGAATGTGACTGGTTTATTTTGATAAACTGGAACATGGAGAACAGAATTGGGATAGTCACATGACGTTATCATTCGTTGTTTACACACGAGCACAATATCAAAACACATCAGAATTTGGAAAGGCCACGCAAGGACTCCATTTATTTTTTCATAAAACGCCTCTGCTCTTGACCAACAACGCTCAGGAATATGACAAAATTGATCAAAATTGTCACTGAGGAAAAGACAGTCAACATGTCATTAAGATAAATAAAATCGGTTATTTGCTTGTGATTTATTTTCCCTTTCCATGCCTCAATGATGTGTGTTATTACACACAATAACAAAATGTGAACATTAGTTGTCCACTTTCTAAAAAACCACACAGATATTCTGAATTTAGCACATTATCCATAAATCATTGTGATCTGTTGGCAAGTCAGGATTTGTCCTGGATGACAAGACTCCAGTGTAAACATTCTAAGATCTGATATAGCATAAATAAAGACAGGAAAAACAATTTGAATACAGAGTCAGATCTTTATTTTGTAGCTTACAGATGTAATTGCAATAGAATGAAGATGATATCACATCATTATATAAGTGTTTGTGCTCAATCCCTGTTCATTTTCAAGCAATCATTCATTAGTTGTTCATTCTACACCCAGTTTAACAAAATAAATCCCTATTTATGATGATTTTGTCCATTCTATATTTACAATTGTCTAACTGTATGCATCTGTTGTTGCTGTGGATTTATATATCAGGTCAACAAGGTAATTTTTTTAATTGCACATATTTACCAGTACTTTGTTGATAAATATTCCGTATCAACTTCACAAGTACACGATGGTCTTGAAGTATAGATTTTAGGTACTGACGTTGTTTATCATCTTAATTACATGTTCATGATGTTATAGTGTTCTTTTATTTTTCTTTGTAATTGTTACTTTTACTGTTTAGTCTTTTTTGGTAATATCCATGTGACGTGAATCGGGACTTATAGATCCCTTCATTGTGTTATTGTAATATGGTAAATTTTTGAATTATTGTCTTTCGTTTTTGCTTATATGCATTGTCTTTATGCCTTTTTGTTTTTCTTTGTTGACATATTTGTTTTTATAGTGATTCAGGTTATAACACAATTTTGACTTATTATGTCTCTGATGGTACAATTTAGACCTTAAAAAAGCTTTTTATACCCATTATATATTTTTTGTCACCCCTGCACCCCATGGGCTTGTTTTATGTTTTATGTTTATGTTTATGTCTTATAATAGATTTCCAATAAAATGATTTTACTTGACATAACCGACCTAACTCAACGTATTTCGTCCTATTGCATTGAAGCATGACGGAGGGGAGCATACACTGCATGCACTTTTTGCTTTTTGAACACGCATTTTTGATGATATAGACTTAATGTACAAATCAATCCCAACTACTTTTTGTAATTTTTAAATATTTTGTTATTAAATTTTGAATGATTTTATTGACTAAAATATTTTAATGGAATACTTAAGCTATCAACTTGTAATCAAATACACCCATCATTTCTTGTTATTTCACTTGACCCATATTTCAGTTCTTCTCAAAATGTGTGAATTTTAAAAACTACCAAATAAATATTTAGCATGAAAATATTAAAATAATGAAATCCGAAGCGAGAAGTTTATCTCTTTTTTTTGTTTTTATAAGTTTTATCGTTTAAAAAGTAGATTCCAACACACCCGAATGTAAAAGGTGTACGAGACTAACTTTAAAAAAAAAAATTTTTCTATAATTTAATTCAAGATAATTTGACAGAAATTTATATCATTGATACATTTATCAAATAGTATTTTTTAGTCTTCAACTATAATAATGCATGGGACGAGGTTTTTGTCCATGCAAACCTAAACGTGCATTCGCAGATACAGGGGTAGAGGGCGTACTCCCCCCTTTCGATCGCCGAATCTAATGGACACATATTCTCGTTTCTGATGTTTCTTTTAATATAAATATTCATTTTTTTTTAGCTATATATAATTCCACTAACAAATAATCATGTATCTTTTACTGATAAATTATCATTACATTTTATAGAAACTACATATAATCTGCTATACAGTTATGAACACTAATGGTCCTACAGACACTCTGTGCTTTTGACATGACACAAAGGTATAGAACCACTAATTCAGGCCCGGTCGGAAAGAACATACAAGAAAGTAGTACATATTTTAAGCAAAATAGTTACTACGCATAGCTGTACCTTTGTCAATAGTGGGAATATTTGGGTAGTCTTAGTATCAAATGAAAGCTTGGGGACTTGGGATCACTGTAGAACCCTTGTTGAAAGTTTTATTTAAATAATAAAGAAATATATGAAATTTTAATAGGAGGGCTCATTTGGCCTGTTGTTCAGATCAGAAGTTCCTGTTTTTGTACTATCAAACTTCCGGGAACCAGTACGCTCTTATATGCAATTAAAGGTATGTTGATTTTTTTCAGCACAAGTCAGCATAAGGTACAGTTTTGACATGAAATAACTGCCACTTTATTTGAACTTAAGACAAAGTAGCCATTTATGCTTGAAATTGTAGAATTTAACATAGAAAGCAATGGGCTATGAATTAGTGGTTTTATACCTATTACTGACAGGCATGTGAAATTCTATTTTTGAAATCATACCCTTTACAGTGAAAATTGGTCAAATTTGTTGTCAGAAATCATGTTACATTATTTTTTTTTTTATGTAACAATTATGTTAGTGTCAAATTACAGCCCTCAAATTGCTACAATAAGGTATTTTAGCCTTTTTTGGTCATTTAGCATGCACACAGTTAAGATTTTACCTGAAATTTAAATTTTTGGATTATCTAACACTGAAACCAATGAAACTTGTTTATTATGACTATTTTATAGTATAGATATTGTTTTCGGTCAAATTATCTAGTGAGTGTTCATGTTTTATTGTGTTTCTTGTTGAATTATTTATTTCAAGGAAAATTGGTGTATACTTATATAGGAATTCCAAAATCTCACTTGAAATGCATTTTATAACCATTTTAGCAAGTTGTCTAGCTTGGAGATACATAAATTGCTCTTGTTGATCCATGTTTACACATAAAAGTATGTTTTTTTTTACCAAATCACTCTCCTTTTCCAACATGTAGAAAAAAGGGGGGACAAAATTATCAATTATATTTTATATTTGACCCACTGTATTTATATTCAAGGAAGAATCTCTGAATAAAATAAGACATATAGGTAAGAACACTGTTATTTGAGTAGATATTAACAAATCAGAACTGGTAAAAATTGAAAAAATGTCATATCTGTAACTATAAGTATCCATATGTAGTTTTCTTTGTTTAACCCATATGTTACTACCAGTCCAATTTGAGCTTGAATTCAGTGATATAGTGTTTTGACAAAAGCTTTATGTGTTTTTCTATGCTAGAAATAGATCATAGAAGGAAATTAGGTCAAGCAGAAGTCAATATAACAAGTTTGGTGTTGTTATAGGTATAGAACCACTAATTCAGGCCCGGTCGGAAAGAACATACAAGAAAGCAGTACATATTTAAAACAAAATAGTTCCTACGCATAGCTGTACCTTTGTCAATAGTGAGAATATTTGGGTAGTTTTAGTATCAAATGAAAGTTTGGGGACTTGGGATCACTGTAGAACCCTTGTTGAAAGTTTTATTTGAATAATAAAGAAATATATGCAATTTTAATAGGAGGGCTCATTTGGCCTGTTGTTCAGATCAGAAGTTCCTGTTTTTGTACTATCAAACTTCAACAAAACAGCACAAGTCAGCATAAGGTACAGTTTTGACATGAAATAACTGCCACTTTATTTGAATTTAAGACAAAGTAGCCATTTATGCTTGAAATTGCAGAATTTAACATAGAATGCAATGGGCTATGAATTAGTGGTTTTATAGCACAAGATCTTGCTTTTCTATAGTGTTTATGTACTTTTTTACTTAATTTGTGATATGTACAAAAAAAGATGTAGCATGATTGCCAATTCGACAACTCTTAACAAGAGACCAAATGACAGAGAAATTAACAACTATAGGCCACCGTACGACCTTCAACAATGAGCAAAACCCATACCGAATAGTCAGCTATAACTTCAGTATAAGAGGCAACAAAATGACAAATATAAAACAACTACAACTATAAAACTAACGGCCTAATTAATGTACAAAAAATGAACGAAAGCACAGCAACAAAGGATAACCACTGAATTACAGGCTCCTTACTGTGGACAGTCACATCCATACATAATGTGGCGGGGTTAAACATGTTAACGGGCCCACTTACCTAATACAGTGGTGTAACAGTACGAAATAATTGATTAATATTCTAGACTGGATAATTATTCTGTATTTATTAGTTGTAGTTGTTTTTAAGATAATGTTCAGTAGCTGTGAATACTCTAAGATCGGTACATGGAGTTTATTTGGAAATACTAGTAATTGCTGTTTTTGTGCTTCGTTTTAGTCGGACGAGTCAATCCCTTTCTAACTGTTTTAATTGTGAGTAGACATGATCATTGATAAACATACTTCTATGATCTCTATTAGCTTTAACTTGGACATTTATAAAAACTATGTAGAAAAGAGATGCATGCGTAAAATAAGTTCTTGACATAACTTGGCCAAAATTTCAGATAAGAATTTAGCCTCAAGCTATGATACTTACAGGCTATAATTAATACGACGAATATTTAGCCTCAAGCTATAATACTTATGATGATGATGATACTGATGTTTGTCTTATATCCAGCGACAAATAGTACATATATATTTAAGGATGATGAAATGATAATGATAAACGATTATACCTTTTTGTACATGACCAACACTTACAGTCGCATTTTTATATGGTAGGTAAATTAGCGTACCCGATACAAAGACACACTCGTCTTTCTTCGATTAAACCAACACCTGCTCTTACTCGTGAATGCATCATGCTTGGTGGTGAAGCCGAAAAATCCAGTCTTAAAATCATTCGATCAGGGGGGTCCAACAAAATAATTGAACCCGTAATCGAGCCTAACCTGCTACCAGTCAATCCCATATTTAATAAAAACCTGTTTATATATTTTATGCTGTGCATATATTACTATTCTAGCAACACTTGTTTTGTTGCATAATTTCTTTGGTTTTTCTCCTTCTTTCTTTGTATCAAAAAGCTTAGTTTTTATTGTAAAATGGTGTTTCACAGCTTCCATTATCCTTGTGACTTGCTATTGTATTAATATCCAGTAGGCATGCAATTATTATTCTAAATAGTATAAAATATTTTTTAACAAGTAAAGATTACCCCGTTTTGATCCAGACTTCCTTACCACTAGCTTCTAAGATACATACACTAATAAAATATTGTACCGGCACTCATATTGCAATCACTCTGTCTGTCCGTCCGTCAGTCTGTCCCGGTTCAACAAATATTTTCAATTTTCTCTTCAAAAGCATAAGTATGCTTATCATGCATTCTTTGTTCGATTTATTCCTTACATTCCGACATGTATATACCTGGATCCGTTTTGAGCGTCCAACTATCAAACATAGTCCGAATGGTCTTGAATTACGACTACAGTGGCACGTGCTGTCGTCAACAATAAGCAAATACTCATACCGTATTATCAGATACTATAGTATATAAGGCATTGACTTTGAAAAATGTAAACAGTTCAAACGAAAATAAACATTTTTACAAGAGTAAAATTAACCCAAAAATGACAGAAAGTAACCAACGACATCCACTGAATTGAAAGCTCCTGACTAGGGAAAGCCAATATAGAATTTGGCCTGATTAAACGCGTTTACCAGCGTTCAACACTCTGGTGTAACAGCACAATATAAGAAGAAAAAACCCTGTAAAATCAGTTGGAAACAGCTCAACTAATCAATATTGAATTAAGCCCAAAACAATTACATTTTTATAATGAAAGACAAAGAGTACTGATCTTTAAGTACCCACAGGTACTGAAAGCTAATTCTTACATGTTAAATTACCTGAGAATATTAAACGTATTTAGTTAAAAAAAAAATAAAAAAATAAAGAGATATAGTATGATTGCCAATAAGAAATGAAGTGGATGTAAGCTATGACAGGCAACCGTACGGCCTTCATCAATGAGAAAAATCCATACCGTATAGTCGACTATAAAAGGAACCAACTAGAAAAATATGAAGCAATTCAATTGAGAAAACTACCGGCCTGATTTAAAACAAAACAATTTACGGAAAACAAATATAACAGAGATGAACCAACGTCAACAAGTGAACCACAGCATGTAAGTAACGTGTGGTCCCTTGCAATTACTTACGAAACTTTATGTGTTCCTGTATATTTACCGTTTCTCTTTTTTCTGTTTTACTATATTGTACTCGTAAATTCGGAAATAAAAGTAACTTCACAGAAATTATTCATTGTGTACATAATTTAAATCGATGTATCTTATATTTTCGGTAAACAACAAATATTCACTAGCTGTATATTGATATATGGAATAGCTTGTAATGAAAAACAATGTTTTGTTAAATAATAAAATTGATGAAGATAATGTTGACATTTGTTGAATTTGATAAACAGTTTTGTCTTGCTCCAAATTATAAATGAAGTAACAGCTCAATGAACTTTTAAAACTGTGTTAAATTGTAATACCGGTCACTGGAGCAAAACGGGCATTAATTGTGGAAGAGCAGCAAATATCAAACGAAAATATTGAAGCGTGGTTACGATTCTGTAAAGGGATTATCGTGCTATCATGCACCGTGACGTACAAAAATTCTTGCAATTAATTAACATGTATTCTGTTTATATGAGATAAATTTTAGTCTGCTATAACGATGGATAGGTTTAAGTTAAACTACCTTGACTGGCTCTTAGTCGGCATTCTCTTACGTCTTTTAATGCATTTCAAAAAACTTATATTTACGTTTGGGGCATTTAATATAATTCTACCTACCAAATAAAAATGAACATAAACATTGTTAAAAAAAACAAGAATGGAAAAGAAACAATTCTGCATTGTTGCTCTCATTTAATGTTATTAACTATATTTTAGCGGTAATTTCTAAATAAAAACTAATTGTCGTATAAATAAAATATTTCATCTAGGTGCTCTCGTTGAAGTCCGCGTTACATATTAAAATGAATTTCATTGGTCGGAACGTTTGCAATCTTTCAATCCAGGTGTTCTCATCGAAGTCCGCGTTCATGTTTCAATTCAATACACAATATGAAGTCCAATATGGAAAAAAAAATCAATTTTAGACTCTACGATGTCCGAGAAAACAAATAGAATTTAGAAAAATAACACTTTTATATGATTCTTCCAACACAACAAAAGTATCTATCTTTTGCGCCGATTAAAATTATTACTATTTATATTAGAACAAGGATTTGTATACTATGCAATTTATTCCTCGAGAAAATAAA
Organism: Mytilus coruscus; assembly: GCA_017311375.1. Taxonomy (NCBI): domain Eukaryota; kingdom Metazoa; phylum Mollusca; class Bivalvia; order Mytilida; family Mytilidae; genus Mytilus; species Mytilus coruscus. The sequence goes on along the minus strand of CM029595.1, from coordinate 128,230,308 downwards.
TTTTATTTATTCACTTCAATCAATAATTGATCAATTTGAACTTTGAAACAATTACATTAATATATCTTTTCGCACCCTTTAATTTAAGGTTAATAAATCCAAATAACTAAATAAAATTAATTGTATATTAAATTAGATAAACTAAAAGAATTGCTTCGATGTTTTCATTAATCAATCAATAAATTGCAGACTAAATGGAATAAAACATAAATAAAAAAACTCACAGACAACTAAAAGCATTTTGTAACACCATAATCTGGGACTTTCCTATAGGTATGCTAGTCAGGAGACTGTACAGTGGCGGATCCAGTTATTGTTCCGTAGATAAGAACTCCCGTTTGTTTGACCTAAAATTCTTTTGTATTGGGACATATGGTTGGAACCCCCTTTTTTGTTGTAAACAGTGGTTGTCGTTGTTGTAAATTATTTTTTAAGTGTTGTACATCATTCGGGCCGTTAGTTTTCTCGTTTGAATTGTTTGAATTTATATTTGTAATTTTGGGAACTTTTATAAATGATTATGCGGTTTTGGTTTTGCTCGTTGTTGAAGGCTGTACGGTGATCTAAAAATCTAAATTGTTTATGTTCTTTTGTCCAAGGTGGAGAGTTGCATTATTGGCAAGCATACCACATCTTCTTACTTTCATTCGTTAAATGATGTAGATCTTCATTAAGCCTAAATAACAAATAATTTTGAAAATGCACTTATTTATAACTATACAACTTTTAATTTTAAATACTTTTGTTTATCTAACATAAAATTATTATCAGCGAAGAAATATACACACTAAGTCTAAATTCGTCTAAAAACAGAGACATATGTATATGTAAAAGTGTTTGTTTATGTAAAAAACCTATGGATATCTACCATCACTGTTGCCAGCTTTATAGATCGGCTAACACCAGTTGTTCCTCGAGCTTTGAATAAACAAATTCAAACCAAAACATGTACATAAAATGGTAATTTTTAATCACAATCTGTATATATACAAACACTTAAATTGTTATTTCATATTTTTATGAATTTGATTAAATCTTTGCCAATCACGCATGCGCAGCAACATGTATTCTTCCATATTGTGACCTTATTTGACCTAAAAGAAGAAGAAGAAGAAGAAGTCTGGAAATCTCGCTACTTTTCGACGGTCTAAAGATTATAGTGTGTTTTCGATCTAGGTGTTCTCGTTGAAGTCCGCGTTCAAAATCCAAAGCATTTCATTAGTCGGTAGATTTGCAATCTTTCAATCCAGGTGTTCTCATTGGGGTCCGCGTTCATGTTTCAATATGATAGACTATATTATTGTAAGTTTTCTATCCGAGTTAACAAAATAAAATTTGAGCTGTTTTATAAGTATATAATAGTGCCTCATTTTTAAGGGATTGAAATTTTATAAAATAAATTTATCTATCTATTTCTCCATATACAATTTTTGTTAAAATACCCTTTTTCACCTTTTTTTTGTCGTTTCGAAAATTTTTTTTTTTTTTGTGAAGTATTTAGACCCCTATATCAAGAATTTTGTTTTGCATGTATACGCATGAAAATTGCGGTTTTTATCCAACGTAATCCTAGGTTTGAACGTTGTTTTCAATTTTGACTTTTAAAATATGTAATATGGTTTGTCAGTAGTTATATTTATGACAACTTATAATTATCGGTAGATGTGTAAATATTGACACCTGTGTGTATGGGTTAATATTATGGATTAACTGGTAGAATATTCTGATCAGGAAAGTAATTACAAACTAAAATCTGTTTTAAGGAATATGTACAAATAAATGTTAAGTGGCAAGTAGTACCGATATGCATGTCTTCATAATACAATTCTCGCATTACCATTTCTTGCATTTTTTTTTTTTATATATATTTCGAAACTGTCTCTTTTGTGAATTTATTCAACAACAAACTTTTTCATACAAGATTTGTTTTTAGAACTGAATGTCGCATTTTGTTCTTATGTTGAAAAGAAACCAACAAATGTTTTGTTTTAAAAGATCCTGACCCTCTCCCCCCTCCCCCGCCACTCCCCCTCTTCAACAAATAAGAAAGAAAGATTGGATTGGCATTGTCTAGTATATAATTTTAAATAAAATGCTCCTGTATTTTTATGAGAAATACTTTATAACACAATCTGGGACTTGTACAAGTTTATGCATCTATTAGTCCAGGCATATGCATACAGTAATGCATGTATACGCAGGAGTTTCTCGCTACATTGAATACCCATCGGTGGCCTTCGGCTGTTGTCTACTCTATGGTCGGGTTGTTGTCCCTTTGACACATTCCCCATTTCCATTCTCAATTTTAGTTATATACGACGGTATATTTTTCCTTTTCAAAATACCATGTACATATACATATATGAGGCTATGAAAGGATCATCATTTATATGTAAATAAATGGGGTTTACAGAAATAAAGTAATGATATAAGCACTTTAGATAACAGAATAAAGAGATGAAATATAAAGAATAGATTAATTGGTTTATGGTTGCTTAACGCCCAGTGACAAATAGTTCATGCATGTTTAGGACGAATAAAATAGGCATAATAATAAAAAATAGAGTGGAATGGTGAATTTTTTAATGACATAGAAGTATTGAAACTATTATCTGACACTCCTCCCCTATAACCAACTACACTCGCATATATACATCTCTAAATTAACTATATAATTTCGTTTACTGGTGACACTCACCCCCGGACATTAAGGTTTTGGACCAGCCCCTGCTTCTTGTCATCTGTTTTAACATCCTTTTCATGATATTTTATATGAATATTGCTAAATACAAAAAAAAAAAAAGTGCTACCTTTTCTACAATTATCTACTTCTTCATTTCTTGTAAAGCTGTATGTTGGTTTGGAGACAGATAAAAATTACCATTTGTTGCTTTATATTTCGGTGTATAAAAATGTTTAATAATAATATATAGTGACATGTGTAATAGGTTATATATAGTGTATATATCCTGGGACTATTATACTAACAGTATAGTAGTCCCAGATACAGACCTTCTAAAATTCTAACTGACCATTTTGCCGTGCGTTCATCGTGTATCGAGCGTGTATCGTGCGTGTACCAACCTTGCGCTCATTTTTCATCATTCCGTGTGTTTTCCGTGTAACGTGCGTGCATCGTTCATTCATTCTTAATTAACCGTGTTACGTGCGTGACTTTAGAATGTGTATTGCAGTCGCATTCCAATGCGAACTAACGATACTTTTATACATTTTGTTTGTTTTCAAACATTCTTTAGAGCAATAAGAATTAAACCAATTTTCTGATAACAGACAAACATGAACAGCAGTATTTTTTACGACGTAAATCATCGATTTCAAAACTTGAATGTTTACATGTGTAATAAAATCAATCATGTCGATTTCAGCATGCATGTTAAGTGAATGTCAAATTCAGTTCAAAATTCTGAAGCGTAGGACAAATCGTACTCTTCTGTGTCAAATTGAACAATGTTTTAATATTTGTTTTTACTGTTGAATTTAAATGTTATGTTAAACTAGATAACTATTCACCTTGGGCGATGTATTATTGTTGATCATTCGAGATTCTTTTTTTGCGAACCCTCTTCAGCTGAATGTGTGATTATAATATTACTACGCGAGCATCAAGGGATTTTAAATCGAAAATAAATGCAAAAAATGTGAGTTTTTGTGTCTTTCAAAGCACAAACAATGTACAGAATCAATTGCAGGATAAAGACAATAACTGTTTAGTGTCTTTATATCAGCTGTATTTGTACTCGGCTCGACAGGAGTAATAGCTCACTAAAGCTCACATTACACCTGTTTCTTAGCCTCGTACAAATACAGCTGATATTTAAAGACACTAAACAGTTATTGTCTATATAATGATACATGTTCTACGTACAAAGAATAACATTCATGATGACATTTCTACAATAGAACAGCTAAAATTGAAATTTCTATTCAACTGAGCGAAATGGGGAAACAAATATACTGTTGACCAATTGTTATTTGTTAAAAATATTCTGTCAATTAAAAACAAAACAGCTTTTGCTAGATTTAGATGTGGGGTAGCTCCACTAAAAATAGAAAATGGAAGGTATAAAGAAAAGAAGTCCACGAGATGACATGTTGTGGAGCTATACTATTGAAGATGAACTTCATGTCCTTTTAAAATGCTCATTATAGACATCTCATGATACATTAAGCTAAACATTTTAACTTATAAATATCAGATAGCGAAAAATTCATATTTTTGTTTAACAACGCTGCAATAGTTGCCAAAAACATCAACAATATTTTATTGAAAAGAAACGGCATTTTATTTCACTAGTTCTTAAGGAAAAAGATGTTTTATTTTCATTTAGTATATGGACACTGTAAATTTTAAATGTAAATGATTAAAAATGTGTTTATATTTATATATTGTGTCTCAAAAGTCTCTCATTTATCTTTTGAAAAATTGGTGCATACAATGCAAATGTTTTAATGATTTGTTTATTTCTGTGAATCTCATTTTATGTTTGTATGTGGTGAGACTTTAATAAAATATTGAATCTAAAAATATTCAGAAACTATAAACTTTACTTAAATTTATACTTGAGTCAGAAAATTAAAACCAACAGAGTCAGAATTAAATTTTTAAGCTGACAAATGTTTTACCCTCAGCGGGCATTCAATACCATTGACATACTACAGCAAAATCGCGATATACATGTCATATATTTTGGACATCTTATCAGTAATTTCTCTAATGTTGAACTATGCTAGATTATAATTATTCGCTTATTTGGCAAATTCATATTCTACTAAGCTATTTTCAATCATTTAAGTTTTGATAAATACCATTACAAATAACATATTTGTCTCAGTTTCCTCAGTGAGGGTATTCCATTGAGAAAATATATACAATAAACAAGGTTGTTGGGTAAATGTGGATTACGGATTAAGATGTTAGATGTCAAACTTGAATTAACAAACTGAGGCGAATTGAACACGAATATGTATTTTCTCTTCAACAGTGTTTTTATTCTCTGTTCTTTATTTTCATTTAAACTAAACTTAATACATTTTGACAAATTAAATAAAAATAAACATTATATGTTAACCTTCTAGGATTATTCTAAAAGAATGACGGATTTTATGTTGACCATGGGGGTATTTTTTGTTCCGTTACTGAGGATATTTTTTTTCCTTTATGAATCCATATGACAAATTTGACTCCAATAAGGATAAATTTTGTCTCATAGAAAAATCGGTAGTTTTTATCTAATAGATTTACTTTTCCATTTTTATTTTTATTTTGAAAAATGCAAACGATAATTATTCATTAAAGGTTCGTATGCACATATAAAGATCCAGCAACTTTTGACTAGTATAAAGGATTGCCTTTGTTTTATAGCTCAAAACGGTATTGTTTGTTAAATGCTTTCCATTGGTTGAATAATGAAATGTATGTTTCAGAAATGTACACAAGTTCAATTTTAAGCATGGACTCCTGGGGTAATGTCATTTACAGTACAAGACGAAAATCTACACATGAACATCCTTATAAAAAGAAGATGTGGTATGATTGCCAATGTTCATAATTATATCATAACTATTGTTCTCCCCCTAATGATAAATCTATAATATATGCCACTGGACGTTAAACGATCAACTATTAATTCATCCATCTTATCCTTTTAGTTATGTGATAATTTGCATATCAAATACATGAAACAACTGCAGATTTGCACTAAAGTCAGAAGGCCGAAAGTATTGCACATATAAAATATTCATTCACAACCCTACGTTTTGATCCCCTCACAAAACAACACTTTATAAATTTCATGCATCCGTAACGCTTTTCTGAATTTACTTTCACAAGGAACGCTCAATGCGGTAATATTTGAAAGCCAAAGAATGTATAAAATATAGATAGGAGTGTGGAGCTATAAGACCAATATAGGACCTACACATTCACAACATTATTTAAAAAAAATTGAGAATGGAAATTGGGAATGTGTTAAAGAGACAACAACCCGACCACAGAACAGACAACAGCAGGAGGTCACCGATAGGTCTTCAGTGCAGCGAGAAATTCCCGCACCCGGAGGCGTCCTTCAGCTGGCCCCTTAACAAATATATATACTAGTTCAATGATAATAGACGTCATACTAAACTCCAAATTATACACAAGAAACTAAAATTAAAAATAATACAAGACTAACAAAGGCCAGAGGCTCCTGACTTGGGACAGGCGCAAAAATGCGGCGGGGTTAAACATGTTTTTTGAGATCTCAACCCTCCCCCTATATCTCAGCCAATATAGAAAAGTAAACGCATAACAATACGCACATTATAAATCAGTTCAAGAGAAGTCCGAGTCCGATGTCAGAAGATGTAACAAAAGAAAATAAACAAAATGACAGTAATACATATATAACAAAAGACTACTAGCAGTTAACTGACATGCCAGCTCCAGACCTCAATTAAACTGATTGAAAGATTATGTCTTCATCATATGAATATCAGTATATATGTGTCTGTCCAAAGTCGTAGTTTAATGGTTTTCGTAACATCAATAATGATATTTGGGCTTTCTCGGTGGCAAGATTGCTGTTATATAAAGAAGGGCGTTAGTTTGCTCAATTGAATTGTTTCATATTTTTTTGTTCATGACGGGGCGGGGCCTTTAATAACCGATTTTACAGTTTCCGTATTTTTTCCATTATTGAAAGTCGTATAGATATAACTGCCAATATTCCTCTTGATTTGAACTTTTTTGAATAGTTGTCTCACTAGCAAATATATCACATTTTCTTATTTTTACATAAGCCTGCAATCCATCAATGGCCAGCTTAGTCAACTGTAGCTGAAACCTACGTTTCCTTAAAAAAAAATCAAAAAAAAAATCTGAATTTATAAACTGACAATTTAAGAAATGTTTGTCATATATCGATATCTGTTCGTGACATATCCAACATATTTTAGATATTAAGATGTGTAAACCCTTTAATAAACCTTATTTGTTTGGGCAATACCTACGAGAATTAAAGTTATTACTTTAATACAATAAAAACCATTATCAGAAAATCGGTATGAAAGTGTTTGCAATTATAAAGATCAAGTAAAAAGAAGTGTGTATATATATATTCGAAACTAAAACATGATCGAATATATAACTGGTGGCTTTGGTTGTTACCTGCTCTTTTCGGGTTGTTGTCTCTTTAACATATTCCCCATTTCCATGCTCAACTTTAAATAAACTAAAATTTTAAACAAACTGTTTTCAGATCAAAATACATTTAACAAGCGAGTGCGTTGATACAGGTTATACATGTATGCATGTATATACTTGTATGTCAGGTGAGAAGTGACACCAAGTAATATGTATACTAAAATGTTTATCGTCTTCCATTATACATGAGGGTGTGGGTTGGGGTTTATAGAATTGAAAAGTATTGACAAAAAAAATAAAGAATACAGAAAATAACCAGACAAATATAAAGAAAAGAGAATGATGAGGTTATAGAATATATGGCATAAAAAATGATCGGCAAAAGGTATAACGAATAGAAAAAATTGCCTAAAATGACAGAATACAGAAATAATGAATCCCCATTCAGACCCTCATAATCTGACGTTGACATTTATATCTTAAGGACAATCATGGCCATACGATACAGTTTTAAATGTACAATGATTTTTTTTTAAGAAAGTTCACATACAAGCTTATTTTTACAAAATTAATTTGAATATGTAATAAAAATTATATCTTCATGTGATAGATTTAAAAGTTCGACATTTACTTAAAATTTTGGTTTCTTGGATATTTCTGTCCTTTGAACAGACATGTTAACTTTTTTTCTTTCAAAAAGATAAACATATGCGCATTTCGGTAAAGAGATTAGGAATATCTTTGTTACAAAATTGGACTCTACATTTGTGTAACATTTCTTTGTTAATGATTATTTTTTGTAAATAGAAATTGATTTTAGAAAAAAAAACGGCATTTTTGTTGTATATTTATTTAATTGAAAAAAAGTTGGTTATTTCTTCATAAAAGTTGGAACGATTAATCTTCATACAGTATCAAGCCAAAAGTCCTTTTTAAAAAGAGGGATCCATATGCTCGTTTTAAGCTAATGGTTAAATCTCGATAAAATGCATCTTTTCCCGATATTTCAGTTTGACGTCGCCTTCAACAACGAGCAAAACCCAAACCGCATAATCATTTATAAAAGTTCGCAAAATTACAAATATAAATTCAAACAATTCAAACGAGAAAACTAACGGCCTGATTGATGTACAACACTTATAAAAATAATATACAACGACAACCACTGGTTACAGCAAAAAAAGGGGTTCCAACCATATGTCCCAATTAAAAAGAATTTCAGGTCAAACAAACGGGAGTTCTTATCACCGGAACAATAACTGGATCCGCCACTGTACAGTCTCCTGACGCGTACGAGTAATAGTATACCTATAGGATAGTCTCAGATTATGGTGTTACAAAATGCTTTTAATTGTCTGTGAGTTTTTCTTTTATTTATGTTTTATTCCATTTAGTCCTGCAATTTATTGATTGATTAATGAAAATATCATAGCAATTCTTTTTTTATTCCATTTAGTCCTGCAATTTATTGATTGATTAATGAAAATATCATAGCAATTCTTTAAGTTTATCTAATTAAATATACAATTAATTTTATTTAGTTATTTGGATTTAATAACCTCAAATTAAAGGGTGCGAAAAGATATATTAATGTAACTGTTTCAAAGTTCAAATTGATCAATTATTGATTGAAGTGAATAAATAAAATTTATTTTCTCGAGGAATAAACTGCATAGTATACAAATCCTTGTTCTAGTATGAATAGTAATAATTTTCATCGGCGAAAAAGATAGAAACTTTTGTTGTGTTGCCAATCTCTGTGTATATATGTCTCTGGTTGGAAGAATCGTAAAAGTGTTATTTTTCTAAATTCTATTGTTTACTCGGACATCGTAAAGTCTTAAATTGATTTTTTTTTTTTACCATATTGGACTTCATATTGTGTATTGAATTGAAACATGAACGCGGACTTCGATGAGAACACCTGGATTGAAAGTTTGCAAACGTTCCGACCAATGAAATTCATTTTAATATGTAACGCGTACTTCAACGAGAGCACCTAGATGAAATATTTTATTTATACGACAATTAGTTTTTATTTAGAAATTACCGCTAAAATATAGTTAATAAAATTATAAGAGAGCAACAATGCAGAATTGTTTCTTTTCCATTCTTGTTTTTTTAACAATGTTTATAGATATAGGAAGATGTGGTGTGAGTGCCAATGAGACAACTCTCCATCCAAATAACAATTTATAAAAGTAAACCATTATAGGTCAATGTACGGCCTTCAACACGGAGCCTTGGCTCACACCGAACAACAAGCTATAAAGGGCCCCAAAAGTACTAGTGTAAAACCATTCAAACGGTAAAACCAACGGTCTAGTATATATAAAAAACGAGAAACGAGGAACACGTATAAATTACATAAACAAACGACAACTACTGTACATCAGATTCCTGACTTAGGACAGGTGCAAACATTTGCAGCGGGATTAAACGTTTTAATGGTACCAAACCTTCTCCCTTTTTCTGAAACAATAGTATAACATCACAACATAGAAAAACACACGATAAAACATCAATTGGAAGGCTTAACTCAATCAAAAACGTAAATTAACACACTATGAATTATGTTCATTTTAATTTGGTAGGTAGAATTATATTAAATGCCCCAAACGTAAATATAAGTTTTTTGAAATTCATTAAAAGACGTAAGAGAATGCCGACTAAGAGCCATTCAAGGTAGTTTAACTTAAACCTATCCATCGTTATAGCAGACTAAAATTTATCTCATATAAACAGAATACATGTTAATTAATTGCAAGAATTTTTGTACGTCACGATGCATGATAGCACGATAATCCCTTTACAGAATCGTAACCACGCTTCAATATTTTCGTTTGATATTTGCTGCTCTTCCACAATTAATGCCCGTTTTGCTCCAGTGACCGGTATTACAATTTAACACAGTTTTAAAAGTTCATTGAGCTGTTACTTCATTTACAATTTGGAGCAAGACAAAACTGTTTATCAAATTCAACAAATGTCAACATTATCTTCATCAATTTTATTATTTAACAAAAATAAAATTGAGAATGGAAATGGGGAATGTGTCAAAGAGACAACAACCCGACCACAGAACAGACAACAACAGAAGGTCACCAATAGGTCTTCAATGCAGCGAGAAATTCCCGCACCCGGAGGCGTCCTTAAGCTGGCCCCTAAACAAATATATATACTAGTTCAGTGATAATGGACGTCATACTAAACTCCAAATTATACACAAGAAACTAAAAGTAAAAATAATACAAGACTAACAAAGGCCAGAGGCTCCTGACTTGGGACAGGCGCAAAATGCGGCGGGTTTAAACATGTTTATGAGATCTCAACCTCCCCTATACCTCTAGCCAATGTAGAAAAGTAAACACATAACAATACGCATATTAAAAGTCAGTTAAAGAGAAGTCCGAGTCCGATGTCAGAAGATGTAACAAAAGAAAATAAACAAAATGACAATAATACATAAATAACAACAGACTACTAGCAGTTAACTGACATGCCAGCTCCAGACCTCAATTAAACTGATTGAAAGATTATGTCTTCATCATATGAATATCAGGCACAATCCCTCCGTTAGGGTTTTAGTATCATACCATCATAAAATATATGAGAAGAGCATAACCCGTGTCATGCCAACAACTGGTTTTAAATAATGTGTTTAGTTCCGATGCAAAGACCCTATAAGTGAATCAATATTAAAGCCAAAATATGCAATCTTTAATGACCTGACAACAGTATCGTAACTATATCCCTTCTTAATAAGTCTATTTAAAGGTTTTGTTAGCTTCTGAGGTGAATACTGACATTTTAGTGCTTTATAAAGAATATACCATAAAAGATTGGATGTGAAATACCTGAACGTATAAGAAGTCTGCATGTTGAGCTATATTTACGAATGATGTCCTTGTACCGATGATAAAATTTAGTAAATGTTTTGACTAGTTTGTGATATCGAAAACCCTGGTGTAATAATTTTCTGTAATACATAAATTTCTTTCGTTAAAATCTGAAACGTTGTTACATACACGAGCGAATCGTACAAGTTGAGATATATAAACACCGTAAGATGGTGACAAGGAACGTCACCATCTAAAATGGATAATTAACGATAGGAAATGAAAAATCATCTCTTTTATCATAAATTTTGTATTAAGCTTTCCGTTAATGATATAGATATCAAGATCGAGGAAAGGGCAGTGGTCATTGTTAGTATTAGCTTTATTTAAAGTAAGTTCAACAGGATAAATTTCTTTAGTATACATACTGAAGTCGTCATTATTGAGAGCCAATATATCATCCAAATATCTAAAAGTATTATTAAATTTTTGTATCAGATGTTGTTTCGATGGGTCTTTGCTGATTTTAGTGTTTCGATGGGTCTTTGCTGATTTTAGTCATAAACATTGTTTTTCATTACAAGCTATTCCATTTATCAATATACAGCTAGTGAATATTTGTTGTTTACCGAAAATATAAGATACATCGATTTAAATTATGTACACAATGAATAATTTCTGTGAAGTTACTTTTATTTCCGAATTTACGAGTACAATATAGTAAAACAGAAAAAAGAGAAACGGTAAATATACAGGAATACATAAAGTTTCGTAAGTAATTGCAAGGGACCACACGTTACTTACATGCCACGAGTTTTCATAGCACTTAGCAATTTTTGAAACGAATATGTGAGATAAAAATCTACTGCATTTAAGCAAATTAAAATTATGTTATACACCTAACTATTTTATTTGCAACAGATTCACAAGTTTTGCATTTTTTATACCGTGCATCAATATTTTAATGTTTTTATTTAAATTCCTTGTATGTCACGTGTTTTGTTCATTCATTTGTTTAAATTGTGAAGCATGTGACTTTACTAAGAATACACGCATTTAACTAAAGACTAAAGTCGATAAAGTTTGAAACAAATAAACGATAGATACATCGAGGTTGTTTTGCTTGAGTGATTTACCTATACAAAGCTCGGGTCTCAACAATGTTTAAAACGAATTAATGCCAGCTTGAAATAGTTTAACGGGGGCGTGGCCTATTGGTTTGACGTATCTTACCACCATCTGAAATTAAACTTGATTGACCGCAAAGGAATCTATTTGACTGGTATTAAAAAAATTTGATATGGTTTAAAATGAATTAAAACTAATTTTTAATTTTTGTCAATCTTAATCAAATGATGATTAATCTTATTTAAATAGCGTTAATGCGTTTTTGTCCGTTCAAGTTAAATTCGGGTTACTAGTGTAACTATATACATATTTAAAGTAATTATTAATATAAAATGTGTTTTCAGCCGTGTATCACCTTCACTGGTGATCCTATGCATGGATATGTCGTAGAGTTTAACTTTTATATATAAATATATACCTCTAAGGCGAGACAAAAATTGAAACTAAACTTTTTTGCTTAACTCAATCAATGTGTGATAGTTTTAGAATCCACTTTTTATTGGATTAGTAAGAGTTGTCTTAATCCAAAAACAACTATGACAATATCAAGCCTTACTAATCAAAAGAAAATTTTAAAAAGAAAATTATTGTAAAGACTGAAGTGGCATTATAGTTGTCTTAAAAATGTAACAAGTATATAAATTGGCATTCTAATAGGTAACCGGTCCCATTACGTACGTACGCCGAGTTAGGTACGTATGTCATTTAATGGAAATCTCTATAAAGTAACTTTACATTTCTGTTGGATCTTGAAAAGGCATTTTTTTTTATATTATCAAGCTTTCAGCAATTAAGCGAATGGTGGTTTCATTTATAAATAAGAGTTGAAGTTTTTACTTTCTGTTGAAAATAGAAAATTAAATATGTCTTGTTAAATACAGGCATGGCAACTGACTGTAAATGGTGGGTGGGTATCCATGTCATATGTCAAAATCTATATCTCCTACGTCCTGACAAGTTCTGGATGATTAAAAACAGAAACATCTACATTTTATAAAAAAAAATATATAATTCCCCTTTTCTGAAATGAGGCAACAAACCCACCAAAAAATGACAGATTTCCAATCTAAAGGTCAAAATGGAGTTAGAATGAAAAACCACTGCAAAGAAAAATGCAATCCTGACAGATTTTACCTTTTCCCTCAGTCTCTAAATAAAGCTCAGATTATATTTTCGATTTTTTGTTATTAATTTTTCTCGATCTTATTACCTTTTAGTATTGCTATCTACGTACACATAGACATTACATGTTTTATGAATGAGAAACCTTTTTTTAAAGAGTACCTTGATATTTCCATTTGTAATAAACTTTGTCATGGGCATCATATGCCAGTGGCCTGAAGCTATTACATTTCAGTGTTCTACATTAGACCTCAGATGGAATCTTTATTTAACTATTGCATATATAAATATAAATAACACCCTTTTACAATGGAAAAAAAAATAGCTCACAGATATAACTGACAATGGGTCTTAACAGAAATTCTCTAAAAGTATTACTCTAAAAAAGAAGATATAAAACATGTAAATTTCAGACCCATATTCTTTATAAAATATTTTTTCATGTAGATCTATATAGAAAAAGTCTATTTCTGAATTATTGAATGCTGAATCTATATGCAGTTTTTATGTGTATTCAAGGATAATGCTTGATTCTTCTAAGAAAAAATATGCCTTGGAACAATGATTTCTATCAAAAGTATGACAAAATACAGGTAAAAATACAGGTAAAAATACAAACAGGGAAAATGCTGAAACACTTTTCCCCCTTTATTGCTGGAAATTTTTCACCTTAGCTTGTATTTTTTCTAATAATTTGCGGTACCAAATCCCCTCACTGTATGTAAATAATTTTTACCACATACTTTTTAAAAAAAAAAAATTTTAAAGCTAATTGTGTGTAGTACTAAAGTTCTAAAACAATGTTTAAAACTGAGAAAAAAAAACTTTTTTAATGTGACAATTGGCAATTTCCGAAGCAATATCCATTATTTCTAGATGATCATAAGAAGAAAAAATTGGGAATATCTCGTTTAAATAGTGATCTAACATAAGAAACATACATTCTGTTACACTTTCTTTTACTGTCTTAATAATTTTTTTTTTTGAAAATTTGTGTTTTTATATATGAAATGAATAGCAGAAAAATGAAGGTGACGAATACTTTTGGACATGTACTGTATATACATCTTCTCCATTATTATAAAGCGGAATTTAGCCTTCATAATATGATATGATACATTGAAAATGTTTGGTTATACCAATAATTTGTGTCACAGGGATAATGGCCACATCATCAACATCGTGATAATATCTTGTTAATTTTCGAATGACAACATGAGTGTTTCCGAAAAAAAAATTGTAATAAGCTAAAAGCATACTGTAAAGTATTCAAGAAGGCAAATAATACTAATAACTTTGTTATCAATAAAGAAAATACCTATAGGATAGGGTGGATAATGGTTGTTACCATTAAATTTAGTGAAGTTTAAAGATGTAAATCAAATTATTAAATATCGACATTTTTACAAATATTTTTCCAAATATCATATATTGACTGGGATCTTTTACGATAGCTGTGCCAAAATTGATTGCTTTACAAAAAAATATAAATAACAAAATAACAAAATAAGAATGAAAACAACATTATAAATTTGGTGCATAAGGATCGTTTTTCTTGATTTACCTAAATCAGGAACGTCATAACCACACATTTTAAAGCCAATGATGTATAAATACTTGATCAAGTATTTAACCAACAGGGGCTAAAACGTTTGGGAAATGTTTATAAGGTAAAATTTGTGAGAGGGAGAAACTCAGTTCCTTAATGAAATCTGAAAATAGTATATAAAAATCAGTATCCTATAATTCATAAATAAATTCATTAAATCATAAAGAATTTATTTACAAAATGTAAGATATATTCTTAAAGCTCTGCCATTGTTCCGAGTATCGTTCATTTCCATGGGATACATAATTTCTTGTAAACCAATTCTGTTAACTACAAAGTTGACCTTACATGGATTTGGTTTTTCTTTTTAGATCACTTTGATCCTCATATATTGAGGTATTTATATGCCCTTGCCTTTCTACGTTTTAGGTTTGAGCGTTACTGATGAAAGACGTTTAAGAAAAGCGCATCGGACCCATCAAACTATAAAGTGTTATATTCATTTGCTAGCACTGTTTACTCAGCGGATAAACTGTAAGTCATTGAGGGTATAATCACCACAATAATCAGTGATTAAGTATTATAGTTACAATAAATTAGCGTTGATTCTTGAAAAAGAAGCCATCAGCCCGGAGGGAAAATGTTTTTTTCTTTTATGAATTAACGTGTATCCATTGAGTCTGTAAATTAAGCTATGTATAAGATACAGAACACAGGTAAAAAAAACCAAGCTGATATCAACTGTTGTCGAATAGTATTTCTGCACGAGTAGTCAGGTCAAGTCCGAGCCGAGAGCCTTTACCTGACTTCAAGTGCAGAAAAACTATATGGCTGGTTGCTACCATCCCTTTTGTTTTGTTACTTTTGTTTTGTATCTGACTTGTACGACGTTTTTTAAAAAGTAATACATTTTGCATTTATAAGACGATTGCATAATTAATTGAACACAATAAAATGTGCATACCGGTTTATGGATAACGATGTATGGAGATATTTAGTCTTTAATAAATTAGGGATTTAGCGCTTCTCAGTTCTATTAGCTTTGTGCGTTTACTTAATACTTATTTCTTCAATACGTACCAGTGAAGTAGGAGTAATAGTCTAATAGTTTAGAAAAAGGTTAATGTCCTTTTTCGTAGCCATTTATGATTAAATGACAAAATAAATTGCAAAAAATGGGAAGGGGTCCGATAGTTTTGCCCTTCACTATTGCAAGTAAGTAATGTGGGCATGACCCCCTTTTCCGGATCCTACACCCCTGCATTAATATACACCACAAGAAAAAAATCATACTATACGTACAAACAAACATAAGCAAACAAAGAAATATCTTTTCCCGTCTCCCTCCCCATTTTGAAAGTGTGGTGGGCAATTGCCTCCTTCCCCGGCTCATACCTCCCCCCAGAAAAAAAACAACAAAAAAACACCGAATAACAAAGTAATTAACAAACATTTGAATAACATATTTAAGACATTCAAAAAAGTCATCGACGTCTGAAGATGATATAAGAAAGAGTAATCAGACAAACATAAATACAACATGTATGAATATGAAATCACTAAAATAAAGAACAAATTATATGAATATAAATAAAGCTGTTTATATAAATAAGATGTGGTATGAGTGCCAATGAGACAACTCTCCATCCTACTCACAATTTGTAAAAATGTTAACAATTATAGGTCAAAGTACGAACAGAATGCTATAAAGGGCCCCAAAATGACGAGGGGGAAAACAATTGTTTCTGTTTTTTTTATGGAGAATAAATATTATATAATGAAATATAATTGATTTTTTTCTAGTTTTGAATTGTTTGATCCACTTATTGACCAAATCAAATTTGTTATATATATAATTTCATGCAGTAATGTGGTATTCGACTAGACACAAGTGACACAACATTATTTTTATTTCCATCCCTAGATCAAGAAAAGGTGGTAGTTTATTTGAGGTTGAGACTGATTTTGTGCTATCACAATTCAACTGAAACAAGTTAATTGAACACGAAGAGAAAAGGGGAAATCCTCCGTATTGTTCGCAGTCATTGAAACTCATAGATCCTTCCTGAATATTGTTTTTGGGTGTTTTTGTTCTGTCAATAACCCAAAAGTAAGCCGTAACACCTGAATGTGCTTTTTTGTGACCGCGGCATAAAAAAAATACAAGCTAGAGATACAAAAATACCTCAATAAAACTAACAATAGCGTGTTCTATCCTAAATATGTACTTAATATTCCATATTCACAGAAAAAGCAGAATAATTTAGCAAATGTGAGGCCCCAGTGGCAAAAATACAGAAAAATGCCTACCCCCTGGGTCACAAAACAGATAATTTAACCTGTAAATGCTATGATTTTATCATTTTAAAGGTCTTTTGTATAGAAAAAAATAACTGTGCTTTGAAATTATGCAAAAAACAGATGTTAGCAGTCAGTTCTATAAAACTTTTAGTGAAGTCATACATTAGACTGGTAACTTCATACATACAACTTTTGAAAATATGGCTTTGTTTAAAAACTTCTAGTTCATATATTAGCTAAATTATGTTAGATATATGGTTAGAGATGATATTGTTGTGACAACATTTCTACACTGACCATTTGAGGTAGAAATTGTTAACTTTAATTGACAAATAGGCATACAGTAAGATGTGGACTGGAGACAAAGGCAGGATTGGATACGTTATATAATCTTGAATGTTGGAATGATTAACTACTAAACTTTACATTTATAGTATTCTGAAATGCTTTTAATTTGTTATAAGAATAGTTTCAAACAGGTTCTAGACATTTCATGTCAGAAAACATGCACATAGGGTAAGCTGACAATAATTAAAGTCTTGTATTTTATTCTTTAAAAAATTGAAACAGGGGTGGGGGTATAAAATGTACTGCAAAAAAAGTTAGAGTATATGCAGTGATTTCTTTAAGGCTATAATTCTGATAAGTATTGTTGTGAGAAAAAGTGTTTTTCGAGAGTTTTCTATTTGAATAAATGTTGCACTTTGTAAATACAGCTGTTTCACAAGCCACGCCTCTTTTGGGGAGATATATAGCTATGTTAATTTGTTAACGTACTGGTTCCAAGATATGATCTCTGTATTTCATCTCATAGAGACATAACTTGGAAATGTTACCAGTATAGAAAAACATGGTAGCGCCTAAAATTTAATTCTTAGGAGGTCCAAAAGTGGAGGTAGGGGTGGTATAGAATTTTAGTATATGTTTAAACTCTGAGAAGTTCAGGCAAATAAATGTTGAAAATATGCCGCACAGCCCTATATTTTGACCTTTGAATAAAATAGTAGTGCATATCAACTTTCCGTTCTGGGATATAATTTTTGAAAACTTGATAGTAAAAGTGGCACAGATTTAGCTGCAAAAGGAGTTCCTTAGTGAAATTACATTGTCTATATTTACAGAATTACAACCTATACTTGCAATTGTTAACCTTGAAACCATTCTAATCTTACAAAATTAAATAGCACGAAGACAACTTACGTCGGGGCAAGATCTAGATAAAAGTAAACATAATTAGCATGTATGTATTTTGTATGTTGATTACATTTTACGATTTATTTCATTATTTCATTTTTTGATTTGTTATTGCGAAGACCTACATGTAAATATGACACATCCATCGTTCAAGGTTATGTCATACTTTAAACGAAATGCCGACTCAAAAATGAAAATCATGTGAATAAAATTAAGGTATATTTGGTGGTACGAGTAACATGCTTAATTATCTCAAATTGAAACATCTGAGACACCAGAAAAAATGAAACAATCAACGGTTTCAGACCATGTCAACTAGACCAGATCAGGACGATTTTCAGTTGTTTCTCAATCTGAAGTTACACACTTTAGAGTAGATACGGTAGAATTGTCGTAACATAAAATTGTATATTTTTAGGGTGGTATAGATAAAATCTTTAAACATCAACTTAACTACAGGTTAACCGATTAATCGGTTGAAAGATTATCCGAGTAACCGGTTAGTCAAAACTGTTCGATTTTACAAAACTATTTTTTAGTAATAAAAATGAAACAAATATTACCTGAAAAAATAGGATATTGCCGAACAAACCAATACAATAATCGCTAATGAAAACGACATTATCCGCCATAGTTCCTGGTCCGTATAATGATCCAACTATAATAATAGAAACAAATCATAACTTGTTTGCAAATAAAATCAACTTCGATCGAACGCCGACACTTAAATGTACATACTTAATGTGGTATGGTTGTCTTCTGCCATCTTGGATTATAAAATAGTAGAACACAATAAGTCTAGATTTTAAATGTATGTAATTTTGTCATTATCATTAAAAACATGTTTACAACGGTACAATTTCTTTACTTGATTTCATTTCGGTTCGGTTACCCCATTTTGTCTTTTGATATTCTGAAAACAATTTATCCGAGATATCTTCTATAGTATTTAACAACTCTATCTATTAGCTATCCTTCTATTCACACACTGATACTTTTCATTGTGTAATCCATACAAAATGTGTCATTTTTCACAACTTGTAGCTTGAAAACGAGTTCGGTAACCTATTATTTTTATCATACTTTTGAACATATCACAATATATACTACGTTTAAATTTCTATCGTTTTTAGTTTATACTACTATACCACCTGAACCACTAAAAGACTGGCCTAAATTTAGGTGTCAGACGAGTAACCCTGCCTTAACATCTGCCTCTATAGTTTAAACAAGTTTAGCCCATAAAGAACACTTCAGCGAAATGTACTTGTTAAAAAACGTTCGTTCTCTATCCAATGTGTACTTTGTGCAAATAGGTTTCAATGTTGGTTGACAGTTACGTCCAATCAGAATAAAACAAGATTGGTTTTGTTGATGTTTTTTTGTAACAACTTGAATTTCTTTATCATTCATTGGGATGAAGAACACATATATTGACTGGTATAAGACATCTCAAAAGTTTTATTTCATTTCAAAAATTATCCGGATTTTCTTGGAACTGCCCATTCATGTGTTTTTTATATTATTGTTGATATAATACTTTTTTTGAATTTCTATCGTTATTAAACCTAAAAATACCTTTTATATCTTTTCCAACATATCATTTATTATAAAAGTCTGTCCTTTATTTGTAACACAGGTAAATTTAATAATTATATTTTCAATTGTTAACAGTGATAAAATTAATGTTTTAGACTCAGTCTGACATTGCTATTTTTTCATTTTAATTTACTCTTAAGTACAGCTCTTTGTAAGAACCAGGCAGAGTGCGATATATGAAGGTTTCAGATTTTATCTAAAATGGGCCTAGTGGAAGCAGTAAATGAATACTGCTCAAAAAATAATTTTGAGTGAGAAAATATGAGTGGTTGCCATGGTAACGAACACTCTATTTTTGGTTGTTCAGCGTAGTAAAGTCTTTCAAAAATCAGCTTCATCACCACAATTCAGAGTCCGATTATGAATAGAATCGTGCATTTTTCATTAATGTTCATATTTAACATTGATACAACTTGGTTTAAGCTTCATTTTAGTGAAGATTGCATGTCAACCAAATTTGTAATTTTTTTGAAAAATTTTGCCAAAAAATGCATATTTTCAATTTTTCTGAAATTGGGATTTTTGCGAAATTATCAAATTTTCTCTGGTGTTTTTCAGAAAAGTGCAAACGTGTACAGAATAGTTAGCACTGTAGTTATGAAGTTTGGATACTACTTTACCAAATTAAATAGAAAAATGTGTGGGATTTTCTTTAGTTTTATCACCATAGCAACCGATTTTTTCCTTGGAAATGGAGTTTTTATTTGCAGAATATTGCAGTTTAAGAGCTTAAATGTCCTGAATTGTTTCATAACCGATAAAAAAATAAATAAAAGCTAACGCAAACTTTAAATTACTATCGTTAAGTGTTATTGACTTCAATTGTTACCATGGAAACACATATTATCTATAGCAACATCCACTCAAAAACTGCATAAATAGAAATTTATGTAAAAAAATACATAAATAGAGGGTGTTTATTTTCAAATTGGAATATGACTTTATTCTTTGCTTCACTCACAGTCTTGTCTGGTTTTTTTCTTCTTCCGATGGTTCAATAAATGTAATATATGATGTAACATTGGGTTTGGGGGGTTTGGAAAAAAGGGGGTATGTTGATTTTTTAAAATGTTTCATACAAGTAGATACTTGAAAAGAAATTTGCGTTTGGTCGGACTTTGTTTCGAGTTCATCATCTGATAATCCATTTTTGAAAGTAATCAGATGATGAACTTCATGGGATTGCAATAGCCGGGCCAACCTGGCTTATGGTAAGGCATGATAGATATGGCCTTTAACAATTGTAAGAAAATTCTGAATTTCTTAGGGCACACACCCGTCTGAGATGTTATTCCACCAGCATAAATCACAAAATTGACCTGTAACATAATATTAAGCTTACAAACCAATAATAGAATCATTTGGCCAAAACATTTCTAAACTGAAACTGAAGTGTGATGGACGGACGGATAGACGGACAGGCAAATTGAATCAAATTTTAAGTTGGTGGTGACTTAAAAAATAATAATAGTCAATTGGTGATCGCTAACTTCAGAAGTGCAGTATAATGGAATCCTTTTAATATATAGCTATTAACATATCATTAATAGCTCCTTTGTTGTACTGCTATCCCGCAATTAGAATTCAGGATCCCCGAGATAGACAAATAGATACATCTGCTAACTTGGAATTGTGCTAATCCCGGTAAAATAATTATGCTATTACCGGCAAAATTATCAAATCAAAATTATTGTGCAAAATAATTGTATTAATTATGAATCATTCCTTACTATGCATCGCTCTACATATATCTCATAAGTTCATGATTCCGACAACATTATATCTTGTTTTGTGTGTGTGTGTTTGTTGGGGGTCAGCTGAAGCACACTTCTTATCCTTCTTCTGA
Source organism: Mytilus coruscus (assembly GCA_017311375.1). NCBI lineage: Eukaryota > Metazoa > Mollusca > Bivalvia > Mytilida > Mytilidae > Mytilus > Mytilus coruscus. Next base: position 128,208,586 of record CM029595.1, on the reverse strand, counting down.
AATCTCCTTCCTCTCCTTTAAGAAAGTAAACATGTAAAAATGTATCATTTCTTTAGGTTGAATCTTCAAAAATCGTTTTGCTATTCTCAACGTTTTTTTAACCTTTACATGAATAACGCCCTATTTTCTGTATCTGTCTCTGCAACCTTTATAAAAGACTGTCCGAGAATGTCTGCATGATCACAAGATTAATAACAGTAATAATTTGAAGACAAATTCACACGTGGTCTTATTCAATTAACCGCAACACTAGAAACAGCGCAGTACATACCAATCTTACTTTTCTTTGTAATTATCAATGCTTTCCAGTCCAAACAAGTTGTAATCATTAATGAATACAAGACTTTAGTGTCCAATGTGAAATAAAAGAACAAATTTCCAATGTCCCGCGAATTGCACACATTTGATCGATTCAAGGTACAAGGGCAAACACTAAAATAAACACTTTTATGGCCGCACCGGGGGGGGGGGGGGGGGGGGGGGGAGTAGGTTTAACCCATGTCTGTCAGTACATTAGTCGTCACAAAGTTGGTTTCCATTTTCTAATTTTAGTTTGCCTCAACCAAATCTTATGAAACATGTATACACAATGCTTATTACCACAAAACAGAGTTCAAGTTTGAATTTTGTTGGTGTCACTGTCAACTGTATAATTTGCCTTAAGGGAGCTACCATTTGATTTTTATGGGGGGCTAGGATGAAATTTGAAAAAAATAGGCAGGACAGGAGTTTTGAGTTAAAAAAAAGGCAGGATGAGATTATTTGCAAAAAAAAGGCAGGATGACAATTTATGTAAAAAAAAAGTCAGGATAAACTTAAAAAAAGGCAGGACCGAATAGAGTGAAAAATAAAAAGGCAGGACCGAATAGAGGGAAAAATAAAAAGGCAGGACAAAATTTTTCATCCTAGCCCCCCCATAAAAATCAAATGGTAGTTCCCTAAATGGCATGGTTAACTAAAAAAAATTCTCAAAGTGACCATTTGATCTTATGAGAACCTTTCTGGAGTCCTTTTTTTTTCTGTCATAAAAAAGAAGATGTGGTATAATTGTTAATGAGACAACTCTCTTCAAGAGACCAACATGACACAGAAATTAACAACTATAGGTGATCATACGGCCTTCAACAACGAGCTTATACCGCAGGCCCACTAGGCCACGATCGCACTACGATCTGTGAAAAAAATACAAATTTAGACGATCGTAGTGCGATCGTGTAGATCGCAGTAAGGTCGTAATACGGTCGTGGTGAGGTCTTCAAGATCGTGATGAGTGGGTCATCTTTGAACATGTTCAAAACAATCGTGGTGCGGTCGTGACGAAATCAGGTCGTAGTAGAAGCGTAGTGAGAGCGCAGTTAGGTCGTGGTAAGATCGCAAAGGTCGCTGTTACATCGTAGCGAGAGCGTAGCGAAAGCGGGATTCTATTCGGAGAGACTGCGCAACGATCTCACAGCGACGTTACTACGACCTCACTACGACCAGCACGTTCTCACCGCGACCCATCTACGCTTCCACTACGACTATACCACGTTTACACCAAGCTGTTCAAGACCATAGTACGATTCTAGCACGTTCATGCTGTCCTCATCACGCTCTTCTTACGACCCGACTACGTTCTTACTACGACCATCATGCTAATACACCTTATCGCTATTTGTCCGCCATTACTGGATATCACACAGGTTCCCGTAAAATTTTGACGTCATAAAACAAAAGATCTGACGCCACAAAGTGATTGTTGTATGCGTCAAAAGTTCAAGCGGCCGGGTCAGCCGGGATTAGCGATAAGGTGTATTGTCATTTTGACATGAAATATATAAAAGCCCTCCAGCTTTTGTTTGTCTGTATGTAATTTGGACCTCTTGTCTTTTTTCTCCAACGGCTCAACCCTGCTTGACACATCTCTGTCATCCCTGCTTTCGTTCACTAAAACATCGTCATTTGAGCTTGATGGACTAGCAATAGGTTGTATATAATTTGTCACAAATCATATGAGTTGGTTTATATGACAATAAAAAAAACTTGAAAAAAAAAAGAAAAAAGATTCAGGTTGCATTGGTCGGTGCGACATCTCTGCTAGATCAGGATTCGTTACTATCAGACCTCCCTCTGCCTCTACACCTACACCTACCACCACGCCCACGCGTTCTGGTAGATTTTGGTGGCATGACTGTGTTGTTTCCGAGAAATCTAAGTATTAATCAGAAATATAAGGAATGGAACAGTATTTATATGGAACACGATGTTGACGTTATTGCTGAGAACGTAGTAAGATCGCCGTATGAACGTAGTATAATCGTGGTAAGAACGGGCTATAATCGCAGTAGAAGCGTGGTAAGATCGTGTTGCAATCGGATAACTCGTGGTATGGTCGTAGTGAGAACGTGATGAGCGTAGTAAGATCATGATAATCGTAGAAAAAGCGTGGTGAGAACGTGGTATAATCGTAGCGGGATCGTTGTGGAAGCGTAATGAGGACGTACTATCATCGTGAAATCAACGAAAAATAATATTTTCATGCCACTCATACCGCGACCTCACCACGATCTGAATTTATTTTAGATCGCGGTGAGCGTGGTGCGATCGTGGTCTAGTGGGACTGGGGCTTAAGCCCATGCCACATAGTCAGCTGTAAAAGGTCCAGAAATGACAACGTAAAACAATTCAAACAAGAAAATCTAACGGCCGAACTTTGGTGTTGGGTTTATATATATTAACATAACCTCCCTTTAGTTTTTCATGAATTTGTTATATGACATTGAGAAGTTATTGAAATTTATTCTTTGAAAAAGCGACGGGCGTAACATGTGCTCATGGCGCAGCTGTTTATTTTTGTTTTATGGAATAACACCCCTTTCAAAGTCTAGGATCAGCCCCCAAAGGTATGAGTACATTTGAACTGTGCAGTAGTTAATGTACACCTTAGCATTGCATTACCCTGAGTAATAACAAAAAGATTTTACCTTTGTTATGTGTAAAGTGTTCTTAAAAGACCATGACTTTATATGTTTTGTTTTGGTCTGTCCGTCCATCTGTCTGTCCTTGTCACTTCAGTTTCAGTTTGGAAATGCTTAAACCAAATGTTTCTATTATTGGTTTGTAAGCTTATATTTATAAGTGAGATTTCAAGTTGAGTCTCTTGCTGTTTGAAATTTGTGAGAATTATTGCGCTAGAAAAATTAGAATTTTTCCAAAATTTTTTTAATTTCTTCCCATTTGTAAAGGACATATATTGTCAAAGCAATACTTTCAAAAATTATATGGACTTTGACGAAAGCTAGAATGTGCTATTGCAATCCCCATGAAGTCGATCATCTGTTAGTAACATTTCATGAATAATTATAGATTACCAGATTGAAACCAAATGTTGTGGGAAAAAGTAAAATAACAAATATACGGAACACTGAGAACAATTCTAAACAGAAAGTCTCTAAGCAAATGACAAAATCAAAAGCTCATGCAAACACATCAAACGAATGGATAAAAACTGTCATATATTACAGACTTGGTACAGGTATTTTCTTATGTAGAAAATGGTAGATGAAACCTGGTTTTATAGCTAAACCTCTCAATTTTCCTTAAAAGGATTTATGAAAGATTCAAACAAAAACTACCAAACCTCCACTCCTCCCCCAAAATGCCACAGTGTATATATTCAAATTTGTTGAGTCTTCTCAGGGAGCAAAGACAGGACTGAAAGTTAAATAGATTAAAGCATGCAGTTATATTCCCATTAGGGGGCCTCGGTGGCCGAGTGGTCTAAGTAGTTACTTACTACTGTAATCACTAGCCAGTCAACACTGAGGTTGTGAGTTCGAACCCCGCTCGTGCGGGTGCACTCGACTCCAGTCTTAATTGACTAGGATTGTCAGTTTTCCTATCGAAGGTCGGTGGTTTTCTCCGGGCACTCCGGCTTCCTCCACCAATAAAAACTGACCGCCACGAAATAGCCCAAAAGTGGTGCTTAAAAGTGGCGTAAAAACACCAAAAATCAAATCAAATCAAATATATTCCCATTAGAAAAATGAAAATTATTAGCTTTATTATATGTATTGGTAAAAATTATATTATATATATTTTGATTGGATGTTGTTATGGGTGATATTTGTTACCATGACAACTGTTGTAATAATACTTAACCGTTGTAGTTTAGATTTAGAGTGTATATATGCTTTTATGTATTTTCATAAAGGTTTGGAAACAACTGAGAACATTGAATTCCTATACTGCAGAATTCAACAAATAAAACTCTATTTCAAGGGACAAATACATTAATATGGTGATCAAATTCAAGAGAGCCCCACGCAATATTCTATTTATTTTGGTCAAGTAGTATTCAAACTTTGTTACTACAATACTAGCTATGCTTTACTTATTTGCACTTTTCAATTAAAAAAACACATGAGAAAATTTGATAATTTCACAAAACTCCATGATTCAGAAAAAAAGAAAATATTTTTTTTTTTTGTATATTTTAACAAAAAATCTAAAAGTCGGGTTGAACTGCAATCTTAAGGAAGTTCGCTTCTCAGTTTCAAATTAATTAACTTTTCAAAACACTAGTTAATATCGATAGGAGATCAATAAAGGAATCAAAAGAGTAAAAAAAAAATATACAGGTCAATGTGCTTGTTTTCGATATATTACCCATTGAAATTTTATGGGGAAAATATTCTCTTGACTTTTCATAGCTTTATCATTGACAAGTTTACATTCTCAAAACTATTAAAGAATAATCGAAATTTTATAAGACTTTTACAGATGGCTTATCATTACACATGTAAAAGATTTATAAAAAGAAAATGGGGTCAATGGCCATTTTTAAAGGCATTCAAATGAATAAAACCAGAGGTTTCGAAAATCTGACAAAATCCCAAAACATGACAAGCGAACTACCTTAACTAAGCTCTGAAGCTAAAACCAAGTTATATCGATGTTATATATGAAATTTCTGAAAAAATTTGATTCTTTATATTATCAGGCTCTCCGACCAAACGTTTTCTTTTCAAGAATCTACATGTATGATATTTAAAAAAATAGACCTACCCCCTTTTCCCCACCTTCCAACCCCAATGTTACATTATATATTACATTTGTTGAACCTTATGAAAAGAACAGACAAGACTGTGAGTAAGCAAAGCATGCAGTCGTATTACAATTTTAATATATACACCTTCTATTTATGTATTTTTTTACATAAATTTCTATTTATGCAGTTTTTGAATGGATGTTGCTATGGATAATATGTGTTTCTGTGGTAACTATTGAAGTCAGCAACTCTTAACAATGGTGATTTAGAGTTAGCGTTAGCTTTTATGCATTTTCTTATCGGTTATGAAACAATTCAGGACATTTAAGCTCTTAAACTGCAATATTCTGCAAATAATAAATCCATTTCCAAGGAAAAAATCAGTTGCTATGGTGATAAAACTAAAAAAAGTCCCACACATTTTTCTATTTAATTTGGTAAAGTAGTATCCAAACTTCATAACTACAGTGCTAACTATTCTGTACACATTTGCACTTTTCTGAAAAACACCAGAGAAAATTTGATAATTTCGCAAAAATCCCAATTTCAGAAAAGTTATAAATATGCATTTTTTGGCAAAATTTTTCAACAAATTTACGAATTTGGTTGACATGCAATCTTCACTAAAATGAAGCTTAAACCAAGTTGTACCGATGTTACATATGAACATTTATGAAAAACTCATGATTCTATTCATAATCAGGCTCTGAATTGTGGTGATTTAGCTGATTTTTAAAAGATTTTACCACGCTTAACAACCAAAAAATAGAGTGTTCGTTACCATGGCAACCACTCATATTTTCCCACTAAAAATTATTTTTTGAGCAGTATTCACTTACTGCTTCTACTAGGCCAATTATAGATAAAATCTGAATACCCTCATATATCACATGTATATGGCACTCTGCCTGGTTCTTATAAAGAGCTGTACTTAACATTTCTAGAAAGACTTTTTACCTCATTCCAAATATACACATTCAATAAATGTACAACACAGCCATATTACCAGGTATGAATAAAGCAGTTTAGGTATAATGAAATTATCACACCCCTGCAATCATGTCCATGGCGTTAAAGCACTAAATCCCTGGGATGTGTTTTAGTTGATTTTAGTCTCTGATGCATGATTTTTTATTATTAATTGTTTTTGACTTTTAACTAGCTTTCAGTAATTGTACTCTAAAATCGTACTTTCGTGTTAATTGGACCTGTTGACACAATTTGTAATGCATTTTTGTTATTCAATGTTTACCTATTTCGTGTTATATCTCGTCTTACTATTTTTAATACATACCATCTTTGATAGGTATTTAGTATGACGATGCATTTTCACTTCTGTATTCGTACTATGAACAATGAATTTATTTATTTTGTAAAAAATATTTCCGTACTCCATGTACTCCTTACAAGAAAATTATTATAATTACCTGTGTACGTTATTTTATTTAACACCATTTTGTCCAAGGTTATAGTTGTCTTTCTGATATTGTTTTACATATCCCTCCTTTTTTTTTTTATTAATATTGTATTTACATTGTGTCAAATTTATTCGTTCAGTGTTTGTTTACTTGTTTTTGTTATTATGTCTTTTGATTGAGTTAAGCCATATTTCAATTGATATTTTATAGTGTGTCTTTCTATGTTGTAATGTTACACTACTATTTCAGGTTAGGGTGAAGGTTGGCCCTGTTAAAACCTTTAAACCCGCTGCATTTGTTTGCACCTGTATATCACAAGAAATAAAATAGGACCCAATGTTCAATGATTTCAGCCTTAATATCCTTAAATAAAAATTCAAAATCAAAAATTATGAAATTAAGTTAAACGGATAAAAATTTTATGTCTTTTATTTGATATGTTAATTTCACTAACATTTCAAAAATATTTAAAAGGCTTTTAATTAGAAATTTTGAATCCAAAGTGTGTTTTCACAGGGTAATAGCTATGCGGTTGTGTATGTGATTTAAGATTTTATTGAATAATTTATATTACGTTTGAATTGTACAAATTATTTAAAAAAGGTAAGCCTTCTAAATGAAGTTTGATGTTTACCTTATGCCAAAAAGTAAAATCCTTTTTCATATTTTTAAAATTTACCGTTATGTGAAATTTCGACTTAAATTCAAAACTTTTCAAAATCCTTAACTGAATTATTAATAAATTTATTATTGGTATAAGTTTTGTTGTATATTAAAAATAACATAATTTTAAAAAGCCATTTTCTGTCACCTTGTTTAACCTTCACAAGGTAGTTCCAAGTTTCCAACTAACTTATTTAAACGATGCAAATTGTTTGAGTAAAATTTTTAAAAGTTAAAGGATTTGAATTGTAATAGGAATTCGTTAAATTATAAAACGGAAAAATGAAATAAATTAAATTGGCATAAGAAACGCAACTAGAATTCATTTGATGTTATGACAATTTAACCAAATTACAACGTTAAATAATTTTTAAAAGTACAAACCGAATCCTTAATTTTTTTAAATTTTTTAAAACTGCCAAATTTAAAAAACTACAATATAAATACACTTGGATGCGTTACATACTTCACGTTTAACAATCCATGTTTAGAAAGGACGATTTTATTTATTTATTTTTTGTTATATTTTTTATTTAGTTATATTTAAATTTTGTTTGAATAAGGAATAATTATATTCAATTTTAAGATCTAACAATAAAACCTTTAGTTTGAGCTTATTAATTTTTTAGTTTTATGGAAATTTAAAAGACTCTCTTTTAAATGTTAATTTCAAATTTAAAAGACTAATATTTCGTTTAATCTTTTAATGTCAAATTTGATTTTTGAAATTTTTTAATAGTTTTGTTTTAAATAAAATAAATGGCTTAACATGAACTGATTTACTGTATCTTTTTTAAAGTTATTTTTTATTTTTATTTTTCAAAATCTATTTGTGTTTATCTTATAATTTTTGAAATTATAATTACTTAAATAATTATTAATCCCTTTACAGATATAATAATTACAAGCAACCAATAACAAACAATATTTATTATAAATAATGATACCTTTTGATTAACATTAACAAGTATTTTGGAAATTAATCAGTTAAATCACAGAAAAGGGATATTAATATACAGGGTTAAATGTTAATAAACTAAACGTAGTTTACTTACATAAAATATATAAAATGATTCAATTAACATCTAATTAATTGCCAAAAACTTCAAAAATTTTGATCAATTTAAGTTATTCAAACTAGAAACAATATACAATTGAACTCATTATATTATTTAATTATTAGTTTTATTATACATTAGATATTTTAATTGTTTAAAATGGATTACAATTATAAAGTTTTATGGAATTGTTTAAAGCTTGATAGAAAATTTTGTTTGGTTTTCCAAATTATTGATTAATCATGTTAAGATTGTTAGTGATTAATTCTTGAAGAAATTTTTCAGCTCTGTTAAAGATCCTGTTTAACAAACAAAATTTAAAGCTGTATTAAATTTAAGTAAAATTTCCTTAAAATAGTAAACTTTTAAATACAAACAACGATTACAAGTGCAATAAATTTTAATTATATTTTTAAGATTTACAAAATTATCTATAAATTAAAAAATTTTATTCAAACAAAATTGAACATCACTTAGTAAAATAAGCGGAAATTTTTGAAACTCAGCCTTCTTTGAATTTTGTATTAACAAAAAAAAAATCAAAATTTGTAACTTCATGCTTTTCTTTTCATTTTGTTTTTTTATTAATTTGGAAGTTTATAAAATAAGTTTTAAAATGATTTGCTTTAATTTAAGAAACATTTTGGTTTCCTTAATTCTTTAAGGTTTAGGTTTCAGTTATTTGTTAATTAACTTTGTGTCAACTTCTGATGTCTTCTATTTAATTAAAGTTTTACTAATTTCATTGTTTAATGAAGTTTTTATTTTTATTTTTTGACATTTAAAAATTTTTATTATCTAACAAATTTTTCTAAAAGTTATTTTTCAAAATTTAATTAATACTGTTAAGTATTCCAACGAGCAAAATTATTTAAATCCAAACATTAATTTATTAATAAATAAGAGTTAAAAATTTAAAACTTAATTAAAATTAGCAAAACTGAAAATCTTAGGTTTTTTAAGCAACTTTTGTTTAAAACAATGTTAAAAAAATTTTTAAAATTTTTAAACACACAAGAAAATTTTTAAATAGTGAAAGGTAAAAATTGGTCTTAATTTTACACGTTAAGCAATTTCATAAGTATGCTTTTAATTGTAAGATTTTGTTAAATTTTAAAAATCATTATTTGACAAAATTTTGGTAAATAATTTTTATCAAAAGCACGTTAAAATAAGGGTTCCAAAAACCAAATAAACAAAAAAATTTTGTATAATTAGACTTAAATTTTCAAATTTGATTTGCAATAGTTCCTTAATGAATTGAAAATTAAAACCAAATTTTAAATTATGGCTTTTGTTAAATTTATTGAGCATTTCAAAATTCAACTTTTAGTGTCCTTTTAACCAATTCCAAGGAATTTCAAAGTTAAAACACAAAATCCTTATTATTAGGTAAATTTTTGAAATCGTTCGAAAATATAGATGCTAGAAAAAATTTAAAAAAACTTTTAAAATGGTAAAATTCACAAATACTCAACAGCTCAGTGAACAAAATTTGATCAAGTATAAATTAACAAAAAAAATTGCCAAAATATTTAAAATAATTTAACTAAAATAATTACTTAACCACAAAACATTCAACAAAAACAAACTGACAAACAGAAAATTTTAAAAATATCTTGTTATTTAAATTCCATAAATAATACAAAAACATAACTTAAAATTAATTTTCAAAGCAGGCTGACAAATGGACCAACTTAATAATAGTCTTAAAAACACATTTTAAAAACTTAAAACTAGAAAAAATGCAATAAAATTAAACAAAAACTAACAAAATCAAAAAAATTTAACGATAAAAACGACAAATTCTTTATTATTATTCTATATTAAAATTATTCACTTTTGAAAACTAAATCTTAAAAGAAATAAAACTAAATACAAACAAATTCTTTTAATTGTCACTTAAAATATCGTACAAAAATATGAATTAAAATTAAAAATTAGATCAAAATAAAACACCATTGTATGAAGAATTTAATCAAAACGACCTAAAAACTTAAAAAACGACAACTTTACGAATTCACCAAAACAGCAATTAAAAGGTTAAATAAAATCTGAGCTTTCATTCGAATCAAATTTATAATTTAAATGTTTAATTCTCGTAAATCTCTTTTGAACATACCCAAGTGAAAACAATTGAAGAATTGTATGAACAAAACTGGAACGAAGATGTGTACCTGACAGGATAAACGTCTTTTGCTTTGCGTGCATCACCCACCTGTTTAATTCAGACTGAGTCGTGATAGGCAATATAATACAATCAGCTTGTTTATTACTGAACAAGAAGTATATGAAAAAAGTATAAAAAAATTAACAGAGTTCCAATGTTCCCCGCGTTGCACATATTTTATATTTCCAAGGGGCATAACTCTTTTATAAAAAGTCGATCGTCCACCATTATAGAACTTGTCCGAGATATTGCTGATATTAACCAATAGTATAAATTTTATGAAAATCTGGCAAGAATTGTACCCGTGAGAGCGCTTACGAGGCCATTTTCTATAAATTTAATATTTCAAATGTGCATAACTCTTTTTAAAAAAGTCGATCGGCCACCATTATAGAACTTGTCCGAGATATTGCTGATATTAACCTATAGTATAAGTTTTACAAAAATCTGGCAAGATTTTTTCGTGTGAGAGCGCTAACAAGACCGGACGGACGGACGGAAGCCCGGTATTTCTATTTCCCCGCAACGCGTTACGCGGGGGACAAAAATAACCAAAATACCGAACTCCAACGGAAAGTCCTTTATAAAATGTCAAAATCAAAAGCTAAACACATCAAACGAATGGAAAACAACTGTCATATTCCTAACTTGGTACAGGCATTTCCTAATGTAGAAAACCTTATAGCTAGCTAAACCTCTCACCTGTATGACAGTCGCATAGAATTCCATTATATTGGTAACAATGTGTGAGGAAAATAAACGGACATAATAGGAAAAAATGTCAAAAATTGAGGTACAGTCGACAGTGTAACATAATCTTAATCACTATAAAAACAAATAACTATTTCAACAAAGAAAAACAAGATGGCATAAAGACACTCTATAGACAAAGTACATCAGCAAAAATGAAAGACAAGAATAAAAAAATTGACCATAGCATAATAACACATCGCGGGATGTGTAAGTACTGAGCCACGCCAAAAGTATATTACCAAAAACGGACTAAATAGTAAGGTTTTGGTATCTTCCTGTTATCATCTTACTGTTTTAGAAAATGTACGAGACGTTTTATGACATGACCTTGGCTCATCAACATTCTGCTAAGACACTAGTTTCATATTCTTAACATTACTAAGCTTGTAGGACCATACATTCGTCCTAGTATATTCCTAAAAGCTATTTTCCATTTATAAGTTTTGACTTTGTTTTGCATAATGTTCGTTTATATTAAGTACGAGAAATTGTATGTTTGGTAATCTTCTGAGTGATTAACATGACTGAGTGAAAATCGTAGCAATCGCATGCAAAGATTCTGCATGGATAGTATTTTTTTTTTCAGAATACTATCAGCGGTGACGTTCTCCAGGGATCTAATTTTAGTGTTCAATTCTTTATTCAAAAGACCATGTTGAAGATATCTATTCCAAATCATGAAAAATACATCGAATGTTAAAATACGGTTTGCAAATCTTTAGAACACTGTTGTGTACAATTTTTTTTAACTATTAATAGAATTTGAATGTACTGTCAGACAAAATACCTTACCATTAAAGGGGCATTAAAAAAATAAAATATGATATAACCCATTTAATAGCTAGAGATTGGTTACGTATGTATAAGTCGTGTTCAGTCATTAAAAGGAAATGAATGTCAACATTCAATTTGCCACAAAAAAATCATTCTTGTACAGGTTAAATCTATTATTAATTTATTTTTTTAACCTATAAGTGTATATAATCAGGCGCTTCAGATGAGTGGGCTTCTCTTGCTCCAGTAAGTTCTGTTTCACGACAAACAAATATAAAGTGTGAATCCAGTTAGTTCATTTTTACTGCCGTACGCGAGTATTACTTTTGTAGAATAAATGATGATGGGAAAAACTGCGTTTGTTTACTTTTTGAAAATACAAAATAATTGATTTGAATGTATGTTTAAACACAATTTCATTAGAATATAACTTTTTAATGTATAGTAACAGGATTAAAGTCCATAAAAGTGTAATTAAAGCAGCTGAATCCATAATATTAATTACTGAATGCGATTCATTTTAACTATACATGCGATGGTGAGATCATTTCTGATGTGGAATTTTTGGAGGTGCGATGAGTTTTTATTGATGTTTTATGTGATAAATCGACATGCAACAACTGAAAATAGTCATTAAAATGACATTAATATTGATAACATTTAAAATTTGAAATGCAAGCTAGTCGTGTATGTTTACTTAAATATACACGGGTATAACCAGCGTATTGTTGATTCCGGACGTTGTGCGTTGTGTATTGTTCGTCGATTTTTTTTCTGTACGTTAGTTGCGCGTTTTCGTCATAGTTCTGTTCCGTTCATTAGTAAAATATCGTGAACATAATTTGCTGTTTCTATTGAAATACCTATCTCTTATATTGGTTAGCAAGCATTTGCAACTACTAAAACTATTTGACATTTCTAACATTTCATATTGAAGATTAAAACACCTGAATTTTGTATTTGTTTGACGTGAAACAGAACTTACTGGAACAAGAGAAGCCCACTCATCGGAAGCGCCTGATTGCAATCCAGTGTCTTAGAAATCCAGTATTTTGATCTTGAGGTCAAAGGTTAAACTCACACGAAGACCAGGGTGGTATGTGTCACATCGTCTTAAGGCGATACACGTTCATGTCATGCATATTCAAATATTTTCGGTGAGTTTGCTATTAGTGTGACATGGATCCGAAAATATACTGGAGTAAAACATCCATGAATAGAACGTATTTGTATGGCGAATTTTCCTTGAAAGGTTTAGTACTCGTTTAAAAAAGCTTTGAAAATTTGTCACGCCGTTTCATACATATTTCTACCATATTGAAAGGCTTTCGCATAACAAACAGTACAATGATTTACAAAGTGAGCAAACGAACTACAAAGAGAATGAATCGTACAGTGCCGAAATTCTGATGTCAGTTTTTGAAATAAACGTCTGCAAATAAAATAAAACAACGGGTTTCTCATTCGCATTATGTATTTTAAACAACAGCAAAATCTCAAAATACACAGTCGCATTTAGTGTTAGAGCCAACCAACTATGCTTTAATTCGTAGCTTAATCAAGTTTAAGTTACTCAGAGTGTTTGTTTCGCAATGTTTACAAGTAATTCACAGACCTGTCTATTTAAAATAGTCACAGGGTGTTCATGTAGTTAGAATAATATACAATGCGTTCAGGAGCAGTAAACTTTGAATACTTAACTGAACAGTACGTCAACAAGTCTTTAGTGAAAATATTAGGACGGTCTATCTACCAACCTCGCTTCGAGATGCAGCAATTAACGTTCAGAATAGAATCACAACTGTACGGCAGTTATACCCCGTTGCAAGGAACCATTAAAACATGTAACAATTACGTATTTGCTTATTTGTAACAACAATTTGTAAGAAATCCAAACATAAAATATAAATCAATTGCTTTAAAAAAGCAGTTGTAAACGGTCTTTCCCCCTTTGAAACATGATTGATTGATATATGTTTGTTTGTTTGTTTGTTTGTTTACTGAAGGGTCCGTATTATTGTGTTGCCAACGGTTAAGTTTTTATATTTAGTTAGGAAAGTTTTTATTCTATTTCAGGTCCCGCGCGCGTCTCTCGCGCCAGATTGAGACGTCACGTGACGAGGGTTTATAATAGCGAAAACATTTTTATTTCTTTTTAGGTGGAGACGTTGGACAGACAACATGTATAGCGACGGAATACACACAATGTATTTCTTTTGTCATTGTAGGTAATTGATGTTTTGATCATAGTTCACGAGCAGTGCATGCTTTGGATTTAATTGATCATGTGTACATTTAAAACACGTTTATCGATTATTTTCATACAACGTACATTTTTCAGCACCAGTTTGTAACACAGATTTGTATTTTAATTTTGGACCAGACATTTTTTTGTAGGATTTCACGGAAATTTACGGAGCTAGCAAGCGATTTTTACGGCATCGCAATTTCTTTTCTCTACGAAAATTCTTGGTAGGTAGCTGCACAACGTTGTTATATGAAGATGCAATGCATGTATACCCTGCTGACTGCAAATTTTGAGATCGATCGGACATGTAGTTTCAGAGAAGATCACATAACATTCATGTGGATTTTTTTTTCAGAAGAGATGTAATTACAATATTAAAAACCAATTGTTCAGAGAACAATTGAAGGTCTTTCCACCCGATACAATATATTTTGATGTTAAAAACAAAAAAACTCGGTTAGAAATGTAATTTTCAATGCCAAATGATAGCTTATTGTATGTTGAATTTATAAATACATGGTTTCTACACATTTTTGTTTGAAATAAGGGAGATAAGTTGTTACTTCCGGTTTGAAAAATGTCAAATTCGGTCTCATCTGATAGTTTACTTGACACTGATTCCAAAAATATATGGTTTTATGTACTTTTACATTAAATGAGTACAAAAAATGGCTACTTCCGGTTTACAAAAGGTCATTTCCAGTTGAATTCTTCAAGGTCATATGACTTGCAACTTAATGCACAAAGTCCCATAAAGTTTATTATGTATAAATTAAAAGTTAAAGCAAAGGTCAAAATCTAGAAGGTCAAATCAAACTTTGACTTTGACCCCAATTTCAAGGTCATGAAACAAGGGTCTCAAATCAAAAGACTCTAGGCCTCTACTATATATTGTTAATGAGTTATATTATCATACTACTAATATTAGATATAAAAGGGGCGTAAACTCCCATTAAATATCTACCTACCCTTTCAACTAAAATTTATGTGTTACGACATGTCCCAACTAGCAGTTCTTTAAAAATATTTTGTCGATATCTTACAAGGTTTCTAAAAATTAGTGATAACAAGCCAAAATCAAAAAATTTTAACATGACCTTGACCTTTGACCTTGGCCTTATTTTCATTTTTATGGACCAAGGACCTCAAATCAAAAGACCCTAGGCCTCTATCACTTATGGTTTTCCAGTTACATATATATTTCACTTATATCAACTACAACAGGAGAAATAACTCTCATATGGAATCTCTATACAGCTTCGGTCAAAATTAAACGAAACATCCTGAGGATATAACGAGCAATTTGGAAAAATAAATGTCGGTTTCTTGTACGGTTGCGAAGTTTTAGAAATAACAAGAAAAACAGTGTTCGGGGAGATAACTCTTATATGGAAAAGTGTGTCAGTTTCAAAAGCGTAATAACTGTTTGATATCATATTCCAAATATCTAAGCAACATCTTGCGAAACAACAAAACAGCGAAGGAAAAAAAATTAGGCGGAAGAAAAAAAAAATAATAATCAGAACAAAAGCAATAGGTCTTTCCACGGAAAAGTGGAAAGACCTAATAAAGGTGACTTTATTGTTGCTCGAACTTTCTTTACTGTATAAGATGTATACACAATGGCCTGTGAAAAATCAGTTATCCAGTCATCCAAGCGTCAAATGTAAGGCAATATTGTTTGTGCAAGATGAAAACGTTACCACTCCCTCAACCGTGAAATGAAGATCGTTTTGTGAACGCTCTCTATTATCTACGATGCATCCATTAATGACGTTTCATTAGTATGTGATGTAAATTTAGACCAAAACCGAAACCTTTACTTTTTCGGTGACTTGGGTTGGAACCATAACTTCAAAATAATTATGGATTCCATTGAGGACTACGCTAGATCATGGGCTAAACGAGAAGAAGTTGAACTGGACACTTTGTCAGAATGGGTCAAAACAATCAGGTCTCTGATAAAACGTCGCATTCATAAGTTGAAAAACTGTGTGAATGATCGATCAAATTCCGTTTTCAGAGACAAAGAGGCTGTGATATACATTTCCCAACTCATTCGGTATTCAAGAGCTTGCAGCTGCTACTCAGACTTTGTAAAACGTCACCAGTGTCTGAGCAGAAAGTTGATGAACCAGGGGTATGTCAAAGAACATCACGTCCTTTTTCTAAAAAAAAATTCATCGGAAGATACCAATACCTTGTTAATAAATATTCCGTATCAACTTCACAAATAATACGCGATGGTCTTGAAGTATAGATTCTAGGTACTGACGTTGTTTATCATCTTAATAACGTGTTATAGTATTCTTTTATTTGTATTTGTGAATTATTACTTTTACTGTTTAGTCTATTTTTAGTCGGTACTTATACATCCCGTCATTGTGTTATTGTGCTATGGTAAATTTTTGTATTCTTGTCTTTCGTTTTTGCTAATGTGCTTTCTCTGTATGCCTTTTTGTTTTTCTTTGATGACCTATTTGTTTGTTTATATTGTGATTAGGATTATAACACAATGTTGACTGCAATGTTGACTGCTGTACCCCTATTTTTGACACTTTTACCTATTATGTCTGTTTGTTTTGTACACACATCGTTGTCAATATAATGGAATTTTATACTGTCATACAAGTGAGAGGTTTAGCTTGCTATAAAACCAGGTTTAATCCACCATTTTCTACATAAGAAAATGCCTGTACCAAGTCAGGAAAATGACAGTTGTTATCCATTCGTTTGATGTGTTTTTGCTTTTGATTTTGCCATTTGCTTAGGGACTTTCCGTTTTGAATTTTTTCGGAGTTCGGTATTTTTGTTATTTTACTTTTAACTGTCCAAGATATGTGTATTCAATGATGGCGTGTAATAGAATTAAATTTGATAAATTTTATCCTACATATAGATCTGGACAAATTATTAGAGAAAATAGAATACTAGAGTACTCTCAGATCTGCACTTAGTGTCTTTTTGCTGTTGGGATGTACAAGTACCCGGCCACGTCCACTCTGTGTTTTTGTTAGATGTATTTCTATTTGTATCCATTTTAAGAGTTAAGCCTTTTTCAACTGATTTTTATAGTTCGTTCTTATGTTGTACTGTTACACCACTGTCCCAGGTTAGGGGGAGGGTTGGGATCCCGCTAACATGTTTAACCCCGCCACATTCCGTATGTATGTGCCTGTCCCAAGTCAGGAGCCTGTAATTCAGTGGTTGTTGTTTGTTGCTGTGTTACATATTTGTTTTTCGTTCATTTTTTTGTACATTAATTAGGCCGTTAATTTTCTCCTTTGAATTGTTTTACATCTGTCATATCGGGGCCTTTTATAGCTTACTATGCGGTACGGGCTTTGCTCATTGTTGAAGGCCATGCGGTGATCTATAGTTGTTAATTTCTGTGTCATTTGGTCTCTTGTGAAGAGTTGTCTCATTGGCAATCATACCACATCTTCTTTTTTATATTTACTGTAGTGTATGCCCTTATATTTTTACAGTTAGGGTTTTTTGCTAACATATTCCATTATATTAATGTTCTATTTCTTTTACTGTATTTTATCCTGTCCCCTTCTATGGTTTTACTATGAGTCTGTATTTGCCTTTTATTAGGTCCGGGACACAGTTATCGTCCTTTGACTTTCGTTGTCGAATAGAGTCCTAATACGGACATTGTTTAACTTACGCACATTTTGTTCATACACCTTCCAAATTAATTTTCTTATATTTTATGCATAAAATAGTAATATGGAGGTGAAATTACATGTATAAACAGTTTAGAATAATGTTTACATGTAGGTATATTAGTGATCTGGTCCAATTTGAAAAGTTCAAAAATTAGTATGTCTAGATCAGAAGCTGTCAAACTATATTATACACCCATTCTACATAAATTTGTCATTAATTTGAGTGACAGTTTATATACTTTTCTATAATTTTGATATAATGTGTCCCAATATTTATACACTACACTGTAAAAATATAATTTTCTTTTCCGTCTTAGATAAATTCACTACGATATAACTGTTTTCTCGGACCTATGTTTGTTATATGTTTGTCTTGTTTTAATAACGTCATTCTGTCGGGCTGTTCAATATAGTTTTTATAAGAATTCTTCGGCTGTTTTATAAATTGTTTATATATACCGTTATTGTAATTCTTATTCAATGTTATGACTTTCGGCCTCATTACCCTTAATTGATCATGATTTTACGAAATGGCAAGAAAACAATATACACCAATCCTTCAAGGATATTCACGTGCTAAAAAAACCTCATTCCCAATATAAATTCAACCGCCATCAATCGAAATTCCCCTTCTAAATTCAGCACTTTTTATAATTGTGTCAAAGGTGGCAATGCTGCTGCAGCCAGAATATTAAATAAAAAATGCACGTGGATATCAACAAATACTCCCGTGCAATGCCAGAAAATGACAAACCTGATCAAGATTATCTTTTGATAATACTGTTAGGTCAACAGTGAACGGGAGAGCTTTTTCGCTTTCCTTTTCCTGTGACATTACATGAAAAACTCAAAGCCTCATTTATCTGGTTACTTGAACAAAGCCAAAGTGTGGTATACAATATGTAAGACAAACAGGACGGGAGTTTTTTAAACGAACACAGAAACATCTATACCGCTTCCGAAAACCTAAGAAATTCAAAAGCATAATTTACCTACATTTAGGTAAAACAATCGCAATATTAAATTTATAAGATTCCAACCACTCGAAACGATACAGAAACAAGGGCAATCGCATAAACAATTTGAAGATTCCCCTAAAATTATCGAACTGTCTTGGATTAAACGACTTCAGACAGCTTATCCCCTGGGTCTAACTGACAATGTACTTGGACAAGGGAACATATCTAAAACTTCTTCTATTGATATCATGAATATTGTTGATAAAAGACAACGTAACAATAGGTCTCATGGCAAACGTATCAATCGAAATCAACGAATTAAACATCGTATAAATTATACACTTGATAATGTCCTATCTATATTTAAATACAATGGTAGGCATCAATTATTATGTAAACTGGGTCAATTACCAATTAGTAAATTACATGATATTTTCAAGGAGTGTGACACAATCTCTTTCTTCAGTCCACTCTATGAATATTCGCGTATAATTACAGCTTTTTGCCACCATTGGCTGTTCCCGCGTATCGGTAAACCTGAAGATCATAACGGCACTATCTGAAAATTAAATATATTAACAGAGGTATTGATTGTATCAACTTATCGAGTATATTTAATGACTCTACCATTCAAAACTTTATACCTCCCTATTTTGATAACACAGAACCACCTATTATTTCGTACACATACAAAAAACCCAGCAGGAGTTTAATTTTTAATTATACGTCAGTAACATCAGACGTCAATGTAGAAAATAATACTCCTTTAACTTGAAACTGTGAATCGTCGAAGTTTAGATATGATCCATATGGCCATGCTATTACGGGGGACCTCAATATCGTCCAAGACGGAGAGGTTAAAAATATCGTCCTCCATCTAAAATAGATTGGAAACAGTGTCGTCAGGTCACAAAAGACGTTCTTTCCTCGTTTTGTAAAAATTGGTGTAAACGGGGAAAATCTGATAAAAAAATCTCTTGATTCTTCTTTAAATAAATGTAAGAATGTTGTAGATATTCGAATATCACATTTTGAAAATAATTCAGAAATAAATAAAAGAGTACATAATACGCCTATTTCCAGAATAAGAAATAAACTTCAAGAACTTTCAAAGCGGTTTGTGTTTGTACCGGCCGACAAAGCAGCCAATAATGTACTGGTGGTATGCCGGTATGCCGTATATACTACACGGACGTTCTTAAGAAGGAAATTTTAAATTCATCTACATTCAAGTCCGTGCGCTCCACAGAGAGTCATATAGTAAACAAACAGCGTAAGGCCTCTTCTGAACATTTGAAGGTCCCTACTATGTATTGGTTACCTAAACTGCACAAAAAAAACAGTAAAATATCGTTTCATCTCGGCCTCTCGTAAGTGTTCTACAACTAACCTTTCAGTGCTTTAACTAGTTCCTTAACTACTACCAAAGAACTTATCATAAACTTTTGTAATGAAATATATGAAAATAGTGGAATTAACTATTTTTGGAGTGTGAAAAATTCTTTGGATGTTTTAGATAAATTGCATGCTTTTGATGGTCCTTTTGATTCTGTTGACATCTTGACTTTTCAACTCTTTACACTACACTTCCACACAATCTTATCAAACAAAAGTTTTCCTATTTAATTAAATGGTCGTTTGGTAAATCTGAATGCAAATATGTTTGCTGCAACTCATTTAAAGCCTTCTTCTCTAACGAGAAAGGTAAATAAGCTAGATATACTTACTGGAGGTGTGATGAGATGATTGAAGCTGTTAATTTTCTCCTTGATAATATTTATGTACGTTTCGGCAACAAAGTTTATCGACAGTATGTAGGTATTCCAATGGGCACTAATTGCGCCCCTTTAATAGCAGACTTGTTTTTGTACTGTTATGAATCACAGTTTATGACCAAACTCAGAAAAGACCCGTTTAAATTGCATTGAATTGATAAATTCAACAACACTTACCGTTATCTTGACGATATTTTTTCGTTAAATAATCAAGAATTTTCTAAATATACTGCCGAAATTTACCCAAAGGAACTTACTTTAAATAAATCAAATGTAAACGGTAATAACTGTCCTTTCCTAGATTTAGATATTTCAGTTTTACACGGGAAACTCCACACTAAAATTTACGACGAAAGGGACGATTTTTCGTTCCCTATTGTTAATTTTCCTTTTTTTGGATGGTGATGTTCCTTTGGCACCATCTTACGGTGTTTATATTTCACAACTCGCTATGCCCGTGTCTGTTGTGACGTTTTAGATTTTAATGAACGTAATCTATGTATTACTGGTAAATTATTGTGTCAGGGATTTCGTTACCACAAATTACTTAAAACCTTTACTAAATGCTTCCATAGATATAAAGATTTGGTTTTGAAGTTTGGTTGTACCTGTAGAAAACTTATTTCAAACGGGATAGCACATCCTCATTTTTACGGAGATGTTGTTTACCGTGCCCGGAAATTTAGAAACGATCATGGTAAACTTATCGATCCTTTAAATAAACTTATTCTAAAAGGTTACCAATTCAATACTGTAATTAGATCTTTGAATATTGTTTTTATTGGTATTGATATTGATTTTGTTATCAGTAAATTAAAAGCAAACTAAATATTATTGCTATATACATATGCACTTTCATGGATCTACAATCTGTCGATACCTGTATCTTGGCATTGCACAAGGTTATGTTTTTCTCTGACTGTTTATGACGTCTTTACACTAAATCCATTGGATGTTGGATGTGTACTGATTGATAATTTAGTCTTCGATGCATGATTTTTTTTATTAGTTGTTATTGGCTTTGAACTAGATGTCAATAGAAATGAATCGTCCCTACAGTGAAAATGAAATATTAGTATCAATATTCCACAGTAAACATAAACCGCATAACGAAAGCAGCATAGTGGAATTTAATTCAATATCAACCAGCTGAATGACAAAACCTGTTTTAAATTATACAACATTAATAATTATGTTAAAAGGTACATTTTTCGGCAAATGACACTTAACTGCTGCTTTTAAATCTCTTGCACGCTCTGTTCGTGAACTATTTTTAATATTTATCTATTTGTGTATCAATTTTACACCTGGATGGCTGTAGGCGCGATGAAACCCCATCCGCACCGCGTACCTGTATCATGAATTTATAAAAACAGTACATATTATATATTATTTCTTATTTTATTAAAAAATCATGAATTTGTCGTCTGTTTATTTATCATTCTACATTAGAAATTCATAACGTATACAGGAAAAAAAGGATGTCATGATTCGCACATTATATAGACTGTATAGCATGAAATCAAATAGACATAGACAATTCCAATTACACGAGGTCGCTATCTATTTATAGTTATGTTTATGTTTATATCGGGTTATGTGACCGTCGACAGTCTTCTGAGGTCATTTCGATGGTTAATTAGATGGCATCAAGACTAAAATACACACGAAATGGTGATATATATCATCGAGTTCATGCGTTGTTAATTGTTTATTTAAGACTTATTGTAATTTGGATATACGTTTTAGTATATTATAAATCAAATATGAAAATTTGAGTTCAATCGGTGAACATGAATTTAAAAGCTTATGCCCCTTTAAAAAGTAGATTGTTTTATCATATTCTTTGAAGATAGTTTTCAGCGTACTAGTGGTTATCTACAGTTATAGAACGCTGTCCATGTCAACACTTGCAAAAATACTTAAAGCTAATAGTATTAAATTATTCATAGATATAGGAAGATGTGGTGTGAGTGCCAATGAGACAAATAACAATTTATAAAAGTAAACCATTATAGGTCAATGTACGGCCTTCAACACGGAGCCTTGGCACACACCGTACAACAAGCTATAAAGGGCCCCAAAATTACTAGTGTAAAACCATTCAAACGGGAAAACCAACGGTCTAGTCTATATAAAAAACGAGAAACGAGAAACACGTATAAATTACATAAACAAACGACAACTACTGTACATCAGATTCCTGACTTAGGACAGGTGCAAACATTTGCAGCGGGATTAAACGTTTTAATGGTACCAAACCTTCTCCCTTTTTCTGAAACAATAGTATAACATCACAACATAGAAAAACACACGATAAAATATCAATTGGAAGGCTTAACTCAATCATGCACTTTAATTCATTTTTTTCCCAGTTTGGTTATGATTAAATGTTATTATAAAAGTTATGATTATAATGTTGTTATTCAATTATTACAGTAAGTATTTTGGAAATGACCAGCAATCAATAATTTATAAGCTGATAGAAAACTCCAATGGTCCTTTCAGTTTTGAGCATTGGAACTCTTTATGTTCTATGCAGGTTTGATATAAGCGTCGCGCAAAATAGTAACTGGTCTGATGTAGCTGAGACTATACTCTGAGGTTTTGTCATTTATATTAGATTGCAGGATGGCATGATTTAATAAACTAGAATTTAAAGCTTGTTTTCAGTAGAAGCTGCTAGCATTTCTTGCTATTTTATTGTTTATCATTGTTTTATTTCTATTTTTTTTTTATTATCTATAACACGATTATCATAGTGTTAAATGTTTTCCCTGTACTGAATTTTTGAGGATTTAATGTACACTTTGTTAGCTCTGACTCTCATTAACGTACACCATACATCTATTTTTATTCACACAGGGACGATATCAACTATTTCACTTATAAGAATAAGTCGGAGTATTTTTATGTAATAATAACATAATGAGTTCTGTAATGATTTTTTTGTCAGTTGGTACAAAAACACTCATTAAAATACTAGGCTTATAATTTTTAACGCCAAACGCTTGTTTCGTCTACAAAAGACTATTTAGTGGCGTCTCACTTCAAAAAAAAATTTGGAAGGCCAGATACGAAGTTGAGAAGAACTCAAAAACAAAAAAGATAAAAAGTTGGATTGTCAGCTGGAACCAACGCAACAATCTATCTCTCTGTGTTCCATTAATGTTCAATTTATGTTCACAGAGTTTAAGTCGTTTTGATACATTAATGTTTTGTAATTGTACAATCTGATCTGAAAGCTCTGATTTCACGTTTTGTTTTACGTTTTTCCAATTTTGTTTGATAAGATTTGTTTTGATTTGTATTATGTTTTGGACTTTACAAATATTTTGGTATCGAGCATCACTGAAAAGAAATTAATTATCGAAATAAGCATCTTGAAGTGTAAAATTGATACCGTTAATGTCATTACCAACGAAAAGGCAAATCCCACAATATGCAAAAATAAATTGTAAGTATATTTAAGCGACTTTACAAAAAAATAAACTTATTTACAAAATATTTAGACAAAAATTTGGGCTCCTTGAAATAAAAGCAGGAAACGTTAATTACAATGACATCGGTGTGAAAAACAAAATCCGATACGGAACAAACAAAAAAAATTTTGTCGTTGGTTCATGTCTGTCATATTTGTTTTTCGTAAATTGTTTTGTTATATGTTAGTCCGTTAGTTTTCTAAATTGAATTGTTTCATATTTTTTATGTCGGGGCCTTTTATAGCCGACCATACGGTATGGGCTTTTTCTCATTGTTGAAGGACGTACGGTTGCATATAATTGTTCACATCCACTTCATTTGACCTTTGGTGGATAGTTGTCTCATTGGCAATCATACCACGATCTCCAAGGCAAATTCAAAAAGGGGAAGTCCATAAAAACTGACAACATTAAACGTAAGACTTTATTAATAACATAAACGGTACCAATTTTTCTGCACCAGATGCGCATTTCGACAATCATTGTCTCTTCAGTGATGCTCGAGGCCAAAATATTTGAAAATCCAAAGCTTATTAAAAATATGAAGAGCTATAAACAAGAAAGGACCAAAAAGTATAGCCAAAGCTGGGCAAGGAATCAGAGCTTTGCATGAGGGAGATACATTCCTTAACTTTAAACAATTTCCAAAATTTTGTAACAGCAAATTTTAATAACACACAATCCGTATTTTCATGCCAGTACCAAATCAATTGAAAATGGTCGAAAAACTGAGATGTACAGACAGTAATGTAACTTTATAGAAAATATCGTTGTTTATTGTAAGAAGTTCCTATCAATATAACTCAAACAGATAAACATAACATTGAAAATTGCTAATTAATTCAAAGTCACTGGAACATGACAAAGGAGGCAGGGCCTCAAAATAGTCTGCAAACTATTATGAACTGATAGTAATGTAACTTCATACAAAACATCATTGATCTATCACAAGAAGATCCTATCAAACTAACTTAAACAGAAAACTTAACATTGAAAATTGCTAATTAATTTAAATTCACTGGAACATGACAAAGGGGGCAGGACCTCAAAATATTCATCAAACTGATATGTACTGACAGTAATGCGACTTCATACAAAATATCATTCATCTATCATTAGTAGATCCTATCAAACTGTCTTTAGCAGAAAACTTAACATAGAAAATTGCTAATGAATACATAATGTCTAAAAATAACAACAATCAACATTCAATCTATTTAGACGTGGATCAGCTTGTGAAAATAAACTGGTACAGTTACTAAATTAAATTATATAAATGTCTAACAATATAATTTAAACACGCTAATTGATACATAAAAAAAATCTATTAGACCGACCTTCACACGAAAAAAAACCTGACAAACACCAATTTCTCTCTCCGAAGAGTTGTCACCCAAAACACTGCATTCCGTACAGCCAAGCTATCAAGTTAAAGCGGATATGCTCATTGGAATCAAAATTAAACCACCGTTTGTGACAACTCAGACAGCAATTTAAATCAAGAGGTTATAAGAACAAAAACATCTGAGAAGCTTTCGGTAAAGCAAAAGAAAAAGACCGAACAAACCTACTTGAATACAAAGAAAAGATGGTCAAGACAAATAAAATTCCGTTTGTTGCCAGCTTTCATCCTGACCTGACAAATCTTTCATCAATTGTTCACAAATACTGGCGTCTTATTGAAAATGAACCTCCCTCAAAACAGATTTTTCCATCGTTTCCCGTCATGGCTTACCAAAGACCTAAAAACATACCTGCCAACCTCTGAAACCTTCAAAGAGGGAGATCTCCCCCTTAGCTATGACAGCTGAGGGGGAGATTTTGCTCGAACGACATTTTAGAGTTAAATATATGACCTGTTTACGTATTCATCTACAAAACACCAATAAGAGTTAATAAAATATACTTTATTTCTTCAATTCATGGTTATAATCTATACATGGTGCTTTTTTTTAGCTATTTTCCGAGTCTCATAACTCATAACATTCCACATTAAATATTGAGTTTGATTTTGTTGTGAGTCTCACACTAAGCATGCTTTCAAACATCGTACAGACCATCAGAAGAAATCGAAAAGTTGATTGAACATGATGTGCAAAAAGATACATTGCCAAGTGAACTTTGTCGTAAAAATTGAAAATCTTTTATTCAAATCTGCTTGACATTTCAATTTGCAGTTATCCATTTCTTCTTTTTTACACTGCCGCTTGGTCCAGACAAAGACCTCTATCTTGTTGGAGTTGACATAGTAGAACTGAATTTCGATTACTTCTATATCCAACATAAAAACTACTGACCAAAGTTTTCAAATGATCGCCGATTGTTTATTTATTTCTTTTGAAAGTAATGAAAAAACCAGAGAATCACGAACGCGGGTTATTCCAGGTCAAAATATCCGAAAACCTCAAAGATATTCTAGTTACATCTAAAGTATCTAAACAAGAGACATAGAAAATTGGAGATTATAAACCATACGGAAGAGGCAACAGTCAGCGCTACAAAGTCGCCAACATTGAAAACCAATTGGTCAGCGCAGTCACAAAAAATAAATACAACATATTTATAACATCCAATTACAAAACGGAAAATTGTATTTATGTTTCAACGTGTGGACAAGTTGCTATATGTTGGTGACACAGAAACACCATTCAACATCCGACTGAAAAACCATCGGTCATTTAATATAAAAGAAAGAAACTGTCCAATTAAAAGATATCTTTTAAGAGAAGGGCATGATTTTGAAAACGTCACATTTCAAATCATTGAGAAACACCAAAATTGGAACTCGCCAGGGAGACAAAAGAGAGAGAGATTTTGGATGCACCAGTTACGGACTTTTAATCTGATGGACTAAATGAGAGAGACGAGAAAAGATTTAAAAACAAATAAAAAAAACAATAATCTTGAAATTCATACAATTTATACATCATCAATAAATATGTTAAAGTTTTATTCCAACTGTGTGTAGTTTAAGCTTCAAAAAAATATTTTTGTCATGCATCAGATTTCACCTGGATAGATGCACTCGCCTGGATGAAGCTAGTTTGTCTAACGAAATATTGCGTATATCTATTTGAAATCGAATAGAACTTTTTAAATGTACCAATTAGCGTGTTCAAGTTATATTCTTACATTAATATATATGTATAAACATAGAAATATGTTATATATTAACATTAGCGTGTTAACGTTACATATTTAGGCATTCATATACTTGTATATATTAATATTTATATATTAAAGATTAAGAGACATTGGTAACATCATTTATATTTTTGTAATAATTGATATACTACTTATGTCGCTTTTAGTCGGATGCCATCTATTGCTAGGCTGATTTGTATTACTATTACGCCACGTTGTTGATAACAACTTCAATCTTTTTACAGCCAGTCATAATTATATCACAAGAGTAAAACCGGTTGGAAACATTGTGAATTTACATTTTAGTTTTGATTTACTAATCTATGAATAAATGTTCGAGCATTTTCATAATTTTTCTTATTTAAAAATAGTAACAGTCATTTTCAATCTGTGTTGTATCAGTTTGAAAATAAAATGATGTAGTCACTAACTTAAAATATAGAAATGCCTGAGAATGTAACTTTAAGGATGGTCGCTATTCTTTTTATAACACTGTTATAAATTGATAGTATACACGTAACGGAATTAAAAAATCAGAAAAAATGCAAGGTCCATGTCCTTGTTTTTGAGGTATAAGCCAATGAAAATTTGGCGGGAAATAATTTTCTCTAGATTTTTCATATAATTAACATTGGTGCCTTTTTTATCTTTAAGAAGCTAGGAAAAAAATAACAAGTATTTTTACTAAAAAATGGCTTTTTCAAAAAATATGTAATAAATCTATGATAAAAAAAGTAGGAGTTACCGAGCATAATTTTTTTTATAGCACCAAATGAACAAAACCAAAGGGATTCTGAATATATGAAAAAATGTCAAAAACAAATTTAGCGAACATCCTTAACACGTTCATGAGTGGTATAACATTAATGTTATGTTTTATAGGTTCACGCAATATTTCGCGAGACACACTTGCTTCATCAGGCGCTTGTAGACATCCGGTGAAATCGGATGATGATAAGAAATCTTTGTAGCTTATCCTTTATTTCGTGTGAACATATTTTTACCACTTATTTAACATTTCGTTTAAATCTTTGTAGCTTATCCTTTATTTCGTGTGAACATATTTTTACCACTCATTTAACTTTTCGTTTAACAGAACAACACAGGTAAATTGTGTACAGGTATCAATCTGTCCTTCATGTACACGAGTACGTAACTGGTGCATCAAAAATCTCTCTCTATTTTCTACCATGTGAGTCTCAATTTTGGTTAGCTTCTTTTATTTGGAAGGGGATACTTTCAAAAGAATTTCCTGTTCTTAAGAGGTGTCTGTTGAACGGGCACTTTCTTCCTTTTGCATAAAATGACCGGCGATTATTTAATTTGATGTAAAATTTGGTTTCTGTTTCGCCAACATTACAATTACAATTGCTTTTTCCGCATTGTTTGTATCACCCGATTTTAAAGACCTCTTGTTTTTTTCCAATTTAGTTTTAACTAGTAGTAGTTATAGAATAGGGATGAGAGGACAGTTCAGGGTGGCGAAGGGTGGTGCAAGATACTTTAGGGTGACGCAGCGTCACCACCCTTATTGAGCTGGCTTTGGGTTGTGCCGCAATGTCTTAACATTTATCTTGGTATTTCATACAAAGATGAAATTTAAAAATAGATAAGTTTAATAAATGCATAGTGATTTCGGGATTTTTAAACACTATGTAGTTTACAAGATAAGCTGCTTAGACTTAGAGAGGTGTAGAATTATTTACAGATACATTTTAAATGGACATGTAAACAGTTGTAAAAAAGACAATTGTACTACGAATGTATTATATCAACAATATAAGAGTTTACGGGGACGTTTTTCTTAAAATGTTACCACAATTTAATTCTAGCTTTCAAATGTATTAATTTGATTATTTTTAACATTACTGATCTTGTTAACCTTCTTAATCAGTACTATGTTTAACGAATAACATGATAATGCAATTTAAACTCTCACTATTTAAATGAATAAATAGACATGAAGATCCAAAATATAAATGCATAAGTCAAAAATTCATAGTAATCTGAAAATGGTGAAATAGTATATTTTGAAAATGCTCAACTTCAACCGTTTTTTTATATTTATCCATATATTAAACATTATTATCCTACATTAAAACGATAGTATTAATATAACTTTTAATTTTGGGGTTATTTATTATAGTTTCAGTGGTTTTGAAACAAACCATAATCATGTTTATCTCCCTCAAAATGCATGGTAGTCAACGTTGCTGCAAATTCCGATACGAAATGTACTAGGAAGTACCCACCTTTCAAACACACAAATAAAATCCATATGAAAATACATTCAAGTTAAATCATCACAAGATCAGTAAAATTCCAAAAATCTCTTGGACCATTTGTTTCACAATTTTTTTGAAATATATATATATTGTTTTAATTCATCATATGTAAATATTTTTACGGTGAAAAAGAAAATATCAAGCCGTTGTAAATGTGATATTCGAAAATAAAGTGGTGGTCAGATAGTCTTAATGATGATGCAATGGGTTTAAAGTAACCGCAGTGTCGTCGAGAATTAAATAGCTTATACATTTCTGAGGTTAAAATCTTTAGAAATGATCACTTACAGGAGTATCTCAGGCATTTTTTTTTTACATTTAACGCCTTTTTTTGACTAAATAGATTTGAAGGTTAAAGTGGCATATGCGAGCTTTTGGTATTTACAGAAAAAGCACGAATTGTATATTACCAAAATATGTTTGATAAGTTAAAACAAAACGGGTCTTTGAATATTTTACATTAAAATAAAACAACCGTTTGTCTAATAAAATGTGCATGTTTTTTTATATTCGGATGTGCATCTATACTTTTCCCATTTAATGATAAATTTGACTTTTACAGAATCTAAATTGTTAAGTCGACTAATGATTTTATCATACTTAATCGGGAAAATATTTCATTCATTTTTAAATAACCCTTAATTATAAAACAAAATCTAAAACTGCTTCTCAGAGTATTATTTTTGGGAAGATGGTAGTTGTTGCTCAAATAACTTTGATCTCATGATTATTTATTTTTATTTTCCTGTTATGATACTTATTAACTAATTATATATCCTTAATCTCTTCCAAGGAATAACACAGTGGAGTTCTGACCTTTTGCAAATATTTGTATTTATTTTGTATACACGATTATATAATACGGTTTATCTCATTTATAAGATAAACCAATGTAATGAAAGAGATTTGATTTATTCATTTATTTTCCATAAAAGAACTATTGCATCATTCTGATCCGTATCTTGTTTCCGGCTAATTAACATCACGTGACTCTTCAGCTTTACATTGAACTAGCCGCTCTTGTAGATTAGTGAAAGTTTCAAAAAGACAATCGTCAAAAATCTACGACATCCGCATTTCATATTCTATTATTTAGATTCGTGGCAGACGCAAATGATCAGGAGCTCCCATTAATTCCATTTAGGATCCAGGAAGAGACACCTCAAGAAAGTCCACCTCTCAACGAGGAATACTTACTTGACAGTTCAAGGGGAATTTTGGATCCAATGACTTCACAACCTGGTCCTAGCGGTTTGCAGAGTTCATCAAACAATAACCTTGGTATGTTGAATGTTTCGAATGATTTGATTCACAAAGGTCGGGAGTTTTTTCTAGTTCTTTTGATACTTGTTTACAAGTGGACCAAATCGCCTTCACATATTGCAAGTGTTTTCGATCCTATCTCATCTCATAAACCGGTCAAAATTAAAGAAAAATATGGAACGGTGAGTTCATTGACCTGAATATTATTTTAAAATCTACTCGGGACCTTGTAAACGAACAAAATTTAGAGGGTGAACTTGCAGTTAAAGGGGATGTTTTGTCCATAGTTAATCAAAAGAGTCCCATCAAAAGTATTTATGTTTGGACCTCCGCATTCATGATTTATGGAAGTGTAATATTAGAACAATGGCCTAACAAAGGTCTTGGGTTTATCAAATACATGCAAACAGTCAGAATAGCAGCCTCAAGGGGTTACTCTGGAGGCTGGGTTCAATATGATGAGCAATTCGCTTTCCCCTTCTTTTTCATAGGGAGTTGTCAATATGGAACTGTGGTTGTTGTGTGTATCTACTGCTAACGTTAGTCCTTCTTTTAATGCAGGACTTTCAAATGGAAGTAACCAATAATTAAACGGTGGGAACTCTTCCATAAGTGGGGCGTCGAGTCAAAATATAAGACAACGCCGCACATTTACATGCAGGTTATATAATAAGGGTAATTGTACATTTGGCAAGAATTGCAAGTATGTTCACAATGCTCAAAATGTAATGGTAGTCACCCCTTTCAGCGTGCCGATCTTAATTGTATTTGTTTACTTAGTTTTGTAAATATTAGTTTTCCCAAGAAGTTATACATAGATTTATATAGCCTATAGTGCAATTGAACTTGTTTCATAGACATGTTTGAGTTATCTCTCCTTGTACTAGTATTTACTATATTTTATCGATGTGCATTGTAGGGGCTTTTGGTCATTTTTTGTATGACATTATTAACGATTGTTTGTCAACTTAGACCTTCAACAGATGACCCGTATGATATTTATCATGATAATGCCTTATTTCACCCGGTTTCATTAAATTGTTAATTTATTCTTTTGTTGTTTTTGTTTTTAATATGCAGGTTACACGCATTTATATTCACTAGGTAATTCGCCAATCAATGTCGATGAAGTAAAGAAAGTTTTCGTCAATTACCCGCATCAATATGTTGCACGGGACTTGATTCAAGGACTCGGAGTTGGTTTTAAACTAAAATATTCCGGTCCGAGACTTCCTATGAATGTAAATTCTAAAGAAATTGATGGAAAGAGTGCCACTATCGCTAGGGACAAAATTTTGAAAGAAATAAACTTGGTAGGGCAGCTGGTCCTTTTTCAAAACCCCCCGTTCTCCACCTTTCGGTTTTCTCCGATCTCAATTATCCCTAAAAAATCTAGTTCAGATTTCAGATTAATTCATAATTTGTCCTTTCCCATACATCACTCCGTTAATGACTGTATTGACAAACAGTACTGTTCTGTAAAATAGTCAAGCATAGACGACGCAGTCAATATGGTTCACAGATTGAAAAAAAAACATGCTCCTGTCCAAGTGCGACGTAAAATCTGCATTTCGTTTTGCTAACTTTCACCGGGTTATATTGATCTGATGGGGTTAAAATTTGAAAATCAATATTACTTTGATAAATGTCTCCCAATGGCTGCTGCCATTAGTTCGGCGTTCTCTGAATCTTTTTCTACCGCCTTGCATTGGTTTGTCCAACAACAGTCCAAAAGCGACAATATTTTACAGTATTTGGACGACTCTTTGTTTGGTGGCGAAGCCATGATACATTGAAGGTTTTTCAGGATTCTTGTAAATTATGGGGGGTTCCGTTAGCAGTAGTTCCATATTTTACTGTTATTAATATTATAACCATGATGGACCCCTAAAGCTTCTATGCTATCCTTAATCCAGGATATTTTTTTTAATCTTGGTTTCTTGCCCTTTAGTCTCCCAATAAACAAACCCTTAGTTTTATCGAAGTTAATTTTGAAGATCTAATATTTGGTTACTCTTTCTATCAAATTACAAAGGTACCACCGTAATTCTTGATAAGTTCTGGTCATCTAACTCTGATCTCGAATTGTTCACTGACATTGCAGGAGGGGGCGAAAAAGGTTTTGGTATTTGTTTTGAAGGGAAATTGGCCCAGGCGTGTTGGCCCCGCAATTGGGTACTTTCTGGAATTTTAACCGATATTACCTTTCTAGAATTGTTCCCTGTAGTCGTAGCTTTGAACATTGAAAAGGGGGGGGGTGTTAAAAAACAAGAAGATTTTATTTCATATAGATAAGCAGAGCGTGGTTTCTATAATCAATAAAAAGTCTTCAAAGTCCACTAGCGTTATGTCTCTGGTCAGAAAGCTTGTATTGGCTTGCTTGGAATTCAACATATTGATTAAAGCCGACCATATCCCAGGTCGTTTGAATTCTCTTGCTGACTCCCTGTCTCGTTGTGATTTTCAGAAGTTCCTGAAACTGTGCCCCACAACAGATGCAAGCCCATATGCGATTCAGACCCACCTCTTGAAAGTTTAAAAGACGAAGCAGAACTTTTCCTTAAATGGTCAATGGCTTCTAACTCCTGGAAAACTTATAAAACAGCAGTAGAATGTTTTAAAAAGTGTCGCATTATTTATAATTATTTTGATATCTGGCCGGTGCCTATCGACAAAATCGCTCAATTTATAGCATACATGTCATACAAAGGGTTGTCTTCGTCTACTGTTTCTACTTAAATTTCCGGATTGGCCCACACACACAAGATTCATAACGTAACAGATAACACGAAATTATTCATTATTTGCAAAACGATGGAAGGTTTGCGCAGAAAAAAATCATCAAAACCTAGATGTTCAAACGCCGATATCTTTAAACTTGTTAAAACGTTTAATTCACAGTCTACGCAGCGTTTGTAATTCACAGTATGAAACTATCTTGTTTTCTTCTGCTTTTTCTCTTGCGTACTTTGCTATGTTACGAGTAAGCGAGATCGCTATAAACAGTCGTACTGACGAATGCTGGCATGCCTTGAATTATGAAGATGTCGTTTTTTTCTAAGAATAAGGGTCGAACCGAATTACATGTCAAAATATGCAGTTCAAAAACCGATCAAAAGCATAATTCTGTTATCCTCATCATTCAGAGACATGCTGATTCGCATATCTGTCCAATTCAGCTATTACAATCTTACTTGCAGGTTCGCTTCTCCGGCGTAAATGGATCAAATAAATTATATACACAGTTTAATGGCTTGGCCTTAACAAAATATCAATTTTGTTCACTCCTTCAAAAATGTTTGGGTTTTCGTGAATTACTGTTTCACATTCGTTCTCACTCTGTTCGGATAGGACGAGCTACTGTGGGGTTAAAAACGATATTATCAAGCAGTGCGGCCGATGGTCTTCCGTTGCATATTTACGCTATATTCGTATTTTATAGCTCACAAATACACTGCTTTCATTTATATTATAACACATATTACCCCCTTTTAGGTTTAAAAGCTATTTGGTTCTTCAATTGTATATTGGGCACAGAAAAATGCAAAAACAAGATACGGGACATTGGTCTTCAAAGCAGAGGGGCGTAAATACGCTGGTTTGGAAAAAGGGGAATGTTGTGGAATGAAATTAATGCCACAGTCTCGCATGCAGTTGACAATTTTTCTCCTCCTGTCATGATAATTAGTCAGCTTGGTTCCAACGATCTGATGAAAGTTAAAAACCATTGAACTAATTCAAAATATTGAGAGGGATATTCTGCGTCTGCAGCTACACACTCGCATCGTGTGGAGCGAAATGTTAATGCGAAGGTATTGGCATGGTGCAAAAGATGGAAAAGCTATCGAACGATCTCGAAATCGAATAAACTCTATAAACAATTATGTCTTGAAGGACGGACACTGTATTATTCATCATCCTAATATCCTACCTCGAGAAATGAACTTGTATAGGTTTGACGTAACTCACTTATCCGATGTAGGGTACGATATATACTTAAACAACATTCAAGGGGGAATTGAAACGTTCCTACCATCGTACAAAATTCGCTGTTTCTTGAGGATCCTTTCCTGTATTGTACGTCGGATCATATTAGGTTTTTACTTTTAAAAAATCGACAAAAATCAGCACTTGTTATGTGCCGCCAGTGGAAAACTGTAGACAAAAAGTGTGACATTTCTGCAGTGGCAAAACCCCAAGCCATATTTAGAATATGCCTGAAGAATTGTTCTACTGTAATAGTTGAAAATCAACTGCAAAATGATCGGTCTATCGATTAAAATCCCCATTTTGTACATAATCCGATTATTGCTGCAAATAAAATACGTTTGAAAATGGACAAGTGCATGTAACTTTTCGCGTCAACAAATGTTACATGCACCTTTTCATTAGCTAATAAGATTTGGAAACACGTTATCGATCCAGCATTGCAAGTTTTCAAAGGTGTCAACAATGGGTTCAATTTGGATTTCATCATTTTCATCAATCAACTGAAGTTTGAAAAATATAGAAGGTAAGAAAATTTATTTCATTTTCGTGTCAATACTGCCCAATAATACTCATCTTTTTAAAACAGTTGTATAATTTTTATAGTAAGCATTACAATAATGATTTTTTCCACATTTCAACCGGCTGACAATTACATTAAAAGGTTGCTTTGTCATCTTTCCCACTTGGCATCTACCAGTGATCAAACAGATGATAAGAGAGTGGGATCAGGTTAATTTGACCTCACAATGAAGTGTTACATGCACAAACTGAGTAAATTAGGTTCTTTCAAAATGATGTGTGACTTGCTTTGCAATTTTTTTCAAAAAATATATGTTTATCTTGTATTTAAACAGGTTTGACCCTTCCGATATTCATTTCATTGCTGGAGAGATTTCTGTACATAACATTGACACGAAAATATTTACCAAGGAAAGGTGTCTATCATACATGCAAAAGCTTTTTTTGTATGGTTTGCCTTATCAATCTAATTTTTTACGTGAAATACCACAGATTAATTGCCAATTTGATTAACTAGTACTTGTATTCTTTCTCAGCATCATAAAGATAACTGGCCACTTAATTTGAAAAAAAAAAAAAAAACGTAACATTGACACGAGAATAAAAACAATATTACTTACATACAAAGTTATTTTATGTCTCTAAAAGCATCGTGGGTAAGTAAGCTCATTAATAATGATATTTCAAACTGGAAGTTGATTCCATTAAAATATCTCAGCGTGGTTGGTATTAATTGGTTAATTTTTAAGATGAATTTTGAAAAGAAGAAAATTCTAGAATATACCAAACATATTCCTGAATTTTATAGAGAAGTATTTAAATGTTGGGTAATATCAGGCGGTGGACAGACAAACAAACCTACCAACTTCACAGAAGTAAGGAAACAGGTAATTTGGGGGAACAAACTGATTAATTTTGAAAATAAAACTATTATTTTTGAAAATTGGATTAAGAGTAACTTGATATTTGTCAATGATATTATAGATGACACTGGTAATATATCTCAACATTTTATTCTGGAAAAATTAGACTGCAAGAATAATTGGATTGCAGAAATAAATATTTAAAAAAAAGCCATCCCAAAAGACTGGCTTCAGATGTTACAGTTTGAAAGTTCTATAAAAAGTATTGTAAATATTCCTAGACAGAAACTAATCTGGAAAGGTAATTACATTGAGGCTTCCAGCTTTTCATCAAATATATTATATAAGTCAATTTGTAAAGATAAAACTGAACCATCAATTGGTGTTAGCAAATGGATGCGTATTTTACAAATTAATGAGAACCTTAGTATTAACCAACTATATGTTTTCATGTTTCATTATTTAGAAGAAAATAAGTTAAAAATATATAGATGGAAACTTTTACAATTCATATTACCAACAAAATAATTATTGTTTAAATGGAAACAGAAGAATGACAGTCTATGTAATGTTTGTAACGAAGAAGAAGATTATAACCACTTATTTATTTTTGTCGATTTTAGAAAAATTTTGGATAAGTATTTATGAGTTAATGATAAAATCAAATTTAAATTTTAGAGTATCATTGAAGCAATTAGTCTTTGGATATAAAATTTTGACAAAATTATTTTGGTCTGAATTATTTCCTAACAATCTTAGGCTTTTCTATATACAAATCATATTATGTATGTAATCAGAAATTGACAAAGGTAAATGTTTATCAAATTTTGTTCGAGAATACATAAAAGATATAACGAAAACAGAACAATGAAACTTAATCCATTAC
Source organism: Mytilus coruscus (assembly GCA_017311375.1). Classification (NCBI taxonomy): domain Eukaryota; kingdom Metazoa; phylum Mollusca; class Bivalvia; order Mytilida; family Mytilidae; genus Mytilus; species Mytilus coruscus. The sequence continues at coordinate 128,171,633 of CM029595.1, read as the reverse complement.
TGAAGTCACTAAAAGAAGTTTAGACGATTGATAGAATAAAACATAATGTATTGAAATGTTGTACAATTGTATTTCAAGAAATTTATACATATTATTATAATATATACATATATACCAGCAGCTGATTACTAACCTGGGTAATCAGTGGAATATAACAGGATGCATCAAGAAAAGCTTGGTTTCTTGGTGTAACAATGTAACAAGCATATTTGGTGAATAAATATATAATGTTATTTAAAAAAAAAAAAAAAAAAACAATATTACTTTATTACACTTAATGCATAATTGGCCAGTGCATAATATTAAATCAAAAATCAATACATGCTGAATTCTTTACAGAGAATTTGTTGATCTTTCTTAATTTCTAGACTTACAATATTTACTTGTAATTCTTATCGTTTAAAGGTATGTAACATTGACACATCTTCTGCGTCCAGGTTACATGCTGCAACCTAATTAATGTGCATACAATTATTCAATCAATAAAATCTTGTTGAAATTTAAATTTGCTTCATAAAAATGATTTTAAAGAAATGAGTTTTAATTATTTGTGTTTATTTTGTTCCTTGATTGACTTGCAATTTTTTCTCATCATTTGCTGGTGTTCCTGTCAATGTTACATGCATAACCAAGACTTTTATAATTTTTTAAAAGCATTTATTTCCAAACCTTGGATATGAGCTTTTATATTGAATTTATCTGAGTTTATAAATGATTAACATCGGAAATATTGTCATCACACAATTTCTTCTTTGATGCTTATATGATAACTTTATAAGCAACATGGGCAGCAATTTTTCGTGTCAGGTCTTTTTTGTGTTACATGAGAAGATTTTACTGTGTGGAAATCAACAGTTAATCGAATTTTTAATGTTCAAAGTTATTATTTTGATACTTATTTTAGAAAATAATGTATAAAGTAAACCCAAGGTTTACTATTAAACTTTTTTTCACTAAGAAATTGTGTATGTAACATTGACAGAGTCTATTAACTTAGACTTTTACATGTTCTGGCCAGTGTTATATGCATAATTCTAGTTTTAACGCCACTTTTAAGCGCCATATTTGGGCTATTTCGTGGCGGCCAGTTTTTATTGGTGGAGGAAGCCGGAGTGCCCGGAGAAAACCACCGATATTCGATAGGAAAACTGACAATCCTAGTCAATAAAGATTGGAGTCGAGTGCACCCGCACTAGCGGGGTTCGAACTCACAACCTCAGTGTTGACTGGTTGTGATTACAGTAGTAGAACTACTTAGACCACTTGGCCACCGAGGCCCCCCAGCAGTGTAGAAAATAGTTATTTCAAAATCTTGTTTATTTATCCCTTTTCAATCACCAATCAACACATGTATTTACTCATGCTCATTATAGAAATCATGAGGAGTTCAATTTGTTACATTTTTTTTAATTTGTTATGCCAATATTTGACATTCCAGAATTTCTTTTGCATTATTAGAGGTTCAGACACCTTCTGATTTCAAAATAATAATAAACTCATCATGGATACCAGAATTGAAATTTTGTAGGCTAGGCACGCGTTTCGTCTACAAAAGACTCTTCAGTGACGCTAATGAATTAAAAAAGTTAAAAAAGGCCAATTAAAGTTGAAAACAGTACTGTGGTCTAGTGGGTGTTGGTTTTCTCTTCTGAATTGTTTTACACTAGTCATTATAGGGCCCTTTAAATTATGGCGTCCTGTAGTTTTGGTAACAAGTTTTCCAGATGAAATGGCATTGAAAAATCGAAAAAAGAAATTTGAGAGTTTGTATGTATAATATTGTAATTTTATAACCTATGCATGGATTTTGGTTCTGATTGAGGGTAGACTAATTGTTGTTTTTTTTTTTTTTCAGATAGATACATTTGTAGTTGAAGATGTTGGAGACAGAAAACAAGAAACAAGAAACTTGTTTTGAATGTTTGAAATAAAATTTATTGTTTAAACCTTCAAAAATTATTATAAATGTAAGATTAACCAGCAGAAATAAAATGAAATATGGGGTAATGTCTATCAGACATGCCTTTGTTTTTCATACTATTAGTTTTAAGTGTAACTGTGTCGCATTGAGGGATACATGTATTTGTTTTGTACCCATACTTTGTCAGTATTAGTTATTGAGTGAGAAAATTGTGGATGCTGATGGTTGTGTGGTAGTCTTCTTATCAATCTCACCCCTCGGCATAAAGAAACGGGTTGCTGACTTACTGATATAAAAATGTTACATGTTGTGGAAATTTTGGATGACTTCCTCATCAATTGATCTATCTTCGGTCTTAGTTTTATTTTTCTGGTTATTTTGACATTTTAATATCTTTTGATTTTGCCTTCTATGGTGTACCAACATGAACAAGCATAACTACTAGTAAAGTTAAAAAATATGTCTGCTGTCTGCAATTTAGGGGAATGGTTTCGGTAACCACTATTTAAATAATATCATATATGAGAAATGGGGGAGTATAATTGTATGATTTACATTCAGATGGTTGTTTGGAGGCTTTTTATAACTTTTAAGGTCAATTCTGGCATGGTTCATTATTCATACTTTTTTGTGTCCACGATACATGCAACATTTACGTCACTATTTTATGACAGAAAAGAGATCATTGCAAAAATATTGATAGAATCCGTCTGTACGTCCGTCAGTACGTCCCGAAATTGGTTCCGTTTAGTTTGCCCCAACCAAATGTTATGAAACTTATACACAATGCTTATTACCACAAAACACAGATAAAAATTTGAATTTCGGTGGCGTCACTTTTAACGTTATAGAGTTATGCTCCTTTACAAATGGAAAAATTGCTGATTTTTTGTTTCCGTTCTTTCACTTAAGTTAGCCTCAACCAAATGTTATGAAACTTGTACACAAAGCTTATGACCACAAAATTTAGATCGAGTACGAATTTGTGTAGCGTCACTTTCACTGCTCTTCAGTTATGTCCCTTCATAACGTTAATTGCAAGTGGGGGCATCATCTGTGTCCCATGGACACATTCCTCATTTATTTTTGAAAAATTTGTTCTTCGTGTCAGGCTGCTGATAATTGTTTACTCAATTTTTTGTAAGATTGTTATATACATCTTTATCTTATTTCCTGTGTTTTCAGTTTAATATATAACTTTTTCTGCAATGCTTAAATAGGGAAAAGGTTACAGACATTGTTAATCGTTTAAGAGAATAATTTCAAAATCTTTTTTTTAATTTTCATGTTGAAAATTTTTCGGAAACTAGTAAACATGTAGGACATGTTTTTTTAATTGCCTATTTTTGTTGTTGTTGTTTTATGTTTCTTCAAAAATGCTTATACAGGCTTTGTTAAAGAAGAAAACACAAAGTGATAATTATATTATCTTTTTTCATGTTTATATATTTATTTTATGACAGTCTGACAGTCTATATTTCATGGATAAAATATTTTTAAGAAATTAAAACTTAAAAAGTGGGTCATGTAATACTATTTAATATTAGAACACTGCTGCAAAAAGGTGTCCTTATAGATGAAATGAAGTTATTACTTTGAACGTTTGCACAACCACAACAAGTTTGTACTTAACGGAATGTCTTTCTTACAGATGACACTTTACCTGCTTCTTATGCGTAATCACTTTTCACTATTTTTATCTCGTTTATGATTAACACGGGATTTTAAAAAATACATAACGGATTCCACATGTGGAACAAGAACTGCTTTTCAAACCCGGAATCAACATCTGGTCTTATATGGGTCGGACGAGTGTGTTATTGGAGATAATCTGTTTATATAATTGCTTGTCTTTGGGTTTTTAGGTCACATATTCTGGCGTCTCTTGATACTCGTACATTGACACTTTTGTTTGTAAATAAAATGGCTCACTTCGGTTAATCAAATTAATCAAATTCTTGTCATAAATATTGCGTATTGCATCTACGCTAATGGAAGAAGAAAACGAACAAACATAATGAATAACAAACAAAACTTTCCATCTTTATTTCTTGTTATTAACAGTAAATAGATATAAGAAGATGTGGTATGAGTGTCAATGAGACAAGTCTCCATCAAGTCACAATTTGTAAAAAAAGTAAACCATTATTGGTCAAAGTACGGCCTTCAACATAGAGCCTTGGCTCACACCGAACAGCAAGCTATTAAGGACCCCAAAATGACTAGCGTAAAACAATTAAAACAGGAAAACCAATGGTCTTATCTATATATAAAAAGAACGAGAAACGAGAAACACTTATGAACTACATCAACAAACGACAACCACTGAACAACAGGACAAGTGCAAACAAATGCAGAGGGTTTGAACGTTTTTACAGGCGCCAACCTTCACCCTAACCTGAAAAAGTAGTATAGCATTACAACATAGAAATACGCAGTATAAAATATCAATTGAAATGGCTTAACTCGATCAAAAAGAAATATTAACAAAAACAAGTAAACGCATTGAACGAATAAAGATTAACCTGGGACAAAATGGCGTTAAATAAAATAACGTACACTGGTAACGTTAAATGTAATAATTTTGTTGTTAGGAGTACGGAATTACTTTTTACAAAATAAATTTGCTGTTCATAGTACGAGAACAGAAGTGAAATTGATCGTAATACTAAAACCAAAGTTGGTACATATAAAAAATAGTGAGACGAGATATAACATAAAACAAGCAAACATTGAATAACAAAAATGCATTAAAAATTGTGTCAACAGGTCAAATCAACACGAAAGTATGATTTTAGAGGTTGCACTTTGTAAATACAGCTGTTTCACAAGCCACGCCTCTTTTGGAGAGAAATATAATATTCATAGATATATTAATTTGTTAACATACTGGTTCCCAGATATGATCTCTGTGTTTCATCTCATAGACATAACTTGGGAATGTTACTAGTATAGCAAAACACGGTAGCGCCTAAAATTTAATTTTCAGGATGTCCCAAATAGATGTAGGGTTAGTATATAATTTTAGTGTAAGTTTAAACTCTTAGAAGTTCAGGGCATATAAATGTTGAAAATATGTAGCACAGCCCTATATTTTGAACTTTGAATAAAATAGTAGTGCTTATCAACTTTCCGTTCTGGGATATAATTTTTCACGCAACTTCGCAGTAAAAGTGGCACAGTTATAGCCGCAAAGGGAGTTCCTATGGGAAATTGCATTGTCTATATTTACAGAATTGCAACCTGTATAGGGTAAAAATAGAGAACATATAGAATTTCACCAAATCTGGTTTATCTCAGAGATTTAAATGAAATTAACTCAAATACAAACTTTTATGAATATTTCATGGATTGAGAAAATCCTGGGCCTTAACTATGATGACTCGGCATAAATTCACAGTTTACAGTATGCATAGGTTACTTAGAGGCCTGAATTCAAAATAACTTCTTAATGTATGCATATTTGTAATTTGAATTTTTTAGAAGTGCTTATATTTACTCTTCGCAGTCATTGAAACTCATAAATCCTTCTGAATATTGTTTTGGGGTGTTTTTGTTCTGTCGATAGCCCAAAAGTAAGCCGTAACACCTGAATGTGCTTTTTTGTGACCGCGGCATAAAAAAATACAAGCTAGAAATACAAAAATATCTCAATAAAACAAACAATAGTGTGTTCTATCCTAAAAATGTACTTAATATTTCATATTCACAGAAAAGGCAGAATAATTTAGCAAATGTGAGGCCCCAGTGGCAAAATAAACAGAAAAATGCCTACCCCCTGGGTCACAAAACAGAAAGTTTAACCTGTAAATGCTATGATTTTATCATTTTAAAGTCTTTTGTATAGAAATCAATAACTGTGCTTTAAAATTATGCAAAAAGACAGATGTTAGCAGTCAGTTCTATAAAACTTTTAGTGAAGTCATACATTAGACTGGTAACTTCATACATACAACTTTAGAAAATATGGCTTTGTTTAAACACTTCTAGTTCATATATTAGCTTAATTATGTTAGATACATGGTTAGAGATGATATTGTTGTGACAACATTTCTACACTGACCATTTGAGGTAGAAATTGTTAACTTTAATTGACAAATAGGCATACAGTAAGATGTGGACTGGAGACTAAGGCAGGATTGGATACTTTATGTAATCTTGAATGTTGGAATGATTAACTACTAAACTTTACATTTATAGTATTCTGAAATGCTTTTAAATTGTTATAAGAATAGTTTCAAACCAGCTCTAGACATTGCATGTCAGAAAACATGCACATAGGGTAAGCTAACAATAATTAGAGTCTTGTTTATGAATTCTTTAAAAAATTAAAACAGGGGTAGGGGTATGAAATGTGCTGTAAAAGAAAAGTTAGAGTATATGCAGTGATTTCTTTAAAGTTATAATTCTGATAAATAAGTATTGTTGTGAGAAAAAGTGTTTTTCAAGAGTTTTTTCTGTTTGAATAAATGTTTGTATAGGTTGCACTTTGTAAATACAGCTGTTTCACAAGCCACGCCTCTTCTTGGGAGAAATATAATATTCATAGATATGTTAATTTGTTAACGTACTGGTTCCCAGATACGATCTCTGTGTTTTATCTGATAGAGACAAATCTTGGGAATATTACCAGTATAGAAAACATCGTAGCGCCTAAAATTTAATTCTCAGGAGGTCCAAAATAGAGTTAGGGGTAGTATATAATTTTAGTGTAAGTTTAAACTCTTAGAAGTTCAGGGCATATAAATGTTGAAAATATGCCGCACAGCCCTATATTTTGACCTTTGAATAACATAGTTGTGCATATTCTGGGATATATTTTTCATAAATAAATTGTTTTTCCCTTGTTTGTATCCCATTTAAAGCCTCTTTTTTTTCCAATTAATTTTTTATATTATTAATAGGGATAGAGGATTCGGGTGGAAAGGTGGGAATCTTTAGGACCGGCCACTTATTTTTTGGTTTTTCTTTCTTAAATTTTTTTGTTTTTAAAAAATTTAAAAATTTTTAAAATGTGTTTCGGATTTTAAACCTATTATTTAAAAGATAATTTAGGACTTAGAGAGGTGTGAATTATTTCAGTACATTTAAATGGACTTGAAATTTAAAAACTTTTAAATTAAATAAAATTAAAAGTTGGGGTTTTTAAAAGTCCAATTTATTTCTATTTAAAGATTAATTTGTTAATTAAGATCTGTTCTTTTAACAGTATTTTTAAATCGACATTTTAAATCCATTTTAAAAATACGTCATTATTTAAATATAAGTAAACAAGTTTAAATTTGCAAATTATAATTTAAAGTTTTAAGCCTTTTTTTTTAATTTACCTATTCATTTTATCTAATAAACTAGTTATATTTTTAATTTGGGATTAATTTATTTGGGTTTTAAAAACCTAATATGTTATAAAATTGCAAATAGTAACTCTCAAATTGAAAGAAAATCCATTAAACCCAAAATTTAAATATTAAATCTTAAATATCATCAAAGATAAAATTAATTAATTTTTAAATTTTTTAAAAATATATATTGTTTAATTATATATTAAATATTTTAGGTAAAAAAATTTAAGCGTTGTAATGATATAAAATAAATGGGTTATATCTTAATGAGTGAAGGTTTAAATAACCCATGTGTCAATTAAAACAAATTCTTTAAAATCTTAAAATTACTACAAGATTCGGATTTTTTTTCATTCCTTTTTTAAAAAATTTTTAAATCATATATTGGTTTTAATTATTTTTAACAAATTGTTTAAAAAAAACAAACGTTTAATAATTTTAAAATAAAGTTAATAAAAAACATGTTAATAAGAATTTCTAATTAATGTATTTACTTTCATTTTAAATATAAATATCATTAAGATATTACATTTTAATATTATTTTACAATTTGAAATTATTTTAAATTTGAAATCACTTAATTTCAACCTTTATATTTATTAAAATTATTAATTAAAATAACTTTGATCTATTAAAATATTTTTTTTTTTAAAATTATGGTTTTTATTCATTTATCAATTTCCAGAAAAAAATTGATTTTTATTTCAAAATTTATTTTTTATCGATTTAACGGTTATTCATATTATCCATAAAATTTGTATATTATTTTAAAAACACTAATCTTAAAAAATCACATCTTTCAGTTTAATTACCAAGTGGATAATATTGTCCAAAAACTTTGAATCCCTTTCAATATTTATTTATTGAAGATATATTAATCCATTTTTAATTTTCCAGGAAACATAAAATTCCTTTTGAAGAAATATTTGATTAAATTTGGATAAGTTTAAATGGTTCTTTTAATTTAAAGATTTAAATTTGAATGTTTGATTTATTCATTAAATGGGAAATTAAAATTTTAACTGTTACTTGCACCTTAATTATTAGAATTTCGACCTTTAACAGAAATTTTTAGAATATAAAGATTTTGTCAAAATAAATTTGACATCAAATTTAATTTGGACTTCGAAAAGAAGGTATTATAATCCAAAAGGTTGACTAAAAAGGCCCATTCTTGATATTCTTAATTAGAATTTTTTTGGGTTTCAAATAACTAATTTGGTCAGCGTTTTTGAGATTTCGGAAGCTGGATTCAATTTTCCAAGTTTTGATCAAATGAGTTTCAGATTATTGAATTGGGTTTAATGGAAATTAATTACTTATCAATTAATGATACTTTCATTCTAACCCAAATTTAAAAAATTAAAATGTTTTCCGAATTTATTTTAAATAAGTTTGCAATTTTTTCAGTTATTATTTAAATTTGGTTTGTATTTATCAAAACAATATTTAATTGCTTAAAATCCCTTAGATAATGGATTTATATTTGCATGTTTTAAATTTGTTTAATATACATTTTAACTTTTAATCATTTAAAGTTATCAATGTATAAAGATTTGAATTATTTCATTTATTTTTCATTTTGGATCAAAAGAACTGTTGTGGTCTTACTGCTACGTTATCTTCTTTGGTAATGAACTTGTCTTTTTAAAGCTTACCCAATATTACTAGGAACTTTTCGATTAATGATGTTTCAAAACCCAAACTAGCACGATTTCAGTATATTAAATAAAATCAAATTCAGATTTAATCTTTCAAAGAATGGAGAAACCTTCGTGCAAATTTTTAGAATATTAGGGTTAATTTCAAAATTTTTCCAATGCTTCCATTGGTTTCAATAGCAGGTTTCAGAAACTTCCTTAAAAATATTTACTATGAGATTGTTTGTTTACAGCATAATAGAGTTTTAATTAGTTTTAACAGTTTCCATAACATTTTGTATCCTTATTTGTGATTTTAATTACTTTATTTTTTTCTTCCCGTAATTATTAAGAAATCAACTATTTTCTTGAATGAAGTATTTTAAATTACGACAATTGTACGATTTGAAAGGCTATTTGGTTAAATATTTGTCTTAGGATTTGAAAAGGTTCCGATTGTAAAGTTTATTTCCGTGGACTGTTCATAGATTTAATTGAGGTATTTGTTTAATTTAACCCCTTTTTTCCATAAAACACTTTTTAAATTAAAAATCAAATCAAAGGTTATTTTTGGTTCAATAACCTTTTTGAATCTTATTGATAAGCCAATTGTATGATGTCTTGGACCGTCTTGTTTTGATTAAATGCCCCGTGCCTTGCCGAATTGAAGTTTTCCAATTTTAAGGTAATTCTTCTAATCTGAAATTAAATAAAAAAATTTAAAAGGGGCAATTATTGATTTGAAGGCGGTTCTAATCACAAATGTCAAAATACACTTTAAGTTGGTCGACTTTTTTTGTTACTTAAATTTAAAGCAATTGAAATTTCATTGTTCCTTGGACCATGTTTTTGATTAAATTCCAATGTGCAAACATCTAACTTGTTATTTCCGTAAAGGTTTGACTTAATTCATTAATTTGGCCCTTTTTTGGATAAAATTTAAGAATTTAAAGGTGCTTTAATTAAATTCAGTAACCGTTAAAATTAATTTGCATAATGCTAACCGAAATTTTCTTATCTAATTCACAAATTTTGTTTTGTTTAAAAATTCAGGTTCCCCGAATTTATATTTAAACTAATTTAAGTATTCAATCAATGTTCAAACTAGAAATTTTAATTGTTTACAAATTGTTCACCGTTAAGAAGGTTTTTAAAAACATTTCGTGCGTCATGTTCTTGGTAGGAAAGATTCATATGCTGGACAAAATTTGAAAAACAATACCCTTTGGAGCCTTTGTTTTATGTCTCATTTGGAAATTTGATTCAAAGATCCCAAAACAGTCAACTTAGCTAATCATAACCTCTTGAAATATTGAATTAAGCATCTCTTCTTCAATTGTTCATGTACTGTACCAAGTCAGGAAAATGGCCATTGTTATATTATAGTTCGTCTCTGTGTGTGTTGCATTTTAGTGTTGAGTTTCTGTTGTGTCGTTGTTTTCCTCTTATATTTGATGTGTTTCCCTCAGTTTTAGTTTGTAACCCGGAATTTTTTTTTCTCAATCGATTTATGAATTTCGGTATACTACTGTTGCCTTTATTTACAATTCATTTTGAAATGAAGGTTCATTTCAGAATGACGCGAGATTGCTGTTAGCCATTCAAAATAACGTATTATAATGAAACATACATGTAATGTAATTATTTAGTAATATACAAAATATTGAACTATCATGGTTTGCTTTATATATTATAGAAACACTACCATTTCCATTTTTTTTTTTTTAAATATCAAATTTTTTTCGATTTTATTCCATATAGATTTAAAAGATAACAAGATTTATAGGTTCTCAAACGTTAAGACTTATTTACTTATTCACTAATATACTTTAAACAATAAATGGAAACAATTTTAATTAAATTCAACTTATCAAGTCAGAACTCCACTGTGTTATTCTTTGGAAGAGATCAAGGGTATATAATTAGTTAATAAGTATCATAACAGGAAAATAAAATAAATGATTGTAAGGTCAAGGTTATTTGAGCAACAACTACAATTCAAAAATAAAAAATACTCTGAGAAGCAGTTTCATATTTTGTTTTATAATAAAGGGTTATTAAAATGAATGAAATATTTTCCGATTAAGTATGATATAAACATAAGTCGACTTAACATTTTAGATTCAGTAAAAGTCAAATTTATCATTAAATTGGAAAAGTATAGATGCACTTCCGAATATTAAAAAAAGAACATTTTATTAGACAAATGATTGTTTTATTTTAATATAAAATATTCAAAGACCCGTTTTATTTTAACTTATCAAACAGGTTTTAAAAATATACAAGTCGTTCTTTTTCTGTAAATACTACATTTAATATGTCATATGTCACTTTAACCTTCAAATCTATTTGGCCAAACAAAGTCGTTAAATATAAAAAAAAAAAAAAAATGCCTGAGATACTCCTGTTTGTGATCATTTCTAAAGATTTAAACCCAATCTATTTCTATAGAAATGTATAAGCTATTCAACGACACTGCTTGATGTTTGCTTTGACATCGTAAGCGTATTTACATATGATGAATCAAAAAGAATATATATATATTTATATTCATAAAATAAATAGTAAAATAAGTAAACAAGTTAACAGTTCTAGTTCAATCGATTTCATCCTTTCATTGGGACTCTTCAGGATAACTGATTTAGCGTCGTTATGGGCGACGTCGTTAAGGAGGCTTGTGACGTTCCGGCATTGTTCATAATTAAAAGTTCTCGGGATTTAATCTTGATCGGAACGTTGTTATGAAATAACGTTCCATCTCCTTTCGATAGGCCTCATCCCGTCTACATTTAAAAATAGGCATTATTTGAAATTGTTTTTTACCACAAGTGTCAAGATGGGCACTAATTGGCGAGTTTCTGTATTGTGGGTGTTTTATTTGTTCTTTATGAACGCGCACCCGTTCACAGAGGCTATTCCCGGTCTGTCCAATATAATGTTCGTGACAACCAGGACACGTGACGCAGTACATAAGGTTTGTTGTCTTACAAGTCATATTGGCGTTCACATGAAATTTTCTTCCATCTTTAAATGTTTTCATTTTGCCTGTTTCCAAATATTTGAAATCTTGACCGCAAACACCGCATCTTGAATCTCCGCAAGATTTTATTTCAAAGTCACTAACCTTCGGTTCGAATCGAGCTCTGGTTAAGTGTTTCTTTAGGTTTTTAGGTTGTCTTCGACTGTAAATCAAGTTTCCTTCCGGTATCAATTGTTTCATGGTTTCACTTTCATGTAGAATCGGAAGGTTTGATTTAATAGTATTAAAAACGTTCGGTAAATACGGGTCATCTGTACTAACGAACGGTATTTTCTTTAAGTTTTCATCCGTGTCTTTCACTTTCGGGGTTCGTTATTCTTGAAGTGTCGGTTGTTTTGCTTTGCGTATTCCACTTTCGATTAGACCCTCTGGGTATAACTGTTGTGTTAATTAGTCTTTCAATTCGTTTAATCGTACGTCTCGAATGTTATTGTCCGACAATATAGCACAAATCCGCCTGGCCATACAGTAAGGTATATTTCGTTTTGTATGGAACGGATGACAAGAATGAAAATTTAAGTATTGATGGGTGTCTGTGGAGTTATCCTGAAGAGTCCCAATGAAAGGATGAAATCGATTGAACTGGAACTGTTAACTTGTTTACTTATTTTACTATTTATTTTATGAATATATATATATATCTGCACATGTGAAAAATATTTTTTTTACGCCTATATATATATATATATTTCAATAAAAATTTGTGTAACAAATGGTCCCGAGTGATTTTTTGGATTTTTACTGATCTTGTGATTTAACTTGAATGTATTTTCATATGGATTTATGTATATATTGTGTGTTTGAAAGGTGGATACTTCATAATACATTCCGTATCGGCATTTGCAGCAACGTTGCATACCATAAAATTGAACAGAGAAATGGGGAATGTGTCAAAGAGACAACCACCCAACCAAAGAGCAGATAACAGTCCAAGGCCACCAATGGGTCTTCAACACAGCGAGAAAATCCCGCACCCGGAGGCGGGCGTACATATTGAGGGAGAAAGACATGATTATGGTTCACAGGCTTGAAAACAACTGAAACTAAAAAAAATAAATAACCCAAAAATTAAAAGTTTTATTAATCCTATCGTTATAATGTAGGATTATATTGTTTAATATACGGATAAATATAAATTACAGTTGAAGTTTACTATTCAGCATTTTCAAATTATATCATTTCACTATTAAACCTGCATCCAGTTGGTTATTTCTTAATAAAAACTGATTTTTAAAGATGTCCACACGTTGATATTAACGCTCAGATTATTTTGACTTTTTGACTTTACAACGCTCTTTAGTGTTATGCATATATATTTTGGCTCTTTGTGTTTATTTATTTGTTTAAATAGTGAGAGTTTAAATTGTATTTGCAGGTTATTTGTTAAACATAGTACTGATTAAGAAGGTTAACAAGATCAGTAATGTTAAAAAAAAAATAAAATGAATACATTTAAAAGCTAGAATTAAATTGTGGTAATATTTTAAGGAAACCGTCCCAGTCAATTCTAATATTGTTGATATAATACATTCGTAGTACAATTGTCTTTTTACAACTGTTTACATGTCCATTTAAGATGTATCTGTAAATAATTCTACACCTCTCTAAGTCTAATCTTGTAAACTACGTAGTGTTTAAAATTCCAAAAATCAATACGCATTTATTAAACTTATGTATTTTAAAATTTCACCTTTGTTAAAAATACCAAGGAAAATTTTAAGACATTGCGGCACCACCCAAAGCCAGCTCAATAAGGGTGGTACAGCTGCGTCACCCTAAAGTATCTTGCACCACCCTACGCCACCCTATTCTATAGCTACTACTGGTATATCTTTGAGATTTTTTGGGTCTGCGGTAGGCCATAACAGGAGGTGATGGAAGAATCTCATTGTCAATAAGACGCTAGTGCTTGCGGACAGCTGATGAAATATTTATCAGATCGGGATGAAAGGCAACAACAGACTACACTAGATCCAACCCCCAAAAGAAGAAGTTTAACTGGGGTAACGTTACCTTTGCTCGTCTTATAAGCACTTGTCTGTTACCTACACAGTGTTTGATGCGGTCGGGGGTTTTAATGGCATGTGTACTATGATTTCAATCCTGTGCAGCCATATCAATCTATCGATTAATTGATTGGTGTTTAACGCCACCTTCAACACTGTTGTGCTATTTCGTGGCGGTCAGTTTTTATTAGAGGAGGCAGTCGGAGTACCCGGAGAGAACCACCGATCGTCGGTAGGAACATATGGATCTATATATAATTTATATAATCTTAATAATTTAGAAAAAAGTAAAATACCAAAAACAACGAACTCCAAGGAAAATGTAAAACGGAAAGTCCTTTATCAAACGGCAAAATCAAAAGTTTAAACACATCAAACGAATGGAAAACAACTGATATATTCCTGACTTGGTACAGGCATTTCGTTATGTAGAAGATGGTGGATTAAACCTGGTTTTATAACTAGCTAAACTTCTCATTTGTATGACAGTCATATGGAATTCAATTATATTGACAACGAAGTGTGAGCAAAACAAACAAACATGATAGGTAAAAATGTCAAACAATGGGGTACAGCAGTGAACATTGTGTTATAATCTTCATCACTATAGACTCAGATAACTATTTCATCAAAGAAAAACAAAATGGCATAAAGACACTCTATATACAAAGTATATAAGCAAAACTGAAAGACAAGAGTACAAAAATGGATGACCATAGCTAATAACACAATAGCGGGAGGTATAAATACCTAGCCACGCTATATATACCAAAATGGACTAAACAGTAAAGGTTGAAAATACACAAAGGCAAATAAAAAGAACACTATAAAACGTATTTAAGATGATAAACAACGTCATTACCTAGAATCTATACTTCAAGACCATCATGTACTTTTTGTGAAGTTGATACGGAATATTTATCAACAAGGTCTTGATATCTTCCGATGAACACTTTTAGAAAAAGGACGAGACGTTCTTTGACATAACCCTGGTTTTTCAAATTTCTTCTCAGACCATGGTGACGTTTTCTTAAGCAGCATTTCACTTTTACTTTCTGTTAAGCTTTGGATTGAAATTCCGAATAAAGTATTCCTCTTTAACTATTCGGAATAAGTGTTTATTTTAACACAAACTTTAAAGAATCGGTATATAAGGAATTTTTCCATTCCGCATCTATCAAAATGTTCATTACAAGGGATATTATTGACCGAAGATACCAAAGAAATAAACAAACTCATAAGTTGCAAACGAACCGACAATGCAATAAAAAAAACAAAAACACGACCAAAAGACAAACAACAGAATACAAAACACAACAGAATCATAAAGACTAAACAACACGAACCCCACAACAGCCGGGGATATCTCAGGTGCTTCGGAAGGGTTAGCAGATCCTGTTCCACATGTGACACCCGTCGTGTTACTTTTTTCTTTAAAAAAAAATCTTTTTCTAAATTTCAGAGGTAACTATTTTTTTCACTTCACACTTTAAGTTTTTTTATCAAGAAATTTAGAAATCAAACATATCAGAATATCAACGAAGAAAATAAAGGCAACAGTAGTATACCGCTGTTCAAAAGTCATAAATTGATTGAGAGAAAACAAATCCGGGTTACAAACTAAAACCGAGGGAAAAACATCAACTATAAGAGGAAAACAACGGAACAACAGAAACACAGAAGTGCAACAAAAAACAAACGCCAACATACATAGAAACGAACTATTTGATAACAACTGCCATATTCCTGACTAAGTACAGGACATTTTAAGTACAAATGGTGGGTTGAACCTGGTTTTATGGCTAGCCAAACCTTCCGCTTATATATGGCAATGTTAAAAAATATTGCTAAAATGACAACACTACGTGACAGAAATACAGCACAAACAAACGCAAGAACACTCAGCACAGAGAAACGCACAAATAAATAATATGATAGTCTTTACAACTTGTAAACCGCAGAATAACAACGAACATCTTCCATTAACGACAGAATAGGATATCACAAACAGTGACGTATTTTTGTAACGAATATATAATCTTGAAATGCATACTAAATAAATGCTGTGACGACGTCATAATTATTTGGACTAACACAATACTTTATCTATGGAAAATGGAAGTTAACTCGACTATACTGACAATTAAGACATATGTGAAATGTACCGAAAATACAGAATTCAAACCACAAACGATAAGACATAACACAATATCTAGCAGAAACCACAACAGAAACATCATAAATAAATACATGAATGTTGGATGTATAAATACCGAGACACGTCGTATAGCAATGCTAATTCACACTCGGCAAAACAGTCATATTCGGGAATAGGTCACGTTCTGTACTTAGCAGACAGACGACATAGATGTTTAACCACAATCTAAGACGTAGTAAAATGTCATTAGTTAGGTTAGACATAAGATATGGGGTCGCTAGATTTACCATTGAGTCAGCGCGGAAATGATGAGAAAAAGTACGATTTTTTCGAACTTCCTGGGACACATAATTTAATCAAATATTAAACTGCCAGAACCAACATTTTTAGGTAGAATTATGTTCGAATACCAATGATATAGTTGCAAAAGTTAGAAAACGGGTCAGATTAATTAGATAATTGAACTTTATTGAAGCAACTTTGCATCTTTATTTTGGAACAAAATGACACAAAGTGGCGGCTTGCTTCGTCACCAAAGTCACGTGATGTCTTAATTAGTTGAATATTTTGAGCGTCGAGTATATACATTTTCGTAACACGTCTATTAGATACATATAACTTACCCAAGAGTTATGATATATTATGTTGGGAGTCACACAGTTAAGGCCACAGTGCAGGAATGTAGGTTTCTGTTGCCAGGTAATATGTATGTCTGACTTATTTGGTGGTATAGGGAAGTCCGTCCGTGACGTCACACTGGGCATGCGCATGAAATTGGTATTTATAAAAATCATGGTCGATAAAACAAACACAACATTGATTTCTCTCAACAATTTCTCGACGTATGCCCATTCCCTGTCAGTTGAATCAAAGCAGAGATATTAAAAGTTTGCAAGATCCGTACGCAATTGCTTTAAAATGGAGTTCAGATCCGAGCACCTGGCCCGACCTGACCTTTGATGATAATCGACACACCTTCCATATACACAAATGAGTCAATGAAAGCATGCAAATCGTTAGATGCATACAAGTAAATGTTAAACTATTTATTTGAGCTATTATTTTGATTCTAAACCAAATTTTACTTGTATTTGAAAGCTTTTTTTTTGTAATCTCACCTTCTCAGGTAAACGGGTTGTTTATGTCATGTGGTTAATTCCATATAAGGTCATCTTTCCTGATCACAAGTAAACGTTTATTCATGCTGTGAAAATATCATTCTCTGTATTAAGAACTGTGTTTTAAAACATTGTAAACTATTATGAACGTATGTACCTGTGCATATGTCAGAAGTGTCATAAAATAAATTTTAAAATTTAATGATCTAATAATTAAATTGATTTATTGCATTCAAAATTTGTTTATTGAGTTTCGATTGTACAGTCAGTCCATTGTTTACGGTTTGCCATTTAAATCTTTACAACCATACATTTAAACATACGAAAGAATATGCTTTGAAGCGCCTCGTGGACTTTTGTCATATATAAACACGTGTTCCCGCTCAATTTTCATTCAATGATTATTTCTCAACAGAATTGCACAAGGATAGGACCAGAGCGTAAATAAGATAAGTTGGTTAAATTTATCTGTTATACTTTAGATATGTTTCCTTTTATTCATTTTAATTCACTATAATAATTTGGTTTATATTTAAAGAGCAAACTTTTTTTACCTGTGAGTTGAAATTCTGTGACGATAAAGTAAAACGGGTAACTTTAAATTTAACATGTGTTCGTATAATTATATGTTTCTCATCACGTTCATTATTAAATTAATGAATTGTTTAATGTCACTTGAATTAGATTTATTTATATATGTGCTTTTTGTATTACCATTCAATTTCATTTACTTATGGTTGTTGCATTTAATTCACAGTTCTTTAACAAGGTATTTTTATCGGTAAGTTTTTGTTTCTATTTTACCATAGTAGCAATAAATATTCTCATGTATAACATTCAATAATACATGTATATCAGAGATGATATTTAAACTCAAATGCATATATTTCAATATTATACAGATTTTATTTTGTGAAGAAAGTCAACTTAGGAGCGCTGTGATTGGATGTATGGGTACAATATATTTTTTTTATTTATCTATGAATAACTGCAGTGTGTATATTTACAATATAAATTTTGAAACCTATTGAAATATTTTCTAGAGAATTATTCGAAAAGATTTCCAAAATTTCATAATTTGGTGTAAAATGATGGTGGGCATGGATAACATAAACAAACTCCATTGGAAGTTGGTCATGATACTATTTGGCTTCAATTTTTAAAACAGAATAATAAAGTACTAACACCACACATAACTATTTTATCCAGGTTTTTATTATACAAAAGTGGTAAATTTAGAATATGTTAGTATTGCCGCATATGGCAGAATAAATAGTACCGTTTTCCCTATACTGAAGATAGCAAGGGAAATCAAAATAAATCAGACTTCAGTTATGTTATACTATTTTGAAGCTTTTGATTAGTACATTTGATTTTTATCACAAAGAATAGAAATTTTTCACTGTGAACAATGCTGTGTTGAGAAAAGTGCTGATTCATCATAATAAGTAAAATTGATGGGTACTGACATAAATCTTTATTCTAGGATTTCAATATTAACTCTGTTGTATAAAATGCACCAAACTATAGTTCTTTTGTATTTGTTTTCACCTTTCGCAATGATTAATTCAATTGGAAACACCAGAATTCAAGTCGCGACAAATATTTTTAACTGAGATATTTGCCTTCTTTGCTGTGTAATTCCTTAAATTTATCACTGGGGTATTTCTCTAGCCATAATTTATTAAAACGGGAAATGTTCTGGTTAAGTTTGTACTGTTTATGGAGTAAGGCAATATTTAGTCATACTAGAAGCATTTTCAGTGTTAAAATTGTCCATCTAAGAAAAAAAGAGGCCCACTTGAGGCTAAATTTAGATAGAATTTATATTCTCCTGTGTAAAGAATTGTTCACATTCTGGGCAATTCATGCAGCAAATATTTTAATAGTGCTTCATTTTGTAGTTTCTATCTTTTATTATATCAGGCATATATAATTTTTCATTTTCTACTGTTTGCAAGGACTTTTGTTGGAAAGTAATACTCTCAAGGGACATAATTCAGCTTTTTCATAGATTAAGTTGTAATTCTTTTAATGTTAAAGAATTTAATTTTGTTATGTTAAAGATTTATTTACAATACAATTGAAGTTGTTTTATTTTAAGCATTTATTTACCATATGTTATGTTATGTTTAATGTACAAAACATTGTTTATAGTTTTCAGATATTTTATTTATACAGACAATGCTTAATAATAATGTACTATAAGCAATTTAATATTTTTTTTAAAGTGCCAAACATTTATTTTTCTTATTTTAGCTTCAACATTCTTTTTTTTTTTTTATACATTTGAGTTTAATGCTTTGATGCTCCTTTACTTTTATAAATAAAATGTGAGTACAATATATATATATATATATATATATATATATATATATTGTACATGTACATTTATATATTATGTTGGTCAGTATTTCATTTTTAAAATGATTATTAAAAGCATAAACACAAAAATATATTGAAGCACTGTATTAGGTTATTTTGTTTTAGATTCAATTGTGTTTTTTTCTTTTAAGTTATGTTTTTCCCACAGAAATCACAAATATATGTATTGATAAGAACATTTAGACCTTTAAACATGTTGCATTCAGATAATATATAAGTATATGAACTAACATCATCTCAAGCCATTGATATGTTAAAGGTGCTGTTATTCAATTTGATTTTAATAAATAGTTTTAATCTTTTATACTCTGATTTAATTTTTTTATGCACACACGAAGGGTTTTAAAAGTGTGCGCCCGCCAAATGTTTGTTAAAAACTTTTCGCCCCGCTCATTATTTGCATGAAAAAGTATGTGCCCCGTCCATGTTTGCACCGGCCCCACCCTCAGATAAATATTAGCTATGGAATCCTTGTGTAGGCTTGCTGACAATACGTTCTTTACCTGTATATAATTCAGGTACTAAATTGACACTGATATACCGGTTATTCAAGTTACGGAACGCCCGATTATTACAAATGTGACGGCATTTATTTAATTATAAATACAACTGCTGTTTAGTTTGCTGCATGTTATTGTGCATATAAAGCTTTCTTTAAATTTGATTCCATAAATTGACACTGATATTATACCTGTTATCATGTTATGGAATGCACGATTATTACAAATATAATGGCATTTACAACTGCCGTTCAAATTACTGCTGGTTATTATACACTTATAGCTGTCTTAAGAGGCGTACATTATATACACATTTATAATAGTATATATTTTAGGTACGGAGCATTTTATCTATATGCAGCCGAGGCATCAATGTAATCTGTTTCATAAATTAAAACATCTTTATATATTTATAAAAACAATATACTTTATAATGACCTCATTTTATAAAAGAATAGGCGAAGAAATGAAGTTAGCCGGAGATTAAGACCAAGGGTAAACAACGTTGGGGTTAAACGACCTGCTCCTGTGAAGCACCAGCACCAGAACAGGTACCCGTCCCTGAGGAAGTTGTCCGAGTGGTGAACAGAGGAAGACACGGAAAAAGAAGGCGTGCAGCGCCCGAGCGTCAACAAGCAGATCAACCTGTGGAGCCCAATAATCAACCTCCACCTCAGAAACAACTGAAAACTACGGCAGTTCAGGCTCAACCGGGTAATACTTTAAATACTACTGTCCTTTGTTTATACCATGTTCTAATGAAATTGACATAATCATAAGGGATCATTGATGCCACAAGTGTTTATCCAAAATAGATCTCACATGTCTAACCAGTTTCGACAAAACAGGCCTTCATTTGTTCAACAAATAGATATGGGCCACCAATAAACACAAGGTATTCCGTCCCTAGATTTAATCAAATGACATATAGTTAACTTTTCGTTCAGAATTGTCAAAGGATAAATATGATAATTGGAAGAAGGGACATTCACCTATTAGTATTGAACAGTTAAGATTATCCTAATGAACAGGACAAACAAATTTTGTTTATTGGTTTTAAATTTGGATTTAGCTTGAATCATAATTGACCAAGATTTCCACTTGAATCAAAAATTTAAAATCTGTTTTGTCAATTCCTATTGGAGCTAGATGTAAGATTGAATCTGAAATATCATTATGAAGAATAGCAGGTCCTTTTTGTAAAAGACCAATATCTAATCTTAGATATTCTCCCATTGGATTAGTTAAAAACCAAAAACCAAAAACAGGTTTTTCGTCTGATTACCCATGTATCATATCAGCCATTGAGCAGAGTTAACGACTTTATTGATGAAAGGTTTACCTCTGTTAAATATTCTTCATTTAGTAATGCTGTTGATTACTTCCGGTTTATACAAGAGATTTTGACTAACTTGGTTTTAAAATTGTAGATGAATACTACATAGACGAGGCAATGACATTGGGCTGCTCAATTTCACATGCTAAATTTGAGAAGTTTTCAGCCTTTTTGAATTGGTTTTAAAAACAAGTTTGATTGAAAATATAATAGACCACTATTTGGAAGATTTTTAATTTTGTTGGCTAATCAGATTCTGATGAATGTGAACAACTGATGTTTCAGAATGATGAAATTTGCAAAGATATTGTAGTCTCACTTGCAAATGAAAAAAATGAAGGTCCAACTACACTGATTGAATATCTGGGTCTTACAATTGATACTGTTAATATGCTTGTTTAAATTCCACATGAAAAGATTGAAGAACTTTTAAACAGAATTAATAATTTATAAGCCATGAAAAAAGTAACGTTAAAAGAATTGCAGTCAATATGTGGTTCATTAGTTTTCTGCACGAAGGCTATACCTGCTGGAAGAGCGTTTAGTTGTATTCGACCATGGACAACGTGTCAAAATCGTTTCACTTTTGTCTATTGATATGGAAATTATTTTTGGAACAGTATAATGGGATTTCGTAGTTAAATGATATAGGATGGATATCAAATTTTTATTTTGAACTATATACAGATAGTGCTGGTGAATTAGGTGAAGGGTGTGCAATTTATATTAATGGTCAATTGAGTGGCATAAAGAATGGAATAGTTCAGAAATATTTGAAGATATAACATATTTTGAAATCATTCCAATAAGACTGGTTTGATAAATTATACCAGAAACATACTTTTTCACATTGATAATCTGGCAGTAGTGAATATTTGAAACAAAATGTCAAGAAAATATTAACTAGTTACGTCCGTTTTGAGTTTAATTATAATTCACTGTTTACTAATGGGTAATTTTCAGTTTAAAGCTGTTCACGTTTTGTCAAAGGACAATGCAATTGCTGATGCATTATCTCGTGCAAATTTTCAGAAATTTTAATGTCTGCACCACTTGACAGCGATTTTCCACATCCAATTCCAGTGGAGTTCTGGAACCTTTTAAAGATGAAGTGAATAAACTTTAACAGCAATCTGTTTCTTCAAATACAATGGATGTGTATGAAAATGCATCTATTCATTCATAAATTTCTGACCTGTTTTCGAAAAGAGGAAAGTTGGCCACCTCCTGTTAATCATACAATTAATTTACATATCTTTCAAAAATAGTTATTCCTATATCCTTCAAAAACATATGTATCAGGAATTAATCATAAGTTGAAAATGAATAATTGAAATGATTATAGCAAATCATTCATTTTGGAAATAATGTTAAAAGGTATGCAGCGTCTGGGTAAAGAGTTGATTCAAGAAAACCTATTACTGTTGATGTATTAAAACAACTTGAATTAATTCTTCAATGTTGAAAAATGATCAAATTGATTGTTGACAAGTTTAATATTGTCTTCAAATGATAATGACGACAAACATTGTGTTGTCAAAACATTAACAGATAACTTACAGTTACATACAAGTTGATGTGGGCAGGAATGTCCGGTATGTCACTATATAATTTTGTACCAATAGTAGAGAATGTGATACATGGTGGGGGTTTACCAGATGCTGTTTTGCTTCACTGTGGTGGCAATGAAATTAGACTTGTAAACTGTGCAAAAACGTTTATTTTATATTTAATTTATGCTAGATATAGTTGGACGTATGGTGAATGGAAGTTAAATTATTTTTTCAAGCATATTACCAAGCCCAAGGTTGAAATGAAGATGTTCAAAAGATTTAAAAGCAATGGACGCAACCAGGAAACGTATAAATAAGGAAGTTAAATCACATTTAATTTAAACTGGGGGTTACACTATAATTCATTCTGATTTTGAAGTCAAACATTTATCTTTGGTTAGTCATGATGGGTTACATTT
Source organism: Mytilus coruscus (assembly GCA_017311375.1). Taxonomy (NCBI): domain Eukaryota; kingdom Metazoa; phylum Mollusca; class Bivalvia; order Mytilida; family Mytilidae; genus Mytilus; species Mytilus coruscus. The sequence continues at coordinate 128,148,215 of CM029595.1, read as the reverse complement.
ATCGTTTATTGGCAATGATATGGTTTTGAATTCTTTTCAAACTTCTTTAGAACAATTTGATTATATATCAAATAATTCTGTTTATCCAATGCATGAATGATGTTTGTTTATATTTGTTGTATGTTGAAATGAATAACAACTAGTTGATTATATTTTCGTTTAATTTATGCTGCTTATTCAATTGTCATGGCGGCTTAGCATTTGATTGAGAGTTCACTAAAATGCCAATGTTGGCAGTGATTTATTCAAATATTGTTCATTGAGCTGTTATGGATCTGCCCAGCAGCTAGAAATTATTATGCATTTACTGTTGGTTTTACCTTCAGTGACCAATTGTCATCAAGTTTTAACTTGTTGGCCAGTTTGTTGATGTTGGTTGTTTGGTGGTTGATATTGTTGAATGTTGTTGAATAAATGCCATGACAAATAATAAGCCAAATTTCAATTGTTTGTTGTTTATATTATTTTGGCGAAGGAATGAAACAAAACAAATCTATAATTGTATATTTATTGCACACATTGAATATGCAATAATATAGGGTTATTGCATGAATATTGGGGAATATTGTCCCGAGTAGAATTTTATATTGCACGAGCTTGCGAGTGCAATATATGTTCTACTCGGGACAATATTCCCAATATTCATGCAATAACCCTTTATTGTAAGCAATATAATATTTGAAAGTAAAATTGGTTTAAACTAAGATTTTGTCGTTGATGACGTCATAAATTTTGAAGATTTATTGCACTAGTGCAATATTAGAATTTATTGCACGCTAACTTTTGGTTACTTTCTGTGGGAAATATTATATTGCTATGCAATAATAAAATTTAATGATCTAATAATTAAATTGATTTATTGCATTCAAAATACATGTATTTGTTTATTGAGTTTCGATTGTACAGTCAGTCCATTGTTTACGGTTTGCCATTTAAATCTTTACAACCATACATTTAAACATACGAAAGAATATACTTTGAAGCGCCTCGTGGACTTTTGTCATATATAAACACGTGTTCCCGCTCAATTTTCATTTAATGATTATTTCTCAACAGAATCGCACAACCCACCCTCCTTCCCTTTAATAAACAAAATTGCTGCTGTTTTAAGTTTATTTTTCAGATTACATGGTAAACAGATCCACATGTATTGAATATTTCAATTAGATTGTCATGTATCATCAAAAATGTCGAACGTTTCAACATTCATCGGCAGAGATCAATGAAACCTGAATATTAAAGAAATTTGCAGAAATAATTTGAAAAAAAAAATGTCTATCGTCATGGCATTACATTCTATATGGAAAAAAGTGCGTCGGATGTCATCATCACATTGATTCAACTGGCAGTGATTTATTCAAATATTGTTCATTGAGCTGTTATGGATCTGCCCAGCAGCTAGAAATTATTATGCATTTACTGTTGGTTTTACCTTCAGTGACCAATTGTCATCAAGTTTTAACTTGTTGGCCAGTTTGTTGATGTTGGTTGTTTGTTAGTTGATATTGTTGAATAAATGCCATGACTAATAATAAGCAAAATTTCAATTGTTTGTTGTTTATATTATTTTGGCGAAGGAATGAAACAAAACAAATCTATAATTGTATATTTATTGCACACATTGAATATGCAATAAACATGTACCCTGTACTTTTTGACACACTGAATTTGCCTTGCAATGTATATTTCTTTAATTGATGATTTAATTATGTAGTGTATTAATTTATAAGTGTAGTGTTTGACTTAGTTTTATATATTTGAATTAAAATATCTAAACATTTTTTAAAATATCTGTATAAAAAATAAAAAAAAAAAAAAAGGAAAAAGAAGGATATTTGTTTAGGGATGAAAATGTGTCAGTTATCAGTTCCAGTCAGTCGAGTCGTAATTTGTCTCGAAGCGGTAGAAATCCCTGCATTCGTAACACCTCGGGAATTTTCATAATACTCCTGTGAAAAAGACGTTTCTCTAATGATGCCCGAATTGAAAGAATATTATTCCACTTTCTCAAACTTCTTTCAATAACCTAACTTCTATCGTGTTTTGTTATATATTTGTGCAATGAACAGTTTCACAAAAAATATTTTGGACAATTACTGTAATTGTTATATTTTTTAAGTAAAAAAGGGATATTTCAAACGGATAATGAAAACATAACACATTAGGACACAACCCATGCAAAAATTATTATGATATATATTATATGTACACTTGAATTGAAAAGTACAAGTACACTTAATAGTAAAGTCAAGATTCTAAAAGTTGTTTTCTTTTATTACTGTTTTTTGTTTGTTTTGTAAATTGTTTGATATTTTAACTATGGCTAAGAATTGGTACATGCATATTGATTTCCCACTTTCTGATATCAAATTTGGACACTTCTTTCTCTAATAGTGGTTTTAATCACGAAATCAATGTTCATTACGCATTTATTAAACTGCAGAGCTAAAAGCCTATTGTTGAAAGATTTCTACAATTTATTCATATGTGTTTTACCCCATTTCAAACAAGTTCGGGGGAGTGGTAAGATTAATCTGTCATTTGATTAATATGCATTTATGCTTAGATGTACAGGAATATTTATGATGTATTTGGTTAGTGAAAAGAAGCAATTATGAAGTTCTAGGAAATGTCTTTTCAGGAACAACCCTTTTATTGAGGTTCTTCATTTTGAATGTTGTTGATATAAAAGTTCTGAAATCATCACCACACAGAGTTATAATCAAAATGAGAGAGCATACATGTAATATTTCAGTTTTTGCATCAGTAAAACATGATAAATTTTGTTCCAACCTATTTTTCAACACGATTCCAGAGTTTGGATACTTGGTATCTGATACTGATTTGTGTCTGTACCTTTGTCATATCAGACAACAGAAAACAGCATTGTAAAATTTTGCTTGCATGTCCATTTTATTTCAATTTGTTATTTTTTGGAATACAAATGAGATAAAGCCATTTTAATTTGAGTAGCATCAGCTAAACAGAATGTACTGCGACCTGCAGACTTTCAATTTGTATTTTCTGCGTCTCGGCCAAAATCAATCTGTAGTAGTCTAAGAGCAAAGAATGGTAGGTAACCTTGGAATCTGAAAATTGTGTCATGGAACTCTGTTCCTTTTGAGCTATCATGTTAAAAAATTACTCATAAGGTCAAATGATGTCAGATTTTACAAACCAAATTGACATTTTATCATCCTGAATGTCATATAATATAATAATGCATGTAATAACTACATCTGGAAGTTATGCACTGTCTGTTACAGGCAGCCATGAATGTAGTGTGTACCTTTCAATTGAATCTTTTTGATGATTTAGCCTTAAAATTGAATTATGTCTTGTATTTGGTTAGAATTGCAAGACTTTGGTCTTTAATAGCTTACTATATGGTATGGGTTTTGCTCATTGTTGAAGGCAGTTCAGTGACCTTTTTAATTTTTTACATCCTCATCTTTTGGTCTCAGGTGGATTTTTTTTCATTGGCAATCATACCACATCAACCTATATCTATAATAATGATTGAAATGGTTTTTAGTTCTTGGTATGATAGGCCAAATAATTTTTTTTTCTTCATCACAATTCCTTTAATTTCACCAAAAAATATCTAAATTACTATAACTGTTTTTTCTATGGAACAACTGCAATTCTAGCAGACACAAACTATGGTATATGATTTAAATATATCAAATACAGCAATAGTAAAAATCCATAAATGAGCAGGTTACAATTGATTTATTCACTCTTATGATTAAAGAAGCAGGAAAAAACAGCCAATATTTTTTTAAAACTATATTCGCAGTCTCAATAGCTAACATAAAAAGAAAAAAAGCAGAATGAGTATATATTATGAACATTTTATTTACAAGAAAAATTTTAAATGAAACACATGGAACTATACACTAACATTTTTATACAACTTGCCACATTTTCAGAAGGCCCATAAAAAGAGCCAAATATCTGTCGGACCAAAAAGGAGGTAAAAAGTAAACATAAGAGTATGGTTGTCCTGATTTTTGCAGATCTTTTTAAAAACATGATGATCTGGTCACAAATACGTGTATAAAAAGAAGATAATTACACCAATAAATCATGAACTGGTAATATTCACATAAAAAAAGAGAATGACCAGCATGCACAAATTTGGGTACTAAAGGTGCAATACCAACTTTCCCCAGACGGCATAAAATGACCAGCATTCACAAATACGGGTACTAAAGGTGCAATACCAATTTTCCCCAGACGGCATAGAATGACAAGCATTCACAAATACGGGTACTAAAGGTGCAATACCAACTTTCCCCAGACGGAATACAATGACCAGCATTCACAAATACGGGTACTAAAGGTGCAATACCAAGTTTTCCCAGACGGCATAAAATGACCAGCATTCACAAATAAAGGTACTAAAGGTGCAATACCAACTTTCCCCCAGACAACACAAAATATTACCAGTATCATTAAAACATGAAATAAGATACCTTGGAATGACATGTATAGTACAAGACAGAATGGCAACTATAAAAGACCAGACTGTGACCATTTGCATTCATCAAAAGATACTTGTAGTGTGTTACCATGTATCATGGGAATATAATGGGCAAATGTTTCAAGGTAAACAAATGTTTAGGTAACTATACTGAACATTCAATCTTTATAAACTTATCTCCTTTGACCTTTTCAAGAATATCTTGGAATATATTGTATTTAACTTTTTCACATTGGATAAAATTAATTGAAACCGAATTCAACACATTTAAGCCTCTTCAGATTTTAAATGATTTACAATTATAAACTAAAATTAAATTTTGTCTCTTGTCAAAGGAAAATTATGATTTTCCTATAATTAGGTCTTTCCACTTTTCCGTGGAAACACCTATTGGTTTTCTAATGATTATTATTATTATTTTTTTTATTTTCTTCCGCCTAATTTTTCCTTCGCTGTTTTTTTGTTTCGCAAGATGTCGCTTATATATTTGGAATATGATATCGAACGGTTTATACGCTTTTGAAACTGACACCGCTTAACCACTGTGTATCATCGCCACCGGAAATTGGGTACTAACGAAGCGGAGAAATGGAAAAAAAAGTAAACAAGGTAAGAATTCATTCAATTTAAAGCATTTCTACGGATGTGACGAGGGTACCGCTTAAGAAATGATTTTCTGATATATAATTCTTTAGATTATTAGACCGATAAGTACAAAATTAAGACAAGATTTTGTGTTATAATCAATAACTTACCACTTAGTACCTAAAAATTTCGAGGTCGATCGTCCTCTGTCGCCCCATTGGCAAGATACTCAACTGTTTTCATTATTTTTCAGACACGTTTTAGATTATTATAGTGTGACATCATATTTACTGAAATTTGTTGTCAAAATGATGGTTTTAAAGAATATAGACCATACAAAATAAAGTCTAGGGTACGGCAACTTGCTCATGTTGACAAATTTACTGTATGGCAACTTGTTTTCAACTGTATGGCAACTTGCTAATTTCAAAATATTTATTTGCCGTCTTTTTATAGAATATAAAGTATTAGGTTCAAATATCTATTTATGCATTTGATAAAAATACAATTCGCTTGACACCATTTAAGATGTATACACAATATATAAGGCTTGAACACAGTCCTATTACATCTTTTACATACCTGATGTATACAATATGAATACGGCATATACAAAAGCTGGCAAATGTTGTAATTTTCGGAAAGGCATGTCACTGTTTTACTGACCTGTTGTTATGCCCCTGACGTAGCGTTAAATGTTAATCATGTCCGTCCGACCCGTCTCTCCTGTCCGTCCAGAAAGTCCCAAAAATTGGTTTCCGTTTTCTTACTTTGGTATGCCTTAACCAAATGTTTTAAAACTTACACGAAATGCTTATCACCACAAAACACAGATCAAGTTATAAATTGGGTAGCGTCACTGTTTCCGTTCTTGAGTTATGCCCTTTTATAAATGAAAACAAAGCTAAAGCTGTCGTTTCTGTTCTCAAACTTTAGATTGCCTCAACCAAATGTTTAAACCATACAACATTAGTCAGCATTTGCATATAAGTGATGAACATTTCGGGGATGGGTTGTAGGTGAAGGAAGGAAGGAGGTAAGGGCAGGATAATTTTCCGCATTGAATATTTAGAACCATTAAGCGAATGAATTCTCTTTCAACTTTCAGATAAAATGAAATATAAATGAATTATCATTCGCTGCAAAAACAAAAAAAAAAAAATTGTATTGCTACACCACGGCACCATGTTAAGGAGGTTTGAGTGCTCACAAACATGTTTAACCCTGCCTCATTATATATGTGTCTGTCCCTGGTCAGGAAGAACATGTAATATAGCGGCTGTCGTAAGTTGCTGCCTGACATATTTGTTTATGATTTTGTCATAAATCAGGCAATTTTGATACGGTATGGGTTTTGTTCATTGTGAAGTGTATAGTGACCAATAGTTGGCCAAATCTATTTCATTTGGACTTTGTTTGAAAGTCCTCTCAGTGAAAACCATTCCACGTCTCCTTTTCAATTAATGTTATTGTCTTATTTGTAAAAGGCAGATACAGCCAATATATTAGAATAAAGAACATTAATTTTCTAAAAAACTTCATCTCTATATAGTAAGAATTGAACAAGCTCGGTGGCTGACACTGTTTGAATTTAAAAAAAATATTAACCGTAGATTAATCATTTTTGGAAAGAATGAAAGAAGAATCCGATACAAGGGATACAAATCCGGCTGTTGCTACGCCATAAACTATTTATATAAACTTTCTACTTGAGAATAAAGATGACCTTGTATGAATTTTTGTTGTTGTCATCTTAATATTATATACTTATTAATACAATTCACAAAAGCTAGCATCTTCGACTTGTAAGTTTAAAAATTATAATGAAATAACATCTAATAAGGACAGGTTGAAATATTTTTGAATCCTGATGGTGCATACTCATAAATTTTTTGGAAAAATCCACATAAATTTAAATGTTGATTTGATAGCGTTCATTTATTTATTTGCCCTCGTAAACAGTTTTGTTAAAATACCGAAATCGGTAGATTCTTATCGTGAAAGAATAAGTCGGGTACATCTTTTTACATTCAGGCGTGCTTAAGTTGCACTTTTTCTTCTTATTAAGAAAAATTATTTTAATTTTAGCATCTATTTAAAGATAAGATTATTTACACACACAAAAAATAGGGCTAACTGTTGATTTTGAAACTCCATGAATTCACATTTATATTCAACCAAACAGATAGGCCGAGATCCACACCTTTATAAGTTTCAAAACAGAGAAGGTGTGTTTGAAAACAAATAATCACGTACTGCTATATCTTTTAAGGCAAGTGCAAGTCTTACTTGTATTAATTATATAATTTTAATTGGCACAATATCACATTAAAATTTCCTGAGAAATACTATACATAGTAATCATGAAAATGTACTACTGTAACAATGCAAATTCGGACGAATACACTCCTTTTCACTACCCTCCATCTACTCATTTAAGTTTAGGCCAAACAGCCTTAGCAACAGTCTTTTATTATTTTTCACTGTAAATAAAAGATTGATTGAATTTACTTAAACTAAAAAAAATTACAATCTTATTTTCAATAAGAAACAAGAAATTTAATTCAGAACACAATTCATGATTTATTTCTCCTAATTTTCAATGAAAACAAAGTATTTTCTTCACTTTTCTTTTAACAAATTATTCATTTCAGAAATTTAAAAATAAACAATAAACAATGTTGAAGACCGTACCTTGACCTATAATGGTTTACTTTTATAAATTGTGACTTGGATGGAGAGTTGTCTCATTGGCACTCATACCACATCTTCCTATATCTATCTAACCCAGCACATTCTTTATGTGTCTGTCCGAAGTCACGATTGTAGTTCGGTGGTTGTCGTTGGTTCAGCTCTATCATATTTGTTGTTTTTCGTAAAATGTTTTGTTTTGAGTTAGGTCGTTAGTTTTCTTGTTGAATTCTTCCACAATTTTCACGTCGGGGCTTATTATAGCCGACTATAAGGTACGATTTTTCGTTGTTGAAGGCCAGACGATAGCATATAATTGCTTACATACACTTTATTTGACCCTGGTGGATAGTTATCTTATTTGCAATCATACAACATCTCCACTGTTTATATTTAAAAAAAAAAAAAAAAAAAAAAAAACAGCACAAAAGATGAATGGTCGTTTTTTTTTTTTGAACTTTCTAAAATTTCAACCTGACAACAAATAAGACAACAGTCGTTAGTATTATAACGATATATGAATGTATTTAGGATAATATGATTGAAAAAACCTTTTGTCTTTAAAACACAAAGTCAAATAGAGGTACGCAACGACGACTTCTGAACGAAATTAACGGCATATATTTTATAATATTTGATAAGTAGTTTATTTCGTATATTTGTAAGCCGGTAAAGCTTTGATACAGCCAAAATATCGTCGCTTGATATTATCTAAACAGTGATTAATTTCATCTTTAAATTACAATATATTGCAAGACGCCGTACAGACAAAAGTTGTTATTTTGCAATTCGCCGTACAACGTCCTGCAATTCGCCGTACAATAAACAAACAATGTTTTAGTCCATATTCTTTAAAACATCTTTATGACAACAAATTTCAGTCAATATGATGTCACACTATCATAATCTAAAACGTGTCTGGAAAATAATGAAAACAGTTGAATATCTTGCCCATGGGGCGACAGAGGACAATCGACCTCGAAATATTCAGGTACTAAGTGGCAAGCTTTGAAGTATAACACACAATATTGTCTTAATTTTGTACTTATCGGCCTAATAATTTAAAGAGTTATATATCAGAAAATCATTTCTTAAGCGGTACCCTCGTCAAATCAGTAGAAATGCTTTAAATTGAATGAATTCTTACCTTGTTTACTTTTTTTCCATTTCTCTCCGCTTCGTTAGTACCCAATTTCCGGTGGCGATGATACAGTGTTAACTGAATACTTTCCTTATAAGAGTTATCTCCCCGAACGCTGTTTTCTTGTTATTCCTAAGGCTTCGCAACCGTATAAGAAACCGACAAATTTATTTTTCCAAATTGCTCGTTATATCCTCAGGATGTTCTGTTTTATTTTGACCGAAGCCGTATAGAGATTCCATATGAGAGTTATTTCCCCTTTTGTATTTGATATAAGTGAAATGTATTTTTAACTGGAAAACCATAAGTGATAGAGGCCTAGGGTCTTTTGATTTGAGGTCCTTGGTCCAAAAAAATGAAAATGAGGTCAAGGTCAAAGGTCAAGGTCATGTTCAAAATTTTGATTTTAGCTTGTTATCGCTAATTTTCAGAAATCTTATAAGACATCTATAAAATATTGTTACACAATTATTAGTTGCGACATGTCGTAACACCTAAATCTTAGTTGAAAGGGTACGTAGACATTTAATGGGAGTTTTCGTCCCTTTTATATCTAATATTAGCTGTATGGTAATATAACTCATTAACAATATATAGTAGAGACCTAGAGTGTTTTGATTTGAGGCCCTTGTTTCATGACCTTGAAATTGGGGTCAAGGTCAAAGGTCAAGGTCATGTACAAAGAGGCAAATTATGTGTTTTTGGCACTATTTAAAGAGTTTGATTGTGTTTTAATGCTTTTGTAGGTTGACATTGACCTTTGACCTCACTACTTGTTGAGGGATCTCTCAAAAGCTAGATCCCATGTGTTAAGATATAATATCTAGGCTTTAAATTCCGTATTTGCATGATCCTAGTGGCTCGTTTCCATGTGTTTACTCAACTAACCAACCAACCAACCAACCAACCAATCAATCAATATTTAAACCAACCAATCAATCAATCAATCAATCAATCAATCAATCAATCATTACATGCATGTTTCCGTCTCATGTGTTTAATACGGGGTCCAAGATCTCCTTTGTTTTTTTTCGCCTGTCTCAAGAAACCCTATCACACGTGTTTTAATTAATCAATCAACCAACCAATCAATCAATCATTGCATGCATGTTTCCGTCTCGTGTGTTTAATACGGGGTCCAAGATCTCCTTTGTTTCTTTTTCGTCTGTTTCAAGAGACCCTATCCAACGTGTTTAATTAATAAACCAACCAACCAACCAACCAACCAACCAACCAATCAATCAATCATTGCATGAATGTTTCTGTCTCATGTGTTTAATACGGGGTCCAAGATCTCATTTGTTTCTATTTCGCTTGTTTCAATAGAGACCATATCCCACGTGTTTAATTAATTAATATATTGATCAATCAATCAATCAATCAATCAACCAACCAACCAACCAACCAATCAATCAATCATTGTATGCATGTTTCCGTTTCATGTGTTTAATACGGGGTCCAAGATTTCCTTTGTTTCTTTTTTTCGCTTGTTTCAAGAGACCCTATCCCACGTGTTTAATCAACCAACCAACCAACCAATTAATTAATTAACCAATCAATCAATAAACCAACCAACCAACCAACCAATCTATCATTCATTGTATGCATGTTTCCGTCTCATGTGTTTAATATTGTATTTACATCTCATTCATTGTATGCATGAAAAAACATCCACATGCTTGTTATCAGATGTTCTCGGAAACTACATGTCCAATTGACCCCAAATTTTGCAGTCAGCAGGGTATACATGTATTACATCTTCATAAAACAACGTGGTGCAGATATCTCTCAAGAATTTTCCTAGAGAAAAGAAATTGCAATGCCGTAAAAATCGCTTGCTAGTTCCGTATATCTCAGTGAAATCCTACAATAAAATGTCCGCTCCTAGATTGAAATACAATCTGTTACAAACTGCTGCTGAAAAATGTACATCGTATGAAAATAATCGATAAACGTGTTTTAAAGTTACACAGGATCAATTAAATCCAAAGCATGCACTGCTCGTGAACTGTGATCGAAACGTCAATTACCTACAATGACAAAAGAAATACATTGTGTGTACTCCGTCGCTATATATGTTCTCTGTCCAACGTCTCCACCTAAAAAGAAATAAAAATACTAACTTTTCGCTATTATAAAGCTTCGTCACGTGACGCCACAACCTGGCGCGAGACAAAGACGCGCGCGGACCCTGAAATAGAATAAAAACTTTCCAAACTAAATATAGAAACTGAACCAACACACTAATATGGACCCTTTAAAGAAAGAAACAAACAAACAAACAAACAAACACACACACGCACACACATATCAATCAATATTCACTTACCTGAAATAAAAAAGAAAAGTGAACATTTCAGAACTTAAGTGCTTGCAGGGCAAGTATCAATATGCCCCTCTTATTGTCATGGCATGCAGACAAATATAATAGACTTCTTACGTTTCATAACTTCTTCATTTTAAATCCAACAACACCATCACTTACTAATTACATACACATAGAATCAATAGTAACAAGATTAGCCTGATAAATTACAAGTTACAAGTTGTAGAACCTAGTAACTGATCTACATATAATACTTTATATATATATACATACAATGATATTCAATTGCAAGAAATTATAAATCATTCATAATCATTAAAAACTAATGCATATTTACAAGGCCTTACTCTATAAACAAGTTGGAAAACTATCAGATCCCTTGTCCATTTAAAACATATTAAAGGTAAATAGCTGCATTTGTTTGCACCTGTCCTAAGTCAGGAATCTGATGTTCAGTAGTTGTCGTTTGTTGATGTGGTTCATAAGTGTTTCTCGTTTCTCGTTTTTTTATATAGATTAGACCGTTGGTTTTCCCGTTTGAATGGTTCTACACTAGTAATTTTGGGGGCCCTTTATAGCTTGCTGTTCGTTGTGAGCCAAGGCTCCGTGTTGAAGACCTTACTTTGACCTATAATGGTTTACTTTTATAAATTTTAACTTGGATGGAGAGTTGTCTCATTGGCACTCATACCACATCTTCTTATATCTACATATGTAGGACTCTAAAGTGCGATGGGGACGCTAAAGTACGATGGTCACGCTAAAGTGCGATGGTCTGCGCTAAAGTACGATGCCTTCATACGCTAAAGTCCGATGTTCCGCGAAAGTATAGACGTAAGAAACGCAGTTGGATTATGGCGTTAACAGTCGTTTATACAAACCCAAAATGTACATACCGAACGATAAATTATAAAGCCTATCACATATATTTAATATACCTTAGCATACTAGCTTTTACAAAAAGACTATTTTTCAACATCCATGTACGTTAACGTTTTAAGCCCTCTAACCTTACCCTATTGGTCCATTGCACTTTAGCGTGATATACCATCGTTATTGATGCAAACAAACAACCATCGCACTTTAGCGTGAGACACCATCGTACTTTAGCGTAGACCATCGCACTTTAGCGTGACCATCGCACTTTAGAGTACCATCGCACTTTAGAGTCCTACACATATAATCAACATTGTTAAAAAATGCTAAGCAGTTTATAATTTTATTAGTGTAATTGTAATAATCTTTGTACTGATAAATCCACACACAAATAGATTTAAATGTTATGTGTTGCTATTTATAGGCACTTTAACATTGTTGATATACTTTGCATTGAAAATTGGAGAAAAATGTGTTGCTGCCCATTCCACTATTTATATACATATATTAATATAATATACATACCTTTATTATCTGTACATCCAACATAAGATTTTCTCAAACCAGTTTTTTAAGGATCTGAAACTTGTACAAAGCATAAAGCATATTAGTAAAGGAAATTTTGTTCTTGATCATTTCTGGAAAAAACATGAAACAGTAAAATACCTAAACCCAAATTATCATGTAATTAGTACCGATTATCAGGTTGTCTGCATAGTGATATTGTAAAATATCAGCTGCGAGTCACAGTATGAAGCTTTTTGTCGAGTGAGAGAGCGAACGAGTTCAGAAAGGCTTGATATTATGTCGAGCAGCTGATATTTTACAATATAAATATGCAGACAACCAGATAATCGATTTATCGGGTTGTATTTGCGTATTTTGCATAATAGAAACAAGTGTTTTCTTTGTTTCACCAGCGAACCGGAAGATGCTTTGATAAGTTCGGGTCAAACTTATCAACGTCGGTTCATACATTATGACGTCGCTGATATGTCCGGGTCAAAGTTATTAAGGCCGGGTCAACGTATTTGACGTCACAAAGCCGTGATATGCAATTTTATTAAGAGCTGAGCAGAGTGATATAGGCAGAGGGACGACCGATAAATGATGCTATCTGGAAAGAGGGCATGGAAATATGTACAGTACAAAATTTGTATTAGACATAAAATATTAATATTTGCATATTCCCATTAATGTCTGTTCAAAATAAACACCAAGAACAGCCATTCAGTAGTCCTAAAAAAGAAAATTTAAATAGATTAATAAACACCTTCTAATTAAAAAGTTGTCTCCAATAACTCAAATTTTAAGAGTTATCTCTCTTTTGTTGAGGTATCAATAAATCATTGATAGAAGCCACTAAATACCTGACATGCACAAAAAACTGAGGTTTAAGAGTAGAGTAAATAATACCAAATTTGAATGGGAAACTTGCAAATTCACTGGAAACAAAACAATTGTTAAACAATACTAAAAACAATTATTGATAAAATAAAAATATTAACTGTTATTTCATGTGTCTTGTCTAGAATAAAAGAAATTCAGTGAATATTAACAATTTTGTATGAAAGTAATATACAAAAATGTTCTAAAAAAAACCTTCCTCGATAGTCCTGAAAATTCATACACCACAAAAATATTATATTATTTTATACAAATGCAGTTATATAACTGGATCAAATAATATTGACAAGCAAGATTTCAAAACTTGCAAATTGTTCATCAAGTTTAGGTTCAAGGCTTCTCCATTAAAATATTCTTTCAAAATAGAAGTGTCTATATCAGTTAAAGCAGAGGTTGGGTATAGATTATTAAGACAGCAAGCCAACAACAGAAATTTCCAGGACATAAAAAAATGAATATGCAGAACTTAACAATTAAAAAAGGACCTATTACAATATATCAAGCTTGATTCCACTTTTCATCTAAAAGCCCTGTGATAAATTGAACAGCTTTGCCATTAACAACATATTCATGAAAGTATTTTGATCATAGTTGTATTGTCTGAAAATAAATAAAAATTAAATCTCTACATTACTGTAAAGCCAGTAATAATCTGTTTGATTAGGTTCCTCTACTATTTCATCTACTTCAGGTTGTTCATTTTCTACTGGATCTTCAAGGTCTTCTGTTTCATCTGAAATGACATCATCAAGGTCAATAGACAAAATAACACTTTATCTCCACTACCTGGAACATTAAAACAGTTTACACATTTACAACCTGGGCCACAAAAACCATCACAGTTATCATTTTGTGCCTTCTTACATTTACACCTATTTGTTTTGCAACCAGTCTTACATCCACACCCTTTAGTATACCATTCTACAGTTTTCTCAACTTTCTGAAAATTTAAAACAGTGTCCCAAACAATTTCTAATTTATTATCAGTGATTTGTCATCCAGATTTTGACAAATCAGATAATGTATGGGTATTGCTGGTGCTCTGATTCCAATAATCAAACACCCAGCAACACCGCATCCAGTGTAGTTTAAGGGCTTTGTGGTTTGGCATCATTTCCACTTCAGTGACAACTCTTTCCCACAGCTTTTCTCTAATAACTGAAATAAAAGATAAATGTTTTTCATGTAAGTCCTCCTCTGAAATAGAATCAAATAATGATTTAGGGGTAGAATATGGCTGAAATTCAGCACAATGTTTATTAAAATATACAGAACATATTAACCTGTAAAATGAATGAAGGTCATTAAGACCGTGAACATCTGCAAAGCTTCCATTACCTACAAAAAAAGAGGCATGCTTTCTAAATGCTTTCTAAATACATCAAAAAAGGTCTTCTTACCACAACCTCTGAAATATGAATTAAAATTACATCCACTATAGATAAAAAGTAACTGCATACATATCAAAACACTGTCAATTCCCTGTAAAAGTGAATCACTTTACAAGTTTGTCCATGGAAAGAAATGAATTGTTGTAAGGTGATTCTCTCAACTGTTCATTAAAGTTTTATCCAAATTAGGTACAAGTGGTAAACCTTTAAAAAACATCAGTATCAGGGCTGTAGACTATGACTTGATCTGCTGTTGTAACTGATGCATGTAACCATACTCTTGTATCAGCCTCGTCATGATTACCAGATGGCAAATCATAATCTACAACCTGACCATTTAATATGGAAACTGCTCTGTCTTTTCTGTCATCATCAAATCCTCCAGCTGTAACAAAACAACATTGGTTAGTAGGGAAATATTCAATGATAGAGACAAAAAATTAACCAAAAGTCGCTTTTGATGGCGAACTGAAATAAAATTTCTTCAGTTTGATAGCAATGGTGTGTCGGAGGAAATACATGTACGTACAACTGGTTCCTGTACGACTGTATTCCTCCGGGTTCTTTCAATGTCTTTTGGGCTAACACCATTCCTATTTGGATCATCAAAAAGTAAATGAACCTCATTTGCTTTATACTGATTATAATACTTTACAATCCATCTATTAAAAAGAAAATCACCATAATCCCCAAAGGTCTTATGTTAGGCAAAAGGACTGGTATTGATGATAAACATACCATCAATAATGACAGTAGTTTTACTTGTAAGTGGAGCCTTAGGAACCTGTGATAAAAACATCAGAATAAATATTTTTAAAAACGTTAGCTGCAGTGACTTTTTTACCCTTTTCTGGAATCCCTTCTGCATCACACAAAGCACGTGGCAGCTGTAAAAACTGGTCCAAATCCTTGACTGCATTACCACTATGCTTAGAAAATGCAATCTTCTTCCTCAAACAAGGAATCACTGTATTTTGATCTTTATTTTCTTTTTTTTTTTTTTTTGCTTGTGAATAGTAAATTTAATAGGGGCAAAAGTTTTTAAATTTCTTCTTTTTCTGGGGGGAGGCTTTCCTGCTGTTTCACAAGTTTTAAATAAAAAGCATTTTAAATAATTTGCCAAGTCTCCTCACCATACTTTCTGTAATTTGTCAAACTGTCCATCTGTTCATTGTCAGTCTCAGTTCTGGTAAAAATATGATGTAATTTTTCATTACAGTTTATGACAAACTGAGATGATGTTTGTAAATTGGACATGTTTTCACAAACTGTTTTTTCTGCATTTTTAACATAAGACATTGTACCTTCTCGCTGATGTAAACCTTCTTCCCTTTCAAGTTGTAATTCCGATTTAAGGTTATGCAATGTCTTCGCTCTGTAAGGTAAATAAAAAGTGAGATTCGCCAAAGAAGACTGGCTGAAAGAGTTAAGAGCATTTTTTGACTTTACATTAATTTCCATTTCATGTGCTTCATCCAGTGCTACAGAATACAAATGTTTACCTGAAATTGAAACTGAAAAGCAGCCAGCTGCAAAATGTTTAATAACAGGTTCTGGGCTAAAGGTGTGGAGATCAGCAAGATGGTAGGGTATGATTCTCTGGTAATTTTGCTTATCAAAAGCATGAAATAGACAAGTAATTGTTTTCAGAGACACATTACGTAAGTGCCAGTTTATACTACGTATAAAGAAAAAAAAACAAAGATAAGCCATAAAATATAAATGTAAGAAATTGTCCCAAAAAGCAAAAGTTTGGTTGACTGAGGAGTTCTCATGACGCCAAGTTTTATACTCTTCTAATAACTCTTCTGTAAAAATAGTAAAAATCTCATCTTTTTTCTCACATACTTTCTCCCAGACATCAGTTTTACAAACATCAACTTCTCCTTCTTCTAATGACATATCTGAAATAATATCAAATATTAAATCTGAAACTTGGATGTCATAAGGTGCCTCACTTGATCTATATTTAAAAAAAAAGATTTCACCTGATGTCTCATAACTGCTTCCCAAGCTTGTATAAAAAACCTATGAGTTATTGCAAACTTGCTACACTCGGTTAAAACTTTTAACGTAGCTCCATGATGATGTTTAGTAGCAAGTTGCTTCAATCCAGCATCAAAATAAATCTTGACAAATATGGGAAGGACATTTTTTAATATATGGCAATCCCCAGGGTAGGCAAGTACCCAATCCATGTTTTCTCCATATTTCGATTTGATCAAATGATCGTAACTTTTCCCGTCACCTACAACAACAACATAATTAGTCACCTGACCAACTTAAAATTTATCATTTAGAATAATCAAAACCTTCAATACTGTTTCTTTGCTGTCTGCTGTTTCGTCCAAAATGGCTACTGAAGTAAAATCTGATTTTTCAGTGGTTTCAACTGGAATAGGGGAAAATGTTTTAATACCAGGTAAAACAATATTTTCTTTTTTAAAAAGTTTTTTGAAAGTCCATACTTTGTTACATTTGTATAGAATTCATCCCATTCTGAAATTTCTGCAGATGTTTCATTTAAATCTGAGGGTGACATGTTAGAAAACTTATTTTGCTTTTTTACTGGTGGGAGCCCAAACTTGTCTTCTGGATTTACAAGTTTTCGAATAATGTCTTTTTCCAGTTTACGGTCTCTGGAATTTTTAACTTCAGATATGTCATGTTTGTTGTCGGTCTGATTAAGATGTGAAATCAGATGCGAGTCATCAAACATATTAATTTTTTGACTGGGCTTTGGAACCACAGTCTGTATGGTGGTTCCATGGAACCCACTTCTATCTTTTCCAGCACATACTACCGAGTAAGCCTGGTTTTATCAAGGTTATCAAATGAGGCCACAATGCAACTATTTGATACTATATACCTCTGTTTTTGTTCTAATTCTCTTCACCTATGAGTAATATATCTTCTGAGAGAGTCCTTTGAGATACCAGCCCCTAATCTAGCATTAATAGAAAGAAATGTACTAGATGAATTAGAAAACTTATCTGCTATGTCTGTATATAATAAATGTATAGGTTGCACACACTGGGAATTCTGTAAATGGAAAATACAACTTAGAATGTATAAACGTGGCATCATTCTGAAAATATTGAAAAGAGGTTCAGAATAATGTGAATTCCAAGTAAATTCTGACTTCTGCTGTACTATCTCTTCATTATCAGTGGAACAAATTCTGAAAATAAAATTCCACACTATAGGGGGGATTTTCAAGATTTCATCTTTACACTTAAAATTGTCAATGTCAGGAAGTCCGTCCATCTTGATTTTATATGAGACATAAATTTTAACATAATTTTTTAAGATTTTTACAGCGTCTTTTAGACTTTGCTCTTGCTTGTTTTTTCTACTTTCTGCTGATACAGTAGAAGCTATTTTTTCTGCTTGAATTATGTAATCTTTTTTTTAATCTTTTGTTTTCATCAATAAATTCATGATTTTCTACAACAACTGCGTGCAAACAACCAAACATATCTGTACCATTCCTGTAAATCATTCTCCCTAATTTTTTTTCTTTGGCACATAATATGATAGGGCTCTGCCAAGACACGACTTCAACATGGTAAATAACCACTTAGGACGATGTAAAATCTTCTGCTCTACACACAAGCCTAAATTATTTGCATTTTTGTGTAAAATACATTTATACTGTTCGTATAAATTTGGTAAAAGCAAGGCTTTTTCTTCTACAAAGGAATTTATGACAGATTCTAGTACAAACCTGAAAGAAAATGAATCTATATTCTCTGTTCTAACCTTTTCAGTGTCTGTAACTGTAAAATGTTTTTAAACAGCTGGTCCTCTGCAACATCTGATCTAGAAAAGGAATTAAAATTATTGTAACAATAAGGACAACAAATTAAATGTTCTACATGCATATCAAAGTTGAAGTAACGAGTAAATAGCTCCCGTTTATCCTCACTGACAGTTTTAAATGAGCCAGTGTTCTTTCCAGAAAATTTGTCACAAACATTGTACAACAGTTAGGTTAATACATTTGTTCAATTTATTATAGTGGGAATGGCAAAGATGAGAAAAAAAGGTATCACTAGTACTGTATTCTGGAAACTGTGTATGCATAGAAACTGAAAAAGCCTTCTCAAAAACTTGAACATTGATTTCAGTATAATGGTGAATATCTGAGCTAGTGCAGCCATCAGGATCTGCAAAATTTGACAAAAAACACTTATCAGAATCTGTACGGGTTCATACTCATACATTTACTTGCCACTCCACTGAGTCCGTATACACTATATATTGCAATGTAACTTGCAAAACCCAGAATGTTGTATACCTTCTTCAGTGTCGATGTGGCATGGTAATCGTAGTGACTACACCTGCAAGCCCGACCTCCCCGTAAGTCGTCATTTGAGATCACCTGGGCACGCCCAAGCTGATCTCAAAAACCATACCATCACTATCATAGACCACAACGAGGGTTGGTCAAGGGCCGACAGACTTGCTCGGGAAAGTTTTTGGATAAGAAAATGAAGGACAGATTCCCAAGAGGGCAATAATGAAAAAAACATAGAATGAGTCCCTACCATCACTTGTTTCCTATAACTCAGGCTTCAGTACAGGACTCTTACAATTTTAAGGAATTTATTCCTCTTCCCAAACATCAATACTGAAAATTTACCAGCGTATTGATTCGTGATAATTTGTTTAACGATCAAGATTTTTATTTCAGTTTGACTACCACATGTCAAGATAAGAATCATTTGACATCTTACTGATGAAGGATATTAGTTATCCGAAATATTTCACATCTGTTCATGATTTCACTTTTTTGGTGATGTTGTACCCTTTTAGACTTGTTTATTATATATTATATTTAGTAGTGTATGTATCATAATTATATGATCCATCGCCCCGTAAGATTTATCGTTGGCTATTATTCAGACATTTTATTCAGTCTAGGTGGCCGAGTGGTCTAGAGCGCTGGACACAGTGCAGGCGGTGTTGCCAGTCTCGATATCCCAATAGCATGAGTTCGAATACCGGCGAGGGAAGAACAAAAATTTGCTTCCGCAAATTGGCAGATTTCGCTAGTGAAATGCGTTTTGTTAAAATATACTTTTCACTTTTTTTGTCTTTTGGAAAATGTTGTTTGTGCTGTACTTAGACCCCTCTACCAAGAAACTTGTTTTGTATGCACACGTATAAAAATTGCGGTGTTTATCCAACGCAATCATAGGTATGAACGTTGTTTTCAATTTAGACTTGTTTATATTTTTTCGTTTGGGCTTGTATTATATTTGCCTTCGGGTTTATATAATCCGTTCATCCTATTTCGACTCTTCAAAATTCAAGAGTCAATCCTAAATTGAGGTAAATTATATGGCCTTCCAAATACCGTTTCGATTCCTAACATCACTGAAGAGACATTAATTGTCGAAATCCGGATATGGTGTACCAATTTTGCACCTTATGTTTGACGTATACCATCTTTTCCGCAAATTTATTGTTTTCTGGTTTATTAAAATAAATAATTAAGATCCATTTTGTTAAATCTGGTGATCCGTTTATTTGGCAATCGCCACGGCAGTCAGCAGGGTTTAAGAACATCTGTTGTTCGACCTGCTGGTCAAATGCGTTTTGTTAAAATATACTTTTTACTTTTTGATCTTTTGGAAAATGTTGTTTGTTCTGTATTTAGACCCTCTACCAAGAAATTTGTTTTGCATGTACACGTATAAAAATTGCGGTTTTTATCCAACGCAATCATAGGTTTGAACGTTATTTTCAATTTAGACTTGTTTATATCTTTTCGTTTGGGCTTGTATTATCTTTGCCTTCGGGTTCATATAATGCGTTCATCCCATTTCGACTCTTCAAAATTCAAGAGTCAATCCTAAATTGAGGTAAATTATATGGCCTTCCAAATACCGTTTCGATTCCTAACATCACTGAATCGCCGGGATTCGAACTCATGCAATTGGGATATGTATATGTTGTCTCGATATCCCAATAGCATGAGTTCGAATCCCGTCGAGGGAAGAACAAAAATTTGCTTCTGCAATTTTGCAGATTTAACATTGTTGTGCTGATATTAAGAGTAATTATGAATATTATAACGACTATTATTTTATTGCATGTTGTAACGACTATTATATTATTTATTTGTGCGTTTCTCTGTGCTGAGTGTTCTTGCGTTTGCTTATGCTGTATTTCTTTCACTTAGTGTTGTCATTTTAGCGATATTTTTAACATTGCCATATAAGCGCGAGGTTTGGCTAGCCATAAAACCAGGTTCAACCCACCTTTTTTTCTTAAATAAGAAATTCCTTAAAACTGTAAGAGTCCTGTACTGAAGCCTGGGTTTATGGAAACAAGTGTTACATCTAATTGTCAAACGGAAAATAGTATTTATATTCTTACTTGTGGAACTTGCAAGCTGCAGTATATTGGCGAAACAGAAACTAAATTCAACATCAGACTTAATAATCACCGGTCATTTTATAACAAAGCGAGAAACTGCCCAATCATGAGACACCTCTTACGAACAGGGCACATTTTTGAAAATATCACCTTTCAAATAATAGAGGTCAACCAAAATTGGGACACCCACAGTAGAAAACAGAGAGAGAGAGAGAGAGAGAGAGAGAGAGAGAGAGAGAGAGAGAGAGATGTTGGATGCATCAGCTACATACTCTTGAACCTGATGGACTGAATGAAAGAGATGAAAAACAGTTTTATAAAAACCCAAAGGAATAAATCTTTAACTCTTACATATACTATTTAACTAACGCAATTATTGTTTTTTTATTTAATAATCGCAATGTACAATAATCTGCAAAAATATATTTATGTAAAGGACATGTACAATAAGCTGCAAATATTTCTTTACGGCATCCGAATTTTACCTGGATGGCTGCACGCGCCTGAAGAAGCTAATTACTATACTATATATAAAAATATTAATTTTTATCGAACCATTTAGGTCACAGAAATTCCAAAATATCTCATCAGTAAGGAGAGTTGTACAAATAATGTGAATACACAGGACCCCGATCCAATTCATCTTTTGCTAAAAGTATACATCATTTTCTGTTTTGTATCTACCATTTTTCTATAATTTTGATTAAAATATGCCAAAACCTGTAGTAAAAAAAGATGTATGCCCCAAATAAACATTCCCCGATTGGTTGAACTACTGTGGCCTCGATGTAAAGCACACGCTTCCCAAGAGTAAGGAGAGTTGTACAAATAATGTGAATACACAGACCCTTGATCCAATTCATCTTTTGCTAAAAGTGTTCATCATTTTCGGTTTTGTATCTACTAACAACATTCCATTTTTCTATAATTCCGATTAAAATATGCCAAAACATGCAGTAAAAATAGATGTATGCCCCAACTAAACATTCCCCGATTGGTTGAACTACTGTGGCCTCGATGTAAAGCAACGCAAGCCTCGATGTAAATCACACGCAAAAATTTCCGTTAATATGTTGAACTTCGACCCTGGATTCAACCGATTCACAAACAGAGATTTTCTTGCGCTCAAATGTAATTCTAAGTGAAGTATACTGGTAAAGTAAAATTCTATTCTTTTACAGAAATATATACACATTTTATCATTAATGTATTGTCATGCTTCTGCATATTTACTTTTATTTACGCTGTGCTATAGTTGAATTTAATTCTATAAAAATTTTGTTACGTCAAGCAATAGGAGTAAGAATATTTCGCGCCAAAACAAGAAAATAACCTACATCATTAAATTATTTTATCATCATCTTTTTGACATTTCTGATAGAAAATAGCGTTTAGTATCAGCAATTTTGGTCAGTATTACTTATTAGTGTTAAGGTTCTCCAGATGTGGTTCTCTAGAGCTTCTTGACGGTCAATTTATCCCATTTATCAATTATCGCCGATGACAGAAATGTCAACCCAGTCGATTTGTGTCATGAGTGAAAAACTGATCTATTTGATGGAATAATTTCTTCATTAACTGTGCATGCAGCATTTTTGTATTTTTTGTTAACCGTGCACATACCCTTTGAATTTCTGGAAGATAAATGGGTTATGTATGTGTAACAACAATAATGGCGGACGATAAAAGTTTGTTACGTCAGTGAGTGATCACGTGACATTATTATTTGTAAACAAACGGACTCATGTAACACGTGTCGGAATTATCCATACAAGGTGCCATCAATCTTATATTTCACTAATTGATGATATTTCTGTGTCTGTAAGTAGGTGTTGCAGATCAGAAGTCATAGTTTCATTGTACCATACTAGTGTTGCTGTTCAGTAGTTAGTTGTGAATTTTTTTATAGAATTAGAAGGTAAGTCTTATTATTTAATTAAGTCTGTGAAAAATGACAACTCTTCCTGTATTTTTTCCTCAATTTTTGAAACACGCATAATAAAAAGAGCATTTGCTTCCCTTGAACACTCCCCCTTCACCCCTCCCTCCTTTCCCCAAAACTCATAGTACGAGATAACTCTGACGTCCAAAGGCTGTTTTGCGATTCCGACATTTTAACTATTATTTTCAAATGGATGTCAAGTTACGAGAGTACGAGAGACTACACGGCCTCGAGACTGAAGTATGCTAATTTCTGTATTTAACGTTTAGAAGCCAACCACGATAACAATCAGAACACACTCGGCCATTCAGCTTATTTGCATTGTAAATGAACGAGGTGTTAGATTATGTATTCATATTGACCCAGGGTCATTTGCATAAATCAGCTCCTATAATGCATTGTAAATTACTTTTTCTCGTTGGTCACGTGACAATCTTTCAAAGTGAAAGTAAAAATGCCTGAATCGATGGGTCACTGTGAAAACTGTCCAAATATGATAAAATAAAGGGTGGCAGGTAGATGAAACTTGCATAAATGAAGAGATAAATGAAAAATTAACAAATTGAGGCCCGATTTCCATGGATCCAGTCAGCTCCAGAAGCAACGAAGCAGCGCATCCATTTTGGACGGCAAATATTCACTTTTTGATATGGGAGCTACCATTTGAATTTTAGGGGGGAGGTAGGATGAAATTTGAAAAAAAGGCAGGATGAGACACTTTGCCAAAAAAAAAGTCAGGATGACAATTTATGTAAAAACAAGTCATAAAAATCTAATGAAAGCTCCTTTATAGTGTTTCCTTCGGAGGGTTTTGGCGTGGTATGGCACCTGTAGTTTTCATACGCCTGTTCATGAGACATATTATGGTATACCTTTGTCCGTCTGTCTGCCCTGATCTGTCTGTTGCCAGCATGTTGTTCACTAACTCAGTAACGCTTACACCAATTTGCATGAAACTGGTGAATTGATTATATCTATTGACGTGAGCTCCCTTTAGATTTTTTGGAATTTTATATTTTACATTTTCGAGTCGTGGGGTTTTATTCATTAAAAAGGGGATTTTCATGTTTTCGGCCATTAACTCTAAAATGCTTTGTTCACTAACTCAGTAACGCTTTCACCAATTTGCATGAAACTCTGGTGAATGGATTATTTTTTAAATTTTAGGTTTTTTCCGTTTCAGAGTTGTGAGATTTTATTCATTAAAAAGGGGCCGGGAATTTCCCAGTTGCATGAAACTGTGGTGAATTAATTATATCTATTGATGTGAGGTCCCTTTAGATTTTTAGGAATTTTAGACTTTACATTATTGAGTTATGGGGTTTTATTCATCAAAAAAGGGGGATTTCCATGTTTTCGGACATTAACTCAAAAATGCTTTAAGCAGTTGTCATTTGTCATGAAACTTTGGTTAATTGTTTATATCTATTGATGCAAGCTCCCTTTCAATTTTATAAATTTAAGGTTTTAGGTTTCAGAGTTATGTAATTTTATTCATAAAAAAGGGGGATTTCCCAGTTTGCGGATAATAACTCAAAAATGCTTTGAACAGTATTAAACTTTGTTGACTGCTTTATATCTATTGAAATGACCTCCCTTTATTTTTATGCCCCCGTCGTAGTGGAGGGGCATTAAGTTTAACCCTTGTCCGTACGTTCTAAAAATAGAGCGTTACATCAAATAGTTAATCTGGGTCCCAGTTGAAATTGTCTTTTGCTCAAAAAGGTAAATGTGCTAATGTAAATAGATTACGATCTTCTCTGTGTTTATCAACTTAGTGTAAGTGATCATAATTGTTTTGGTATTGCTCGGGATTTATGACAATGAAATTATGAATGAATTAAAACGAAAGTAAATTTCCGGTAAAATGTTGAATAGAAGCATGTTTTCATGGAGTGTGTGTCTGAGCGTGTTCATTACTTTAGGAATATTAATTTAAATTACAGATTTCACCATTCAGCCGCATTAGGGGCCAGCTGAGGCCCACCTCTGAGTGCGGGATTTTCTCGCTGCATGGAAGACCCACTTGTGGCCTTCGGCTGTTATCTGCTCTTTGGTGGGGTTGTTGTCACTTTGACATATTCCCCATTTCCATTCTAAATTTTATTATTTCAGCTTCTTTTTGATAGCTGAGGATAGTTATGATAACTAGACTCAGCTAGTGTTATCAGGAAGCGTTCCTTGGAAGCACGGGTTCATGCAGAGCTCATCCAGACAGAAAACCATGCATCTAGGGTGACTATACGCGCCTTAACGAGAATATTGTTAGTATGACAAACACAGGTTTCATCTCCATATGACTAATCTACGGTGCAACAATAAAATTAGTTTGTAACAGTGAAACGCCAAATCAAATATATAGTTGAATAGCATTGGAAACCAAAAGTTACAATAAGGGACAACCGATGACCAGATACTTTTATGTAAATACAATTAAACAAAAACATTCATGTATCAAGTGTAGTACAACATTGTCATTTATTTATCTGATGTTGCAGGATCATTTAAATTGAGTGTGATCTCAGTCATTAAACCACCCCTGGGCGGTCATATCATTAACATGGTCGTTCCAGTCAAGTTTTAAGGTGTATCTTAATCCAACTATTTTTTTTTTTTTGGCGTTTGAACAGTTGATAGGACTGGCAAAACTGTCTTACATGATCCAATGTTCACAATTACTAAATAAAAATCTAAAAACTTAGCCACAACTACCCCAAATAAACCGACGGGTGATCGAATGTGCTCTAGAAAGGTAATTAGTTACTGCATGCCCCACTAGTGACACCAGTTTATATAAATTTGAGAGAAAATACAAAACTGGCTTATAATGGTTTACTTTTATAAATTTTGACTTGGATGGAGAGTTGTCTCATTGGCACTCATACCACATCTTCTTATATCTATTAACAGTTAAAACAAACCAGACTCAAATTAAACGAACAATTGCTCATCTAGGTATAAACCAAATAAAACAGCCATCTCATATATAATGAAAGAAATATATTTTAATCATGGATGAACATCATGGTTTGATATAACTTCATTATAACATGCCTAAATTCAATATTTTGATGATGAAAAACCCCAATACATTAAAAAGCTTGGTGGTGAAAAACCCAATTGGATATTTGCTTGAAGGGTGAATTGGAGTTAATAATGCAATTGAAAAAACTATTTCACTCAATTACATAAAAAAAAACCATTTGTGAATTCTTATGGGGAGCTCTGTTGTATGCTGAATCTGATTAGTTCAGTTTGTGGGGAACCAGTACTGGTAAGTCAATAATATTTGGTGTGTTGTTGTACATGTATCAGAATTACAACATCTCATCCATGGGGATTAGTTGTCAACCCCCTTAGTCATGGTTGTCATGGTCTACTGACATTAAATTTTAGGCATGTTACAGCTTAAAATTAAAATTCAAACCTCAGTAAATTACAATAAGACTCAGAGCTCCAGATAACAATTCACAAATTGGGGTTTTACCCACCATTTCTTATGTGATTGAGTTATAAAGTTTTTAATTGCATTATCAATTCTATTTCACCCTCGATCAAATATCAAATTGGGTTTTCACCACCAAGCTCCTTAAAGATTGGGTTTTTCATCAACACAATATTGAATATTTAGGCATGTTATAATCACATTATATCTAACCGAGATGTTAATCCATCTTTAATATGTTTCTTTGTATATGTGATAGCTGTTTTATTTGGTTTATACACTGACGAGCAATTGTAGGTTTAATTTGTGTCCGGTTAAAGTTTTGTCAGTTTTGTATTTTCTCACAACTTATATAAACTGCAGCTGGTGTCACTAGTTGGACAGTAACTAATTACCTTTCTAGATTAAATATGATCATCAACCTACAGTTTAGTTGGGATAGGTGTGGCTAAGTGTTTTGATTTTTATGTAATATATGTGAACATTAGGTGATGTAAGATAGTTTTTCCAGTCCTATCACCTATTTGCCAGACCTACTTTTAAAAAAAAAATAAGAAGTTCCCAGATTTAAGATATACCCCCAAAACCTTGACCAGGTTTATAGGGTGGTTTAATGACAGAGACCACATTCAATTTAAATTTACAAATAATACTGCAACATCAAATAAATAAATGACAATGTTACACTGCACTTGCCAAGAAGACAACTACAACTATCTTAAGCATACAGAACAAGTAGATCAAAAACAAAGAAAGTTTCAAGCTGCATTGACGTAAAAACGGATATAATTAAGGCATGCGTGTTCACTCATCAACTAAAATGAAAAAATAGTATATAAACTAAAATTATACTTGAGTGTTTTTGTTTAATTTAATTAACATAAAATCTATTTTAAGTTGTCCATTATTATAACTTTTGGTTTCCGATGCTTTCCAACTTCATATCATGTCGTAATTGATTTGGCCTTTCACTGTTACAACTGATATAGGATATAGTTCTTGACGGAACCCCGTGTTTGTCGTTCTAACAATTTTCTCGTTAGGGCATGCACGCAAACACCCCGTGCGTTCGATGGACGCTTCCAAAACACTAGCTATGTCTTGTTATCATTATAATTATCCTCAGCTATCAAAAGAAGCTGAAAACATGCTTCTATTCAATATTTTTACCGGACATTACTTTCGTTTTAACATTTGTGTGTTATGATATATCCCGAGCAATTCGAAAAAATTTTAACAACATTACAAACGCTAATTCGATAAACGCAGAGAAGATCGAAATGTTTTCATCAACACGTGTACCTTTTGAGCAACGGAAAATTCCAACAGGGACCCATTTCAACTACTTGATGCAACGCTCTATTTTTAGAACGAAAGGACATTTCCAATTGTAAATATTAAGATTTACACGACTATGTAATAGATAAGGGTAAATAACGCAAACGATAGCGAATAAAAGCGTTAAGAACTCATGGTTTTGGCATATAATTGGGTTTTCCTTCGAATGATTTGGGTTTTTGAACGCTGCAACGGGCAATTGTATTGGGTTTTAATAATTTTATTGCGTCATCACGCAAATACGCAGCTTATCTGGAGCTCTGAATAAGACCACCAACAACATCATCTTAAAACTACATGTATATGCACATGCATATTAATATTTTGGTGTAAGAAGTTCGTCCTCTCAATCTACTTTGTCATATTCCTTTCATATTCATTTAAATAAATGGATTATTAATATACATGTACAACAATAAGAAAACAACCCACTGCCAAAGATAATTGAAAGACGTCTAGAGTTCAATACACAATCTCAAACAATAGACAAAATAAAAAAACTTAAAAGTACAGCCAATTGCTGAAATGTATTATTACATGTATTTGCAAGATCTAAAATATTATATCTTTCACAACTTTTTATGCCCCCTCCGTAGTGAAGGGGGCATTAAGTTTTACCCTTGTCCGTCTACGTCCGTACGTCCCAAAGTTCGTTTCCGTTCTCTAACTTTAGTTTGCCTCAACCAAATGGTTTGAAACTTATGCACAATGCATATAACCACAAAATACAGATCAAGTTTGAATTTTGGTGGCATCACTTGAACCGTTCTAGAGTTATGCCCTTTACAATTGGACAAATTGCTAAATTTTTCGTTTCCGTTCTCTAACTTTAGTTTGCCTCAACTAAATGGTATGAAACTTATAAGCAATGCTTATTACCGATCAAGTTTGAATTTTGGGGGCGTCACTTTATCCGTTCTAGAGTTATGCCCCTTTACAATTGGAAAAATTGCTAAATTTTTCGTTTCCGTTCTCTTACTTTAGTTTGCCTCAACCAAATGCTTATTACCACAAAATACAGATCAAGTTTGAATTTTTGGGGTATCACTTTTATTGTTCCAGAGTTATGCCCCTTTACAAATGGAAAAATTGCTTAATATTTCGTTTCCATTCTCTAACTTTAGTTTGCCTCAACCAAATGTTATGAAACTTATACACAATGCTTATTACCACAAAATACAGATCAAGTATGAATTTTGGTGGTGTTGCTTTAACCGTTCTAGAGTTAAGCCCCTTTACAAATGGAAAAATTGCTGAATTATTTGTTTCCGTTCTCTTACTTAAGTTGCCTCAACCAAATGTTATGAGACTTATAGACAATTGTAATTACCACAAAACCCAGATCAAGTACAAATTTGGGTACCTTCACTTTTACCGTTCTTCAGTTATGTGCCTTTATAACTTTATAAGATGTGTAAGCGGGGGCATCATCTGTGTCCCATGGACACATTCCCTATTTTTTAGTACATGTAGTATTAGCTATAGCTTCAACCTAACATTTTGTAAAACTTTGATTTCATTGTGGCTACTCTGTAAAAAAGACATCAATTAGAGAAGCCAATACTATTGGGACATTAATTTGAGAACAACAAAAAAGATGTCTATTTCAGGGATATATAATTGGTCATACATACATGTAATTTGAAATCTTATTTTATTATGACGTCAGATTTGGATGTCGACTTCAGGAATGGGGGTTAGTTAGAGACTGACGTCAATCCAAGTGTTATATATGTATATATATTGATTCAGTTGTGATGGTAAATAGACACTGATAGATAAGTCTGATAACATTTTATAGTTGTAATGTTTGTTCACCTGTTAAAATGATTAGGTGGAAGTATATTCTTATTTCAAAAAGAGGGGCACTCAGCAAATATTATTAATTAGTGCATGAACTACTTGCTAGAAACTGAATGTTTTCACCACAACTTTGTGTGTTTTAAATGGGATACGTATACGTACATATAATATTATTAGTTACATGGTGTGTTAGTGACCTAATACGATATGTATGGGGTCAGTAAATTCCATATGGGGTGAGAGCGAAGCGTTTGTTTAATTCAGTGCGTGCATGGCCTGCACTTTCATTTGCCACATCCTTGGCATCTGCCATAATGCTCTTCATGTCATTGTTGATTGCATCCAGTTTGGCTAGCCATAAAACCAGGTTCAACCCACCATTTTTTAGACTAGCTGAAAATGTCCTGTACCAAGTTAGGAATATGGCAGTTGTTATAAGATAAAAAAATACAAGTCTGTTTCTATGTATGTTGGCGTTTTTCTATGTTTCAGTGTTTCATTGTTCCGTTGTTTTCCTCTTATAGTTATGTGTTTCCCTCGGTTTTAGTTTGTAACCCGGATTTGTTTTCTCTCAATCGATTTATGACTTTTGAACAGCGGTATACTACTGTTGCCTATATTTGGTATCAAGGAATTCAATAGATTCCTTGAACATTGATTGCTTAATCTCATCCTGTTTATCGTCCCATTTTTCTGCAACTCATTGTAAATTTCTCTGTCCTTACGGTCCGGTCTGCACGATAAAGTTATTCTACAGAAGGGCGGAATATTGTCATTGTTAAGTAGACCCTAGGCCATACTTTCTCTTGCTTTTTGCAGCTACTAGTCTGGTATTCATGTTTTACGTTTACTCTATTCGGTCCTGCCTTTTAGAACCATTGGTCTAATTTGTGCATTTTTGGAAGGACGTGCATATGCTCTGGTCCATAATTTTGTTGATTGCTCTTTATTACAGAATCAAATGTGGTTTTGTCTAGAGCGCCTCTTCTATGTGTACCTATAATGTAATCATGAAGATTGCATCTATGGTTTGCAAAGTCGAAGGATTGCAGTTTTGTATAGTGCGGCAAATCAAGTTGGCGATATGCTTCAGATATATAATTTATTTTATCGATTATCGAACATTGTTGCTCTTGTCAGATTTTTTAATGATTATTGTTTTGTCATCATATAAAGATGAAACACTACGTCTCTCAGCACTAGTAAAGTTATCTCTAAAATCTTGAACTTGCAGATAATTCAAATTTGGTTTGATCAATATAATATTCAAGGGTATTACACCGAAATTGTGGTTTGTGGTATGTTCTCAATTTGAATGGATGGATTGTGTCATTAGTGTTTTGGTATAAATATCGACACCTCATTTGCCTGCACATTTCATTTAAATCTTTCATAAATTCAGATTTTTCCATTTTATTTGACAGTGTAGGAATACAGTTTAATCCTCTTGATAAAAGGAGATATTCTGCATCACTCAGACGTCTTTGAGATAGATTTATCACATGTCTTTTAGTGTTAAGTTATAGATATTCTTACATTGTTGCATAGCAACTTTATTATTCAATCGGCAATTGTGTTTGTTGTCTTTACTACGCTTATTAAAGCGTCGTCTGGCCATGATAAAGTGTGCTGGTTGATCAATTGATCAAATTATCAATATTATCCCTTTACACGTGCAAGCCCGAACAGTTAGATCATTAGGGCATGTTTAGGATAATCACTGACGATATCTGATTGGTCAAAGCATTGTCAGCAAATGAGATTGATGTGTGACATACCTTGTTATTATTGAATAGGATCCTAAGATATCAAATATTGTAAATCAAATTACAGAGTTGTTTTAATAGAATATAATGCTTAATTGAACTGTTCAAATCCATTTAATGTCACATAATAACAGTTCAATAAGGCTTGTGTTTCCTCTCTGCTTCACGCGTATTATTTCCTTTGTCGTGCTTGATTGGCGATTCTCTTTTTGCTTTCGATGTCAGTTTGAAACTCAAGCAGTGCCATTTGTTGCTAGACTTTCATTTCAAGGAACCGTTTGTTTAATTCAGTGCGTGCATGGCCTGCACTTTCATTTGCCACATCCTTGGCATCTGCCATAATGCTCTTCATGTCATTGTTGATTGCATCCAGTTTGGCTAGCCATAAAACCAGGTTCAACCCACCATTTTTTCTGAAAAATGTCCTGTACCAAGTTAGGAATATGGCAGTTGTTATCAAATAGTCCGTTTCTATGTATGTTGGCGTTTTTTTCTGTTGCACTTCAGTGTTTCATTGTTCCGTTGTTTTCCTCTTATAGTTATGTGTTTCCCTCGGTTTTAGTTTGTAACCCGGATTTGTTTTCTCTCAATCGATTTATGACTTTTGAACAGCGGTATACTACTGTTGCCTATATTTGGTATCAAGGAATTCAATAGATTCCTTTAACATTGATTGCTTAATCTCATCCTGTTTATCGTCCCATTTTTTCTGCAACTCATTGTAAATTTCTCTGTCCTTACGGTCCGGTCTGCACGATAAAGTTATTCTACAGAAGGGCGGAATATTGTCATTGTTAAGTAGACCCTAGGCCATACTTTCTCTTGCTTTTGCAGCTACTAGTCTGGTATTCATGTTTTTACGTTAGTCTTTCACTGTTGATGATATTACGCAAGTGAAATTATCGCTGGTTTTCTCTTCTCTCTTGTAAAGCACCTCAACGTTAGGTTTGATTTCTGTGACATTTAGAAAAAAGTCTAACACTTCATCGTAAAATGCATTTTTATCAAACGCCTGGGATGAGCTGACAGTGCCCTTCTTCTTGGCAAGAATTTCGTCGGCTTTCTTTGTTAGAGACAATTTGCTCATTTTCTTGAGAAATGTTTCAATCTGATACATCCAATTGTTTAAGCAACAGTGATGAGATGAGAATGGCTACAATAAACTTGACCAACAAGTGATTTGAAGGGAATGAAAAATATTGCCTAATTACTCCTAATTTCCTCAATAAATGAATCGATTAAAAAAAATGGTTTTATTGGTCTGGTTATTTTGATATTGTACCAATACAATAATTTAGAGGTTGAACTTTTGCATATGGATTTGTTCTAGGTAATCAGCAGCTCATTATTCAAGAATGATGCTTCTTGAAGTTGTAATTGGTGAAAATACGGGTCAATCAACTAAATGATGATACAAAGGGATAATGCCATTGGAACAACGTCCCTAAATAAACTGTTAAAAAACATAACATTCAACATCTACAAATTCCCATCAACTAAATGCCATTAATTTAATGATTATTTATTTATGCAAGAATAATAATACTTTATGAGCTATGCTCCCTTATTATACAATTATATTTGGAACTCCATACATCAATGCTAGTTGATGGAGAGTTGTCTCATTGGCACTCATACCACATCTTCTTATATCTATAGACTAATTTAGTGTTTCGGCGGCTATGTACTGATATTTGTATTGTGGTATTTTTAATAATAAAGTTTGATTCTATAAAATTTTCCATATATTTGTTGGCCCGCCTCTTCAGGGATTTCCTACATATGGGTTTAATTTCTTATATTTGTGGAAGTTAGCAGATGTGCTAAATTTTATGTCATTTATATGCTTATTTGCAATGATATGGGTATACCAATGTCATGATGTTTGTTGGTTATGAAATAGACAATAAGTTGATGGAAGTTAGACTT
The DNA here is from genome assembly GCA_017311375.1 of Mytilus coruscus. Taxonomy (NCBI): domain Eukaryota; kingdom Metazoa; phylum Mollusca; class Bivalvia; order Mytilida; family Mytilidae; genus Mytilus; species Mytilus coruscus. The sequence continues at coordinate 128,114,702 of CM029595.1, read as the reverse complement.
CCCATGGATAAGCTTTTCAAATATCATAAACCTTATGAATGAAGTATTACAAAAGGAGAAAAAATACTTTAAAGGGTCTTCAGTCTATTATTGGTACAATCAACTTTGCCTGTGCAGTCGTTATACCAGGAAGGACATTCCTGAGAAGACTAATAGATTTAACAATTGGGGTCAAAAACTCCTTTCATAGAATTCGGATTACGAAACCAGTCAGGCAAGATCTCAATACATGGCTTAAATTTTTAAATAATATTAACGGGAAGTCATTGATTTTATCGAAACGTTGGTTAACGTCTGATTAGTTACATTTGTTTACAGATGCATCTGGTACATATGGTTATGGTACTTTGTTTGGTTTACATTGTCTCTATGGCAAATGGAACCCAAAATGGCAAAACAAAATATTGCATTTTTTTAGCTTTATCCCATAGGGGTTATCAATTCAAAAACCAGTGCATAAATTTTCACACAGACAACATAGCTTTAGTTGCTATAATTTACAAACGAACATCAAAAGATGTGTTGATTATGTTTCTGATAAGAAGACTAGTCCTTCACTGCCTGAGAATCAATATGAACTTTAAGGCCGAACATGTATATGGATAAACAAATATATTAGCAGATGAGCTCTATCGTCAACAGGTACAGAAATATCATCAGTTAGCACCATAGGCAGACATTGTTCCCACACCAGTTCCCAATTTGCCAGATTTGCCAAGCTGCAGAAACCATTAAAAGAAATGTTCAACAACATTGTATCTGAGTCTTCACTAAAACCTTACGGAAGAGCACTTGTTCACTATAAGAGTTTTGATGGAGAATATGACATTCGATTTCAGTTAACAATTAGTAGATCAGATCTCATATTATTTATAGCACATTTGAAAAACAAATCATTTTCATCAAGTTCTATCTCAACATATTTATCTGCATAAAATATCAACATTTTCTATTTTGTATAGGGCTTGTGGGTCACAGCTCGTGACTTGTTGCATAATATGACAGAACATCAGTATGTCGGAAACAGTTGACAAATGGGAAATTGAGAATCATAACAATTGATAAAGCTGATGTAAGGACAACCTGGATCCTGAAATCTGTTCACTATGGACTTATCAGTCACCGTCTACGAGAAAATTGGCGATAGCCAGATTTTTTGTAGAATACAGAGTCACGTGACTTTTAAAACACATAATTTTCATATAATAACATTAAGCTGTATACTGATAATAATTGATTAGGAAAACAAAATGTTTTAGGTTCTAATAAGTTAAAGCGAAATATATTAATAATGTTATTAGGCTTCATAGGTTGGTTTGTACCATTTTGGTACATTTGTAGGTCACAATGTCTGTAAAATTTGTATCCTATATTTTCGTTTGTATCAATGAAATACATATGTAGGACAAAACACAATTGAGAATGGAATGGGGAATGTGTCAAAGAGACAACAACCCGACCAAAGAGCAGAAAACAGCCACCAATGGGTCTTCAACACAATGTCTGTAAATTGTGTCCTTAAGGTATATATAATTTTGTTTGTATCAATAGGAAACATTTGTGGAACACAATGTCTGTAAATTGTGTATTGTTAGTAAATATGTTGTTTGCATCAATTAGATACATTTGTAGGACGCAATGTCTGTAAATTGTGTCTTTCTATAATACATTTTCATGGTTTTATATTTCAAGCAATAGTATGTTACTCATATTCAATGTTGCAAAATTGTATCAGATGAGTTTTTGGTGAGGCATACAATAGCCTTTACTAGTATTGTTTGGCTATACTCTTCGTTGATATACTATTAAGAGAGATATAATTTGGTTTAGAAAAGTATCTTGTACAACTATCACCAATCGAACATGAATATATTTCTAAATTAAGATGCTGTAATGTGAAAATTCCAGTAAAGCTGGGTAGATGGTACAATATTACGAAAGAAGAGAGGATATGTAATGTGTGTTCAAATAATATTGGTAATGAATACTATTACTTATTTGAATGCAATTCCATCTTATTAAAAATATCAGAAATCAACACATTCCAGAATACTATGTAAAATATCCCAGTGCAGCAAAAATGAAAGGATTCTATTATTGGGTAATATAAAGATACTAAAAAATGTATCATTTCGAAGTTAATTAAAGTATTATAAAGTATAGAATTATTCATATATTCCATTTTAGAGTTGTTTCATGTCTTTCTATGATCGTATGTGATTGTATTTTGTATATATTCACCTCTTGTTTCACATGTGAATGTGACATAGTGTTTTTAAATAAATCATATCGTATTGTATTGTATTTTCTGGAGCTTAAATTCGTTTCATAACATTAACGGTACCAATTTTGTTACAAAAGTTTCTAATGAGAACTTTTATATCAGCTCAATTGTACAAAGTTTCATTACAATAACGTTTGTTCATTTGTCAATATATATTATATATTGTGTATAATACCTTAGAACTCCGTTGCATCGGCAACATATTGTCTAATTTCAAATATTTAGGATCTTAGTTAGATATCAAATTGTAGAAGGCAGTGACTCGTTATATATGCTCATTAAAACATGCTGTGTTTAGATGCAGGTTCCCTTTGGCGCAGCGTTTTCAGCTCCAATAGAGCGTCATACGTTATGACGGTATCTGCTCCCAAAAGTTGGGATGTTATACCATTATTAGCAAATTTATAGTTAAGGGGAGATAACTCTAATTATGTGACTTTTCAAATTTTTTATTTTAATAATGGACAGCAAACCGCCCGAGTTTCCCGTGCCTAATATAAGACCAAAGATTTTTTTTTTACATATTTTCCTGGTAATCCCCTCATTTTAATCTCAAAGCCAATAATGGACAAACCAAATAATTTAATGAATAGTACCTTTACGTTTTTCGTCAGATTTTTCGATTTTCAGACTTCAATGCAGCGTTTTATTTTGTTTATCTTTTCCAGCCAAATGTGGTCTTAGTTGACCCCATAAGCTTTGTTCTTGACTCTTTTGTTGAATATTCTTGCATAACAACATCACTGTTATCAAAATCGTAAATAACGGTATCATCTAACTTCTGAACAATATCGAGATCATTCAAGCTTTTTATTTCCGATTCTGTGTCCATCGTCTGTCTTGTTTTGGAGAGTATACGAGTTTCGTATGTTGATAGCGTCATTCATTGGAGTGTCATCACGGTACTTTGGAACGTCCGATGTTTCCACTGCAGTATTGTGTTACATCGGAACATCCGATATTTCTATTGACGCATTACGGTACATAGAAATTTCCGATAGATTTTGACTCGTCTCTTCCACAAATGGCTGTAAATTGATATATGTATCTGTGATCTGATTCTTTGATCTGTTTACATAAATCAGATTGTTTCCCCTGTAGCAACACCAGAAGTTCACCATCTGAAAAAGTTTTTCAGCTATTATGATGTACGATCCAACTTTACCTTCTGTCCCTTACTTGAAACAAATCAGTATGTATCACTTTAGTATCATCAGCTCAGTAGTCAGTACTTCGATACGGACATGATTAATAACAAACCTTTCTAAATTTGCCCGTGTATAAATTTTGAAATTATAATAAAACTAAGGTTTCAACTCTCTCAGGCAAAGTTGCCCTTAGAATGATTTGGCTATTATTTTAGGTCATTTTTGATTATTTAGCTCTTCAACTGTTTCGGTTTCATACATCCTTGGCTTTCAAATTTTCGGCTTTGAGCGTTCCTGATGAAGGTAAGTCCAGAAAAGCGCTTCGGACGCATTAAATTTATAACGTGTTGTTCACATTTTTTAGTGACTATACTAAGTCAGGAATATGACAGTTGTTATCCATTCGTTTGATGTGTTTGAGCTTTTGATTTTGCCATTTGCTTAGGGACATTCCGTTTAGAATTTCCCTCGGAGTTCGGTATTTTTGTTATTTTTACTTTATACAAGGCCTTTTCATGAAAATTTCAGTTATTTTTAGACCGTCCGATTTTTGTTACTGATTCCCATTTGTAAACAGCGCTTCCTATGTAGTAGGTTTCAAATTTTGTCCTGAGATTTTAATCTCTCTTTTGTCGTTGCTGTGCAGATTTCAAATAATCCCTAGCAATACCATGTATCAAATTCAATGAAATGATAAGATCGTGTATGTATGCTACAGTCTCGTGTTGGTTTACAGCCAGGAGTCTAAAAGATAGATCAATATGTTGGTTAACATTTGCAGAAAAGCCGGTCTATTTGTTCGGTGTTGGTCTTATCTGCTCCTGTATTTGGAAATATTGTCATATATATTTTGCTGTTTCTTGACAAAACCTGTAGAATTATGATATTGTACCAGGGTGGTAGAGTTGTTCTTGTTATTTTTATCTGTAGTAGATCACATAGTTTCCTTATTATCACGCCATCCATAGTTTTCTCTGGTCAGTGTGTAATTTCATCGGACAGCCTTACCATCTACCAAGGCTTTTACATCAGTATCAGCAGATTGATTTGGCAAAGGATAACACTCGATCTACTTGTTAGATTGATCGATTACCATTAATATGTACTCGTTCTTTTGTTCTGATAAAGGACTAAGTATATCCATGTCCGCTCTTTCTATTTGAATCCAGTAGTGATATTGTCCTTACTTTGCCTAGAATGTTCTCTCGCCCTTTTGTATTTTTCATATTTTTTGGAACCATAAACAGCATTCTTGGTTTAAATAGATCCACTTTATTATAGTTTACTCGTTTACTATTCTCAATTAGTAGCGACAGGTAACAAAAATGTCTAACCACAGGACTGCTTAATTGTAGTTCTAACATGGTAGGTTGATGATTTTTTCAAAACATTCAATGAGACATTTCAATTGTTTGTCTTTTATCTGTTCCTCGCTGATTTCCTTTGGTGATTAAGCCTCTACCCGATTACCTCCTCCCTCTTTATGTGCTATATGTCGAACTGATATAGGCTGCACATACTAGTAGTCAGCTTCTTCTCCAAAGACTTCCCACTGATTTCTAGCTCGTGTGCAAAATTCACATCCGCTGGTCCAGTTAAAAGATGGATTGATATTCAGGACAATCTGGAAGTTTATCGGATATTATCGATAATCCATTGGTATTAGTTTGGTGTTTACCTGCTCTGTGCTGTATTACCATCTGATACTGGGCAAGCTCCTCGATCCTAAGGGATATGTTTCCCTCTTTTTTTTAGTTCATGAGCCATATAAAGCTATTAGTCTGTCTGGACGCTAAACTGGTTCTCGGCTGACTACTACATTTTGTTCATAGACAGCCTGAAAGATCCGATCTATTGTAGAATCTGATTAGTCATCTAATCAAATGACGTGTATTATACCGCAATTCCCATTGTAAACATGAAATTTCATTTTATGCTACAAGAAATGTTATCGCAAATCAACTTATAAAGATTGAAAGAATATTCTTTTTTTTCAAACCATCAATTTTATGGAACAATTTTTTTATTGGCTAAAATTTACTGTCAAATCCACAGTGGACATATCGTAATAGCCTTCAGTTCGAAAGTTTTCATTTGGTATGACGTCACGTTTACCATAACGTTTATGTGCCCAAATCATTCATGGAGTTAAGCTGAATTTTATTTGATTTCAAATTGATAGATATAAGAAGATGTGGTATGAGTGCCAATGAGACAACTCTCCATCCAAGTCACAATTTGTAAAAGTAAACCATTATAGGTCAACGTACGGCCTTCAACACGGAGCCTTGGCTCACACCGAACAGCAAGCTATAAAATGCCCACAAAATGACTAGTGTAAAACCATTCAAACAGGAAAACCAACGGTCTTTAGATATAAGAAGATGTGGTATGAGTGCCAATGAGACAACCTTCCATCAAAGTCAAAATTTATAAAAGTAAACCATTTTAGGTCAAAGTACGGTCTTCAACACGGAGCCTTGGCTCACACCGAACAGCAAGCTATAAAGGGTCCCAAAAATTGCTAGTGTAAAACCATTCAAACGGGAAAACCAACGGTCTAATCTATATAAAAACGAGAAATACTTATGAACCACATCAACAAACGACAACTACTGAACATCAGATTCCTGACTTAGGACAGGTGCAAACAATTGCAGCGGGTTTAAACGTTTTAATGGTACCAAACCTTCACCCTTATCTGAAACAATAGTGTAATATCACAACATAGAAAGACACACTATAAATATCAATTGAAATGGCTTAACTCAATCAAAAGACATATTAACACCAGTGAACATACACTACACAAATAAATTTGATCTATGATACAATGTAAATACAAAATGAATAAACTAAGGGGAGAAAAATAAAAGTAACATGTTATAATACTGTAAAATGTTAAACAATTTAAGAAAAACAATATGCTTGAACAAAAATATCAGCCATTTGCAATTACTTTAAACACATGTAAATGAAAATAATTTTGTTGTTAGGTTTACAAAATAAATAATTTTGATTTTCATAGAACGAAGAAGTGAAAATTTATAGTAATACCAAACACTTATCAAAGCTGGTATTTAGACCAGATATAACTCTGAATAACATTAAATAACAAAAAAGCATTACAATTAGTATCAACAGGTCAGATAAACAAGAAAGTACGATTTGAGAATACTCGCAGTTACTGACAGCTAGTTAAAAGCCAAAAACAATTAATAATAAAAAAAATCATGCATCAGAGACTAAAATCAACTAAAACACATCCCAGGGATATAGTACTTTAACGTCATGGACAGTCAAAGAAGACATGACTTGTGCAATGTCAAAAATAAATGTATCGACAGGCAGTAGGATAGTTAGGAGTTAACCTCTTTATAGATCAAAATGAACGTGGGTGTGTTTTTATACATCCCGTTTGAATAGAATACAAATTTAGTTATGTTTTAATTTGCTGATGACAAAATCGATATTAGTGCCAATGTAAACTTTATTCAAAGATCTAATTACAACATTGGTAAGATAACCTCTACTAATAAGTTTGTTTAAAGGTTCGATGAGTTTACACGGATCACATAGTGATTTCCGCGCTTTAAGTACAATATTACCGTAAAATTTAGGATGTGAAATACCGTTTTTAATCAGTTTTCTACAGGAACAGCCAAATTTACTAATCAAATCTTTGTATCTATGAAATAATTTAGTAAAAGTTTTACGTAATTTATGGTAACGAAGTCCCTGACTTAATAATTTACCAGTGATGCATTGATTACGTTCGTTAAAATCTATGACATCACTACACACACGGGCATAACGAACGAGTTGGGATATATAATCTATATAAAAAACTGATGCCTTTTTTTAATATTTTTTTTCTTTTTATAATGCATTAGTTTATTTAAATTTAGAATAGGAATTTATTCTACGCATTAGTTTTATGCTTTATGCAACAAGAAACAAATTGTTCTGTTTGTTTAAATTTTCGAATATTGTACGTTGCAATGTAACAAAGTACTGTCAAATCTCGTTAAAATCTCCAGGGCAAAATTTTGCCCTACAAGATTGGGTCGTTCTGGTTGTTTGAGTGTAGCGTAATACAAGCTGATTCCAGTTTACCTGGACGATAAAGTGTTGATCAATAAGGTAACTTTGTATTGTCGGGTAAATGCAACAAAATCTAAGAGTTCTTTCCTTGTAAGTATCTTAATTGCAAAACTCTGTATTTTCTCCTCTCCATCTTACACTTCCCTATAGTGTCATCAGAAGCGTCTGTATCCAATATGTATGATCCATGTGATCTAAAGTAGTGTAATATAACCAAATCAATTTAACTGTTCTTCAATGTATCAAATGCTTCACAAGAAAAATTGCAATATATGTTTTCATATGAAAAACATATGAAAACGTATGTTGAGAACCCCTAATGAAAACATGTTTTAATCATATCATAAAAAAACATGTGATAAACATATGTTTATAAAAATCATATGATTAACATATGTTTATAAACATATGTTTATAAAAATCATATGATTAACATATGTTTTTTCATATGTTTTCCATATGAAAATCATACGAATAACACATGACAAACATATGTCCATTCAATAGGAATATTGCTATACTCATTCATAGATTAGGTTCTGGACTGAGTGAAATCAATGAAATTTGTGTTAAACTACTGGTTGTAGTACTTCTTCAACACTTGTTTTAATTTCTGTGCACCATAATTGGTAAAACGAAATCAAAGCAAAGACTAGCAATAGTGTTCCCAAGAGTCATAAGCAGCTGCCTTCACTTTCAGATATTTTAAATTCATCTAAAATATAAGATATCTAATTCAGTTAAAAATATCTTATTTAATTTATAATATCATCTTATTTAGTTACAATATATCATATTTTATTTTATAAGATATCTAATTTAGTTAAAAGATATCTTATCTAATTTAGTTAAAAGATATCTTATCTAATTTAGTTAAAAGATATCTTATCTAATTTAGTTAAAAATATCTTATCTAATTTTATAAGATATCTCATTTGGTTAAAAGATATCTTATTACCTGATGCATATCTTGAAAATGAAATACATATAAAAACGCCTTATAATTTAACAAACATGACCAAAGATTGTATGAAAAGGTTAGCTTAAAAACTGAAAAAGTCCATTTATCAGTAAAATAATGATAAATTGAAATGGAAATTTTTTCAAAGTTTTGCTTTAGATGTCTGAATCATAACAAGAGTGCACCCCTAAAATGTCCCGCCTGCTACTGACCATTGATTTTATGCTGAAAGTTTTAAAGGTAAAGGTTTTACTACAAGTGTCACATTAACATTGCATTTTTAAAGATCAGTGACAATAAGGATCCTGTTAGACAGCTGACATGCACACCTTACAATTAATCCATACACCAAATAAAGTTGACCTATTGCGTATGGTAATTTAAAAACAGACCAAACCAAAAAAACTTAACATTGACCAATGAACCACAAAAATGAGGTCAAGGTCATATGACACATACCAGACAGACATGCACACCTTACAATTATTCCATACACCAAATATAGCTGACCTATTGCTATGAGTATTGAAAAACAGACCAAAACAGAAAAACTTAAAATTGACCGAATGAACCATGAAAATGATGTCAAGGACAATGGACATATGGCATACTTCGTAACATAAAGTATATGCATACACAGTATGAAGCATCTAGTGCTTCTACCTTCTGAAATGTAAAGCTTTATACAAATAGTTTACGCCACCACCGCCAGATAGTAATCCCTATGTATCGCATACTGTGACTTTCGTCACAAGCCAGACAAAAAACAGCTTCTGTCAAAGTTTCATAACATTCTATCAAGGTTTGACATAGTTATTGATGTCGAAAAATGTTTGAACCCCAGACTATATAAAATTTAAATTGATTCAAAAGATATCTGAAAAACTTTAAACCTAATCGTTTAAAACACAATCAAGTAGGGAAATTCAAATGACACAGTGTTATGGAACTATTATTTAATTGCATTTGATTGTGTATTATTGAAACAAGTCTATCCAGTTTGCCAGCAACATGTTCTTTGTAACGGTATATAACAATGCTGAGTTCGTGCCTTTGTGAACGCGTATAATGCTGCCAAACACCACAAAAAGGACATATTTGTGGCGTTATGGTGTGTCACTTTTATAATTCATTAAAAAGGAAAATTTGCAGGGAATTAACTACTTTGGTTCACAGATATAAATCTTTGTTACTATACTATATATAAAAATATCAATTTTCGCGAACCATTTAGGTCACGAAATTCCACAAAATTCCCAAGAATAGGGAGAGTTGTACAAATAATGTGAATACACAGAATCCAGATCAAATCCATCTTTTATAAAAAGAGTTTATTATTTCCTGTTTTATATCTACTAACAGCATTCCATTTTTCTATGTATGCAAAAAACTGCATTAAAAATAGATATTCCCAAAATTCAAATTCCGCTGATTGGTGAAACTACTGTGGTGATCCCAAAGAATCACAAAGATAACTATAGATAAATTTCCTCAGCTGAAATGTAATTCCTAAGTTAAGCTACTGTAAAGGTAATATATCAATCCTGATGTAATCTTCAATATTAAATGAAGCTGAAACTGTATATCAGAAGAAGAGAAGACACTGACAGATTGTTAAATGAACGTCTATACTAGTATAATTTTGTTACACAAAATCCGATACTGAGTAAGGATCTATTGTGCCATAAAAAATTCCATGAATGAGACTTCTTCGACTTCAAAGGAGAATATAATCTTTTTGTTTTCAGAAATTCCGTTGAGCATTATTTATAATTCATTTGCATTGTATTTGGGTGCTGTTGACCTTTTTCTTTAAGAGCGGTAAGTAACAATCCCATTTCTTAGAAATGTAGACAATGGACAAAAATGTGAACCTTGACGATATGGGTCACTGACATTTTTCTCTGATTTTAATATCTAACCAACATAATTTCTGAATTATCTGTATTTGCAATATCTTTGTATTTAACGTGTAACCATGAACATATGCAGTGAAGATATTTTGGTTAAAATACATATTTATGGTTGCATATAAATTTTGTAATGCTTTTTCCCTTCATATTAGTATTACATGTACATGTATGTATACTATAAACTACATGTATTTTTAAAATGCACATTGAGTGGTCCCAAGTAAGGAGTATTATGTTTGTAACACTCAGAAACGTGACGTCTATCCCACAAACGTGTCCTTTTTTATAATTATGAACACTAAAACGCTCCATATGAAGCCAAAACGTCTCGCTTTTATAAATGCTTAGTCATGTCCACTGTTATTAAATAGTGATTTGTAAATTAATTACATTTAAAAATAAATCCAATTGATACTATTACTGTAATGATATTGCTATATCATCTTATAAATCTATTTACATTTATAGAGACTCCGCCTATCTTATCTTGATTGACAATATTAACAGTTACACGTGCTTAAAGTTCATTGTCTTTATCTATATATAACACACTGGGGTTTTATATCATGGGCAGTTCTATATGATGTAGTCTTACAATAAACATGTATTAATTATATGGATTAACTCTATTGGCCTCTAACAATGGTAACATAACATGGTGTCAGATGTAAAACGACTTTAGAATAGTTAATAGCAAATGCTATCGTTATTGTTTGGTGAGGAAAATATAAAAGAAAGAATGGATGGTCATTTTAAGCAATCGCCAGAAATGGATTTTTCTCAAGAAAAAACTGTCCGAGAAATGGAAAAGGTGGAAACAAACAATGAATTTATACCTAGAAGTAGCTATGGGTGAAAAAAAACAGAAAAGGAACAGTGCAGAGCTGTCTTATATGTCATTGGATTAGAAGGCCGAGAAATTTACAATACATTCAATTTTGGTGAATATGAAGCTGATAAACTTGATGTACTGCTGAAAAATTCGAGGACTATTGCACCCCGAAGAAGAATGTAACAGTAATCAGACATCGTTTCAACACACGCGTTCAAAGTTCGAATGAAAGTATTGATCAGTATTTAACAGACCTGAAGTTAATTGCCAAGAACTGCGAATTTGAACACTTGAAAGATGGACTAATTCGTGATAGAATAGTTTGTGGCACGAACTCTTCCAGAGTAAAAGAACGTTTACTTCGAGAGGATGGGTTAACACTGGACAAAGCTGTTGGTATTTGTCGCGCCGACGACGAATCTAGAAAACAGATGAAAACGTTAAACAAGGAAGAACAAGTACACGCTTTGAGCATGTTGAGGAGGAAAACTCAAAATCAAAGAAATACTAGTTATGAAGGCAACGCAAAGAAATGTCCGAGCAGAAGAGATCATGACAGGCGAGAGTCGAATTCGAGTTTGAGTTGTGGAAAGCGCAGAACAACTCACGAGAGAAGAAACTGTCCCACATACGGTAAAAAGTGCCATAAATGCAAAAAGCCGAATCACTATCAGAAGTTTTGTAAATCAAAGTTTTCGAAAAGTGTTCACGGATTAAATGAATATTCTTCATGCGAATCAAACGGAGAAAATTACTCCGTAGGAGCAGTTAACAGAAAAACGGAAATTAAAGAAAATGCATGTTTCACATCATTCAAATTGCAAGGTAAGACAGTACAATTTAAAATCGATACTGGTGCACAAGTCAACAACTTACCGCTTTCAATTTACAAGAAATTGTCAAACGTCAAATAAAGTAAAACTTTAACTACTCTTACTAGCTATTCAGGATATAAACTCAAAGTGTAGGAAAATGTTCGTTGCATTTAAAAGACAAAAACTGTGAATTCTTTGTGACGGACACAAATCAATCTCCGCTATTAATATTCAAGGCATCAAATGAGTTAGGACTAATTACGATGTTATCATGACGATACAAACAGACGTTAACGATCCTGTCAAAACGTTTCCGAAAGTCTTTACAGGCTAAGGGTGTCTCGAAAAACCGTACCATATTAAAATAGACTCAAGCGTCAATCCTGTAATAAACCCGCCGAGAAAGATACCAGCCGCGCTTCGAGAAAAGCTTAAAGGTACCTTAGAAGAAATGGAAGACAAAGAAGTTATCCGAAAGGTCGATGAACCGACAGACTAGGTGAATTTGTTGGTTGTTGTAGAAAAGCCGAAAACAGGAAAGTTGAGGATTTGTTTAGATCCAAGATATTTGAATAAAGCGATAAAAAGAGAACATTTTGCGCTACCAACAATAGAGGACATAACCACACGACTGACAGGTGCTAAGTATCTGAGTAAACTAGATTGTAATAATGGATATTGGCAGTAACGCATGGATAAAGAGAGCTAGCTCCTGACTACGTTTAACTCTCCATTCGGGAGGTATTGCTTTTTACGAATGCTTTTTGATATTAAATCGGCTCAAAAAGTATTTCAGAAACGAGTGTCACAATTGTTTGAAAACTTAAAAGGAGTTGAAACTGATATCGACGACATTCTAGTGTGGGGAACAACGCGAAAGGAACACGATGATAGACTTCGCTCAGTTCTTAACAGATGTCAAGAGTTACGTTAAATGCCGAAAAATGCAAGTTTTGAGTCAAAGTGGTGACGTACATAGGACACACTCTAAGCGCAGATAGAGTAAGACCCGATCAGGAAAAAATACGAGCCATCAAAGAAATGCCGGCTCCAACAGATAAAAAAGGGATACAACGACTACTAGGGACCATTAATTACTTAGCAAAGTTTGTTCTGAACATGTCAGCAGTTACAGAGCCTATCAGAAAGCTATTGAAAGAAGAACACGAATTCATTTGGACACATGAACAGCAACAAGAGAGAAATTTGAGAAATTGAAAGACATTATAACAAAGAATCCAGTATTAAGTTTCTACGATATGTCAAAACTAGTAACTGTAAGTTGTGATGCATCCCAATGTGGTCTTGGGGCAATGTTGATACAAGACAATAAACCTGTTGCATATGCATCAAGATCATTGACAGATGCCGAAAGCAGATATGCCAACATAGAAAGAGAATTGCTTGGTGTGCTATTTGGATTGGAAAGATTTAATGATTATACGTATGGTAAACACATAAATGTTGAATCTGACCACAAACCGTTAGAGATGATCATGAGAAAATCTCTAGGGTGTGCTCCGCCACGACTACAGAGGATGTTATTGAGGTTACAAAAATACGATTTCTCACTGAAGTATATACCAGGACGAGATTTATTAGTTCCAGACATGTTATCGCGAGCGCCGATAAAGATCAACACAAATAATGAAGCGGAAAATGATATAGAGTGTTTCGTGAACATGGTCATAAGAAATACATCAATGTCTGATAGAAATTTAGAACAAATAACGGAAAAAACTTCAAAGGATGGTACTTTACAAATACTGACCAGACTAATAATAGACGGCTGGCCAGATGATAAAAATGAGGTTACAAAGGAGGTTTTTTGAATACTGGAAAATCCGGGATGAATTATCCAACGTAAATGGAATTATTCTAAAAGGAGAAAAAATAATTATTCCAGCGAGTATGAGAAAGAATATGCTCAACAAACTACACGAAGGACATTTGGGAATAGACAAAACCCAAAAATTAGCAAGAGACTATATTTTGGCCAGGAATCAATGCACAGATTACTGACTTTATTTCAAAATGTAGTGCGTGCTTAGAAAGCAAAAGATCAAACACAAAAGAGCCAATGGCAGAAAGTGAAACTCCAGAACTACCGTGGATGACAGTTGGTACTGATATTTTTATTGGAACAATAACAATTACCTAATCATTATCGATTACTACTCAAGATATTTTGAAATCGCGAAATTAGAGAACATACGTGCGTCATGCGTTATAACACACATGAAATCCGTTTTTGCGAGACACGGCATACCGTCAAAAGTCCGAAGTGATTCAGGATCACAATACGTATCAGCTGAATTTCGACAAATTGCAGAATCATGGGGATTCACACACACAGTGTCTAGTCCACACTATCAACAATCCAATGGACTAGCCGAAAGATTCGTTAAAAGCGTCAAGAAAATGCTAAGCAAATCTAAACAGGACGGAAAAGATCGGTATATAGCTATTTTAAAATACAGAAATACGCCGTTGGAAAATCTTGACTCACCAGCTCAACTCTTAATGAATAGAAGACTGAGGACAACTATTCCAACAATAAAGAACCGTTTGAAACCAAAGTGCGGTAATTTGAAGGACACGCAAAGGAAAATGAAACAACAAAAAATGAATCAAAATCATGGGCAGTTCTATATCATGTAGTCTTACAATAAACATGGATTAACTCAAATGGCCTCTAACAATGGTAACATAACAATTACAGAAACCGTCCTTTTGTTTTGATGTAAAAATGAAACAGTACTTCTCAAAAAGCCCAGAAACCAATCTTGCAGGAAGCCGTACCTGCAATACCCTGAATCCCTGATACATTATTAAGATATATAGTCATCACTGCAGTATATTAGTGCAAAAGAAAAACTAACTAATTGCAATCTTTATATTTACTCTAAATATGCATGAAATATTTGCCACTGTACATCAAGCAATCAACCACCAAGAGTTAAAGTATGTGTTGCAAATTATTATGTTAGATATAAGCAACTGACTTTTAACAAACTAATGCTAATAAATGACCACTTAATCAATAGTTGGAGCACTGAGAAAACTTGCACCAGTCTAGTGAAAACTGGCAAGAGAAAACTAAATGTATAATATTTGTGAAATACCTTCATCTAAAATTATAACAATAATAATCATATTGATGAAAAGTTAATAAGAGCTCTCGCAAGTGAAGATATTTTTTAATTGTGATATTCTTTTTCTTATTTAGTGTCTGTTTATCCATCATTGAATGTCGTAAACCTTTGTGCATAAATATTGACATATTTGAGCTTAAAATTTTATAAAGTGGACAAGTTTTTGGCGAATAACAATTGTAGGACATGTTATTTGGGAGAGTAAAAATTCGGACACATTTTGGTGAAGTAAATAATTGGACCATTTAGGAATGTGAAATTGAACATGTTTGGGCGATTTGTTTTTTCAAGGACAGCTTTGGGCGAAATGAACACGTCTGTGAAAGTTAAATATATGAGAAATCAATGGTCACAAAATTTGTGTCATTATTTTTTATACGACCGCAAAAAATTTTGCGGTCGTATATTGGTATCACGTCGTCGTCGTCAGCGTCGTCCGAAGACATTTGGTTTCCAGACAATAACTTTAGTAAATGTAATTAGAAATCTATGAAATTTAAACACAAGGTTTATAACCACAAAAGGAAGGATGGGATTGATTTTGAAGGTTATAGGCCTAACAGTTTAGGAATAAGGGGCCAAAAAGGGGCCCAAATAAGCATTTTTTTAGTTTCCAGACAATAACTTGTGGAACGGTGTATGAAGCTCTCTGAAAAGTTTCCATACCACAAAGGGATGGTTAGGATTGGCTTTGGGGGGTTATGGCTCAAACCGTTTAGGAATTAGGGGAAAAACAAGGGTTTCCTGATTAATGGACAATTAAAAAAAGTACAATGTTAAGTTTGGATTACCTCCCTTACACTGCTTTTGAATTATGTATAAAGAAATGTTATATTGTCTTGAGGTGATTAGCTGTCAATTTATTTTTAGAAGTTACTATTTAATAATGCTGATTAAGGAATATTTAATATATTAATTTTAGCCATGATTATGTTTGTCATTTTCTATTTTAAGACTTTTATGATGTATTTAAATGGGTAATTATGGTTGCAAACTCCATTGGAAATTTGAACTGAGATTATGACCATATCTTGAGGGAAAGAATTTTTTTTTGGAAACGGGGGGGAGGTGAAAAAAAATTGGGGGTAAAAAGAAATTGTGAGGGTGGGGACAATTTTTTTCATTTCAGATTTCAGAAATTAAAAGAAAATTTCTTCAAATTTTTTTTTTTTTTTTTTAAATCAATTCGCAACAGCATAGTGTATTGCACAAAAGCAAAAAATTGAATATAAATTCAAATCATATAACCAATTCTAAGTTCTTTGACTACAGTTATTCTGTGTCAGAAACCTATTATGTGTCAAATATTTAATGACAGTCCAAATTCAGACCTGTATCAAGCGCGAATATTGTGTCCATTTTTGCCCCAACTGTTCAGGGTTGGACCTCTGCGGTCGTATCCAGCTGCGCTCGGCGAAACAATTTATTTTACAGGTAATCCACTGATCTGATTGCCATGGGTGGTTAGAGAAAAGAATCATTCAGTCAGCATATAATTATATATCCATTTAAATAAATTTCACACGACCTCACGTCGCAGCTGGAAACATTGCTGCACCTCATGATATGTCTGAAGGTTGATGTAAATTAAATCCAGGAGTCTTTTCACAAAAATTTACAACAAAAAATGATTGTAAGTTATACTGAAATATTCATGACTTACAAGTATTTTTTCTCGTAAGATTTTTTGTGACCTTCCAATTTATTTTTTGGGAGCATGCAACAGGAAACACACCTATTTTTTTTTTTTTTTTTTTTTTTTTGCCTTTTATGAACTTGCACATAATTATATATATATGAAAATGAGGCTCAACAAGATGGACGTTGTTCATTTTCATGAATGGAAATAGCTGAAAATTGTTTACAAACAAGATATACAATAGACTATAAAATAGCTCCTGAAAGGTAAATCTAACAGAACACATGCACAGAAACAGAAACCAACCGAAACGTAGATTTTATAGCGGTGACACCCACTATCCAGAACCCAAAAGATTGTCAAAAGCATCTGCTAAAAAATCAACAATTATGCAAAACAAATCATCTGAAAGTCCGATAAATTTAGCGAAATCGCCAACTAACGCTAATAGGTCGGTTGAAGACATATACAACCTTCTTGTGGTCATAAAAGCTAACCAAGACTCCTTTAAGAACTCGTTAGAACAAAGAATGACAAATTTAGAAAAAACGTTTGCAAAAGAAATTAAAGACAACATTGGAAAGCTAAAAGACGAAATGAGTTTAGAGTTTGCCCAAGTGGACAATAAAATAAAAGAACTAGAGTTAAAAATGACAGATATTGAGTTAAATCAAACACAGAATGTAAACAACAAAATGAACAGTGTTAATTCAAAGCTTGTTTTTAAAAACGTGACACAAATCGATGATGAAAACGAAGATAGCCTAAAGGATTATGTTCACGGTCTATTACGCTCTATTGAATTAGAAATTGATATCATGAATGTTTACCGGATTAATACACCAAATAACGGGAATACAAATTCGACCGCTGAACATCGACCAAAACGCTTATCGTAACAATGGCGAATGATACACAGCGTGATAGCGTATTGAAAAAGAAATTCAAACTGAATAAAATTACAATGTACAAAAATGTCTACATCGAGCCAGACCGATCGAGGCATGATCGCATGCAGGACGCAAATCTTCGACGCATCGTTAAAGCTATTCCTAACCTCGAATATAAGAAAGGACGTGTTGTTCAAAAAGACAATTAACATGTATGCCAGTCAAACTCGAAACGTGACTACGAACTTTTTATTGGTAGCTGGAATTGTAACGGTTGGTATTTATCACAAAGCAGTAATGATAGCAGAATACTGCGTAAATGTATAATAAACTCTTTAAATTGTGACATAGTTGGTTTATGCGAAACTCATCTGAAAGACGAAGAACAGATTGATTTGTCAGGATACTGCTGGATTGGTTCAAACAGAAGAAACATCTCTGCAAATGCATGGCGCGGAAGTGGGGGTTTTGGATTTTTGATGAAAGAGAAGCTGCTCGAAAGTTTTCATGCACATATTTTGGATAATAATCGTGATGATATTTTATGGATACAACTGACCTCAAAATACGACTCGGAACATATACTGTACTTTTGTGTGTGCTATTTGCAGCCCAAACGATTGAGTAGAGGAAACCTTGCTCAAGATTTTATGACAGTCTATTATCTCAAATGTATCTATATAGCAACGGAAACCCAATTTTCATTTGTGGTGATTTTAACGGCAGAGTAGGCTCGCTCAAAGATTTCGACGACATGATAGATTGTATACCAGAAAGGAAGATTGTTGATGAAATAAAAAATTCTTTTGGGGAACACTTGATTAATTTTCTAAAAAATACGAAATGCTGTATGCTTAACGGAAGGGGAGAACACGTCAAAACCAACTTCACATATGTTTCAAATTTAAGAAAGTCCGTCGTTGACTACATGATTGTGCCTTACAACGAGTTAGCTCAGTATAAAAATATTGAAATTAAACTTATATCAGATATTATATTACAAAACAATATACCACTTACTCCAAGTATAAGTATTCCCGACCACTCAGTTTTGATGTGTTCTGTTCAATTATCAAGTTACAGTAAAATAATTCAACAACAGTCTCAAGATAATACACGCAGTGACGCTACTAAAAACCGAAAGTATAAAGTGAGTTGCATTCCACAAGACATTTTCACAAGTGAGCGATGTACTAGGGCCCTTAAAGGAATAATAGACTCATTGTTAAGTCTGCAGGGTGCAAACAAGGAAGTAAATTCGATATATGAAACTCTGATTAATACACTTCACACTGAGATGTCTGAGCATTTACAATATAGAGACTTACAACACAATATGAAAAAGAGAATGAAGCATAGAAACAAACCATACTGGAATAACGAACTAAAACTATTATTCAAAGTTGCTAGTGATGCTGAAAAACAATTTCTGAAATACAAAGGGGACAGACGAACAAAGGAAAATCTGAAATGCGCTTTCAAAACTGCAAGAAAGACATTTGATAAACGTTTGCGTCAGGAAGAGCGTATATTTACCGCAGAACGTAAAAACCGTATTCAGACACTAAATACTTCTAATCCTAAGGAATTTTGGCGGGAAATAAAGAAACTCCGTCCCGGACGAACTAAAACTGTGATAGATAGTGTTATTTTAGAGGAGGGAAGCTATTCGAATGATCCGAACGTCATATTGTCGAGATGGAAGGAAGAATACTGAAACTCTTTTCAGGAAACAGCGAGGAAATTAACGACGAATTTATAAAACAACTAAAAACTTTAAATGAGCAGTGGAAGAAGAACTTTGTGCAGCAGAAGCAGGCGCTGACAACATTCAACACGTATCAGATATGAATGAACCGATTTCGTTAGAGGAAACCAAAACTGCTCTGAGACGTGCAAAAAATGAAAAAGCTGTAGGAATCGACAATATTCCAAATGAAATTTTGAAAAATGATAAATTAACTGTTGTACTTCACGAATTGTTTAATGCATGTTTCCTGTGCGGTACCGTGCCAGATTTTTGGTGTAAAAGCATCATCCATCCCTTGCTAAAAAAAAAGGTAAAGATTTTCGAGACCCTCTTGGAAACCGTTGCATAAGTCTTATTTCCACCATTGCAAAGTTATATAGTAACATATTGAATTCACGTCTACATACTTACCTAGAGGATAACAATATTCTATCTGAAGAGCAAAATAGATTTCGTAAATTGCGCTCATGTCTTGATCACATTTATAGCCTATGTACAGTTTTGAGAAACCGAAAATTAATGAACACAGATACATATCTGTGCTTTATAGACTTCAGTAAAGCCTTTGATTCAGTCGATCACACAATGCTTTTTCATAAGTTACTGTCAATTGGAATACGTGGTAACATGTACAGGGCAATTAAAGCAACATACTCAAAATTGCAAGCAGCCGTACGACTAAACGATCAACTTACTGACTGGTTCGCAGTAGAGGCTGGTGTAAGGCAAGGGGATAATCTCGCTCCCACATTCTTCACACTTTTTATTGATGACTTAGTTCCTGAAATTAATAGTCTAGGCTTAGGGATTGATATTGGGAATGAGTGTCTGAGTTGTCTTCTCTATGCGGACGATATAGTTCTTTTATCGGATAGCTGTGAAGGACTGCAGACACAGATTAACCGCTTAAGTGAATGGAGTAAAACATGGAACCTAAAAGTCAATACGGACAAGACTAAAGTGATGCATGTGCAAAAAGCTTCTAAAGCAGAAAGTGAATTCAGATTCTACTTTAATGACATGGTCCTTGAAATTGTTCCAAAATACAGATACCTCGGCTTAGTTATAACAAATCATTTGGATTTCAAAGAATCGGTTGATGAAGTGGTATCAGCAGGGAGCAGGTCACTTGGTTCACTGACTTCGAAATATTATGAAATGGACGGTATTGACTACGCTACATATACAAAAGTGTTTTTTTTTTCTACAGTTTCTACAATAATAGAATATGCATCCGGCGTATGGGGCTGTAAACGGTATGATTCTCTAGAGAGGCTCCAATATCGTGCAATACGGACTTTTCTTAGTGTTGGTATGGCTACCCTTCTACCGGCTATAACGGGAGAGATGGGATGGTATCCGGTTTTTCTTAGTACACAATGCAATGTTATGCGGCTAACGTGCAGGTTGATCAGAATACCTGACTCTCGTTTGTGTCACAAAGTTTTTCTATGGGACCAGGAGATTTCTAAATGATACAAGAATACTTGGTTCAACAACGCCAAAACAATAATAGAATCATGTGGACTTAATTATATTATGACACCCGAAAACGCTTTCAGTTTTTCAATCCCTCATGTGTTGGACACTATGAAAAACTATTTACAAGACCGTCATCATTTGTCATGGATTGAAAGTGTACAAAATATGCCAAAACTCAGAAAATACAAACTTATAAAATCACAATTCTCCACTGAAGAATATCTGAAAAAATGTCTCTCCAGAAACCAAAGATCAGCTTTGTCAAGAATGCGATGTGGAACGTTTCCCCTAGAACTTGAAAAGGGGCGTATCAGAAATATTCCCGTTGAACAAAGAATATGCAAAATGTGTGACAGTGGCGAAGTAGAAGACGAGCTCCACTTCATGATTAACTGTAAATTGTATAGCGATATCCGTAATGAACTTCTTCAAGAGCTACAAACTTTACATCACAATGACTTCTCGGACCTTTCATCAATTGATAAACTAAAAGAACTTCTCAATAGTAATAAGAGTAAAACAGTGGCAAAATTTATCATTGACTGTTCAATTCTGAAAAATCAATCTACATAGTGTATATATAAATTACCAAACCTATTTTATAACATCTGTTCAAGTTGTAAATGCGTTAAATTTTTCTTTCATGTTAGAAACAAACTTAAATTTTGATTTAAAAAAATCATTTTCATGATTCAGAATAGATTATTATCATCAGAAAGTGCATCATAAGCCTATTTGGCTGGCTGATTATTTTGTATTTTAAAACATGTATTTATTTGTATATTCAGGTTGCACTATAATAAATAATTCTTCTTCTTCTTCTTCTTCTTCTTCTTCTTCTTCTTCTTCTTCTTCTTCTTCTATATATATAATGATCAAGAATTTAATAAAAAATGGATTGGAAACAAAAATTCCCCCTTTTCACTAATAAATGAACTTATTTTTTTGGCAGTCACCATTACACATTTAACACTGACAGCTGTAATCGTATGTGAGAAACCCATTCCCAATAGACCACTTTAGAGTTATGTCATTCACTGGAAAATTTCGTCAATTATACACGCCTTTATGACGTCATTTACTAGATAGAGGGAACCGCCTGTATCCCTGCACTATTAAAGTTCATCAAGTGTCTTCGTGATCGTCATTATGCAAGATGAACTAGAAATAATGTTTGTTCCAAAAGGTACTTAATAACATTTCTCCAATGACATAAGTGCTGATTATCAATTATAAGAATTTAATTTGCGAAAATAATTCGTGCAATTTAGCATTATTTTTTTTTTCAACCAATCGCTCAACATAGGAACGGAAGTGACGGCGCCCCTAAACGCACGAATGATGTTCACTTAAACCAAAGTTTTTGAGGGAAATGCAATTTACTCGAAAGTTATCTATTTGTTTTGTCTTGTTGCAACAAAGTCTCCAAAGCTTAACTAAGGTACAAAAAAATGTATGCCGTTTTTGGAATAGCCAATGACGTTGTCATGGGATCCGAGCATATAATAATAATATACGAAGAATATATGATAACTCACCAGGGTTTATTCAGGTGATACAGCAATAATACACAAAATACAGTTATAATATTAACAACCAATAATATCAATATACGATCAATGCATGTGGTTAAAAGGTGAGGAGGCAGAATGTATCATTATGCGTACTACGTCATTGATTCATGATAAGGTACATATAAAACATGGACTGGTTCAGTACTATATATTGGTGTTCAGCACCACAATCGCCCTATCTCAGTAGAACCAGGCCAGAGGTAAATAAAACGACTAGAAATAATGCACTGTCTTTGAAAAGTAATCCATGTAGTAATGATATAGAATAAACGAGGTCTCATAATACACCTTTAGTTGCATAAAAGTTCAATCATAAATCCATATTATAAAAGTTCTATATTCCTTTAACTACAATTAAAGTTTCAGAGTTCATGAAATTCGTAAAATAAACTGTCTAAGGAATAAACATGTCTCTTCCTCTTCAGAAACATAATCCAATGCAACAAAATAGATATATATAGTTACTGTTCGACACTATTCTCTTTGTTTTGGCATTTGAAAGAATTTCAAAGCATTGTCATTTACAGTCCACATTAGCACAGACAATGGTATGTTCCTCAATCGACTAACTTCAGCAGCAATCACTGGAAGATTCCATGGGTGGTTTACTGGACACCATGCGAACGGGGACAAGAAAGGTGAATCAGTTTCAAGCACAAGCTGGTGTGGCGGAATCCTAGGAATTACTTCTAAACCGGTATTGTCCCGAATGAACTTCCCAGATACACCGAAAATTATAGTTGGTAGTTGTTGCCAAGCAGTCAGCTCCTCAATAGTTCCTTCAAAACAATGACGGTAAAATTTCATGCCCGCAAGATTATGGTGGAGTATTAGTTCCAATGTCCGTTTGGCTGCTGAACCGTCACCGCAATCCCTGCAATGAATTATAACAGGAAGACCTTTTCTCCTGGCTAAGAGCAGCATATTTATGAAGGCTTCCTCCTGATTACGACGTGCCTCTTCTTTACACCTGCTAGGATTACGACAGGGACGACAAATACAGGTTGTAGTGTAGTCAAGTCCAACTTCACCTATGGCAACACATAAGTGGCTATCTGTGAGTGAGTCCAGTTGATCCATCTGCCTCTTAGATACGCCTTCTGCAGCAAGATGTGGATGTATACCGAAAGAGACGTAAACACCACGGGCAAAGCCCACGTCAGAATCCCAGTTGTTCCATCTTGATGGGAAAACATAATTTGCCACTCCATAATAGAAATATTGCGAGCAGCCAGGTGCCACTACTGATTGTAAGTGTTGAAAGTTTCTTAGACGCATTCTTCTGAGTATCTGATCTAGATGAAAATGACTATCCACAAACACAAGTTGTTCCTCTGACTGTGAAATCGGCTCGGTTATGTTAGCACCTTCATATGTCAAGCGTTGTTTCTGTAGTAAAAATCTTTCTTGTTTCACTGCACCAACTCGGGATAGGAGAACTGCTATCAGTTTCCAGTTGAATATACAAATGAGATGATTTGGTGGATTACAAATATAAGTCGGTACTGATGAAGGACAGTAATTATCGGCCCAAAAGGTCAAAAGTTGATGTTCTTGTGATGAAAATTGATTTTTCACGAAAGTGTAAAGTTCTCTCTGTAAAATATAGTCTAAGAGATCGTCAAGAGTGGAACATTCTAACCATGATCTAATTTGATGAAGTGAACCTAACATAAGCTGGCACCAAAGATGCATATGGTCTTCGTCAAATACGGTACCTGCTATCCCATGTTTCATTGTATGTCGGTGTGCCAAAGAACCGGCTTGAGCCTCTTGAACTTCACAGCTCCAACAGGCCGTGTGTGGTTCCCAATACCATGGCAAATGTGTCTTTAAGACATGGCGTCTCATCTTGCCATGTGTCACTAATCCACACACGAAACATTGATGTAATCGACTCTTAAAGGTGGTTATGGAATTATTTTCAATTTCTCCTGAATTGGATGCATTAACAGTATACGGTGCGGGTCCTTGGGCCCCTGCAGATCTTTGACGATGAACGTATTGTTGGTAGATTCCCTCGTCATGCACCCCATGATTATCAGATGGTTCTTCTGTTGTGTCTTCATACCCAATTTCATCAATGACCATCATATCAGAAAATTCTGTTGCTTTAGAAGAACTGTCATCACCAATCGAATCTCCATGAGCACTTAATGAATGCTCTGTTGCCTTAGAAGAACTGTCATCACCAATCGACTCTCCATGAGCACTTAATGAAAGAACATCATCCTCCATATTTAAGGTAACTGCAAGAGACAAATGATAACGTAAGTATATACAATCAAATATTATATACAATATGTACACTACGTAGCTATGTTTTGCAAAACTACTGGAAATCTGTGTACCGAGCCGGAGGCTTAACTGTTCGCCCCCTCCTGGTACATGGATATTCATCACTGGTGATCGGGGACCTGGTCCCCTGAACATCTGGACTATGACCGGCAACTTCTGAAACGAGAAAATCATCATTAGTAGACGAGGCTAAGAGCCCCTGTGGTGCCTCATCGTCCGGATCCTCCTGATCAATAAATAGCTGTTGGAATTCATCATTCAGAGAAACGTCACTAACCATATCAAGGTTCTGTAACAGCTGTCCACCGCTGTAAAGGGTCTTATCAGGATCTGTTAGTGGGTCTTCACCTGTACTCTCGTCAGCATGCACAAAACTTGTGTCATAGAACAGATTGTGTCTCATTCGGCGTAACCACAGTGGTATCTCTCTGTCATTACATCTCTTCAAGCGGTCATGGTGAATCACGGACTCTCCCTTTCGATCCTTTATTGTATAAAGCGGAAAATGATCTGAAACAACCAAATAAGGTCCTATCCATGGAGATCCAAGTTTCTTACTGTGTCCTAACTTAGTTGATGAGTCAATCTTGTATACCAAGTCTCCTGTATGATATTGATTTTGTGCCAGTCGCAGATCATAATCTCTCTTCTGTCGATGTTGAGTTGTCCTAAGGTTTTCACGAGCAAGTTTATGCACCTCATTTAATGATTTTGCCAGATGTGCTACCCAGGAATCAGGATCGAATTTCCCGACGGAACAAGGAACAGTTCCAAGCAGTAACTGTATTGGCTGAATTGTTTCTCTTCCTAACATGAGACGATTAGGTGTATAACCGGTTTGTCGGTTTACCATTGAGTGTAATGCCATCGTCAGTAATGGCAAATCAACGTCCCACAACTTGTTTTTCTTCTGAATGTAGCAACGTATCATTTGTAACACCACAGTGTTATATCTCTCTACCTGCCCATTTGATGAAGGATGGTAAGGAGTCGTCCTAGTTTTAGCAATTTCCAGAATTTCGCAGAGTGCTTTAAACAGATTGCCATCAAAGTTACGGCCCTGATCGGTGTGGACCTCCAAAGGACATCCGAATGTGACTATAAAATGCACAACAAATGTTTGAGCTATGAGAAGTGCTGATTGCTCAGGTAGTGCGGCCATCTCAATCCATTTCGAGAACTGATCAATCATCATAAGTACGTAACGATTCCCACTCTCACTGGTATTAAATGGTCCTAAAATATCTACAATGTAGGTGTATACGTTCCATAGGACAGCCAGCATGAAACCTTTTTAATGCAGCTCGAGGGTTTATGTGATTCTTTTTGTTCTGGTTACAAATATGGCATGACTTATCATAGTCAATACAGTCTGAATGGAGGTGATACCAGAGGAACGACTGCTTCACCCGGTCCAACGTTTTCTGTTGTCCAAGGTGTCCCGCTACTTTTAATCATGGCAATGCAGAAGAACATCATATTTCAAACTATTGGGTACAACCAAGCATGGTTTTCGTTCCGACTGTTGATCCATTTGTAATAAAGGACACCGTCAATTACTACTAAACAGGAACCGAGTAACCATAGAGCTCTGGTAGCTGGGCTCTGTAATCGTAGCTCGGCATCACTAGGGTCGTACTGACTTTCTATCCACTCTATGAGAGGGAAAAGATCTGAATCTTGAACTGCAATTGTCTTAGATGATGTGGACTATAGTTCTGCATCCAGTTGGTATAGATAGCATCTCCCTCAATATTAGGTTCAGTCATATCATGTTCATTAGAGTCCGCTACACTAAAAGATGAGGCTTTGAGCCAATGAATGGATGAGCTGAAGGACTCCTCGGACTTAGTAGTTTGATTTTCTTCTACAATTGCTATTTTGACTTCAAGTGGACTAACTTGCCGCTTAGCTAATGGTATGACATCATCAACATCGTTTAGAAACCGACTCCACTGAGTATGAGCCCTTTGACAATATTGACAACCTTTACATGGCAAGTTCTCTACTTCAGCACCTGCGTTATAACAGTCGCAATCTTCAAGACAGTCTGGTATCCGACTTAGGCCATCAGCATTAAGATGTTTCTTCCCGGGTCGATGAACAATCTCCATGTCGAACTGTGCAAGCTCCTCCAACCATCTTGCCAGTTGTCCCTCAATATGCTTGAACCTCATCAACCAAACAAGACTATTGTGGTCTGTTCTTAAAACAAAACGTCGTCCAAGCAAATAATGCCTAAAGTGTCGGCAAAATTTAACCACTGCTAAAAGTTCTTTACGAGTTGTACAATACTTCCTCTGAGGTTTCATTAAAACATGACTTGCATAGCAAATGACTTTTTCCTGACCATTTTGTAGCTGAGAAAGGACGGCACCAATAGCAATGTCTGACGCATCAGTGTCCAGAACAAACAAGTCATGTGGATTTGGGTAAGCTAAACAAGGGGTAATGTCAATAATTCCTTTATATTCAAGAATGCCTCCTCATGACAATCTTCCAAGACTGGCTGACCTTTCTGATGTGCTAGCTCATAAAGACATGCAGTAACACCTGCAAAATCGGGAACATGGTCTCTATGATAATTCACAAATCCAAGAAAGGACATTAATTCCTTTTTGTTCGTGGGCACTGGCCAATTTTGTACTGCTTCAGATTTTGTTGGAGCTATTTTTATACCCTCTGCACTGACAAGCTTGCCTAAAAACTCTACTTCCTGCTTGAAAAGCTGACATTTCTTAGGTTTTAACTTCAAAGAATATTTCCGGAACCTTAATAGTGCCTCTCTCAGACTCTGAATACAGTGGTCAAAATCCTTGCCTAATATTACTACATCATCCAGATAGACCAAAACTTGATTCCAGGTAAGTCCCCTGAGTACTAACTGCATCGCTCGTTGGAAGGTAGCAGGGGCATTACAAAGTCCCATTCCAATTCGTGTGTGCTCGAATAATCCATAGCGTGTTATAAAGGCTGTTTTCTTCTGGTCTGACTCCTCTAGTTCTATTTGATAATATCCACTGGCAAGGTCCAGTGTACAAAATGTTGTTGCGCCTTGCAAAGAGTCTAAACAATCTTCAATGATGGGTAATGGAAAACAATCTTTCACTGTCCGATCTTTCAATGCCCTGTAATCGACGCACCATCTAACAGATCCGTCACGTTTTCTTACAAGTACAGGGGCTGAAGACCATTCCGATGAAGAGGGCTGTATAACACCTGCAGCCAACAATTTAGACAGATATTCTTGTTCCACATCCTGGAATCCAAGGGGAGTGCGACGCATTCTATGTTTGACTGGCGGTGAATCTTTTGTGTCAATTTTATGCTTAACCGCAGTTAAACATCCAAGATCTAAATCATGTTTTGAAAAAACGTCTTCAAATTCTATCAACAATGACCGTAATGTAGACATCTGATCATCTTTCAAATTTGTGGTAGAACAATCGTATAAATCTTGCAGATGACCTGGTAAAGGCATATCAGACGGTTTATCTTCCTGATCATAAGAGTTCGCTAGTGAGAGATACACTTGATTTATGTTATAGGTATCCTTGACGAACGAGTTGTTATCTATAATTTCATCTACTGGTTCAGCGTAGCCCAAACAAGATCCTTTCTTTATTTTAACGTGAAGTCCAGTATCATTGACAATGTTTACAATGCATTTTGGTCCAGTCCCCATAACGTTGGATATTAAAACAGGCAAATGGTTACGTTTTGGGACAATCACATAATGGTCCTCAGGTGGTGATTTGACTTCCACTATTATGAGCATACTTGAATTTGGAGGGACTTTAACAGATCGAGACAATAGAACTTCTGACAAAGACTGACAGTTTCCGCCGACTAATTGTGCAGGTATGGATTCTCCATTTAAAACAACAGACATGTGCACCAAGTCCACCACAGCGCTGCATGCATTCAGGAAATCTAGTCCAAGTATGATGGTATCGGTCATATCTATGACACACACGTCCCAATGCATAGTAGCTTGTCCTATAGAAATAGCGGTGTTTGTTACAAGTTTACCAATAACTGGTTGAGGTCCTATTCCTTTTAAAAGTACAGATTCACAGTTTTCTTGAATATTTGAAATCAGGGAACTGCTTACTAAAGTAATCATAGCAGCAGTGTCAATGGTAGCCTTGACTGGTATTGAATTCACAGCTGCAGGTATAACTAAACTTCTACCAACAGTTCTTCTAACAACCAGCTCATTTAGGCTCTCTTCCTCTTGGGTCAGACGGGAGCCTAGTGGCCTGACCCTGTCCGGTTTAAAGTCTGGTCTTTTGATGAGTTCGAGGACGAGGTCCTCTGAAAAGACGGTGATATTGCCCTTCTGAATGGCATATTGTCCTGTTCTTTACTTGATCTTGAACCTCTATGTGGTGATGGGGATCGAGAATTCTGAGGACTCCGGAATTTCGATTGTGACCTAGGTGGGGTTGGTGATCGGCCATAATTGCTTTGAGGTCGCTTGGAGGGCGAGTTGTAATATTCTCGGTGCATCTCGGGAGATGATGATCTGTTACTCCTTCCATCTTTTAATAATTGGCCAACTAGAGATACTAAGTCTTTAATGTCAGTTTGTAAAGAGTTATCTACTTTTTCAATCCTCTGACTGTGTTGCAAGGCCGTGGGCCTCTGTGGAGAATGATCAGAGTCATTCATATCAGAAAATGTCACTTGCCGTTGAGAATATGACTGAGGTCGGCCTGAGTAAGACTTCCTGGCTCCATAAATGGCTTTCTGGTTGGCTAATGAAGACTTAATCCATTTCAGAGCTTCGTTTATAGTCCTTGGATTTTTCTCTATTACGATCCGAGCTGCCTCCTTCTCTTGACATCCACGCAGGAACGCCTCGGTACCTATTTGATCTATTATGTCATTTTTACTTCTGTAATACCCATCCATTGTCAAGAAATGAACTCGCTCTGCGTATTCCTCTATGGTCTCTCCGTCCAACTGCCTGATGTACTGCAGCTGTCTTCTTGCTGCAGATGCTTCCTCCTTCTTACTGAATCGTCTTTTCATGTTATTTCCGCAATTCATTATATTTTGATATATGCGATCGACGGGCATATTCAAGTGCAACCTCAGACAAACAATCCAGAAACCGGCACGTTTTCTTTGCGTCATCCCAGTTACGGCGACTTGCAGTTCTTTCGAACTGGTACACAAAAGCTTCCCAAGATAAATTGCCAGAGCCGGTAAAGACTGGCATCTTCGGCAGTTGTGGACCTTTATCTGGCATGGGACTCCTTCCAACGGGATGATTCTCTGTCTATCGAATCCTCACTTGATGAAGAGGATTCCCTCTGGCAGCGCTTTCTGCCTCTGCCCCTGTGCCTTTCAGGTGTGGTTTCACTGTTGGTTTGAACAGAAGTGTTGTTCACAGACTGTTCATGCGAAGGCATAACCACTGGAGTATTCCAATGTACTGGGATTGAAGGAATATTTGAAGTTTCTTTATTTGATCCAGGATAGAAAACTGCAGCAGGTGGCACAGTCAATCCAACATTATGTTGTACTCCCGGTGGTGGACCATTGTACGACCAAAATGGTGGCTTGTTAGGTATCGCGGAACCTTGAACTATGATTGGGTTATAAGCTGACGATGGGGCCAAAGTCCCCTGTCCAGCGTGATCCTGCAAGACATTTTGGTTTGTTTCATGAGTTGAAGTATTGTAATGAGCTTCATTATTCGAGGTAATTGGTGGAACCAAAGGCCCCTGTCCGTCTTTAGACTGACTCTCCAGCTGTTCTTGTTTGGTTAATAGATATAAGAAGATGTGGTATGAGTGCCAATGAGACAACTCTCCATCCAAGTCAAAATTTATAAATGTTAACCATTATAGGTCAAAGTACGGTCTTCAACACGGAGCCTAGGCTCACACCGAACAGTAAGCTATAAAGGGCCCCAAAATTACTAGTGTAAAACCATTCAAACGGGAAAACCAACGGTCTAATCTATATAAAACGAGAAACGAGAAACACTTATGAACCACATCAACAAACGACAACTACTGAACATCAGATTCCTGACTTAGGACAGGTGCAAACAAATGCAGCGGGTTTAAACGTTTTAATGGTACCAAACCTTCACCCTTTTTCTGAAACAATAGTGTAACATCACAACATAGAAAACACACTATAAAATATCAACTGAAATAGCTTAACTCAATCAAAGGACATATTAACACCATTGAACATACACTGAACAAATAAATTTGACCTATGATACAATGTAAATTCAAAATAAATAAACTAAGGAAAGAATAATAAAAGTAACATGTTATATCGGTATGAAATGTTAAACAATTTAAGAAAAACAATATGCTCGAACAAAAATATCAGCCATTTGCAATAACTTTAAACACAGGTAAATAAAATAATTTTGTTGTTAGGTATACGTATACAGTTACAATAGAGAAAGGAAATATTTTAACAAAATAAATAATTTTGATGTTCATAGTACGAAGTGGAAATTTATATTAGTACCAAACACTTATCAAAGCTGGTATATAGACCAGATATAACCCTGAATAACATTAATAACAAAAAAAAGCATTACAATTAGTATCAACAGGTCAAATAAACAAGAAAGTACGATTTGAGAGTACTCGCAGTTACTGACAGCTAGTTAAAAGCCAAAACAATTAATAATAAAAAATCATGCATCAGAGACTAAAATCAACTAAAACACATCCCAGGGATTTAGTATTTTAACGTCATGGACAGTCAAAGCTTGGTTCTGACTGCACTTCCGTAGTTGACTGAGCGGGCTCAATGTTGGAAATAACAAAAGGGGGAGCCGAGGGCCCCTTTCCAACTGGAACTTCAGTGTTGGTTTTCTCGTGATTTTGTTTAGCCACTTCAGATGCAGTACTCAACTTTAGGGTGGATGCTGCTGATGCATACATGTCGTCCTGGAGATTAGTATTGGTGGTGTATGACTCACCTAAATTAGAAGGTCCACTTGGTTTAGTGATAGGTGACATCTTGGGAAAGTCTGGAAATGTTGTTGAACTAGCTGGGGTACTAAATATCTTAGATTTAGTCCCAAATTTTTCCTCAGCCTGCTGGTTTTTCTGTGCTATCAAAGTGTCAACTGTAGAACCAAAAGCACCAAATTTCTCCTCTAATTTGTCAACCTGTTCATGATGTTCATCCTGTAATAATGGCAGTGGGTTTTTAAACTGGATGGTTGACCCCATTAATTGGGTTTGCTCCAGTTTAGTCATGCGAACACATAAATCTTCAACTGTTTCTTTCATGCTGTCAATTTGTGAGGCTTTCTTATCTACCTCTTGCAGTCCTGATGTGACATTAGAAATATCCTGCTTGAGTTCCTGTCTGACCTCTGCTATCTCACTGCGTAGTTTTTGGTAAAAGAATGACATACCAGGTTCAACAAAATGTTTCTTCAAAGTTGATTTGGGAACACCAGTAATGCCGAAGACTACATTTAAGTCTATGAAATGTGAGGAATCTCTAGCCTCAAGTATCTGTGTGGCCATTTCATTGTCTATACCCTCAATAGATTGAAGTTGGTCCAAAGTGGCCTCCATAAGAATCACAGGTTTATCCATTCTTAAAATTATCTGTGTTGTTTATCCGACTTAAAAGTGTTCGTCGATTGTCGGTGTAAGGTACTTATTAATCCAAACTATGGATACGTGCGTTAAATATTTTCTCTATGACAGCACTGTATTTTTTCCACGAATATCGGTGTTTGAAATAATCCACGTTGCCTGCACTGTATTTCAACCGTTGACACCGTGTTTTGATAAAGCCACGCTGACAGAACTGTACTGGGTTTCTGGCAAAGCATGCGCAGAAGATCAACTTCCGTCCTGCTCAATTTGGACAAGATGCAGCTAATGGCGATCAAAATGGCTTCTCGCTAAAACGAGAAACTAGGCAAGCATTAAATTTCAAATAGTTAATCTAATATGCAGTACTGCCTGATATAGTACTAAAACTATCTAAAATTGATGGAGGTGTATGTTTAAAATATAGCCTCCGCTGAAATTTGCAGTAATTTAAAGCAAATTATATGAAACGTACCGTGCAAAGCGGTTGTTTCCAAGTGAACAGATTCGAGCTGTCGACGACGCCAATGTCGTGGGATCCGAGCATATAATAATAATATACGAAGAATATATGATAACTCACCAGGGTTTAATCAGGTGATACAGCAATAATACACAAAATACAGTTATAATATAAACAATCAATAATATCAATATACGATCAATGCATGTGGTTAAAAGGTGAGGAGGCAGAATGTATCATTATGCGTACTACGTCATTGATTCATGATAAGGTACATATAAAACATGGACCGGTTCAGTACTATATATTGGTGTTCAGCACCACAATGTTAACAATTTGTTAAAGATTATAATTACAATTTTTGACTTAAATATAATCTTTATTGACTAGGATTGTCAGTCGACCAACCATCGGTTGGAAGTTCTCTCCGGCTTCCTCCACCTATGAAATAAGATCACATTACTGTTTGTGTACATGTAGGTTAGTTTAATAGGAAACACTTATGGAAAGTCAATGATACATGGTATGCACGTGTACTACAATGCAGTTGCAGGAGCATTTGAATATCTCATTCTATTGATATTAAGGGGCCTGCCCCCAAAAACTATTGGTTAGTTTATATGCTGAATCTGATTAGTTCAGTTTGAGGGGAACCAGTAATGGTAAGTCAATAATATTTGGTGTGTTGTTGTACATTTATCAGAATTACAACATCTCATCCATGGGGATTAGTTGGTCAACCCCCATGGTTGTCCTGGTCTATTGACATTAAATCTTGGGCATGTTACAGCTTAAAATTAAAAGGTCAAACCTCAGAAATTACAATAAGTCCATCATCAGCTCATATTAAAAATTACATTTATACGTACATGCATATTAATATTTTGGCGAAAGAAGTTCATCCTCTCGATTTCCTATGTCATATTCCTTTCATATTCATTTAAATAAATGCCACGAGGATATATACATGTACAGCATTAAGAAAACAACGCAATGCCAAAGATAATTGAAAGACGTCTAGAGGTCAACAATAGACAAAATAAAAAACTAAAAGTACAGCCAATTGTTGAAATGTATTATTACATGTATTTGCAAGATTTAAAATATTATATCTTTCACAACTTTTTTAGTATTAGGTTCAACCTAACATTTTATAAAACTTTGATTTGATTGTGGCTAGTCTGTAAAATGACATCAATTAGAGAAGCCAATACTATTGGGACATTAATTTGAGAACAACAAAAAATATATCTATTTTAGGGATATATAATTGGTCAAACCATGTAAATTTGGAATCTTTTTTCAGATTTGGATGTCGACTTCAGGAATGGAGGTTGGTTAGAGACTGGGCGTCAATCTGAGTCTTATATATGTATATACAATGATTCAGTTGTGACTGTAAATAGACACTGATAGATAAGTCTGATAACATTTTCTAGTTTTAATGTTTGTTCATCTGTTTACTATGATTAGGTGGAAGTATGTTCTTATTTCAAATAGAGGGGCACTCAGCATATATTACTGTAAATCAACTTATTTTCGAGGATACTTTATTTAGCGTGAAG
Source organism: Mytilus coruscus (assembly GCA_017311375.1). Classification (NCBI taxonomy): domain Eukaryota; kingdom Metazoa; phylum Mollusca; class Bivalvia; order Mytilida; family Mytilidae; genus Mytilus; species Mytilus coruscus. The sequence continues at coordinate 128,080,231 of CM029595.1, read as the reverse complement.
TCCACTCTAGTCCATTTCGCGGCGATTTAATTTCGCGATTTTCAAATTTACTTCATGTAGTTAAATAAGGAACGATCCAAGTTTTACATGTTTGCGAAGATTTATATTCGCGTTTTTTTTTCTACTCCCGAAATTCGCGAAAATATATCGCTCGCGAAAATTAGTTGATTTACAGTATTTATTAGTGCATGGACAACTTTCACAATGTCACTATGCAATCCCTATGCAACATGTATCAGACCAATTTATTCACAATGTCACTAACAGATTACTATGCAACATGCATACGGCCCTTTATTACACAATGTCACCAACAGATTGCTTTGCAACATGCATCAAGTAAGTATAACACAAAACGTATGAACACAAAACCACATATATACAACTTCTATTTACAACGTCCACCAATATGTAGTATCACCTTGTTAGTCTGCAACTAACGACAATAACACAATGACACAATCACACATGCACAAATCCTTCAATGCACAAGGAATATATATATAAACACAGCTGAACTCACGCAATAACTATCCCTTTGAGTTCCCACACAATGAATATTATCCAAACTGGTAAGGTTTAACACAGTGTACTTTCACTAATACACTTCCACAATATTACAACACCAGCCAGTATACACCTTGTATTCTCACTAATACAAATCTATGAAGTATCCACACTTCCACAAAGTACAACTTGCATTCTCACTAATACAATAACTTATTATATAAGTTTCACTTTATATCACAATCACTATTGTAATATCCACATATAAATCCGAACACTATTTATATATCCTTTGGAATCACTAAATTCACTCTACTTACCAGTTGGAATATAATCCGTGATGTTATCATTTCAACGGTCCATATAAAACATCTCTGTCTTGAGCTGGTTTATATACTACCATCTGGATCAGTCCATTAAACTTAAAGGGGTGAAAATCAAGATTATACCAACTTTAGGGGTGTTTTAAGTAACAGATGGTGCTCCAACTATGGAGAAAATTATATACATATAGAAACACAACTAACAGGAAAAGACAACTGGTATTTCACATCAAAACAAATGAACTATGACCGATTTTTGTTACAGTAGTATTATTAAAGTGCTTTGCTTTGAGCTCAGTTCATTGTTATGCAAATGCATTCTTTGTGAAATAAAGACTTGACAGACAACGCACATCTGCACATGATCTGCTGTAAGGTAAGATGATTAAAACTGTCAGCACAAGGAGTTGTACCATCCATTCAATGTAAGTGTTTAAAGGGAGATTAAAGCATTTCAATTACACTTGAACCAAACATTTTTTGTCCAGAAGCCAAATAGAAAAAGCACAAATTTACCAAACAATGCTACTCGCGCTACTAACAATATGATGCTAGGTGGTTTTGTCACACTTTTTTTAAACATCTGTGCTGTCTGCTCATGAGTCCTGAGTGTAAATGATCATTCACTTATAGATACCGGTAATGTTTGTAAGTATATTCTTTAATCCTTTTGTCCGTCAGTCCTGTTCATATCTAAAAGAATTTTTATCAGTTTGTAGGAGTAATGAGCATCTGTATTGGTATCTGCCATATCTTGTACATTATCGTTACTTAAAACCATAATATATCTTCATAGAAACAATTTCGATATTTAAACAAAGTCTTTTACTAATGATACAGGGAAGATCCTGAACAAATTTTCAGTTTTATGTGGACAAACCCAAATAAGAAATGACCACCTTAAAGGAACATAAATAGAACCATACAAATATTACATGCATGCAGGTTCTCGGATACCATCTCGCATATTAAAATCACATCATGCAGAAATGCACCTAATGTGTTCCTCTTCTAATTTTCAGTTTTTGCTGCTATCCAAAATCAAAATTGTGGAACATATTTTATCGGAATCATTTGGCAATCAATCTTCTGCTTCCTTACGTAAATCTCTCCAGCGTTGGAGCACACTCAGCTAGCTGTGTTCCCTTAACGGATCATTTTTGAAAATGTTAATGTATTCACATAGAAGTTATTCCAAAGATATGTTGAAAGGAAATCCTCCAATGGAACGTTGCACATGCACAAAATTTATTTACAGGAATGTTAAAATTATATACACGGAGCACTCATAGTACGTTGGCCAATATGTAGATTTGATAATAAAAGCAATGTATAGCTAATTAAATCTATGAACGGTCGGCACTGATTTAAATTAGTGTCTCCTCCATGACAGTCTTGAACATTAAAACTAAATATTAAATAAAAGGCACTGCTATTTTCAGTGTTTGGTACAGGTTGGCTGTCACTGTGCACAACAGTTCGACATAGAACCCTATGGGGAAAAACCAGAGAACTCTTTTTGTCAGAAAAACTGTCAAACATCCAAACATACTATCCACACTGATCTGTGTCCAAACTTGTTACCTTTATTATAAAATATAGTAAAACTATGTGCATATATAGGAAAAATATGTGCATATAATTTATACTTATTGACTGGGTATGTGTGGAATAGTAAGTTTATTGTCCCGAGGTGCAACTATTGCCCTGAGGCGTAACCGAGGGCCATAGTTGTATCCGAGGGGAAAATAAACTTACTATTCCAAGAATATCCAGTCAGTAAGTGTTTTATTAAACCGAAAGAGACAACAGACAATAAATGTCGGGGGCTTAATCAACTATCGTAATATAAAAAGCAGAAACACAACCATACTGTTTTACGTTTACTTCATATATATATTCTGAATGCTAAGGCTACGTCCCGCACTGACGTCAGCCATAGATACAATAGGTAAAACGCGACGTCGTAACTCCCGCGGTATTCTCAACATTATCCAATCCCGTAGCTGCAGTTGAAATTCCGCGAAATATAATGACGCTTGCAGTCAAATAGTTTCACCGAGTCCCAATAGTTGGAAACTATTGACCGATCAAATAGTTCAACGCTTGCAATTTGAAAAATAGTAAAAATATTGTGTACATATTTTATATAGAAAATGATAACTGAGGTATAATAAAGTAAACTATTTGCATATAAAGTAAACTATGTGCATGGATAGAAAAAGTATGTGCATATATTGAAAAGTATGTGTATATATATTTACAGTGAATTTGTATAATCAGTAATTATGTAGAATCCCTAAAATTTTCAGGGATTATGTAGAATCACTGGCTGGTTTAGGAATTATATATAATCACTAAAATTTTCAGGATTATGTATAATCACTAGAAAAACGGCAGGGATTATACATAATAACTGAAATGAAGAATTAGTTTTATTTATATTGAAAATGAATATAAGTGAAATCATTCATTCTATAAAATCATATTAAAACATCATTATAAACATAAATTGTAAAATGTTAAGCACAATATATTAAAATGATAACCTCAATATATTAAAATGTTAGGCACAATTTATCAAAATGATAAGCACAATATATTAGAATATTAAACACAATACATTAAAATGTTAAATAATATTTTAAAATGTTAAGCACAATGTTTTATAAACAATCATTTATTTTTACAAACTAAATTTGGATGGCATCGACTATTGCACATTTGCCCTGCTTTTCTACGATTCACATCTGTTTTTACCACAACATCCACATTTTAAAAATCACTTTCGGTGTCTTCAACGTTATCTCGAAACCGTGTCAGTGTTGGTTATATCTTTAAGATCATCCTCTGTGTTTAAAAGCGAAATTATTTCATCTGGCAAGGAATAAGAAAAATAAAAACAAATGATAATTTGTCTTTATTCATTTTTTTTCAAACAAACGATCTTTGAATTATTGATAATCCCTGAAATCATACTAGGGAATTTGTAGAATAATTATTAAAATGTTTAGTGATTATGTAAAATCACTGGTCATTTTCAGGGATTATATATAATCACTAATGATTTTAGTGATTCTACATAATCCCTGAAAAATCAGAGATTCTACATAATCCCTGATTATACAAATTCACTGTAACATATATAAACATATGTTCACATGAGGCAGCTACGGCGTTCCATACATGGTAGTCAGTGAACTGGGTATACGATAATATATAAATAGCACATAGCTGAGAGGTTGATAGAGCAGATTGTTACCCCGATAAAACATTGTCAACCGAGGCGCACAATTGATCGAGCGTCTCCGTGAAGGGTAATAGAGCACTTGCCATGGGATTGAGTTAATTATCTCCTTCGTATTAACCTGGGACTATTATACAAACGGGACTGGAAACCGTTACACCAATCAGTATAATAATACTCAACATCACGGTCGTTAGAACGAGACTTTACCTGCGCGAGATTTATCGATACGCCATATTGTTTTGACAGTGACAGCGTGCCTTGATCGTATAATCTTTGTAATTTGTTTTTATTTTTTATAGTTATTCGAAACGATAATCCTTAATGTAAACACGATAACTATAATGATAAAAGATATCTCGATCTTTGACAGTTGTAATTAATCACCAAATCTCGGTTTAAGTGTAAAAAATGACATCTGAAGGTTGATTTTTTTTTTTCAGGATGATAATAGCGGGGGGACGCTGTGGAAACAAGTATGATTCGTAAAATTTCGTAAAACTGTTGATTGAAAAGAGATACGCGAGTTCGGTTTGTTGTAAAATCATATTTATAGGTTATAGGTTGGATTGACGGATGTCAAGTTCGTTCAATATTCAACATTCAACATTCAACATTCAATTTTGTTTTATTTTTTTTTTCAGCATTCATTTTCAACATTCAACATTCGATTTCAACATTCAACATTCAAAATTTTTTTTTGTAAAACTTTTTTTTTCAAATTTATTTTTTCCAACATTCGTTTTCAATATTCAACATTCGTTTCCAAATTCGATTTTCAACATTCAACATTCAGTTTCAACGTTCAAAATTCGTTTTCAACATTCGATTTTCAACATTCAACATTCGTTTTCAACATTCAATTTTCATCATTCAACATTCGTTTACAACATTCCATCCTCAAAATTTTTTTTTTTCCATTTTTTTTTTCTTTTTTTTTTTTCAACATTCGTTTTCAACATTCGTTTGCAACATTCGATTTTCAAAATTCAACATTCGTTTTCAACATCAACATTCGTTTTCAGCATTCAACATTCGTTTTCAACATTCAATTTTCAACGTTCAACATTCGATTTCAGCATTCAACATTCGTGTTCAACATTCGATTTTCAACATTCAACATTCGTTTTCAACATTCAACATTCGTTTTCAACATTCGATTTTCAACATTCAACATTCGTTTTCAACATTCTCGTTTTCAACATTCAACATTCGTTTTCAACATTCGATTTTCAACATTCAACATTCGATTTTCAACATTCAACATTCGATTTTCAACATTCAACATTCGTTTTCAACATTCGATTTTCAACATTCAACATTCGTTTTCAACATTCGATTTTCAACATTCAACATTCGTTTTCAACATTCGATTTTCAATATTCTACATTCATTTTCAACATTTAACATTCGTTTTCAACATTCAACATTCGTTTTCAACATTCGATTTCAACATTCAACATTCGTTTTGAACATTCGATTTTCAACATTCAACATTCGATTTTCAACATTCAACATTTAATTTCAACATTCAACATTCGTTTTCAACATTCGATTTTCAACATTCAACATTCGTTTTCAACATTCAACATTCGTTTTCAACATTCGATTTTCAACATTCAACATTCGTTTTCAACATTCAACATTCGTTTTCAACATTCAACATACAAAATGTTTTTTCAACATTCAACATTCGTTTTCAACATTCAACATACAAAATGGTTTTTTTTTTTTTCAACATTGATTTTCAACATTCAACATTCGTTTTCAACATTCGTTTTCAACATTCGTTTTCAACATTCGATTTTCAACATTCAACATTCGTTTTCAACATTCAACATTCGTTTTCAACATTCAACATACAAAATGTTTTTCAACATTCAACATTCGTTTTCAACATTCTACATACAAAATGTTTTTTTTTTTTCAACATTGATTTTCAACATTCAACATTCGTTTTCAACATTCGTTTTCAACATTCGTTTTCAACATTCGATTTTCAACATTCAACATTCGTTTTCAACATTCAACATTCGTGTCAAAATTCGTTTTCAACATTCGTTTTCAACATTCAACATTTGTTTTCAACATTCTTTTTCAACAGTCAACATTCGTTTTCAATATTCAACATTCTTATTCAACATTCAACATTCGTTTTCAACATTCAACATTCGTTTTCAACATTCGATTTTCAACATTCAACATTCGTTTTCAGTATTAGATTTTCAACATTGAACATTCGTTTTCAACATTCGATTTCAACATTCAACATTCGTTTTCAACATTCGATTTTCAACATTCACCATTCGATTTTCAGCATTCAACATTCGTTTTCAACATTCAACATTCGTTTTCAACATTCAACATTCGTTTTCAACATTCGTTTTCAACATTCAACATTCGTTTTCAACATTCGATTTCAACATTCAACATTCGTTTTCAACATTCGATTTTCATTCGATTTTCAACATTCAACATTCGATTTTCAACATTCAACTTCAATTTCAACATTCAACATTTGTTTTGAACATTCGATTTTCAACAATCAACATTCGTTTTCAACTTTCGATTTTCAACATTCAACATTCGTTTTCAACATTCAACATTCGTTTTCAACATTCGATTTCAACATTCAACATTCGTTTTCAACATTCGATTTTCAACATTCAACATTCGATTTTCAACATTCAACATTCAATTTCAACATTCAACATTCGTTTTCAACATTCGATTTTCAACATTCAACATTTGTTTTCAACATTCAAGATTCGTTTTCAACATTCGATTTTCAACATTCAACATTCGTTTTCAACATTCAACATTTGTTTTCAACATTCGGTGTTCAACATTCAACATTCGTTTTCAACGTTCAACATTTGTTTTCAACATTCGATTTTCAACATTCAACATTCGATTTCAATATTCAACATTAGTTTTTCCACTTAAGTTGGTATAATGAGATATAATAGCTAAGTTTAAACAGACTGATCGAACAATCGAGTAAAAATAACGTCATCTTGGTTCATTTTTAGTGTATGTCAGCGCAGCCACGAAATAAACAATAATTAGTCCAACAGTGTCATACGATGTACACACGAACGACGCTCCTTTTAACTGAAGGTAGCAACCCTTCAATTATAAAAAAATGAGGTATGATTGCCATTGAGGCAACCCTTCACAAGAGAACAAATGACACTGAAATTAACAACTATAGGTCACGGTACGGCCTTCAACAATGAGCAAAGTCCATACCGCATAGTCAGCTATAAAAGACCCGAAATGACAAATGTAAAACAATTCAAACGAGAAAACTGACGGCCTATAAATTTATGTACAAAATAATGAACGAAAAACAAATATGTAAAACAGCAACAAACGACAACCACTGAATTACAGGCTTCTGACTCTAAGTTACAAATAAAAATGCGTACACATGCATTTATTTCCAGGGAGGATGCATTAAGCATTACAGATACATATATACTTTTACTTTTCAAAAAGTTACGCTCCTGAAGGTCGTTTTATCTTGGAAATCTACTTATTTAGACACGTTTTTAGTTATTTTAATAACTTTGAAGGAAAAGTGTTGAATTAAAAAAAATGAAAGCATTAATGTCCGTTTTTATTAAACTAATAACATGCTTCAACTAGTTGCAAGTATATCAATTGTTAAAAGAAATATTTGTTTTCTGATTATTAAGTCTGGTCCGGCTTGGGTCGTTTGCGCTTTTTGATAGGACATTTGCACTTTTTTAGTGGACATGTGCACTTAAAATTTTAGACATTTGCGCTTTTTAAAAAAGGGCATTTGCGCTTTATCAACATAACATATAAAAAATCATTTAATATAAAAAAAAAACAACATTTATATTCAGCTAAAATCATCAACCTTTCCCCATCATACTTGTGTCAGACGGAGGATAATATTCCAAGAGTGTGGATGAGAGCAAATTCCTTATAACAACCACGACTATTTCTAAAAGTCAACAGGTACAGCAGGTGGTTTAAAAATAAAATTTCGGTCTTCACAAAATGAAACTATCTTAGATAAACTATAATGGTACAGTTCCTTGGACAATTCGTGCAACAGAATAACCACAAGAGGAATATAGTTTCCAATTTTAACCCACTAATAAGAAAGCAAATTGAACAATTTCTGTCAAAATTTAAATTTTCCATCCACAAAAGTTTCATTTTCTCTATCGTTTACCCAGAAACGTATACTATATTTTTTTATAATATTTATGGTTTACCCGAATAATTTTTTCCTGATTTTGTCGTTTGTTCGGAAGAACTTTCAAAGAAAATGAGAACATCTAACAATGACTTTGGTAAATTTTCTTAAGATTACAGGGGCCTTGTCAATGAAAATATCCAAGGATATGTCCTAAGATATGTCTTATGACCTTATTTAGAATGGTCTTAGGACGTGTCTGAGACATGTCTTATGATGTAAAACAAAGCTATCTTAGGACAGTCCTAACTACAGCTATCCTAGGACCATCCTAATACATTTATTTAATTGATAAAAATATCTAGAGAATTAAATTACATATATTTTATTGAATTTCAGTAATATGTAAAGGGATGGAGGTTGCATCTTTTATGAAAAAAACAATTAACGCAAAATAAAATTTGTAAACGTTATACTAATAGATACGTTATTATAGACCATAAAAAATTATTAATGCATTTCATACAACAACAAAACTAAATAGTCACAGCACTTTGGTAGAGGCGATATTCGTGTTGCAATTTAATCTATATCAACTAGAGTTTTGTCCTTAGGTCCTCTCGATTTCATTATATACATGTATTGAATTAGCCTGAGTTAAAAAAAAAGTCCGAATTTTTTTCTGAAACCGATATTCAAATGTTTTCAACATTTCAATTATTTTTGCACAATTTGGTTAGGTGCAAACAATGTTGCTAATAATGATAGAATTTTCAAGCTTCCATTGGGCAGCACGAATTATTTTAAATGAGCGTAATGATATGACATCGTCAAACATACTTTTTGGAGCGCTACGATTGAAGACATTTCATATGATTTTGTATAAATAAAAGCAATTTCAGTTCTTGAAACAAAGGACTTTACCAAATGAATCCGAATATCTCAATGTATTTATATATGTGCACCATGTAAGTTCTAGAACACTCAGACAAAATTATTGTAATAATTTTGTTTATGCTTATTATTCCTAAAACTAAAATTGAATACTAGAAACGCTCTTTGTTGATATCTGGAAGTATTTTATGGATCAAATTTGTCTACAATGAAATAAAATAATATAACAGAATTGAATCTTTAACATATATTGAAAATATTTTGTTTAATTAATTTATTTATAATAATAGTAAAATAGTTTATTATTGTATAAGTATTTTTATTATTGACTTTATGTCATATAAGTTGTTTTTATTTCGACTTACGACATCGTAACTTTTAGGACTATCCTAAGACCATCCTAAGACACCTATTTATATATCCTAACTTAAGAACCAAATTTAGGACATATCTTATTTTAGGACACCTTCGTTAACCTGACTTAGGACTAAGACGTGTCCTTAGACCATCCTAAGACACGTCCTAGTCCTAGGACAGCTTCGTTGACACGGCCCCAGGTATACAACTATTAAAGGTAAACAGCGCAAATGTCTTGTCAATTGTGTTCAGGTGTATCAAAGTTAAAAGCGCAAATGTCCATAAAGTGTTTGAAGCGCAAATGTCCTTAAGTAATACAGGTAAAAATGCGCAAACGTCCTCCTGCGTCCTTCTGGTCACGCCTTGTCTTTCACGACCAAGATAATGCGTTGCCCGATCTTTCACGATCAATTCTGATGAAAAAATCAACATAATTCAATGTTTTCGAAAACAAAATGAACGGTTTCAAGGGAAAAACAACTTTTATTTTACTGAACTATATAACACACCAAAGATTCAGTTTCAAATATATCATTATATATTTGAATGTGACCATTATAGGTACAAAACGTGTTTATTTTTTAATGAACCCCATACACTTGTATTGCGCCTTTTGTGTTTTCTACTAAAGTACTGCATATTTTCTAAATCTTATTTCACAGTATTATTGAGAAAGTTGAATCATTTTGACAGACATAATTTTTTCGGATTTTTTCCGCGTTTTGAAAATACAGCAGATTTTTCGCAGATTGTGAAGCAGATTTACAATTAATTACATTCACGATCCGATACCAGATCTTTCACGATCCGATCGCAATGCTTGACCACCGTTAGATATTCTTTCACGATCATATTTCTCGATATACCGAATGACAGCCGTGTTCTTAAATATTTTTTGTAAAGGTACACAAATGTAACACGATATACTTGTACTGTGGTATGATATGTCAGTAACTATTTCATCATGAAAGCATTAATAATCTAAAAATATTTATTTTCATTCGAAATGGGATGTTAAATAAGTACGTGACCCAATGAATTCTCTTCTTATCCAACATATCATGCTTTCCCAGTAGCAATCTCAATTTTCAGCCATTCATCTCAGATCTTTTAACTCGTATGACATACTGAACAACAGATTAATGTTTATTAGATCCCAGTCGTCTTTGATATTGCATGAAGTACCTGCCACTGAACGTTGAGCAAACCACAATTTACCAATCAACACATTTTAAAAGATATTTCATGTATGCCAATTACAATGATGGATGTGAAGTTAGCAGCCGGTTCGTTATTCGATATTCGATATTCAATATCCAACCGGCTGCTAGCAGTCGGTTCGATATTCAAATTTAGTTGAAAATCATAAAAATATAATATTTTGATAACATTAAAAGCATGATTTTTATAGTTGAAAGGAGTGATAAGATACGTAGGAAATCGTTTTATGACCCTTCAAGTTGTCTTAAACTCGTTGTCCTCAAATATAAACCCTTATCAATGCTTATGTAATTTGCATATTTGTCTTTATGTAATATAGATTTTTATCAATAAAACGACATCAAAACTGTAATTTTATATCTAATATTTCTTAAAACAAAACAAAACCGATCACTCTAGAAAAATTTAGAAATATAAATAGAAATATATAATATGGAAAGCCCAAAAAAGAAATACATAGTGAAAACCTACCTGAGACCGCTTAAATGACGGTGAGACCCCTGTTCTTTCAATGTCCATAAAATTCCACGAATTCATAGACTCTGTATAAATAAAGATTGTATCAAAAGGATTTCCCAGAATAATGTCATCCTCGATATCTACGGAGGGCTTAGACTTGGGCGCTCCGTAAACACGGAAGACAGGAAGTGTACCCAAATTCCTTTTAGTCACGTTTGTATCTACCTATTAACTAAATGTCTGCATAATATTAGAAAGATTGAGAGATCAGGTGGCTCTCACCATTGCCCTGTGCCCTTTGTCCTAAAATTTTGACAATTTTAGCTGAAAAGTGACAATCTAAGCCTCCGTAGATATCGAAGAAGACATTATTCTGGGAAATCCTTCTAATACAACCTTTACATATACAGAGTCTATGATTAAGTTGAATTTTATGGACATTGAAAGACCAGGGGGTCTCACCTCATTTAAGCGGTCTCAGGTAGGTTTTCACTATATATTTTGAATATCCAACTGGCACTTTGGGCGCTCCGTAAACACGGAAGACAGGAAGTGTACCCAAATTCCTTTTAGTCACGTTTGTATCTACCTATTAACTAAATGTCTGCATAATATTAGAAAGATTGAGAGGTCAGGTGGCTCTCACCATTGCCCTGTGCCCTTTGTCCTAAAATTTTGACAATTTTTAGCTGAAAAGTGACAATCTAAGCCCTCCGTAGATATCGAAGAAGACATTATTCTGGGAAATCCTTCTAATACAACCTTTACATATACAGAGTCTATGATTAAGTTGAATTTTATGGACATTGAAAGACCAGGGGGGTCTCACCCTCATTTAAGCGGTCTCAGGTAGGTTTTCACTATATATTTTGAATATCCAACTGGCACTTTGGGCGCTCCGTAAACACGGAAGACAGGAAGTGTACCCAAATTCCTTTTAGTCACGTTTGTATCTACCTATTAACTAAATGTCTGCATAATATTAGAAAGATTGAGAGGTCAGGTGGCTCTCACCATTGCCCTGTGCCCTTTGTCCTAAAATTTTGACAATTTTTAGCTGAAAAGTGACAATCTAAGCCCTCCGTAGATATCGAAGAAGACATTATTCTGGGAAATCCTTCTAATACAACCTTTACATATACAGAGTCTATGATTAAGTTGAATTTTATGGACATTGAAAGACCAGGGGGGTCTCACCCTCATTTAAGCGGTCTCAGGTAGGTTTTCACTATATATTTCTTTTTTGGCCTTTCCATAAATATTTCTATTTATATTTCTAAATGTTTCTAGAGTTATAGGTTTTTCTTTTTGTTTTAAGAAATATCATATATAAAAGTACATATTTGAAGTTGTTTTATTGATAAAAATCTATATTACATAAAGACAAATATGCAACTTAGAAAAGGGTTTATATTCGAGGACAACGAGAATTTACGACAGCTTGAAGAGGTCATTAAACGATTTCCTACGTATCTTATCAGTCCTCTTAACTATGAAAATCGTGCTTTAATGTTATCAAGTATTTAATTTTTATGATTTTCAAATAAATTTTGAATATCCAACCGACTGCTAGCAGCCGGTTGGATATTGAATATCGAATATCGAATAACGAACCGGCTGCTAACTTCACATACATATTACAATGTGTATTTCATCATAGAAAATGAAAATAAAATATAATATTTTTAAGTCATGAATAATGATTGATTCAGGTTCACATGAAGGCAATAGAAATTAATTTTAGAATTCCTTCCGTCGTTTTTCTGTTTTTGGAAATTCATATTTCAAATATTTCTCTTACATTTTGTGAAATGAGTGGTCAACAAAATAATAATTAACATGATTAAGAAAAAAACAAACTGAATATGGATTATAACTTTTAAAAATTCTGTCCTCGCCTACCGAAACAAGGCTTGGAATGAAACATTTAATATGACACATATAATACAACACGAAGTAGTTCATAGAATCGGCTGCTCGGAGTTTTATTTTAATTTGTATACATGCATTGCTTTTATTTTTATTTTTATTGGGTACCGTTGTTTTGTTTATATAACTATCTGAGAGATTCTTTACGGTATTTATCAATTATGATAAGGTTTATTAAGCTAATCAGATAACAAGGATAAATATATTCTAGTATTTTAGAGGTGATTAAGAAGATTCAGATTCAGATTCAATATTTTATTATACTAGTCTCACTTCTTGCAACACATAAATACAGTACATACAGTACATACAGAGTATATACACAATGTAAAACAGACAATTAACAATATAAAATACAAGTTCCATTCTATTAAGAATTATGAGAGGATGTAAAATAAATCATATATAAAACTATTTTATTACATACGACTGTTAAAATAATTTCATTCTAAGAATATAAAAGGTATTTCTTCTACTTAAAATATTAAAGCAGGTTTCAGCAACCATATCATAACAATTAATATCTTGAAATAAAACACAAAGTTATCAGCATCAGACAAATCATAAAAATCTACATGATACTTCATAGCTTCACTATATAAACAAAAACGCAAATCTGCATATAACGGGCATGATAATATGACATGTTTTTCATCTTCAATTTTATCATTACACATATAAAACACACTCTTTCGTCTACATTTTTATTTTCATACCGCCCCGGATCTAAATTTTGCAAATGCACTTCTTTATCTATACGATACACGGTGGCTAAGAACCAGTAATGCATTTCACTTGACCAAGATAAAACAAAAGCGCTTGTAAAATTATTAGCAATGAGTATATTATCTTCATTTTATTGAAAATAAGAAATATAAAAAATATATTTCAAGTTTAAAAGTTGTGTATTTTTAAATGATATTGTATTAAAAAACATCGTTTATAACAATCTTAGAGCACTATCTTATTTATAAAATTACTTTTACATCGCTTTTCCTAATCATAGCTAAATTGGCGCGACAAAGCAAAAAATGAACTCGGCAACAAGAAGGTTAAATCTGACAAAAGGACAATTATGATTAGAAAAATATTATATATCAGACAATTCTGTTATTAAAGTAACAGATAACCATGCAGAAATATTGTATTAATTCTAAATTATTCTAGTTAGTTGATATGTAATAGAATTAATATGTTATCTAAACTTTTGTTTAATTTCTGTTGATATGCTTTTAATTGACTACGTGTAACTGTCTGTTTGAGACATCAGGTACTGTCTGAATATTTATTGTACCTATTTGAATACATTTTTTTTCAATAGAAGGTAGACGAGCTACTGTATCACTAGCCTATCAATAATGAGTTCGAATCGGGCAGGGGGCATGTGCACTAGACTCCAATCTTAATTGACTAGGATTGTTAGTTTTCCTACCGAAGGTAGGTGGTTTTCTCAGGGTACTCCGGCTTCCTCCACCAATAGAAACTGACCGCCACGATATAGCACAACATTGTTGAGAGTGGCGTTAAACACCAATCAATCAATCAATCTATCTATCAACTACGATGCTAGTTGTCTTCCCTATGTTATAAGATTGATTAGTCTTTCTGGGTATTTTGCTACTCGCAACTTGACTTTTGTTACGCGCAACTTGGCTTTATAACTTGTAAACCGACTTTTGTAACTCACAAGTGTGAACTCGCCTTTGTTAACTTAAAACTCGACTTCGTAACCGAAACTCGCTGTACTCGACATTTATAACTTGCAACTCGACTTTTTTAACTCACAACTTGACTTTTGTATCTCGCAACTCTACTTTCGTAACTGGCAACTCGATATTCTACAATAAGAAACCCTCCACCAGATACAACCCTAAATAACAAAGAAAGTATTACATTGTCCATATTTTACTCGCATTCGAATGTAGTGAATAGACAATGTCTTGACAACACCATTTGTTTTAATATTACAGATGAATGCAATTATCGGTTTACGTTTATATTTAAATGTGAAATCATGTTATTTTATTGAAACCAATGCAATTTACTAATCGAAGATTTCAAATATAGAAAAATGTTCTACAAGTGACAAAACAATACATTAATTAATGAATGCACATCACTGGCTTTTTTATTAGAAATAACGTATAAAATATTATAAGGAACTATATCTTTTTCTATCTATTCCGATTTCCTTTTGATGATTGAAATTATTGAATTTATTTCACATTATTTAGTGTTCCCATGTTTGAGGTGTCAAGATGGACATTGTTAATTCTGAGACCAACAGGCCGTTAGTTTTCTCACTTAAAATGTTCCATATTCTTCATGTTTCTTACAAGTCTTGTGTCAGAACAAACTTTTTGTTTTACTCCAGTGTAACTGTATAGTGTCTTCTATTGGGATTTATGTTAACGTTAATTTATAACAGAATTGTGTTTTAAACATTTTTAATATGAAAAGTCTCTTTTTAATAACGTATCAGTGTATAGAACTTTCATTATGGTTATGATGACTGGTTTCGGATGAATAGTTTTATTAATCAATCAAAAACTGTGTTTTAACGTTATTATTAACAGTCTCTTTTGAATAAAACATTTTTTTTATACTATTTACGAATATCATTGGCGCAACTTAAATGTTTTCTTTTTGGCGCAAATGAAATTTGGTTTTTGGCGCAAATGAAAGATTGTTTCAGCGCAAAGGAAATGTCTATTGCCGCAAAAGCAAATGAAAGATTTTTTTGTCGCAAATAAAATGCCTCTTGGCGCAAAAGCAAAGCACCGAATATAATCCGATATAAACAAAAATATAGATATAAATAGATAACGATATCGTACAATTGGATTTTTCTAGGTCTGTTTGATTTCATATTATAGGTTAAAAATATATGGTAATCATCGTTTTTACCTATATAAGTCGAGGTATAAGTATTAGTTTTTGAAGATCGAATCAGTCAATCAAATGGTTTATACTTGTTTCACTTTCAATGTTGACATTCTTTTCTTTTAAAATATCTGAACACGCATCACATTCGTAACCCATCTCAAGCTAAGGGTTAAATTGAAGGTGACATGAATACGGATTCAATGAGGTCGAAATATTCACTTGCAAGTCAATAATTTATCCGCGATAAGCATGTTATGTAAAAAATATTGTATGTTGTGAAGGACCATTCATATTGGTTATGTGTATGTGCCCTACTAAAAACATCATTTTGAAATTAAATATCGGTATCTTTTTTCAATATGACACAAAACTTGACCATTGAGGGAGCAGGTAGATTATCTAATGAGCTCATCAACGAAAAGAGGTGTTCTGGTAAAAAAAGTTTTGCAAAAAAAATATTTTGAATGTTGAATGTTGAAAACGAATGTTGAATGTTGAAAACTAATGCTGAATGTTGAAAATCGAATGTTGAAAACGAATGTTGAATGTAGAAAATCGAATGTTGAAAACGAATGTTGAATGTTGAAAACGATTGTTGAATGTTGAAAACGAATGTTGAATGTTGAAAATCGAATGTTGAATGTTGAAAATCGAATGTTGAAAACGAATGTTGAATGCTGAAAATCGAATGTTGAAAACGAATGTTCAATCTAGAAAACGAATGTTGAATGTTGAAAATCGAATGTTGAAAATCGAATGTTGAAAACGAATCTTGAATGTTGAAATTGAATGTTGAATGTTGAAAATCGAATGTTGAAAACGAATGTTGAATCTTGAAAACGAACGTTGAATGTTGAAACCAATGTTAAATGTTGAAAATCGAATGTTGAAAACGAATATTGAATGTTGAAATTGAATGTTGAATGTTGCAAACGAATGTTGAATGTTGAAAACAAATGTTAAATGTTTAAAATCGAATGTCGCAAACGAATGTTAAATGTTGAATGTTGAAAACGAATGTTGAATATTGAAAACGAATGTTGAATCTTGAAAGCGAATGTTGAATGTTGAAAATCGAATGTTTAAAACGAATGTTGAATGTTGAAAACGAATGATGAATGTTGAAAATCGAATGTTGAAAACGAATGTTCAATGAAACGAATGTTGAATAATGAAATTGAATGTTGAATGTTGAAAATCGAATGTTGAAAACGAATGTTGAATGTTGAAAACGAATGTTTAATGTTGAAAACGAATGTTGAATGTTGAAAATCGAATGTGGAAAACGAATGTTGAATGTTGAAAATAGAATGTTGAAAACGAATGTTGAATGTTGAAAATAGAATGTTGAAAACAAATGTTGAATGTTGAAAATCGAAGGTTGAAAACGAATGTTGAATGTTGAAAATCGAATGTTGAAATCGAATCTTGAATGTTGAAAACGAATGTTGAATGTTATAAATCGAATGTTGAAAACCAATGTTGATATTGAAATTGAATGTTGAATGTTGAAAATCAAATGTTGAAAACGAATGTTGAATGTTGAAATTTAATATTGAATGTTGAAAATCGAATGTTGAAAACGAATGTTGAATGTTGAAAATCGAATGTTGAAAACGAATGTTGAATGTTCAAAATCGAATATTGAAAACGAATGTTGAATGTTGAAAACGAATGTTGAATGTTGAAAATCGAATGTTGAAAACGAATGTTGAATGTTGAAAACGAATGTTGAAAACTAATGTTGAATGTTGAAAACGAATGTTGAATGTTGAAAACGAATGTTGAATGTTGAAAATCTAATGTTGAAAACGAATGTTGAATGTTGAAATTGAATGTTGAATGTTGAAAATCGAATGTTGAATGTTGAAAATCGAATGTTGAATGTTGAAAACGAATGTTGAATGTTGAAATTGAATGTTGAATGTTGAAAATCGAATGTTGAAAACGAATCTTGAATGTTGAAATTGAATGTTGAATGTTAAAATCGAATGTTAAAACGAATGTTGAATGTTGAAAAAGAATGTTGAATGTTGAAAACGAATGTTGAATGTTGAAAATCGAATGTTGAAAACGAATGTTGAATGTTGAAATTGAATGTTGAATGTTGAAAATCGAATGTTGAATGTTGAAAATCGAATGTTGAATGTTGAAAACGAATGTTGAATGTTGAAAATCGAATGTTGAAAACGAATGTTGAATGTTGAATATTGAAAACGAACGTTGAATATTGAAAACGAATGTTGAATTTTGAAAACGAATGTTGAATGTTGAAAATCGAATGTTCAAAACGAATGTTGAATGTTGACAACGAATGATGAATGTTGAAAATCGAATGTTGAAAACGAATGTTGAATGAAACGAATGTTGAATATTGAAATTGAACGCTGAATGTTGAAAATCGAATGTTGAAATTTGAAAACGAATGTTGAATGTTGAAAATCGAATGTTGAAAACGAATGTTGAATGTTGAATGTTGAAAACGAATGTTGAATGTTGAAAACGAATGTTGAATGTTGAAAGCGAATGTTGAATGTTGAAAATCGAATGTTTAAAACGAATGTTGAATGTTGAAAACGAATGATGAATGTTGAAAATCGAATGTTGAAAACGAATGTTCAATGAAAACGAATGTTGAATATTGAAATTGAATGTTGAATGTTGAAAATCGAATGTTGAAAACGAATGTTGAATGTTGAAAACGAATGTTTAATGTTGAAAACGAATGTTAAATGTTGAAAATAGAATGTTGAAAACGAATGTTGAATGTTGAAAATCGAATGTTGAAAACTAATGTTGAATGTTGAAAATCGAATGTTGAAAACGAATGTTGAATGTTGAAATTGAATGTTGAATGTTGAAAATCGAATGTTGAATGTTGAAAATCGAATGTTGAAAACGAATGTTGAATGTTGAAATCGAATGTTGAAAACGAATGTTGAATGTTGAAAACGAATGTTGAATGTTGAAAATCGAATCTTGAAAACGAATCTTGAATGTTGAAATTGAATGTTGAATGTTAAAATCGAATGTTGAAAACGAATGTTGAATCTTGAAAACGAATGTTGAATGTTGAAAACGAATGTTAAATGTTGAAAATCGAATGTTGAAAACGAATGTTGAATGTTGAAATTGAATGTTGAATGTCGAAAATCGAATGTTGAATGTTGAAAACGAATGTTGAATGTTGAAAACGAATGTTGAATGTTGAAAATCGAATGTTGAAAACGAATGTTGAATGTTGAATATTGAAACGAACGTTGAATATTGAAAACGAATGTTGAATGTTGAAAACGAATGTTGAATGTTGAAAATCGAATGTTCAAAACGAATGTTGAATGTTGACAACGAATGATGAATGTTGAATATCGAATGTTGAAAACGAATGTTGAATGAAAACGAATGTTGAATATTGAAATTGAACGCTGAATGTTGAAAATCGAATGTTGAAATTTGAAAACGAATGTTGAATGTTGAAAATCGAATGTTGAAAACGAATGTTGAATGTTGAATGTTGAAAACGAATGTTGAATGTTGAAAACGAATGTTGAATGTTGAAAGCGAATGTTGAATGTTGAAAATCGAATGTTTAAAACGAATGTTGAATGTTGAAAACGAATGATGAATGTTGAAAATCGAATGTTGAAAACGAATGTTCAATGAAAACGAATGTTGAATATTGAAATTGAATGTTGAATGTTGAAAATCGAATGTTGAAAACGAATGTTGAATGTTGAAAACGAATGTTTAATGTTGAAAACGAATGTTAAATGTTGAAAATAGAATGTTGAAAACGAATGTTGAATGTTGAAAATCGAATGTTGAAAACTAATGTTGAATGTTGAAAATCGAATGTTGAAAACGAATGTTGAATGTTGAAATTGAATGTTGAATGTTGAAAATCGAATGTTGAATGTTGAAAATCGAATGTTGAAAACGAATGTTGAATGTTGAAATCGAATGTTGAAAACGAATGTTGAATGTTGAAAACGAATGTTGAATGTTGAAAATCGAATCTTGAAAACGAATCTTGAATGTTGAAATTGAATGTTGAATGTTAAAAATCGAATGTTGAAAACGAATGTTGAATCTTGAAAACGAATGTTGAATGTTGAAAACGAATGTTAAATGTTGAAAATCGAATGTTGAAAACGAATGTTGAATGTTGAAATTGAATGTTGAATGTCGAAAATCGAATGTTGAATGTTGAAAACGAATGTTGAATGTTGAAAACGAATGTTGAATGTTGAAAATCGAATGTTGAAAACGAATGTTGAATGTTGAATATTGAAAACGAACGTTGAATATTGAAAACGAATGTTGAATGTTGAAAACGAATGTTGAATGTTGAAAATCGAATGTTCAAAACGAATGTTGAATGTTGACAACGAATGATGAATGTTGAAAATCGAATGTTGAAAACGAATGTTGAATGAAAACGAATGTTGAATATTGAAATTGAACGCTGACTGTTGAAAATCGAATGTTGAAATTTGAAAACGAATGTTGAATGTTGAAAATCGAATGTTGAAAACGAATGTTGAATGTTGAATGTTGAAAACGAATGTTGAATGTTGAAAACGAATGTTGAATGTTGAAAGCGAATGTTGAATGTTGAAAATCGAATGTTTAAAACGAATGTTGAATGTTGAAAACGAATGATGAATGTTGAAAATCGAATGTTGAAAACGAATGTTCAATGAAAACGAATGTTGAATATTGAAATTGAATGTTGAATGTTGAAAATCGAATGTTGAAAACGAATGTTGAATGTTGAAAACGAATGTTTAATGTTGAAAACGAATGCTAAATGTTGAAAATAGAATGTTGAAAACGAATGTTGAATGTTGAAAATCGAATGTTGAAAACTAATGTTGAATGTTGAAAATCGAATGTTGAAAACGAATCTTGAATGTTGAAAACGAATGTTGAATGTTATAAATCGAATGTTGAAAACGAATGTTGATATTGAAATTGAACGTTGAATGTTGAAAATCAAATGTTGAAAACGAATATTGAATCTTGAAAATCCAATGTTGAAAACGAATGTTGAATGTTGAAAATCGAATGTTGAAAACGAATGTTGAATGTTGAAATTGAATGTTGAATGTTGAAAATCGAATGTTGAAAACGAATGTTGAATACTGAAAACGAATGTTGGGGAAAACAATTTGAATGTTGAATGTTGAAAACGAATGTTCCATGTTGAAAATCGAATGTTGAAAACGAATGTTGACTGTTGAAATTGAATGTTGAATGTTGAAAATCGAATGTTGAATGTTGAAAATCGAATGTTAAAACGAATGTTGAATGTTGAAAATCGAATGTTGAAAACGAAGGTTGAATGTTGAAAATCGAATGCTGAAAACGAATGTTGAATGTTGAAATTGAATGTTAAATGTTGAAAATTGAATGTTAAATCGAATATTGAATTTTGAAAATCGAATGTTAAAACGAATGTTGAATGTTGAAAACGAATGTTGAATGCTGAAAATCGAATGTTGAAATTGAATGTTGAATGTTGAAATTGAATGTTGAATGATGAAAATCGAATGTTTAAAACGAATGTTGAATGTTGAAATCGAATGTTGAAAACGAATGTCGAATGTTGAATGTGGAATATTGAAAACGAATGTTGAATGCTGAAAATCGAATGTTGAATACGAATGTTTAATGTTGGAAATCGAATGTTGAAAACGAATGTTGGGGAAAAAAAATTTGAATGTTGAATGTTGAAAACGAATGTTAAATATTGAAAACGAATGTTGAATGTTGAAAACGAATGTTGAAAGTTGAAAATCGAATGTTGAAAACGAATGCTGAATGTTGAAAACGAATGTTGAAGAAAAATGGGAAAAAAGTTTTCAAAAAAAATTTGAATGTGGAATATTGAAAACGGATGTTGAATGTTGAAAATCGAATGTTGAAAACGAATGTTGAATGTTGAAAATCGAATGTTAAAAACGAATGTTGAAAATTGAAAACGAATGTTGGGGAAAAAATTTGAAAAAAAGTTTCACAAAAAAAAAATTGAATGTTGAATGTTGAAAACGAATGTTGAATTTTGAAAACGAATGTTGAAAGCTGAAAATCGAATGCTGAAAACGAATGTTGAATGTTGAAATTGAATGTTGAATGTTGAAATTCAATGTTGAATGTTGAAAATCAAATGTTAAAACAAATGTTGAATATTGAAAACGAATGTTGAATGTTGAAAACGAATGTTGAATGTTGAAAATCGAATGTTGAAAACGAATGTTGAATGTTGAATATTGAAAACGAACGTTGAATATTGAAAACGAATGTTGAATTTTGAAAACGAATGTTGAATGTTGAAAATCGAATGTTCAAAACGAATGTTGAATGTTGACAACGAATGATGAATGTTGAAAATCGAATGTTGAAAACGAATGTTGAATGAAAACGAATGTTGAATGAAAACGAATGTTGAATATTGAAATTGAACGCTGAATGTTGAAAATCGAATGTTGAAATTTGAAAACGAATGTTGAATGTTGAAAATCGAATGTTGAAAACGAATGTTGAATGTTGAATGTTGAAAACGAATGTTGAATGTTGAAAACGAATGTTGAATGTTGAAAGCGAATGTTGAATGTTGAAAATCGAATGTTTAAAACGAATGTTGAATGTTGAAAACGAATGATGAATGTTGAAAATCGAATGTTGAAAACGAATGTTCAATGAAAACGAATGTTGAATATTGAAATTGAATGTTGAATGTTGAAAATCGAATGTTGAAAACGAATGTTGAATGTTGAAAACGAATGTTTAATGTTGAAAACGAATGTTAAATGTTGAAAATAGAATGTTGAAAACGAATGTTGAATGTTGAAAATCGAATGTTGAAAACTAATGTTGAATGTTGAAAATCGAATGTTGAAAACGAATGTTGAATGTTGAAATTGAATGTTGAATGTTGAAAATCGAATGTTGAATGTTGAAAATCGAATGTTGAAAAGGAATGTTGAAGTTCAAAATCGAATGTTGAAAACGAATGTTGAATGTTGAAAACGAATGTTGAATGTTGAAAATCGAATCTTGAAAACGAATCTTGAATGTTGAAATTGAATGTTGAATGTTAAAATCGAATGTTGAAAACGAATGTTGAATCTTGAAAACGAATGTTGAATGTTGAAAACGAATGTTAAATGTTGAAAATCGAATGTTGAAAACGAATGTTGAATGTTGAAATTGAATGTTGAATGTCGAAAATCGAATGTTGAATGTTGAAAACGAATGTTGAATGTTGAAAACGAATGTTGAATGTTGAAAATCGAATGTTGAAATCGAATCTTGAATGTTGAAAACGAATGTTGAATGTTATAAATCGAATGTTGAAAACCAATGTTGATATTGAAATTGAATGTTGAATGTTGAAAATCAAATGTTGAAAACGAATGTTGAATGTTGAAATTTAATATTGAATGTTGAAAATCGAATGTTGAAAACGAATATTGAATGTTGAAAATCTAATGTTGAAAACGAATGTTGAATGTTGAAAATCGAATGTTGAAAACGAATGTTCAATGTTGAAAACGAATGTTGAATGTTGAAAATCGAATGTTGAAAACGAATGTTGAATATTGAAAACGAATGTTGGGGAAAAAATTTGAATGTTGAATGTTGAAAACGAATGTTGAATGTTGAAAACGAATGTTGAATGTTGAAAATCGAATGTTGAAAACGAATGTTGAATGTTGAAATTGAATGTTGAATGTTGAAAATCGAATGTTGAATGTTGAAAATCGAATGTTGAAAACGAATGTTGAATGTTGAAATCGAATGTTGAAAACGAATGTTGAATGTTGAAAATCGAATCTTGAAAACGAATCTTGAATGTTGAAATTGAATGTTGAATGTTAAAATCGAATGTTAAAAACGAATGTTGAATCTTGAAAACGAATGTTGAATGTTGAAAACGAATGTTAAATGTTGAAAATCGAATGTTGAAAACGAATGTTGAATGTTGAAATTGAATGTTGAATGTCGAAAATCGAATGTTGAATGTTGAAAACGAATGTTGAATGTTGAAAACGAATGTTGAATGTTGAAAATCGAATGTTGAAAACGAATGTTGAATGTTGAATATTGAAAACGAACGTTGAATATTGAAAACGAATGTTGAATTTTGAAAACGAATGTTGAATGTTGAAAATCGAATGTTCAAAACGAATGTTGAATGTTGACAACGAATGATGAATGTTGAAAATCGAATGTTGAAAACGAATGTTGAATGAAAACGAATGTTGAATATTGAAATTGAACGCTGAATGTTGAAAATCGAATGTTGAAATTTGAAAACGAATGTTGAATGTTGAAAATCGAATGTTGAAAACGAATGTTGAATGTTGAATGTTGAAAACGAATGTTGAATGTTGAAAACGAATGTTGAATGTTGAAAGCGAATGTTGAATGTTGAAAATCGAATGTTTAAAACGAATGTTGAATGTTGAAAACGAATGATGAATGTTGAAAATCGAATGTTGAAAACGAATGTTCAATGAAAACGAATGTTGAATATTGAAATTGAATGTTGAATGTTGAAAATCGAATGTTGAAAACGAATGTTGAATGTTGAAAACGAATGTTTAATGTTGAAAACGAATGTTAAATGTTGAAAATAGAATGTTGAAAACGAATGTTGAATGTTGAAAATCGAATGTTGAAAACTAATGTTGAATGTTGAAAATCGAATGTTGAAAACGAATGTTGAATGTTGAAATTGAATGTTGAATGTTGAAAATCGAATGTTGAATGTTGAAAATCGAATGTTGAAAACGAATGTTGAATGTTGAAATCGAATGTTGAAAACGAATGTTGAATGTTGAAAACGAATGTTGAATGTTGAAAATCGAATCTTGAAAACGAATCTTGAATGTTGAAATTGAATGTTGAATGTTAAAATCGAATGTTGAAAACGAATGTTGAATCTTGAAAACGAATGTTGAATGTTGAAAACGAATGTTAAATGTTGAAAATCGAATGTTGAAAACGAATGTTGAATGTTGAAATTGAATGTTGAATGTCGAAAATCGAATGTTGAATGTTGAAAACGAATGTTGAATGTTGAAAACGAATGTTGAATGTTGAAAATCGAATGTTGAAAACGAATGTTGAATGTTGAATATTGAAAACGAACGTTGAATATTGAAAACGAATGTTGAATGTTGAAAACGAATGTTGAATGTTGAAAATCGAATGTTCAAAACGAATGTTGAATGTTGACAACGAATGATGAATGTTGAATATCGAATGTTGAAAACGAATGTTGAATGAAAACGAATGTTGAATATTGAAATTGAACGCTGAATGTTGAAAATCGAATGTTGAAATTTGAAAACGAATGTTGAATGTTGAAAATCGAATGTTGAAAACGAATGTTGAATGTTGAATGTTGAAAACGAATGTTGAATGTTGAAAACGAATGTTGAATGTTGAAAGCGAATGTTGAATGTTGAAAATCGAATGTTTAAAACGAATGTTGAATGTTGAAAACGAATGATGAATGTTGAAAATCGAATGTTGAAAACGAATGTTCAATGAAAACGAATGTTGAATATTGAAATTGAATGTTGAATGTTGAAAATCGAATGTTGAAAACGAATGTTGAATGTTGAAAACGAATGTTTAATGTTGAAAACGAATGTTAAATGTTGAAAATAGAATGTTGAAAACGAATGTTGAATGTTGAAAATCGAATGTTGAAAACTAATGTTGAATGTTGAAAATCGAATGTTGAAAACGAATGTTGAATGTTGAAATTGAATGTTGAATGTTGAAAATCGAATGTTGAATGTTGAAAATCGAATGTTGAAAACGAATGTTGAATGTTGAAATCGAATGTTGAAAACGAATGTTGAATGTTGAAAACGAATGTTGAATGTTGAAAATCGAATCTTGAAAACGAATCTTGAATGTTGAAATTGAATGTTGAATGTTAAAATCGAATGTTGAAAACGAATGTTGAATCTTGAAAACGAATGTTGAATGTTGAAAACGAATGTTAAATGTTGAAAATCGAATGTTGAAAACGAATGTTGAATGTTGAAATTGAATGTTGAATGTCGAAAATCGAATGTTGAATGTTGAAAACGAATGTTGAATGTTGAAAACGAATGTTGAATGTTGAAAATCGAATGTTGAAAACGAATGTTGAATGTTGAATATTGAAAACGAACGTTGAATATTGAAAACGAATGTTGAATGTTGAAAACGAATGTTGAATGTTGAAAATCGAATGTTCAAAACGAATGTTGAATGTTGACAACGAATGATGAATGTTGAAAATCGAATGTTGAAAACGAATGTTGAATGAAACGAATGTTGAATATTGAAATTGAACGCTGACTGTTGAAAATCGAATGTTGAAATTTGAAAACGAATGTTGAATGTTGAAAATCGAATGTTGAAAACGAATGTTGAATGTTGAATGTTGAAAACGAATGTTGAATGTTGAAAACGAATGTTGAATGTTGAAAGCGAATGTTGAATGTTGAAAATCGAATGTTTAAAACGAATGTTGAATGTTGAAAACGAATGATGAATGTTGAAAATCGAATGTTGAAAACGAATGTTCAATGAAAACGAATGTTGAATATTGAAATTGAATGTTGAATGTTGAAAATCGAATGTTGAAAACGAATGTTGAATGTTGAAAACGAATGTTTAATGTTGAAAACGAATGCTAAATGTTGAAAATAGAATGTTGAAAACGAATGTTGAATGTTGAAAATCGAATGTTGAAAACTAATGTTGAATGTTGAAAATCGAATGTTGAAAACGAATCTTGAATGTTGAAAACGAATGTTGAATGTTATAAATCGAATGTTGAAAACGAATGTTGATATTGAAATTGAACGTTGAATGTTGAAAATCAAATGTTGAAAACGAATATTGAATCTTGAAAATCCAATGTTGAAAACGAATGTTGAATGTTGAAAATCGAATGTTGAAAACGAATGTTGAATGTTGAAATTGAATGTTGAATGTTGAAAATCGAATGTTGAAAACGAATGTTGAATACTGAAAACGAATGTTGGGGAAAACAATTTGAATGTTGAATGTTGAAAACGAATGTTCCATGTTGAAAATCGAATGTTGAAAACGAATGTTGACTGTTGAAATTGAATGTTGAATGTTGAAAATCGAATGTTGAATGTTGAAAATCGAATGTTAAAACGAATGTTGAATGTTGAAAATCGAATGTTGAAAACGAAGGTTGAATGTTGAAAATCGAATGCTGAAAACGAATGTTGAATGTTGAAATTGAATGTTAAATGTTGAAAATTGAATGTTAAATCGAATATTGAATTTTGAAAATCGAATGTTAAAACGAATGTTGAATGTTGAAAACGAATGTTGAATGCTGAAAATCGAATGTTGAAATTGAATGTTGAATGTTGAAATTGAATGTTGAATGATGAAAATCGAATGTTTAAAACGAATGTTGAATGTTGAAATCGAATGTTGAAAACGAATGTCGAATGTTGAATGTGGAATATTGAAAACGAATGTTGAATGCTGAAAATCGAATGTTGAATACGAATGTTTAATGTTGGAAATCGAATGTTGAAAACGAATGTTGGGGAAAAAAATTTGAATGTTGAATGTTGAAAACGAATGTTAAATATTGAAAACGAATGTTGAATGTTGAAAACGAATGTTGAAAGTTGAAAATCGAATGTTGAAAACGAATGCTGAATGTTGAAAACGAATGTTGAAGAAAAAATGGGAAAAAGTTTTTCAAAAAAAATTTGAATGTGGAATATTGAAAACGGATGTTGAATGTTGAAAATCGAATGTTGAAAACGAATGTTGAATGTTGCAATTGAATGTTGAATGTTGAAAATCGAATGTTAAAAACGAATGTTGAAAATTGAAAACGAATGTTGGGGAAAAAATTTGAAAAAAAGTTTCACAAAAAAAAAATTGAATGTTGAATGTTGAAAACGAATGTTGAATTTTGAAAACGAATGTTGAAAGCTGAAAATCGAATGCTGAAAACGAATGTTGAATGTTGAAATTGAATGTTGAATGTTGAAATTCAATGTTGAATGTTGAAAATCAAATGTTAAAACAAATGTTGAATATTGAAAACGAATGTTGAATGTTGAAAACGAATGTTGAATGTTGAAAATCGAATGTTGAAAACGAATGTTGAATGTTGAATATTGAAAACGAACGTTGAATATTGAAAACGAATGTTGAATTTTGAAAACGAATGTTGAATGTTGAAAATCGAATGTTCAAAACGAATGTTGAATGTTGACAACGAATGATGAATGTTGAAAATCGAATGTTGAAAACGAATGTTGAATGAAAACGAATGTTGAATGAAAACGAATGTTGAATATTGAAATTGAACGCTGAATGTTGAAAATCGAATGTTGAAATTTGAAAACGAATGTTGAATGTTGAAAATCGAATGTTGAAAACGAATGTTGAATGTTGAATGTTGAAAACGAATGTTGAATGTTGAAAACGAATGTTGAATGTTGAAAGCGAATGTTGAATGTTGAAAATCGAATGTTTAAAACGAATGTTGAATGTTGAAAACGAATGATGAATGTTGAAAATCGAATGTTGAAAACGAATGTTCAATGAAACGAATGTTGAATATTGAAATTGAATGTTGAATGTTGAAAATCGAATGTTGAAAACGAATGTTGAATGTTGAAAACGAATGTTTAATGTTGAAAACGAATGTTAAATGTTGAAAATAGAATGTTGAAAACGAATGTTGAATGTTGAAAATCGAATGTTGAAAACTAATGTTGAATGTTGAAAATCGAATGTTGAAAACGAATGTTGAATGTTGAAATTGAATGTTGAATGTTGAAAATCGAATGTTGAATGTTGAAAATCGAATGTTGAAAACGAATGTTGAATGTTGAAATCGAATGTTGAAAACGAATGTTGAATGTTGAAAACGAATGTTGAATGTTGAAAATCGAATCTTGAAAACGAATCTTGAATGTTGAAATTGAATGTTGAATGTTAAAAATCGAATGTTGAAAACGAATGTTGAATCTTGAAAACGAATGTTGAATGTTGAAAACGAATGTTAAATGTTGAAAATCGAATGTTGAAAACGAATGTTGAATGTTGAAATTGAATGTTGAATGTCGAAAATCGAATGTTGAATGTTGAAAACGAATGTTGAATGTTGAAAACGAATGTTGAATGTTGAAAATCGAATGTTGAAAACGAATGTTGAATGTTGAATATTGAAAACGAACGTTGAATATTGAAAACGAATGTTGAATGTTGAAAACGAATGTTGAATGTTGAAAATCGAATGTTCAAAACGAATGTTGAATGTTGACAACGAATGATGAATGTTGAATATCGAATGTTGAAAACGAATGTTGAATGAAAACGAATGTTGAA
This sequence comes from Mytilus coruscus, assembly GCA_017311375.1. NCBI lineage: Eukaryota > Metazoa > Mollusca > Bivalvia > Mytilida > Mytilidae > Mytilus > Mytilus coruscus. Next base: position 128,050,824 of record CM029595.1, on the reverse strand, counting down.
TATTGAAATTGAACGCTGAATGTTGAAAATCGAATGTTGAAATTTGAAAACGAATGTTGAATGTTGAAAATCGAATGTTGAAAACGAATGTTGAATGTTGAATGTTGAAAACGAATGTTGAATGTTGAAAACGAATGTTGAATGTTGAAAGCGAATGTTGAATGTTGAAAATCGAATGTTTAAAACGAATGTTGAATGTTGAAAACGAATGATGAATGTTGAAAATCGAATGTTGAAAACGAATGTTCAATGAAAACGAATGTTGAATATTGAAATTGAATGTTGAATGTTGAAAATCGAATGTTGAAAACGAATGTTGAATGTTGAAAACGAATGTTTAATGTTGAAAACGAATGTTAAATGTTGAAAATAGAATGTTGAAAACGAATGTTGAATGTTGAAAATCGAATGTTGAAAACTAATGTTGAATGTTGAAAATCGAATGTTGAAAACGAATGTTGAATGTTGAAATTGAATGTTGAATGTTGAAAATCGAATGTTGAATGTTGAAAATCGAATGTTGAAAACGAATGTTGAATGTTGAAATCGAATGTTGAAAACGAATGTTGAATGTTGAAAACGAATGTTGAATGTTGAAAATCGAATCTTGAAAACGAATCTTGAATGTTGAAATTGAATGTTGAATGTTAAAATCGAATGTTGAAAACGAATGTTGAATCTTGAAAACGAATGTTGAATGTTGAAAACGAATGTTAAATGTTGAAAATCGAATGTTGAAAACGAATGTTGAATGTTGAAATTGAATGTTGAATGTCGAAAATCGAATGTTGAATGTTGAAAACGAATGTTGAATGTTGAAAACGAATGTTGAATGTTGAAAATCGAATGTTGAAAACGAATGTTGAATGTTGAATATTGAAAACGAACGTTGAATATTGAAAACGAATGTTGAATGTTGAAAACGAATGTTGAATGTTGAAAATCGAATGTTCAAAACGAATGTTGAATATTGACAACGAATGATGAATGTTGAAAATCGAATGTTGAAAACGAATGTTGAATGAAAACGAATGTTGAATATTGAAATTGAACGCTGACTGTTGAAAATCGAATGTTGAAATTTGAAAACGAATGTTGAATGTTGAAAATCGAATGTTGAAAACGAATGTTGAATGTTGAATGTTGAAAACGAATGTTGAATGTTGAAAACGAATGTTGAATGTTGAAAGCGAATGTTGAATGTTGAAAATCGAATGTTTAAAACGAATGTTGAATGTTGAAAACAAATGATGAATGTTGAAAATCGAATGTTGAAAACGAATGTTCAATGAAAACGAATGTTGAATATTGAAATTGAATGTTGAATGTTGAAAATCGAATGTTGAAAACGAATGTTGAATGTTGAAAACGAATGTTTAATGTTGAAAACGAATGCTAAATGTTGAAAATAGAATGTTGAAAACGAATGTTGAATGTTGAAAATCGAATGTTGAAAACTAATGTTGAATGTTGAAAATCGAATGTTGAAAACGAATCTTGAATGTTGAAAACGAATGTTGAATGTTATAAATCGAATGTTGAAAACGAATGTTGATATTGAAATTGAACGTTGAATGTTGAAAATCAAATGTTGAAAACGAATATTGAATCTTGAAAATCCAATGTTGAAAACGAATGTTGAATGTTGAAAATCGAATGTTGAAAACGAATGTTGAATGTTGAAATTGAATGTTGAATGTTGAAAATCGAATGTTGAAAACGAATGTTGAATACTGAAAACGAATGTTGGGAAAACAATTTGAATGTTGAATGTTGAAAACGAATGTTCCATGTTGAAAATCGAATGTTGAAAACGAATGTTGACAGTTGAAATTGAATGTTGAATGTTGAAAATCGAATGTTGAATGTTGAAAATCGAATGTTAAAACGAATGTTGAATGTTGAAAATCGAATGTTGAAAACGAAGGTTGAATGTTGAAAATCGAATGCTGAAAACGAATGTTGAATGTTGAAATTGAATGTTAAATGTTGAAAATTGAATGTTAAATCGAATATTGAATTTTGAAAATCGAATGTTAAAACGAATGTTGAATGTTGAAAACGAATGTTGAATGCTGAAAATCGAATGTTGAAATTGAATGTTGAATGTTGAAATTGAATGTTGAATGATGAAAATCGAATGTTTAAAACGAATGTTGAATGTTGAAATCGAATGTTGAAAACGAATGTCGAATGTTGAATGTGGAATATTGAAAACGAATGTTGAATGCTGAAAATCGAATGTTGAATACGAATGTTTAATGTTGGAAATCGAATGTTGAAAACGAATGTTGGGGAAAAAAATTTGAATGTTGAATGTTGAAAACGAATGTTAAATATTGAAAACGAATGTTGAATGTTGAAAACGAATGTTGAAAGTTGAAAATCGAATGTTGAAAACGAATGCTGAATGTTGAAAACGAATGTTGAAGAAAAATGGGAAAAAAGTTTTCAAAAAAAATTTGAATGTGGAATATTGAAAACGGATGTTGAATGTTGAAAATCGAATGTTGAAAACGAATGTTGAATGTTGCAATTGAATGTTGAATGTTGAAAATCGAATGTTAAAACGAATGTTGAAAATTGAAAACGAATGTTGGGGAAAAAATTTGAAAAAAAGTTTCACAAAAAAAAAATTGAATGTTGAATGTTGAAAACGAATGTTGAATTTTGAAAACGAATGTTGAAAGCTGAAAATCGAATGCTGAAAACGAATGTTGAATGTTGAAATTGAATGTTGAATGTTGAAATTGAATGTTGAATGTTGAAAATCAAATGTTAAAACAAATGTTGAATATTGAAAACGAATGTTGAATGTTGAAAACGAATGTTGAATGTAGAAAACGAATGTTGAATATTGAAAACGAATGATGAATGTTGAAAACGAATGTTGAATGTTGAAAATCGAATGTTGAAAACGAATGTTGAATGTTGAAAATCGAATGTTAAAACGAATGTTGAATGTTGAAAATCGAATGTTGAAAACGAATGTTGAATGTTGAATGTGGAATATTGAAAACGAATGTTGAATGTTGAAAATCGAATGTTGAAAACGAATGTTGAATGTTGAAATTGAACGTTGAATGTTGCAAATTGAATGTTGGAAACGAATATTGAATTTTGAAAATCGAATGTTGAAAACGAATGTTGAATTTTGAAAACGAATGTTGAATGCTGAAAATGGAATGTTGAAAACGAATGTTGAATGTTGAAATTGAATGTTGAATGTTGAAAATCAAATGTTAAAAACGAATGTTGAATATTGAAAACGAATGTTGAATATTGAAAACGAATGTTGAATGTTAAAAATCGAATGTTGAAAACGAATGTTGAAAAAAAAAAAAAAAATTGAAAAAAAAGTTTTAGAAAAAAATAAATTGAATGTGGAATATTGATATTGAATGTTAAATGTTGAAAATCGAATGTTGAAAACGAATGTTGAATGTTGAAAATCGAATGTTGAAAACGAATGTTGAATGTTGAAAATCGAATGTTGAAAACGAATGTTGAATGTTGAATGTGGAATATTGAAAACGAACGTTGAATGTTGAAAATCGAATGTTGAAAACGAATGTCGAATGTTGAAATTGAATGTTGAGTGTAGAAAATCAAATGTTGAATGTTGATAATCGAATGTTGAAAACGAATGTTGAATGTTGAAATTGAATGTTGAATGTTGAAAATCGAATGTTGAAAACGAATATTGAATTTTGAAAATCGAATTTTAAAACGAATGTTGAATGTTGAAAACGAATGTTGAATGTTGAAAACGAATGTTGAATGCTGAAAATCGAATGTTGAAAACGAATGTTGAATGTTGAAATTGAATGTTGAATGTTGAAAATCAAATGTTAAAACGAATGTTGAATGTTGAAATTGAATGTTGAATGTTGAAAATCGAATGTTGAAAACGAATGTTGAATGTTGAAAACGAATGTTGAATGTTGAAAACGAATGTTGAATGTTGAAAATCGAATGTTGAAAACGAATGTTGAATGTTGAAAATCGAATGTTGAAAACGAATGTTGAATGTTGAAAATCGAATGTTGAAAACGAATGTTGAATGTTGAAATTGAATGTTGAATGTTGAAATTGAATGTTGAATGTTGAAAATCAAATGTTAAAAACGAATATTGAATTTTGAAAATCGAATATTGAAAACGAATGTTGAATGTTGAATGTGGAATATTGAAAACGAATGTTGAATGTTGAAAATCGAATGTTGAAAACGAATGTTGAATGTTGAAATTGAATGTTGAATGTTGAAATTGAATGTTGAATGTTGAAAATCGAATGTTGAAAACGAATATTGAATTTTGAAAATCGAATTTGAAAATCGAATGTTGAAAACGAATGTTGAATGTTGAAAACGAATGTTGAAAAAAAAAATGGAAAAAAAGTTTTACAAAAAAATTTGAATGTGGAATATTGAAAACGAATGTTGAATGTTGAAAACGAATGTTGAATGGAAAAAAAAATGTTAAAAAAAAATTTACAAGAAAAAATTTTTGAATGTTGAATGTTGAAATCGAATGTTGAATGTTGAAGAAAATAATTGAAACGAATGTTGAATGTTGAAAACGAATGTTGAATGTTGAAAATCGAATGTTGAAAACGAATGTTGAATGTTGAAAATCGTCGAATGTTGAATGTTGAAAACGAATGTTGAAAACGTGTTGAAAAAACGAATGTTGAAAAAAAGTTTTACAAGAAAAAAATGTTTTGAATGTTGAATGTTGAAATTGAATGTTGAATGTTGAAAATCGAATGTTGAAAAATATTGCGAATATTGAAATTTAGGTGTAAACACGAAATTTAGAAAATTCAAAACAATGTATATTTTTAGGAGACCCGAATTTTGTTATAGGGATTAATTATGAACAGAAATTGCCAACATAATTGTTTTATTGCACACTTGTTTTTATTAGGATTAATTATGATCTGTTAACCTTCAACACGTTGTTTTCTTAGCGGTCAAGTAAAGCGCCGGCATTTCGACTATATTTGTTTTATTTTCAACACTTTATATATTGACTACTTATTAATAATTTTCGTAACCAATAAGAAAATTTATCTTTCAAAACTACTTCGACGATTAAGTTAAAATAAAGAAGAACTTGTCCCAGTTTTAATCGGCATTAGTGGATCCCGAATGAAAACATTTATTTCAAGTAAATGTATCGAATGTTGAAAACGAATGTTGAATGTTGAAATTGAATGTTGAATGTTGATTTAATTATTTTTTTAATTTGAAAACGAATATTGACATTTTGAAAATCTGAATTGTTCGAAAATCGAATGTTGACCCATGTACCGAAGGCTAATGAACCACGAAAACGATAAGCTGTCAATCAAAACAAAAATCAATAAAAAATCGGTACAATGAAATTTCAACAAATCGATCAGAATCCAGGAATATTTGAAATAGTCCCAGTGTTGAATGTTGAAAATCGAATGTTGAAAACGTATGTTGACTATTGAAAACGAATGTTGGGAAATAAAAATCTGAAAAAAAATATACAAGAAAATATTTAATGATAGTTGAATGTTGAAATTGAATGTTGAATGTTGAAAATAAAACCGCTACGTATTAAAATCGTATAAATTATACACTTGCTGGTCTGAAATATATAGGTAAAAACATGGACATCAATTATTATGAAAAGTTCAAAACAATGTGGCTATATTTTTTTCTGGAGACCAGGTAACTTTTGTTATAGGGATTAATTATGAACAGAAATTGCCAACATAATTGTTTTATTAGGATTAATTATGATCTGTTAACCTTCGACACGTTGTTTTCTTAGCGGTCAAGTAAAGCGCCGGCATTTCGACTATATTTGTTTTATTTTCAACACTTTATATATTGACTACTTATTAATAATTTTTCGTAAACAATAAGAAAAGTATTTATCTTTCAAAACTACTTCGACGATTAAGTTAAAATAAAGAAGAACTTGTCCCAGTTTTAATCGGCATTAGTTTATCCCATCGTTGAAAACATACCTAAAGAAAGGACCTAAATATCGTCCTCCATCTATTATAGATTAGAAACAGTGTCTTCAGGTCATTAAAGACGCTCTGTCTGCCTACTGTAACAAGAATGCACACGCTGAAATGTCTCGCCTTCTTTACTGACCATTGATTTTATGTTGATAGTCCTAAATATAAAGCTTTACTAAAAGTATCACATAAACTTAACATGATCCAAGAAAATGAGGTCAAGGTCAGATAGACCAAACTGGAAATACATGTATACCTTACAATCATTCAATACACCAAATATAGTTGACCTATTGCTTATAGTTTCTAAGAAACAGACTTAAACAGGAAAACTATACATTGACAAATGAACCATGAAAATAAGGTCAAGGTCAGATGAACCATGCCAGACAGACATGTACACCTTACAATCAATCTATGCACTAAATATAGTTGAACTATTGCTTATAGTATCTATGAAGCAAACTTAATCATGAAAACTTAACATTGACCAATGAACCATGAAAATGAGGCCTAGATCAGATGATACCTACCAGACAGACATATACACCTTACAATCATTCCATACAACAAATATAGTTGACCTATTGGTTATAGTTTAAGAAAAACAGACCAAAACACAAAAACTAAACACTGAGCAATGAACCGTGAAAATGAGGTCAAGGTCAGATGACACCTGCCAGTTGGACATGTACACCTTACAATCATTCCATACACCAAATATAGAAGACCTTTTGCTTATAGTATCTGATATATGGACTTGACCACGAAAACTTAACCTTGTTCACTGATCCATGAAATGAGGTCGAGGTCAGATGAAAACTGTCTGACGGGCATGAGGACCTTGCAAGGTACGCACATATTAAATATAGTTATCCTATTACTCATAATAAGAGAGAAATTAACATTACAAAAAATCTTAACTTTTTTCAAGTAGTTACTGAACCATGAAAATGAGGTCAACGAAAATGGACATATGACAGACGGAAACTTCATAACATAAGGCATCTATATACAAAGTATGAAGCATCAAGGTCTTCCACCTTGGAAAATATAAAGCTTTTAAGAAGTTAACTAACGCCGCCGCCGCCGCCGGATCACTATCCCTATGTCGAGCTTTCTGCGACAAAAGTCGCAGGCTCGACAAAAAATGGTGTAAACGTGAAAAATCTGATCAAAAATCTCTAGACAGTTATTTGAATAAAATTATGAATACTGTTGATATTCGTATATCTAATTTTGAAAACAATTCTGAAATTAATAATAGGGTTCATGATATACCCATTTCTATAATAAAAAAAACTCCAAGTACTCGCAAAGCGGTTTGTGTTCGTACCGGCAGCAAAGCAGCCAATAATGTAGTGGTGGTGTGACGCATATACTACACGGAAGTTCTCCAAAACGAAATTATCAATTCTTCTACATTCAGGTCCGTACGGTCCACAGAGAGTCAAATTGTAAACAAGCATACCACTGCCACTGCCCAGCTTAAAGCCTCTTCCGAACATTTGAAAGTCCCGACTATGTACTGGTTACCTAAATTACACAAACAACCATTTAAATTTCGATTCATCTCCGCATCTAGTAAGTCTTCTACTACTAATCTGTGAAGTACTTCTAACTACCTCCCTTACTACTATCAAAGAACTTATTATTAACTTTTGTAATAAAGTTTATGAAAATAATGGTATTAATTATTTTTGGATTGTTAAAATTCTTTAGAGGTTTTAGATCAAATACGTGCTTTTGATGGTCCATTTAATTCTGTTGACAGTTATGAGTTTTCTACTCTCTACACTACACTTCCACACAATCTTATCAAGAAAAAGTTTTCATATTTAATAAAATGGTCTTTTGAAAAATCTCATTGCAAATTTATTTGCTGTAACTCGTTTAAAGCCTTTTTCTGTAACGAAAAAGGAAAGTATGCTAGATACACTTACTGGAAATGTGAAGATATGATTGAAGCTTTACAATTTCTCCTGGACAACATATATGTACGTTTCGGCGATAAAGTGTATCGACAGGTTGTAGGTATTCCTATGGGCACTAATTGCGCCCCTTTGATAGCAGATTTATTTCTGTATTGCTATGAATCACAGTTTATGGCCAAACTCAGTAAAGACACGTCATTGTTACATTTGGTTGACACATTCAACAAAACCTACCGTTATCTTGATGATATTTGTTCATTAAATAATCCAGAGTTCTCTAAATATACTACCGAAATTTACCCGAAGGAACCTACTTTAAATAAATTTAACATGAACAGCTATAGTTGTCCTTTTCTAGATTTAGACATTTCAATTTCTAAAGGGAAACTCCATACTAAAATTTACGACAAAAGAGACGATTTTTCATTCCCTATTGTTAATTTTCCTTTTTTAGACGGCGATGTTCCTTTGGCTCCATCATACGGTGTTTATATATCCTTACTCGTTCGTGTGTGTAGTGATGTCATAGATTTTAACGAACGTAATCAATGCATCACTGGTAAATAATTAAGTCAGGGATCTCGTTACCATAAATTACTTTAAACATTTACTAAATTCTTTCATAGATACAAAGATTTGATCAGTAAATTTGGCTGTACCTGTAGAAAACTTATTAAAACGGTATTTCGGTTTGAGCCTAGGCTCCGTGTTGAAGACCGTACTTTGACCTATAATGGTTTACATTTATAAATTTTGACTTGGATGGAGAGTTGTCTCATTGGCACTCATACCACATCTTCTTATATCTATTTCACATCCTAAATTTTACGGTAATATTGTACTAAAAGCGCGGAAATCACTATGTGATCCGTGTAAACTCATCGAACCTTTAAACAAACTTATTAGTAAAGGTTATCTTATTAATGTGGTAATGAGATCTTTGAATATTGTTTACATTGGCACTAACATCGATTTTGTCATCAAAAAATTAAAACATAACTAAATTTGTATTCTTTTTGAACGGTTTTTAGGATGTATAAATTCTAACGATCCTACTGCCTGTCGATATTTTTATTTTGGCATTGCATAAGTCATGTCTTCTTTGACTGTCCATGGAGATAAAACACTAAATCCCTGGGATGTTTTGTAATTGATTTTAGTCTCTGAAGCATGATTTTTTTCATTGTTAATTGTTTTTGGCTTTTAACTAGCTTTCAGTAACTGTGAGTACTCTCAAATCGTACTCTCGTGTTAATTTGACCTGTTGACACAATTCGTAATGCATTTCTGTAATTCAATGTTTGCTTATTTTGTGTTATATCTCGACTCACTATTGTAATATGTACCACCTTTGATAAGTATTTAGTATGACGATAAATTTTCACTTCTGTACTCGTACTCTGAACAACAAATTTATTAATTTTGTAAAAAATGTTTACTTCCGTACTACTAACAACATAATTATCATATTTAAATATACCTGTGTACGTTGTTTTATTTATCGCCATTTTGTCCCAGGTTAGAGTTGTCTTTTTGACACTCTTGCTACATCTTTTTTATTACAACCTGTAACGTCTATGTTATATAGGCACCTACGTTTTAATATTGTATTTATATTGTGTCATAGGTCAACCTTATTCGTTCAGTGTATGTTTACTTGTTTTTGTTTAAATGTCTTTTTGATCGAGTTAAGCCATTTCAATTGATATTTTATAGTGTGTCTTTTATGTTGTAATGTTACACTACTGTCTCAGGTTAGGGTGAAGGTTGGCGCCTGTTAAAATGTTTAAACCCGCTGCATTTTTATGCACCTATCCTGAGTCAGGAGCCTGTTGTTCAGTGGTTGTTGTTTGTTGGTGTGGTTCATAGGTGTTTATCGTTTCTCGTTTTTTATATAGATTATATAAAAAAGAAGATGTGGTATAATTGCCAATGAGACAACTCTCCACAAGAGACCAAAATGACACAGAAATTAACAACTATAGGTCACAGACCGTTGGTTTTCCTGTTTGAATTGTTTTTCACTAGTCATTTTGGGGCCCTTTATAGCTTGCTGCTCGGTGTGAGCCAAGGCTCCGTGTTGAAGGCCGTACTTTGACCTATAATTGTTAACTTTTTATACATTGGGACTTGGATGGAGAGTTGTCTCATTGGCACTCATACCAGGCATGGGGCGATTTACATTGCAATGTAATGCATTATATTACAATTACATGCATTTATCAAAGTAATGCATTATATTACAATTACTTTTGCAAAGTAATGCATTGAATTACACATTACATTTGTAAATTTTATTATCAAACGAAAAGATAAATCAAACATTTTGAAAAACAACATGAAGTCACAAAAGATTCTAGCATATGCAGTAACTGTTCCATGTATTGAATTTAAGTATACATGTAAAAAGTCTATTCAATACGACTATTACATTTTAACATCATAAGGGTTTCGAAGGTTTCATGATGAATAATATTTCTGACTACCCGACTGTTTCACAAAAACTGTCAAAGTAGATTGCTCTTCTATCTTTGGTTTTAATGTTTAAAGGTATACATCTCTGTGTTTTCTCAAAAAAGAAATTACAGAGATGAAGTTTCATATTTATTTTAACTTAATGTTAACTTTACTTTTATAAATATGCATTTTTTTTTTAATTTCAATCAAAATATTTACTGAGAATTTCTTTCCTGATTATATAATAAACATAGAGCTTAATTTATGACCGAGTGTCAAAATGGTGAAAAGATTGATTGTAAAACAAACAAATTAGTGTTTTATGACAATGTTCAATTATCTGTTATTTAATCATGTGATCTTTTGACAACAATGGAACACTCTTACAGTAATGGTTTTCAAATATCAATCTTTTTATGCAGGAAAATGTATAAAATAAAATGTAATTATTAAAAAAAACTCTATCTAATACACAGTGTTGTGTTATTCATTTAGAATTGTAATTTGGTCACCACTTTATTTTTTTTATTTTCAAGTTCTACCTGGGGCAAGGCTTAATCTCCAAACTCCTCTAATGATTTATGTAAAGTGTGAAAAATAAATAAAATAGAAAATCAATATTTAAATGTTTATGTTCTTAGTTAATCAAAAAATCTTAAATTCTGCTTAGTTTAATCTCCAACAATCTGTTAAAGATATATAGTATGTGAAAAAAAGTAATGCCATGTAATGCAATGTAATGCATGAAATTACACAACTTTTTGCTAAAGTAATGCATTAAATTACAATTACATGTAATGCAAAAATTGCTGCATTACACATTTCATGCAATTACTTGGAAAAATGTAATGCATTACCATGCATTACAATTACAAATTTGCATTACCCCATGCCTGACTCATACCACATCTTCTTATTTATATAGCAAATACTACGGCTAACATCTCTTTTTTCTATTTGAGGGTTGCGGGTCTCAACATCTGTAAGCTCTGCTTGTAAACGTTATCGGTTGTCCGTTCTGCAATAAACTTGCTCCTAGTCCTGTTAACGAAGCGTCACACCGAAGCGTCAATTCCTCTTTTGGATCATAGTATCGAAGAAAAGGACTAGTGCATACTAGTTTCTTAATCTCGGATACCGCTCTATCATGTGAATCTAATCAGCACAATTCTGCGTTTTGTACTGTCAGTTTTCGCAACGGCTCACATAAATCGCTCAACTTCGGCAAGAACTTACTCAGATACGTCACGAAACCTACAAATCTCTTGACGGCGGACACGTCTGTCGGTGTTGGCATTTTCGTTACGGCTTTTACTTTGTCAGATTCGGCTAGAATTCCTTCATTTGTCAAGAGGTGTCCTTCGAATCGTACCTCCTTTTGCTTAAACTTTAATTTGTTATTATTATTCAGTTCGAGATGCTTATCTCTGCATCGATCCATAAGTGCTCTAAAATTACGGTCATGGTCGCGAGAAGCTGCTTCTTCGGTTTCGCCTTCACCGAAAATAAAAATATCATCATGAACGCATAGCACACCGTTTAATCCTTCCATATTCTGATTTTGCCTACGTTGGAATTCTTCCGTCGCGGAATTGAACCCAAAATGCATTCTTAGCTATCGGAATCATCCATGCGGTGTGGTAAATGTCGTTAACATCGAACTATTTTCGTCTAATTTTACATGCCAAAAGCCGTTTTCGCGTTAGCGACGGAAAATATCGTAGCTTTGTTCAAATCGGGCAACAATTCCTCTATATAGTCGGCATCGGGTAATGACTACGCTTAGCCTTATTCAGATCACAAGGGTCTAGGCAAATTCGCAACTTGTTCGGTTTTTCGACAATCACGAGATTGTTCCCCCACGGAGTCGGCTCGGTAACACGCGTAATCATTTCTTTGTCGGTTAACCATTCTAGTTCAGTTTTGGGCTTTTCGCGTAACGCGACAGGTATCTTGCGTGGTGGGTGTAAGACTGGTCTCACGGTTTCGTCTATTTCGAGACGGAACGTTCATGGTAAACATCCTGTTCCATCGAACACGTCCTTGTATTCCCGAAATACAGATATTTCGGATAATCTTATCTCATCGGTATCTAATGCCTGTATATTGTCAAAATTTATTGTCACTTAATTCCTGTGTTGAATAGTCTGGTTACCCAAAATCGGTGTTGTGTTTTTGTAACAACAATAAACGTCGCGTCATAAATTGCGCCATTTATCGAGTTTACTAATTTCAACGTTGTCTTTTCAAGCGGTCTTATTTCTTTTTATCGTACGTAGTCAAGACGGTACTTGATTTTACAATCTTATATGCTAGTCCTTTCAGTTTGTCCAAAGGTTGCTTCACTGTCAATTTGGAACTTTACTGGTCGATCGCTTACCTTCATCGTCGAGTATACATGTTTTGAAGGGGCGCTTAATTGTGACGGTTTTAATAGTTTCATAATACTCGTCTTCGGAATCTTGATCGTCGTACATACAGTTTACACGTTGGTTCCTTGGATTTCCACGACTCGGTGTTCTGTTGCGGTTTGGAACGGTCACATATTGCTGCGAATTGATCTTTCTTGTTGCATTTACGACATGATTGTCCATATGCAGGGCATTTCGGTTTACTTGACTCATGCCTGCGTCCACAATAACGACAATTCTGGCTCATCATCTTAGACTTCACCATAACTTGGCAACTTAACTGCATGCACCTCTGCTGGAGTATTTTCTATTTCTTTTTATTCGCTCATTCGTAAGCTCTGTATCTGTGCATGTGTCAAAACAGCCCTTCTGTGTCAATTTACTATCACGTAATAACCGTTCACGTACCTGGGGGTCTTTTATTCCACACACTGTAGGATCTCTAATAAGAGACTCATGCCACAATGCGCTGCTATCAATTTCAGTTCTGTAACATATAAAGATATGGATTCACCACTCTATTGTGTCCTAGAATTGAATCTCCATCGCTCGACAGTCTCGTTTTCAACGGATTGAAATAAGAGTCAAATTTCTGAAGCACAATTTGAACTGTTCTTTCGTCTTCATTTTCAGCAAATGTCAAAGTATCGTACACATCTCAGCCTCTACTTCCGATCAAGGATTTAAACACTTTAACTTTAAATTTGTCATCTTTACCGTCTAGTGCTAGTTCGGCGTAAAGTGAGAATTCTTCTTTCCACTTCTTCCACGTGTGAGCAAGAGCGGGCACTTCAAAGTTCAGTTTGTCTGGCGTTTTCAGCTGATTTTCCATGATTTCACTTTAAATCACTTTAGATATTCTCTAAAATATTTGTAAAAGTCATACAATCGAAAGCATGAATTCGTTTCTAGATGCGCTGCCACCATGTTATGTTGCGAGCTTGGCTGTTCGGGTCGTATGAGTGGTAAGGCATATAAACATGTGACTACATGGATGAGATGACGTTACAGGGCTGCCTCATCGGGCAATAATGTATGGACTTCCGGTGACGTCACAAGTAGGCGGGGATTGCCTAATAAGGGATCGCCTTAGCGCCTGTGGTTTTCGACTTGCATAAAACCAGCCCCATTCTACTACTCCGGAACGACTTGGGACGGATGGACTTGGGCTGGATCGTCTTGAAATCAATTTCAAAGCCTTGTTTCCTCTAGACTGATACCCGGTCGTTATTTGACAAATTTGACAATAGCTCATACCGACCGTTAATATTTGTAATTTCCGGAGATAACAAACCTATGTTTCCTTGTACCTCGATGGGCTTCTAACGTTGCCATTTTTTTGTAATGCGTCTGCACGTGGAGTCATTTTGATGGGAGATAACTTGTGTACAAATCATTAATTAAGCTCAAAATGTTATTCACCAGTGAATTATAGGGTTATCTATCGCTGGGCTTAAATTTTTAGGGTTATTCGTCCTTCCTTGAATCATGTCATGCGATAACGTGTTACCCAATATGATTGTGTATCATGTATGTAAGGTTTAATAGTAAAACAATTATGGTCCGTTGAAAAGGTGAAAATCCAAAATTGTCAACCCGAAAGTTATTTCACTGAGAGCGTTTTATATTGTATAAACAACAAACTGATTTTAGCTATTTCAATATGATAGATAAATAAATAATAAATAAGCTTTATTTAGAGTCTGCATACAAGGACATAACATAAGCTCAATTTCGCCCGTATATAAAAATGAATCCTAAGGAGCTACCATTTGATTTTTATGGGGGCTAGGATGAAATTTAAAAAAGGCAGGACAGGAGTTTTGAGTAAAAAAAGGCAGGATGAGCAACTTGGCAAAAAAAAAGGCAGGATGACAATTTATGTAAAAAGTCAGGATAAACAATAAAAAAAAGGACCGAATAGAGTGAAAATAAAAAGGCATGACAGAGATTACAACTAAAAAAAATGCAGGACAAAATTTTTCATCCTAGCCCCCACAAAAAAATCAAATGGTAGCTCCCTAACCACAGGTGGAAATTACAAAAAGAAGATGTTCGTTGTTGCATTTGATTGAAACATTTATATGCTGGTACTTAGATTTATTTAAGTGTTCGGAGATCCTCGTGTATTTTCTTTATTGACTGTAAAGACCAGAGAAAAACGTCAACAGTGATGTCGTCCTCCCTGTCTGAGGATGAATTTCATCGAATGCAGGTGCCTGTCACCTGGATACTGACTTTTAGCCTTAATGCAATGAAATAATTGACACAAATAGATAGATATTGTGCATAATTGTGACGAAATGGAAGTTTAAAAGGAAAATTTAGAAATGGACAATCCACCAAAATTGGGGAACTATTCTATACAGTACAAATCACAGGGCTCAGGAATCTTGATTTAGAATTTAATATGCATTATACCCAATGGAAACACCCAAGCCCCTGTGCCCAAATAAGGAACAATCCCTCTATTGAGTAATGATTTGAAACTGAGACTAATCAATGTTATATAATAGTACAAGTACAGAGTTTTCCATTTGGCATTTAAGCCGGGTGTGCCGACCACCTTCTTTTGAAAGCCGACCACCTTTCCATTTTAGGAGGTGGTCGGCTTTTTTTTCAAATTCTGGAATTTTTTCGGTTCCGCACCGTAAAAATTTAAATACTAATCGCGCCTTGCTGATTTGTTTTCATTGACAAAAATGACCGATCGTCAAATTTCAATGTTTTCTTTTATTAATCGGGGGAAGAGAAAGGCAGATGACGATGGTGATAAGGAAAATTCTATGCCAAATAAGGGAGCTACCATTAGATTTTTATGGGGGGGGCTAGGATGAAACTTTAAAAAAAAAGGCAGGACAGATGTTTTGAGTGAAAAAGAAGGCAGGATGACAATTTAAAAAAAGTTAGGATAAACTAATAAAAAAAAAGGCAGGACCGAATAGAGTGAAAAATAAAAAGGCAGGACAGAGATTACAACTAAAAAAAAATGCAGGCCAAAATTTTTCATCCTAGCCCCCCCATAAAAATCAAATGGTAGCTCCCTAAGTCAACTAGTTGTATTGAAATTGTTGAAATTGAAAAAAAGCATCAAAACAACTGAAAAGGCACGCAAGCGAAGATAAATATGAACAGTACTCTAAATGGCTAATCGTCACAGAGGAAGGATATTACTGTTCTGTGTGCTAAAAATACAGTGCTAAAGCGAGGAACAGGACAGAAACTTGGATCGATAGGCCATGCATTCGCAGGAGGAGGAAGTCCTGCAAAAGCCGTCTGCTATCCGAGATGCACAAAACTATTTATTTTTGTTCAATTCCATTAAATATGAATACAATACTAATCCTTCCTTTTGTGACCCCCACCCACAGTAAAAAAAAAAACGGTTAGAAAATGTTTAAAAAAAACAAAACACCCGGTTGCAAGTGTTTTTTTCAAAACACCCACCTTACCTTAGTGAAAAAAGGAGAACACTGAAGTAATAGTAGTCTCAGTTTGAAAGAGTTAAAAAAATGATTTTTTTTACCTGAGATTTTTTAATCTTGGTCCATTCACCATATATAGTGTTTCCCCCAAGCATCTTTAGCATGGATAGACACCATGCCCTATTTAAATGATGCCATGCCCTTTTTTTGTCTTAATAAATGATGCCATGCCCTTTTTTCACTTCTTTGGGTGACGACATTGTCTCAAAAAATACCTTTTCTTCCTGTCTTCATCTTTCTGGGAAGTTTATGACCCTCAGCTTAATTAACATTTACAACAGATGTTATAAAGTTGTGATTACAGTTAATTCGCTTATCGCCATCAGATGGGTCACTAATCCGTTAATTATTAATAAACCTCATAATTGACCACCATAATAATTTTCCCCAGTAAAATCAGTCAGTTGGCATTTTAATTTCAATATCTCTCAAGGCCAACGACCACAATTTGCAGTTCGTTTGTCGTAGTTTCGTCATTTGAACAAAATTGTTTTCCCCCGGACAGTTCGCTTTTTAATTTAAATATTTCTAAAACGATCACAATTTGCAGTTCGTTTGTCATAGAAGTTTCATCAAATGATCGTATTTTCGTGATTTTTGGTATAAAACGTTCAGTTTCAATTAAAAAGATAGAACTTTATTCAAAACATTCAGACATGTTTTCACGAGTCAAACAAGTGCTTCCTTTACTGTTTACGATATACTGCGCATGCGTGAAAGTATTCCTATAGATATAAGAAGATGTGGTATGAGTGCCAATGAGACAACTCTCCACCCAAGTCAAAATTTATAAAAGTAAACCATTATAGGTCAAAGTACGGTCTTCAACACAGAGCCTTGGCTCACACTGAACAGTAAGCTATAAAGGGCCCCAAAAATTACTAGTGTAAAACCATTCAAACAGGAAAACCAACGGTCTAATCTATATAAAAAACGAGAAACGAGAAACACTTATGAACCACATCAACAAACGACAACTACTGAGCATCAGATTCCTGACTTAGGACAGGTGCAAACAAATGCAGCGGGTTTAAACGTTTTAATGGTACCAAACCTTCACCCTTTTTCTGAAACAATAGTGTAACGTCACAACATAGAAAGACACACTATAAAATATCAACTAAAATAGCTTAACTCAATCAAAGGACATATCAACACCAGTGAACATACACTGAACAAATAAATTTGACCTATGATACAATGTAAATACAAAATAAATAAACTAAGGGAAGAATAATAAAAGTAACATGTTATATCGGTATGAAATGTTAAAAAATTTAAGAAAAACAATATGCTCGAACAAAAATATCAGCCATTTGCAATAACTGAATTTATAGACTCTAAAACGTAAAATACGAAATAAATTTAGTTTAAAATAAATAGGAGAGACAAATATAGTTCTTACTAAGCAAATCATATTAAAAAAATGATAATTTACTGCCTTTTTTTAAAAACGAACCAATCCGTAGATGAATCCGGATTCATTCTGAATTTATTATCTACTTGTCACTTCCCGTTTACATTTCATTTGTAAATCGAAATTAACGTGATCAATTCTCCATTAATTAACAATTTACAGTCATTAGAATCGTTCCAATAAGAATTTGTACAAATCCTTGGTTCCAACTTTATAGAAATGAATTCTAAATATCGATCTAAACGTTTTATAAGGATAATGATTTTGCAGTATAATAGTCATGACACGGGTTATGCTCTTCTCATATATTTTATGATGGTATGATACTAAACCCTAACGGAGGGATTGTGCCTGATATTCATATGATGAAGACATAATCTTTCAATCAGTTTAATTGAGGTCTGAGCTGGCATGTCAGTTAACTGCTAGTAGTCTGTTGTTATTTATGTATTATTGTCATTTTGTTTATTTTCTTTGTTACATCTTCTGACATCGGACTCGGACTTCTCTTTAACTGACTTTTAATGTGCGTATTGTTATGCTTACTTTTCTACATTGGCTAGAGGTATAGGGGAGGTTGAGATCTCATAAACATGTTTAACCCGCCGCATTTTTGCGCCTGTCCCAAGTCAGGAGCCTCTGGCCTTTGTTAGTCTTGTATTATTTTTACTTTTAGTTTCTTGTGTATAATTTGAGTTTAGTATGACGTCCATTATCACTGAACTAGTATATATAATTGTTTAGGGCCAGCTTAAGGACGCCTCGGTGCGGAATTTCTCGCTGCATTGAAGACCTATTGGTGACCTTCTGTTGTTGTCTGTTCTGTGGTCGGGTTGTTGTCTCTTTGACACATTCCCATTTCCATTCTCAATTTTACAAAGTTCTACAAGTTCATTTATACTGTGAATCCTGGTTTAAAAAAGGGGCCCAACTTTTGTTGATCAGAACTGTCCCCAGAAACTATTTGAAGTGAAATTTTGAACTAGATTTTCAGATCTTATATCCTAATCTTCATATTTAAGTGCCACATCAGTCAAATCATGTAATTACTGCCTAGTAAATTTATGCATTAGTCCTTCAAAGTCTGACAAAGATGTACAAATGTATAGCTTGTAATATACATACATCCTTGGTCCCTTGCTGTTACCCGGAATAATGTTGATTTTCATCTTTATTTAAAGATGCATATACAATATTATTTTGAAACAATACACTTGCTATCTTGAGTTCTAATTCCATCAACAACTGCCAGTCCATACTTTACCAATGCAATATGACAATTTATTGCCTTTCTTGTTTTCAGCATACTGTAGGTGCCCTTTTGTTAATTTTCCATACACTAGGTGCCCTTTTTATAAATTTTTGCGTGCTCTAGATGCCCTTTTTCAATTAAGTTACCATGCCTATTTTGTGTGATAGGGGAAACACTAATATACATATATATTAAAAGTTAGTGTGGTGCTGTTTAAATACTATTTATTTGCATGCTGCATGCCTTGTTTTATTTGTTATTGTATCCTTGTCTCATTGGTTTTCGTGCTATTAACTTAAGACTGCATTGCATACATGTGATTCTTCCAGCGGGAGTCAAAATCTCCTGATTTTTAAGCTCTCTTCCGTCCCTTCCATTAAGAATTCAATTTTTCCGCTTTTTTGAAAATGTAATCCTGAACTTCTTTTCAATTTTTGTTATACAATGGATCTCATTCCCTTGTTGACCCTAATCAATTTGTGTCATTTAACAAGGTGATTATTACCAGCAAATTCAGTGGACAACTCATTGGCTTCAATTGACAGCTTGGGTGTCAAACAAACCGTTAATTAACGTCTTACCTCAGCCTTTTAGGTCATAAATAATTTGTGTATTTCCAACGTGTTGGAAATTAATTTTGGAGTTACTCCCCCTATTTTAGCTTATTATTATTGTGCTTCTAAAATGTTATCTATCATTGAAAATAGGAATAAAATAGAAATTTAATACAAAATTATATAAGAATGTTACCTTAAGAGTCAGAACATACAAAAAAAGTATATTGCAAATTACTCCTGATAATCATACTTTTATTAATGCACTGACACATTATGATTATTAAAAGGTTGTCTCTGAAACAATTAAGTCAATGCAAGACCCTCATGGGTAGTCAAGGTCTTGAAAAAACTACCCTCATCATCATAACAATGATGGTAGAATTATTTAACTTTCATAATACAGTGCCAAATAAATTTAATCAAATGAAAAAATGAAATAACAATAATTTACTAGTCATGGTTATTTCAACTCTATAAAATAAATTTTATATTGAGGGGAGTACAATGAGATAAATAAAAATTCAATATCAATGCATGGGGATCAAATTACAGTCAAAACTTCACAGTACAGCAGTATCACATTGTTCACTTGGTATTGAACTGTTTATATAATGACACTAGAATGTTTTATTAAATAATTTTATTTTAGTTCAAAAGAATCAGGTTTAAAACTTTGGAATAATTATAATTTTAATTTGACAAATGTGAAAGTTCTGCATTAAAGTTTTACCTTTTTAAGAGAATACTAGTAAATTAATGGTAATGCTGTAATCTTACAAAAATGGGGAATGTGTAGTTTAACTATCATGGCAATTAACTTGATGAAGCATTTGTATACTTTACAAATCCTTATCATGAACAATGAAAAACGATGAAAAATCTCCAGTTGTGACAAGACAACTCTGTCACATGTATGGCATTGTGACATCACAATTTCCATTGAAAAAGCATGCATAGTAAGAATTCAGATGATGTACAAAAAACATATGATCTGACCATATATATTTTTATATTCCGTGAAAAGCTCATTATAGCTTACGTTTAATTTGTTTGTAAATGTGACGAATCAAAATAAAGTTTTACTTACTTACTTGCTTATTTACTTACTTCACCCAAAATCATGTTCGCTCCATTCATGCTCCCCCTTTTCACGTTTGCACCCCACATGTTTGCAAACAGTGTCCATTCTCACCTTTTTAAAGGTTTTGTGTTGAATAATTTTTTAACCGTTTTTTTTTTTGTAAGTGTATTGCTACAATATAAACATGATAAAGACAATAACTTTTTATTATTGTTTTATAATAAAAAGACATTCCAAAAAAGTAAACAGGTTTCCTTTAGTGTTTTGTGAATTATTTTGATGAAAGGAATAATGAATATTGTCATGATGATCAAAGGCCAAGTTCATCCATATTTAAAATTTTGACCATTACTTTTGCTTCCATAAACATGCACTAAACATTACAGGTCATTTAAATACAAAACTATAAACTAAATTGATTGACCACAACACAATGAATACCTGTCAAAAGGATTAAATTCCCTAAAGCCAAACTGAAACATGAACTTACTATTAAAGTCGTGCTGGAACGACAGATGACATTTTAGGGCATTGACAGGACATTTCAGCGAAAAAAGTCGGACGTTTTAGCGCCAAAGTATACCTCATTTTAGCACAAGATATTAGCGAAAAGTTAAATGATCAATGCCCATTTTAGCACAAGATTGTAAACCTCTTTTAAGAGGAAAGAGAAATTAACAATGCCCATTTTAGCGACAAAAATTATGAATAAAAATAATGATAAATAATAAATTTTAATGGAATTAATAAAGCACAGTATAAAAAATATCATGTCCATTACAATACAGCACTAAAGTCTAAAAGGTTAACTCAGATGTTACATGACCGTTTTGGCCTGTAATTTATATCCTAGATAACTTACGTAATGGGCTCTTGATGTACCCCCTGTGCGATACTGTTCATACAATCGCTTTGAATTACATGGAACTTCTGCCCAAAGCTAAGTTGGAAACATAGCATTTTCAGTTACATAGTATTCGGTCAGACATTCTGTCATCCTTTAACGGTAGCCATCACATATTATACTTTTATTTCCCCTGTTTGTTTCAACAACATTTATTTTCATAATGAACCTAAGTGTAAATGCAAACAACTTAAACATTAGCCAGCATAAATTACTGTTCATGGTTTTATGATGGTTAGTACTATTCAACCAGGTAAGTTTTGCTAAAATGGGCTATTGAAAATACAGGTGAATGGATTAATCCTGCGCTAAAATGGGCTATAATGTCTGCGCTAAAATGTCCCCTAGTAGTTAAAAATTTTTCTCTAAAATGTCCTGCGTCCTGCTGGAAGAACTGTATAATGCACATGTTACAATACCAAATTTGCTTTGTAAATATTAATTAGCAGTAATCTAAAATAATTAGCAATTAATAATTAATCAGCTAATCACAAAAAAAATATATTTTATTAAAAAAATCATGAATTTTTTTTATGAAATTATAGATATATTGATATATATATCTATGTATAATGATAACTCAATTATAATTTTATCTGGGACTGAAATATCTACTCAACATCTGTCTACATCCCTCTGACTTAAGGTCATGTATATGTTAAGGAGGTATTTTAAGTTAAGGCGCAAAGAGGGTCGATTATTTTTGGGGACACCATTTCCTGTTTCCTAGTTTTACAGCTTTTTTTTCTTTTTCTTTATATTTAACATGTTTAAGCACCCATTTCTATATTTATTTTTGTTTTGCCCTTTTTTTCTCTATTATTGATTTTACACATTTTCTCTATTATGTTTCACATCCAATGTTAACATTTTTTTTAACTATAGTATTAGTAGTTATTTTAGGTTTCAAATAGTAAGTATTCTTATGTGATATGTATTTGTTGAAGAATAACAGCTTTGGGTTTTAATCATTATTCTCATAATCTTATTTGTACATTAATGAAATGCTGACAAAGAAAATGAAAGTACACATGCACTAAACATGTTTTATTTTCATATATTTAAGAGCAATAAATGTCTTTTGCCTATCATGTTTAGCTTCTATTCAATATGGTTGGTTTACCTATCACACAAAAGTGACTATTAAAAGCCCTCAAAACCTAACTTAAACCTGACAATGAGCAAAATCCATACTGCATGGCTAGCTATAAATGGCCCAGAAATGACAAATGTAAATAAATTCAAACAAGAATAGTAACAGTATATACAAAACAATTAATATGATAAACAGCAACAAACAACAACAACTGAAATACAGGCTTCTGACTTGGGACAGGCACATACAGAATGTGGCGGGGTTAAACATGCTAGGAGGCACCATTGTCACACAAAAAACGACTTTCTAAATTGTATTACCTATCCAAAGGAATTCAGAGTATATGTATTTATTTATTTTCTTGGGTACCAATTATTGTGGATTGAGGGGAAAATAGATTTTTGTTGATACTTAATTTCATGGTTTAGTGCCAAATTTTGCATACAATCCTATGAAAAACAGTGGCGGATCCAGAACTTTTTATAAGGGGGATGCCCGCTCCAGTCATGCTTCAGTGATTCCCTATATAATCAACCAAATTTTTCCCACAAAAGGGGGGCCCAGGCCCCTAAGGGCCCCCCCTGGATCCGCCTATGAAAAATGTATACTTTTTTGAACAATTAAATTCCTGGTTCGTCTATACCCACCATATCCTTGAAAAATTATACCCAACAAATAATAATGAATCCATAGTAATGGGACTTGAACATTTGACTTGGTCTAAATACTTACCTTATAAATAACTTACAATGATTATGAAAGACAAATTCAAAGCAATAATAAAAGACCACAATTTTTTTTTTCAGTTGCAGTTAATTGATTTGAGAACAACAAATTATGAATTGGATGGAAAGTGCAAGAAACTTGAAAGAGGTATGAATATACCCAGAACCATGAAAGTTTAATGACCAACTTAAAATAACCAAAACTGACCTGTATAATCAAAGGAAGCTTGTACATGTATATCTGAATTTAAATATTTTCAGCCAAATAGATAATTATGATTTGTGTAAAAGAAAAGCTTTTATTTTAAATTGGGTTGGTATATAAAGAAATTATGTACTGGTTACCTTTTCCTTGGATATTGTACAATCAGTAATTTTTGAGATAATTTAAGATTTGTGTACTTACAAAATATCACAAAAATCGAAATTGGTCAGAAAGCATTCATTTTAGATTCCTTATGAAGAAACAGTAATTAAAATTCAAAAAAAGGCATATATATGTATGTCTTCTCTCGAACTTACATAATGAAATAAAATAAATACCAAACATTCAAGACAAGAATCCATAAAGGACTTGTTACTAAATAAACCGACAGGTGACTATAACTGGTTGTCAACATGTATAGCACATTCTAAATACCAAACATTCAAGACAAGAAAGGATTTGTTAGTAAAGATATACTAAACATTTAATGCCATTACTTATAGATTATTACATGGCATTTTCCATATTGGCCCTGGTATCAGCCCTAGACTTCCATAGCAAGCCAGAGGGCTTTAGCCCGAGGGCTTGATATGGGTCGTGGGCTGATACCACGGACCGTATGGAAAATGACATGTAATAATCTATTTATCACATATTTTCAAGCAAGAGAAAAAAGATAGCATATACCAAATTATGTTTGATATTTTTCAACAAAAATTCAAAAAAAAAAAAAAACATTTAACGAAAAAAATTTAAAAAATGTATCACAGTGAGTTAACAAAGTTCGTATCCCAGTGAGTAAAAAAAGTTTTGTGAAAAGTTTAACAAATAATTAACAATAAATATATAAATTCTCAGAATTGTAAATATTAAACGACTTAAAGTGTTACATTTCCAATTAATGCTGACGAAGAATACACCATATCGCTACTATGATTTGGAAATATGTTCCGCTTTCAAGAACTTTCAATGTCATACAACAATCACTTTTTCATTGTGGCGTCATATATTTTCTAAATTCTTTATGACGTCAAAATTTTACAGGAACTTTTGTGATTTCCACTATTGATTTTTTACATTTTTTCTACTACAGCAGATTTGTAAATTTGTAAATTTCTTTTCATTGTGTTCTCATTTTTCTTTTCTTGTATGAATTAACATACATCGTCATTTGATCTGTGAGAAACCTCTCCTGATCGTCCTAACTGCTTCGTTTGTTTAAATATTTAAAATTTAACTGTTGACAGTGGATAAATATCGTATTGCACAAGATTTGGTGGTGGAATCTGGTTCTCTAATGATTTTTAAACGTTATGCAGACAACCTCAATTCTTCTTTTTGAATGATCTGCAAAAAAGATGTGTTCTTTCTATGTGACATCATCAGGCATGGTTGCCTTTTTTCGTGATGTCACAATAGGAAATTCAGAGGAAAGCAACAAAATTTGACGTCATAATCGAATTTTGACCAATGAAGAACTGAGATCAAACAAACCACACGTTGATTAGATAAAAATAATCAAATGGTCAGGAAAAGGATAAATCGTGTAAGAATTAGAAAATATATAGATCTTTCAAAATTACTTTATTTTTATCAATAGTACCGCTTAAGTCGACGCTTAGGACCTTGTTGTAGGGTATGAATGATTTGTTCATTGTTGAAGGCCCTACATCAACTGTCAAGATGAAGAACAGGAATAAAAGCCCTGTTCATTGATAATTTTCTATGTTTTCTATGTATTGTGTGCGATTTTGTCCCATGTACATTTACTCCATATCCTTTCATTTTCAATATACCATGCTTTTGTGTCATGTACACAGGATACATTCAAAACACAGATGTCAATACTTGTTTTACATTTGTCATTTCAGGACCTTTTATAGCTGACTATGCAGTATGTGCTTTGCTCATTGTTGAAGGCCATACAGTGACCTATGTTGTTAATTTCTGTGTCATTTGGTCTTTTGTGGGGAGTTGTCTCATTGGCAATCATACCACATCTTCTCATTTTTATATGCAATGGATTTAGATGTAATTTATTATGTATCAATTAACCAGGAGGCTAGTAATAGTATGTGTACGTTCTTTATCTTGCATAAGAATTTTGTAATTCTTTTTCTTCTTGTTAACCACTGAATAAAAAGAACTGATAATTTGTCAGAGAAGTTCCTTGATATTGATTTGGTGCTCATCTTCATCCAATATGCATAATGTGGATTTTAATAATTGTTCAAAGATTCAAGTTATTTAAGATATGTTTATATGCAAAGTTATGCAGAAACAAAATTCATTAAAATCAGTCAAAATAGATATGACATAAATATTCTTTGAGAACTATTTTATAAGTGTACGTACAATGTAATTGTTTGAGCAATTCTGTAACATCTTAACTTTACATTTGTTCTCCTTTGAAATATGTCAAATAAATCTAAAAATAACTACTGAGGCAGTCAAAACAAAACCACAGATATGATCCCAGTAAGGTACTGGATATTGATTCCTACTTTTTTGGTGCTTATGAATAAACTAGTTATTATGGCTGAGAGGGTATAAAGGGATGAAGGTGTTTGATCTTTGTTTCTCACTATAATCTATCAGTAATACATTAAGAAACATGTTATATATATGAGTTTCCTTACACTCAGATTAAGATTTTTTACAAGAGTTTTTTTTTAATGCCTAAATAGCTTTGTTGTATTTTGCTCTTTATAACCATGAACATTTTAACATTTTGTGAAGAAAAGAAAATTTAAAATTGACATTAAATGATTTTTTATTTTCTTTATTAGAAACCATTGCTTTGAATGAGAAAAATGAAAATATAGACAGACAACTGCAGAATGCAAACAAGGTAAGATTTTAGAATTGCAGTTTGATTATATATATCATAAGCATCTGTATATAATGGTCATCACGGGATCAAAGAAAACTGACCTTATAAGAGAGGTTGCCTTTGAATTCGGGTTTAATTGCATAGGTACATGTATTGTAGATTCATTTATTTTCATGGGAACCAATTTTCCTGGATTGAGGAAAAATTGTATTTTCATGGGTATTTGATTTCATGGTTTTGTCAAAGTCTGCATACAAGTCTTTAGATAATTTGTACTTCGTTGAAAATCGAAATCTGTGTTTTACCTATACCCAATAATTCCACGAAAATTAATGAATCCACAATACTACTACAGAGGTACAAGAATAGGGTGACCAGAAAAGTCAGGTTTTCACTCAATAGAAATTTATTTCGCGAAAGCGAGACATAGAGACCCTAGATTCCGTCAGCCGCGTCGTCGCCGTAGTCAACATTAGGTTCAGTCTGGGATTAAACTTTTTTGACATGATAAATTTTTAAACCTTCATGGATTGTAATGAAACTTGAACAGAAGCTAATTTTCAAGACCATGAAATAGGATCTAAAGAAAAAGTTTGTAATTTTTTTTCAATTCTTTATTTTACTGATTAATGGACTCACTTTTTAAGTCAACATTACACTTTTACACTGATAGCAGCAATCACAGGTGAGACACATGAATCCCTTATTTTTTTTTTTAGTCCTGTTAGTTCCAAAGATAGCCAGGTTACGCGAGTTAAATATGGAATAAGAAAACAAGAGAGGTAGATAGAAATATCAGAGATTGTTTTGAAATCTGATAAAATAACACAATATAAAATAAGGAGAGATGTTATGATGCCAATGAGACAAGTATCCCACAGAGTCCAAATGAAGCAGATATAAGCAATTATGGGTCACCATACAGCCTTCAACAATGAGAAAAAACCCATACCATTTAGTCATCGATAATATGCCTAGACATGACAAAATGGTAAACAATTCAAACTAAAAAACCAACGGACCAATCATGAAAAAAGAAATAACAGTGAACAACGGCAACCACCTTATTGTAGGCTTCATATATTGTTACAAATGGATGAGATAAAATCTACATACAATCAGTGTAAGTACAAACAGTAACACTTTAACATAAGTAATTGTCCATTTAGGATCATTTATAATGAGCTTATCATTTGCTAATATTTTAAAGCTGAAAGGTTGCTTAACATTTACAAAGTTATTGTAGAACAATAAATATGATTCAAGCATTTAAAAAAAAATGCATTTTACTTCTAAAAAGTTATCATGATGAATTTAAAGTTAAATATGGTACAACATGATATTTTGACTATTGAATAATTATGGAATTTGAAGAAATTTACATAAAAAGTACTTTGGAAATATTTTCTTATTATTACTACATGAAACTACCTGGTAAACATATTTTGAAGAATATTTATCACTACTTTGATTTAAAAAAGGGTAAATTTCCTGTCCATTGCTCAAAAAGAAATGTATTTATTTCAGCAGTTTGACATGTATGCAACAAAATGAAATCTCTTTTTTCAGTTATGTCAGTTGGAGGTACCTTTTTCTAACCAGTAAAGATACATTTTATTTTTCAGGCAATTCAAAAGAGCAAAAAGGCCAAGGTAAATCAAGCATATTTGATAATTTGGTATATAACTTAGATATTTTAAAGAGAAGATAGATTTGTAGTTTTGAGTCATTGCAGAAAAAGTTTGCTTGTCGACTTTTGATTGCAGCCATTTAGTAAAAAAAATTTATTGAGATGTGGTATAATTGTCAATTGGACATTTATCCAATATCCATAGACCAAATGACAAGATGTGAACAGTAACAAGTCACTGTAGAGCCTTCAACAATGAGCAACATGCATACCATATAGTAAGCTATGACAGATTCTGCTGTGACAAAATATGAAACAATTCAAAAGATAAAACCAATGGCCTGGTTTATAATACCTTGATGAATGAAAAATAAATATGGCCGACAGTAGCCACCCTGGATTACAGGTTCCTGGCTTAGGACAGGCACAAAAATATGTTGTGGGGTTTACACTTTTGAGAGCACTGAACCGTCCACCTAACCTGGGATAGTGCTGTAACAACTCAAATTCAAACTGTAAAAATCAGTTGGAACAAAAAGACAAAAGTCACAAAGTTGTATGTTCTAAAGTATAAAGAGTTGTCAGGTCTTTCACATTGTATACAAACTATTATTGTACAAATTAATTCAATAATAATGAGAATCTCAAATGTACAAGTCATCTAAATCAACATGCTTAGTCTGTTTCACCAGAATATTATCAATTTACCTACATTTTAATTATTTTTGAAAATATGAAAATATTTTGTACAAACCTGTTGTAAGAAAATTGGTTAACAGAAGATTTGTTTATACTGATGTTATCTTTTACAGGAAGTAGAAGTACTATTACAAGAAAATGATAACTTACAGAGAAAATTACTGAGTCAGGAAGATGACTTTAGACTACAGAATCAAACATTGATGCAAGAACTCACTGCTGTAAGTTTAATCTGCAAAAAATTATATGAGGAACCTTGAAAGTGGATGTATCTCATATTTTTAGCTACCGAATTCAGGCTTGTATAGTCCCCGGTTTTATTCTCCAAAATTGAACATGCCAGACAGGGGTGCAGACTATAGAGTACAACAAGCCAGAAATAAGAGAAAAATTCGATTTCACGAGTTTGTTTACGTTCCGCCATGTTTGTTTTTGAAATTGTAGTCATTTTCAAAACTAATAATTTTACCTAATCCATATTTATCTGTAATTTTTATTCAATATCAAATATAAACCGATAAATTTCAAAATTAAATGCTCCACTACAAATTTCTCTTTTCTTTTAACCGCATTGCTTAAAATAAACTGGAATCTACTTGAATTCATCGGAACGAAAAAAGAGTTGAAGTCAACCGGGAACCAGCTAATGCATAAGATGTATAAACTACAAAACGTAATCTGTTATTCGTTCCGTTTTGGTGTTTAAAACTTGACCAATGTGTTTTGTTTTAGCTTAAGATCCTTCAAACATTAATGTGATAGATATGTTAAACATTATTTTACTCAAGGATGGAACTGTTTTACTTTCAAAGTCGTATTCTAGTGATATCTATTAAGTACGGATTTTCCGTACACTCTCACTGTATTTATTTTCATTTACACATGCTATTCGAACATACACAAGTTTCTAAATTTGTTTTTTAGTGATTTTGACTTATTTTAACACTCGTGAAGTGTTCTAGAATCATTTACAAGCATTTTCAACTTCTATTTGATGATGGAAAACGGATTTTTCCATGAAAATACTGCAAACGATCACACTCGATTTGAAATTAATGGAGTTTCATTAGACATTTTCTAACAGTTACAAAGAGTTTTTTACCTGAATTCTCGTGGCGAGAAGGGGAATGCGGACAATGTACCAGTGCGAACTATACAAGGCTGATTACGGTATTAAAATAGAATTATTTTTTTTATTGATTAATAGTTTTATAACATATCAATAAGACAATCAGCTATTTGAATGTATTCACTGATCTCACTTGACTTTGGAGTTTGTGGTCATGAGATATCACATTTTTATGCCCCACCTACGATAGTAGTAGGGGCATTATGTTTTCTGGTCTGTGCATCCGTTAGTTCGTTCGTCTGTTCTACCGTCCGTCTGTCCCGCTTCAGGTTAAAGTTTTTGGTCAAGGTAATTTTTGATGAAGTTGAAGCCCAATCAACTTGAAACTTAGTACACATGTTCCCCTATGATATGATCTTTCTAATTTTAATGCCAAATTAGAGTTTTGACCCCAATTTCATGGTCCACTGAACATAGAAAATGATAGTGCGAGTGGGGCATCCGTGTACTATGGACACATTCTTGTTTAGGCTTTGGATAATTAATAGAGTTGACATATTATATAGACATCTGCTGATTTTGGAAGACTGTATTATCACAACAAGATTTGGTTTTTGTACCCTTAGGTTGCTGTCCCATTGGCATGTTAATTCATAGTCTTTTGATATTGTGTCAACACTTCAGATGACAGGAAAAATAATGTCTATTATTTCACCATATATTTTTAGTTGGTGGCAACAAATGAAGTTCTTGAAAAGGAATTAAAAGAAGTACAGAGTGCTAAAGATTCAGCTGTGAACACTCAAAACATAGACAACACAGAGTTTGAGGATGAAATTAGAAGATTACAGGCACAAAATACAGTCTTACAGAAAAATTTAACAGGTTTGTTGACAAAATATCATAACTCCCTAGATAAATCCAGAATCACTTCTAAGTTATGATTTACTTGAAACTTCTTATTTTATTTCATTTCTCATAATCAAAAGTATGATGGTTGATTCCTGAGAAAAATACAGTTTAAAGTCATTAAAATAATTTCAATTGTAAAGTTTCATTCAATAAAAAGTTCTTGAACTTGTTTAAAAAAACAGTAAGAAATGTCATGAAATAAATGTGGTGAAACCATCAATATTACTTCATTGATGAGCTGAATCTAGTATGAAATAAATGTGGTGAAACCATCAATATTACTTCATTGATGAGCTGAATCTAGTATGAAATAAATGTGGTGAAACCATCAATATTACTTCATTGATGAGCTGAATCTTGTATGAAATAAATGTGGTGAAACCATCAATATTACTTCATTGATGAGTTGAATCTTGTATGAATTCAACATTTTGAAAAAGGACCCTAACTTTCTGGTCATCTCAAAAATATCAGAAATTATGTGAAAAAATATCTGGATCCTTGGTCATAACCCTAATTCAAAGATTGCAACTACACATATTAAACCATCTGTGTGTATTTTATATGTACAGTATCTTTTAATGGAAGGAATTTTACAGTTAAGATCTACTGGTGATACAAAGAGTTAAAAAATCTTAAAACAAGTGATATTATTTAAAAATAATTTTGTAGCTTGCCAGGATAGATTTGATAAATTACATGATCAACTACACAAAAGAGAGTCCTCCACTACTGGTGCTAAAGAGAATGAGGAAAGTAGTCAGCAGGAGGAAGAAATTGGTACAGGTAATAATTTTAAGAAAACCTCTTTTCAGTTCTATGCAATGATAACTTAGCTCCTTTATTTGAGATTTGAAAATAAAACAATTAATTTACACATAGGTTGCTGTTTTAAATTGATCTTTTTGTTGCTGTTATTATGAAACAACAATAAAAAGAGAACTTGGAAGGATTATTATTAGTATAGAAGTATGATGTAATATAGTATATAAGGGAGAATACATAACATACAATACTCTTAATTACAGGGGACTATTATTGTCAAATACAAGCATACATTTTGTCGAGCCTTCAACTTTAGTCGAAAAGCGAGACATAGCGATCCTACATTCTGTCGGCGTCGGCGCAAGGCCCACAAATATTCACTCTGTGGTTAAAGTTTTGAAATTTTAATAACTTTCTTAAACTATCCTGGATTTGTACCAAACTTGGACAGAAGCTTGTTTTTGATCATAAGATAGTATCCAGAAGTAAATTTTGTAAAATAAAATTCCTGTTTTTCCGTATTTTACTTGTAAATGGACTTAGTTTTTCTGCCAGGAAACATTACATTCACTCTGTGGTTAAAGTTTTTAAAATTTTAATAACTTTCTTAAACTATCCTGGATTTGTACCAAACTTGGACAGAAGCTTGTTTATGATCATAAGATAGTATCCAGAAGTAAATTTGTTAAAAAAATTTCATTTTTTCCGTATTTTACTTATAAATGGACTTAGTTTTTCTGCCAGGAAACAATACATTCACTCTGTGGTTAAAGTTTTAAAATTTTAATAACTTTCTTAAACTATCCTGGATTTGTACCAAACTTGGACAGAAGCTTGTTTATGATCAAAAGCTAGTATCTAGAAGGAAATTTTGTTAAAATTTTGTACCTGTTTATCCGTATTTTACTTATAAATGGACTTAGTTTTTCTTCCAGTTAACATTAAATACAGTCTGCAGTTAAAGTTTTTAAAACATTTATTAGATTCATAAACTATCCTGGATTTATACCAAATTTTGACAGAAGCTTCTTACAATCAAAAGATAGTATCTAAAGGAATATTTTTATTGATTTTTTTCCTCATTTTGTTGAGCCTCGATTAACAGCAAAAGTAGATGAGACACTGGGTTCCGTGGAACCCTTACAAATTTTATTCATCAGAATCCAGTTATTCCAACTTTTTGAACTGATAGTAATATTTAACTATAATTACATTGAATGTTTTATTTCAGAACTATCACCAAGAGCACTAAAGGTTGAAGATGAAGTGCAGGTTTCTTCAGAGGAACATGGGCATGAAATTAATGGTAAATCCTATTGTTTACTGTTCAGGAAGTAATTCATCTAATGGTTCATAAACCTTTACTTGAGGGGTGTAAATGATGTTTATGTATGTGTCAGTTAAAAAAGAGTGTTTGTAGAAGAATGGGAAATAAAATTATGAATTCTTCATGAACAGAAAATATACTTTGATAATCCTTATTCACCCATGAACTGATATGATATGAAAAAGGAAGAAAAAGCCACTGTTTCAGTCTGTTATCAATAATTATTTCATCAATCAAATACATTTGTAATAAATAATAGAAAAATTGTATCTTCAAATTTAAATACATCAACAAAATTTTCTTTATCTATGCTGTGTTTAAGCAATAAGTTTGATAAGTTATTAAAATTTTGCTGATTATAGCTGTATCATACAATTCAAAGTTAACAGGAGGAATGCTTCTTTTATTAATTTTGTTCATGTACATATGAATAAAAGGAGATTATTGTTGATGAAGAAGGGTTAAAATATATGGCTCAGAAACCAACAACAAATGTATGTTTATTGTAATTTATATTGGTACAATAATCATTTAAATTTTCATGTAAGCACACTTGTATTTGTTTTAAATACTTTTTTCTATTCTAATCTTAGAGGTATAAGATAAAGACTGTGATATTTGAATAAAATACACTGGATTGATTGTCATTTCAGTGCTTAAGTTACAACTAGACACTGAGTTAGAAGAAAAGAGAATGCTGCGAGAGAAGTTAGCTACAATAGAGGTGGGCCTATTTCTAAAACACATATGCATTTTTCTTACAACATTAATGTCTTCAATATATGAAGCGTCAGACAGGATGATGTCACTAACTATAATGCTTATAATAAATATTTGAAATATTGATATTAAAAAAACATCTTCCCTAGTCCTTGATATACTAACTATGTGGTATGGGTTTTGCTCATTGTTGAAGGCTGTACGGTGACCTATAGTTGTTAACTTCTATGTCATTTTGTCTCTGGTGGAGAGTTTTCTCATTGGCAATCATACCACATCTTATTGTAACACATAAATTTGAAATTTTAAACCATTAATAACATCTTGGATATTTTATAAACTAGAAAAAAGAAGGTTTTCATGCCCAGTTTATGTCAGTAATGTGTCAGACAAGTTTGTAAATTAGTGCCAATTAAATATTTTTACAGGAGTTATACCCTTAAAAATGTTTATTATTTGGAATAATGTATTGCAAGGGCTTTCAAGCCTACATTTCTTCTCTGATTTTATGAAAATTATGTAGAATGTTTGCAGTTGAAATGGAAAATTAATGAGGTTATTGCCCTTGGACATGAAATATGTGCTTTAATGGGGGTACTATAGAAAGCTGTTCATTTTGATTTGATATGAAATTTAGTTAGTGTGATGGGTACATACCAGCTGAGACATTTCATACTCAATGGAACCTTAACAAAAGTAGAATTATTTGAAATAAAGTTTAATACAATGTTTTTTTCATTAAGAAGAGCAAGTATTTTTTAATTTCATTTGATTTTATTGACAGAAACAAAAGGTAAAGTATGAATAAAACCTACTTAAATTTGACCTTTCACCCTCAGTCATTTCCTTATATCCTTCATCCCTGGCTAGCAGCATTTAAAGAGTATGCATATACATGAATATATTTAAAAGATCATTCAGTTTTCACTTGGCCCCTTTTTAACAAACATTTTAAAGCAAAATGTATATTATATGAAAAAATAGGTGTGAGGCTTGTTTAATTTTATTTTCAGGGACAACTAAGGCTCTTAAAAAACCTAATGTACCTTTTTTGTCTGATATGGGGTTAAAAACCTTACTGTGTTTTATTGTGCTTGTAATGTCTATAATTTAAACCATTTGGGGTTAAAGTTTAATTTTGGCATTAGGTAACTCTGTATTTTTTCCAGAAAACCTTTTTACAACCAAAACCATACATCCTCAACCAGTGTACTTACAACTTGTTAATTCTGTTTTAATTTTCATCAATTAATTTTCAACAAAAATTGGTTAGATAGAGAATAGATGACTTTTGAGTTTAAGCACTTTCCCATACATTTCCTATGTCACAATGCTTATGTTATTATGTCACAGTAAGAACCAATTGTTCAATGACGTGATTTACACCGATTGATCTCGGGTCAACTGGTGTAACTCATTCATAAAAAACAACTCAAGATTGGTGTATAGCTTAATCTAAGGTGCAGTCACCAGAAGTATGCTGTTGTACCTTAGCAATGTCATTTTAAATATCTTATAGTGTTTAAAAAGCTTTAAAAAAAAAAATAATTGAAATTATTTGCTGCAAATAAATTGGTTTATGTGTGGATGGTTTTGGTTTCAAATCATATTTTACAGATTAGAATGATAATTACAGCAATGTTCTACGTTGCTTTTTTCAAAATAGCACAATGGGATTTGAAATAACACTGTTTGCCGAAAATTATAGCACACAATTTATAATACATTCTATCATTCTATTATAAAACATAAACAGATAACATCATGGTGAAAAATATTGCACTATGTAAAATGGTAAAATTTCAAATAAGTTCACATTATTTTTTATTTTCATTATTTGTATGAACTTTTTATCATTAGATACATGTGTATTATATTTTTTTTCTTTATTCTACATGATTTATAGAATGAAAACAAAGAAAAAGTGGATCATTTACAAGAAGAATTAGACAAGGTAATAAAACTACATGTAAGCAGTTGCTGCTCAACTAGTGGCACCATTTATGTAGCTCATGATGTAAAGAGCTATTGATAAGTCCTATTTGGAGTAAGGTTTTGAAAATTATCATATTGTAAAGACTTGATATTCTTTTTATGCATTTGTTAAGCTAGAATTGATGTGTAATGGACCATGCTTTCACCACACTTATTTAATTATGAAACAGTCTTGTTTGGTTGAGATCTTGTCATTGGTAATAGGGAGAAAATACAATATCCTTCGTGTAATTAAAAAATAAGTAAACATAGGTGTAAGTAATTGTATAAATTATTAATGCTATTTATTTATTTCTATAGACATCAGAAAAGTTGAAGAAGAAACAAGAGAGGTATGTTATAGAAATAAGATGAATGAAAAAAGTTTTAGTACCGCTTAAGTCGACGCTAGGGGCCGTCTTGACCTTGTTGTAGGGTATGAATGGTTCGTTCATTGTTGAAGACCCTACATCAACTGTCAAGATGAAGAACAGGAATAAAAAGCCCTGTTCATTGATAATTTTCTATGTTTTCTATGTATTGTGTGCAATTTTGTCCCATGTACATTTACACCATATCCTTTCATTTTCTATTACTTTTGTCCTAATTAATCCTACTAAGCTAAGCTGGTTTAACAAGCATCTCTACAATTATATGGTTGACCTTTGTATAATAGGTACTGATCTTTAAAAGCAACATGAAGAACCAAGAAAAAATAAAAATTATTTGGATAATTCATTCAGAAATTAGTGTATTTTTAACAGATGGTGATATATTCCAACTTTATAGTTTCTCAAAAAAATTTCATTTACAGTGTTTTTTATGGGTCTGCTTGGTAAAAGAAACTAAAATGTAAAATACCATAGTCTTTAAATAGACTTGCTCATGGTAATTTGATTATGAACAGACAAGTTACTATAATTTTACTAATTTACTACTTAAGGTTGATATTTTTTGTAGTTTCATCCATTTACAAGAAGAGAAAGAAAAACTATTTAAAGAAACAAAGTAAGAACTTTGATATACTAATTTGTGTAAAATATATACGTTTATTAATCAGTTAATCACCTTTTCCTGTGTTTATGATATTAGATATATATAGATTCTACCACTGCATCGAGTGTGATACGATATTTATCCACTTGACAGTTAAATTTTCAAATTTATAACGTGGATATTTAAAATTTAACTGTCGAGAGTGGATAAATATCTTATTACACGAGATTTGGTGGTGGAATATGTTTCTAATGATTTTCAAACAATATGCAGGCAAACTTATTCCGTCTTTACGAATGATCTGTAAAAAGATGTGTTCTTTCTATGTGACGTCATCAGGCATGGTCGCCTTTTTTCATGCCGTCACAATAGGAAATTCAGAGGAAAGCAAGTAAATTCGACGTCATAATCAGATTTTAACCAATGAAGAACTGAGATCAAACGAACCACACGTTGATTAAATTTTTTTATACAATGGGTGCAGAAAGGGATAAATTGACGAAGAATTAGAGAAATAGAGATTAATGAATTGCTATAAATTTAAAAATCCCACACATGGCAGGTGCCCTCGACTCCAATCTTAATTGATAAGTATTTTCAGTTTTCCTGCTGAAGGTCCTGGTTCTCTCTAGGCACCCTTTTTTTCCACCAATAAAAATTGACCGCCACTAAATAGTCGTCAATGAATTTAAAGAGTGAAACTTGCAGAGCTTTTAAAAGTTGAATCATTAGGTTTTGAGGGTAGATTAAAATGAATAAAAAGAATATTTTCTTCTAACAATTTAATTAGAATTTCAATTCTGAGTGATCTTGAGGTAAATTACAAAAGACATCCTGATCAAAGTTTATTTTTCATCACATTTTGGTTTTTATTCATTATATTTTTAGCCGTATATAGTATGCAGTTGTGTATAATACGCACCCCTTTTCATCCCTCCAAAATCATGAAAAAAAGTTTAAAAAAAAAATGAAAAAGTAAAAAAAATGTAAAAAGTAAAAAAAATGAAAATGAAAAGTAAACAAAAAATAAAAAGAAAGGTAAAAGAAAATTAAGATAAAAAAAAAGGTAATAAATTTTTTTTTTTTAAAGTCTAGTTCTCTATAAAAGCCTTTAATAGGAATCAATTAAACCATGTATTTAATCTTCATTTAAGTCTAATGAAAGATAAAAATAATAAGATTGACTGTTCAATCAAAAAATTTTAAAGTCACAAACAATTAATTAATTAAAGATCCCTTTTGAAATCAAT
Source organism: Mytilus coruscus (assembly GCA_017311375.1). Classification (NCBI taxonomy): domain Eukaryota; kingdom Metazoa; phylum Mollusca; class Bivalvia; order Mytilida; family Mytilidae; genus Mytilus; species Mytilus coruscus. The sequence continues at coordinate 128,013,122 of CM029595.1, read as the reverse complement.
GTTTGTCTAAGCTTGTCCAAGCTGATGCACTGTTCAAATATCATAAAAGAAATAATTAGAATGTTATGGAACAAAAGAAATTAGACCTAAAACATTTCAAAGTTGATCAGCAGTAATTAAAATTTAATGACTCTTTAATCTGATATTTCCTTTTCATTGATCATGTTGATTTAGATTACAAATAAAGAAATAAAATAAAATGTCTTGAACATATACAATAATGAAGAAAAACGCTATTAATAAAAAAAAAAATAAAGAAATAAAAATGAAAACCGTCTATATTTGTATAATACTCACCCTCAACCAACTACTGTTTGAGGGGTAAAAATGTAAAAAATGCATACTATACACACCTGAAGATGGTAGTTTTTTATTGCATAAAGAAAGAATATGAAGTTTATTCTTTATTTCTAATTTCAAATATTCATAATTACTCTAAAACATTGATTTTGAAAATTTAAATCGAATTATTAGGTTTTGAGCAAGGTTTCATTAGAGAGAAACCATGAGATATTTGTTGTGACATCAAAACAATAATGTCATGGTTATCATTATTTTTTCTTTTCATTTATAGCCAAAAACTAGAAGAATCCCAATCAAGTAGAGACAGAGACAAAATATATTATACTGACCAAATAAATAAACTGCAGCAAGAAATTCAAAGAAGTAAACAGGCAAGTTAACAGTCTTATAACTCTTTCATCAAAATCTTTAATCAGAAATTACAAATGAAGAAAAATGTGCATTAGACATTCATGACTTTTTCAGTGAAAGTTAATTTAATTTCATACAAACATCAGTTATACTTTGTGAAAAGAGGGCTATTGATATATTAGAGTGAACTTATAGTGGAAGAATGTAGAAAGCTATCTTTTTCTGTGAAGGGCCATTTGTTTGAGACAGACTTCTAACCAAGAAATGACAGATCTTTTGCTTGACATTTAGTCTCATAGAACTAGAGTTTTACCACAAACCCTTATAGGGTTGAAGAATTTTTTTAGGTTTTATATTTGATGGGCGGGAATGGTTTTGATATTGAAGCAAAACGAAAGATAATGATTCCAGTTTTTCTAAAATCTTTTATAATATACCTTTTTAAGATACAGGATTGGTTGTAGTCATAACATTATCCAGCAATCAGGAAAACAATGTATGAATTTAAGTATATTGATAAAGTGTAATTGTATTTTTCAGTCATTAGAAGAAAGTCATGACTCTTCAGACCAGACTGTTAAACATTTACAGAGTAAACTTCAAACTCTTCAGCAACAGGTTAGTTTGCACTTTTTAGCCCAGTTTTCTGCAGGAAAACACCAGTCATTAAAATGGTGTACTACGATGGGCAGTTTCTGTGCAGTAACTTATAAACCGTTCAATCATTTAACATATTTTTACTGATGACAAAATGGAGGTCAAGATTGAAATTGTTTTTTAAAGAGGTTATCTTCAAAAGCTCTCTACGATCAACATTTATTAAAATATTGATACGCATGTACTTGTAAATTATACTTTTTCTTATTAGATTGATGCATCTGACATTGTAAATAGTCAGAAAGTCAAAGAATGTTCTACAAAATATGAACAACAATTAGAGGAACTAGGGAACAAAAATTCCAAACTGTTACTAGAGAAAGGTGATCTAGTTACTCAGTTACAGGTTTGTATAAAGTAACTTAAAATTGAAAAGAAATTGATATGAAATTGATGTTACAAATTTTCATTTAAAATACAAAGGAAACATTTGTATAAGAAAGCAGCCAAATAATGCTCTTTAAGACTGTTAGAGCATAAACGCTATTTTCCATATCACAAGAATCTTAAAAACTTGTAGCAATTTAAGGACAACATACCTTAGTTGAGCGCATGGTTGTTTACATATTTAAAAAAGACTAGGATGTAAGAATGGAATTTATAAAGAAACTTTGGATTTTCTAAACATATTCTGAAAATGATATACATTTGGTATTCTTAGGTAGACTACACATGCATGTGACCTTTGATACTTAACCCAAAAATTTCCATCATTACAAAATATGTTATTGCTTATATATATAAATTGAAATACATAAATTGTATACATTTAATAAGGTTAAGATGGCACTGTATAGTTAAAAATGTAAAACTGTATAAACAAGGAAAAATCTAAAAATGAAATAAAGAAAAACAATATTAAGTACATCTTTTTTTTTTTTTTTTTTTTTGCAGGGGGGAGATTTGAAAATAGAATTATTATTTTATTATGTATGACAATTAATTACAGGCCTGTAAAAATGCTAACCAGGAAACTCTAGACCAGTTATATGCTTTACAACAAGAGAGAGAAGGACATATACAACAATGGCAGGAAGTTAATAAGGTAAGGATTTAATTATTAGTTCCCTACCAATGAAGTCGAAGGGACTTTAGGTTTGCACTCCGTCTGTCTGTCTGTCTGTCCATCCGTCAGTCCGGTAAATCAGTTTTTCGCACTTTTTTTCGTCATGCTGGAAGATATTGATTTAATAATTGGTACATTGTTTTATCATGACAAGTTACAGATCAAGTTGAAATTTTGTTCCAGTCTGATGATATTGTGCAGAGTTATGGTCCTTGGACTTAGAAAATTCACCCAAATAATCAAGAGTTTCGCAATTTTTTTCGTCATGCTTGAAGATATTGATTTGATATTTGGTATATTGTTTAAACATGACAAGTTACAGATCAAGTTCGTATTTTGTTCCGGTGTGATAATTTTGTACAGAGTTATGGTCCTTGGACTTAGAAAATTCACTCAAATAATAGTTTTCCACACTTTTTTCGTCATGCTTGAAGATATTGATTTGATAATTGGTTTATAGTTTTATCATGACAAGTTACAGACCAAGTTCGAATTTTGTTTCAGTTTAATGATTTTGTGCAGAGTTATGGTCTTTGGACTTGGAAAATTCACGTAAATAATCAGTTTTCCACACTTTTTTCGTCATGCTTGAAGATATTGGCTTGATATTTGTTATATAGTTTACACCATAACAAGTGATAATTCAAGTTAGCATTTTATTCCAGTACAATTAATTGTTAAGTACAATTAATTGTTTAACTGTTAGGGGACTATGTATTGCCATGCAATACTCTCAGAATGCTTGTTTCTTTTTAAACCCTACTGCAGCACTATTGTATTGTACAGCATTGTATAGTGATGGGGTGTTGACCATCCATCATCTGTCAATATAAAAATAAGAAGATGTGGTATGATTGCCAATGAGACAACTCTCCACAAGAGACCAAATGACACAGAAATTAACATCTATAGGTCAATGTATAGGTCACCTTACGGCCTTAAACAATGAGCAAAGCACATACCGCATAGTCAGCTATAAAAGGCCCTAAAATTACATTTGTATTCAAACGAGAAAACAAACGGCCTAATTTATGTACAAAATAACGAAAAAAAAAAATATGTTACACAGCAACAAACGACAACCACTGACTTACAGACTCCTGACTTGGGACAGGCACATACAGAATGTGGCAGGGTTAAACTCGTTTGAAGGCGCCAACCCTCCCCCTAACCTGGGACAGTGGTGTAACAGTACAACATAAGAACAAACTATAAAAATCAGTTGAAAAAGGCTTAACTCATCAGATGGATAGAAATAGAAATACATCTAACAAAAACACAGAGTGGACGTGGACGGGTACTTATACATCCACACAACAGAAAGACACTAAGTACAGATCTGAGAGTACTCACAGTTACTGACAGCTAGTTCAAAGCCAATAACAACTAATGAAAAAAATCATGCATCTAAGACTGAAATGTATTTTTCAAGAAGCATAGGTTGACCATGCAAACTTTCTTCTTGTTTGAATGGATGTTATTAGTCCAAGTCCCCTCAGTCATGGTCCATTGCATTTGAAACTTTTGCATAGTTAATATATAAAAGTGTTGCCATTTAAATTACATTTGCATTTATAATATACTATCTAAATAACACTCAGGCAAGACATATCTTAATTTATTATGTAAGACAAAAAATAAGACCATTCTTTACCACAAGTAACCTCTTCTTAATTGCTTCACTTTAGACATTTTAGTGCAAAAATATTTGTTGGTAAGTTAAAGAAATAAAGACAAATAGAAAGTAAACTTATTGAATTTGATGTTTTAGGTTGCAGAAAAGAGAAAGTCTATGTTAGATGAGTTAGCTAATAAATACCAGAGAGACAGTGCCAGCCATCAGGAAAAGTTACGTCTAATGGAAGAAGAACAAGAAACAGAAATCAGAAATCTACAAGACAAACTAAATGCTGAACATGTATGTAATTGTATTTCTGATGTCTCACCTTTATTATCTTTTGTATCAATGAGGCAGCAACCTAACAAGGCAAATAAAATATCAAAAGATATCTAGACGTCAACATATGGTCTTCATTATAAGGGTAATGTCTAAACAATAGGTCAAACTCTAAATCTTCAGAAGTTTAGAAAAGTTGTGAAGAAGTTTAACAGAGCCTATCAAAGATCTACCTTCAACACATATAGTAAATAACAAAGACATTAAGACATAACTAACAAGAGGTTTCTGACTTTGGAGAGATATGTCTATTATAATACATATTTGATTTAATATGCAATCAATTTATTAAAAAAAGAATTTATTTAGTATGTGGTATATATACATGAATACTCTAAAAACTGCAGACCATTTATGGTCATCTTGTTAGTTAATCATTTTTTCTATTCATAATGAATTTACCATTTCCCATCTTTAATTGAAATATTAATCTGTATATCCATGAAGGGAGATTATCCTGATTCAGTAAGCCTACAAGTGTAAAATCTCAAGTCATGAATAAAATTTATCAGGTCAGGTTTGATTACTATATAGAGTGAAAATATTTTTGGTCAACCAATACCTGTTTTAAGAGAAAAGGTAACAAGGGGGAATTATGTGCAGTGTTATTTGTTAATTTGAATTATTTCACATGAAAAACCTGTAAACAAAAAGATTAAAGAACGATTCAATTATTACAAGTATATTTGTAATTTTGAAGAAAAGAGTAATTGAGTTAGAGAAGATGAAGTCCCAGTTTGAGGAGATGAAACAGCAGGTCAGCAGTTTAGAAGAAGCCAAAGGATGGTTAGAAAGACAGTTGAAAGAAACTGAGGTATAATTTAAGGAAAATTGACCAGTTGTACAGTAGTATTTGTTATTATTTAAATACAAAAAATGCAAGCATACAACTTTTGTAATAAAGCTTATGAAAACAAAGGTATTAATTATTTTTGGAGTGTTAAAAATTCTTTAGAGGTTTGAGATAAAATACATGCATTTGATGGTCCTTTTAATTCTGTTGACAGTTATGATTTTTCTACTCTCTATACTACACTTCCACACAATCTTATCAAGAAAAAGTTTTCATATTTAATTAAATGGTCTTTTGAAAAATCTCATTGCAAATTTATTTGCTGTAACTTGTTTAAAGCCTTTTTCTGTAACGAAAAAGGAAAGTATGCTAGATACCCTTACTGGAAATGTGAAGATATGATTGAAGCTTTAAATTTTCTCCTGGACAACATACATGTACGTTTCGGTGTTAAAGTGTATCGACAAATAGTAGGTATTCCTAAAGGCACTAACTGCGCCCCTTTAATAGCAGATTTATTCCTGTTTTGCTATGAATCTCAGTTTATGACCAAACTCAGTAAAGACACGTCATTGTTACATTTGGTTGATACATTCAACAATACCTTCCGTTATCTGGATGATATTTTTTCGTTGAATAATCCAGAGTTCTCTAAATATACTACCGAAGTTTACCCAAAAGAACTTACTTTAACTAAATCTAAAATAAACAGCAGGAGTTGTCCTTTTCTAGATTTGGACATTTCAATCTCTAAAGGAAAACTCCATACTAAAATTAAAGACAAAAGAGACGACTTTTCATTCCCTATTGTTAATTTTCCTTTTTTAGAAGGCGAAGTTCCTTTGGCTCCATCATACGTGTTTATATATCCCAACTCGTTCTTTATGCCCATGTGTGTAGTGATGTCATAGATTTTAACGAATGTAATCAATGCATCACTGGTAAATTATTAAGTCAGGGATTTTGTCACCATAAATTACGTAAAACTTTTAATAAATTCTTTCATAGATACAAAGATTTGATTAGTAAATTTGGCTGTACCTGTAGAAAACTGATTAAAAACGGTATTTCACATCCTAAATTTTACGGTAATATTGTACTTAAAGCGTGGAAATCACTTTGTGATCCGTGTAAACTCATCGAACCTTTAAACAAACTTATTTTAGTAAAGGTTATCTTACCAATGTTGTATTTAGATCTTTGAATATAGTTTACATTGGCACTAATACCGATTTTGTCATCAGCAAATTAAAACATAACTAAATTTGTATTCTTTTCAAACGGATTTATAAAGCCTACACCCACGCAAATTTGATCTATAAACTATCCTACTGCCTGTCGATACATTTATTTTTGGCATTGCAGAAAGTCATGTCTTACAACGTATTGACTGTCCATGACGTCTAATAAAACTTATATGTCTAGTGTCATACATGTTAGTAGATTTTAGTCTTTCAATAAATTATAACAGGGCATCCAGCCATTTTAAAAGGGGGTCCCAAAGGATAAAGGGGGTTCCAACTATATGTCCCCATTCAAATGCATTGATCGTCCAAAAGGGGTTCCAACCCCAGAACCCCCTCTGGATCCGCCACTGATTATAAACACATTTTGTTTTAGTTTATTTTGTTTTTTACCAGTTTACCTGGGATACGCAAAAATGAATTCTAAAAATAGATTTGTTTCTGACCCGTTGATGATTGTTACGCTTTGATTAAAATAAACTGACAAAACTACACTTTATAATCATTTTAACAATAGATGTGTACTAAACTGCCTCTGATATACAATATTTACAGCTTGCAGAGTGAAGTAACACTGTTTATTTAACCGTTAGTTTCGTACAAAGCAGTAATGGGGCCCTGTACGGGTTATTTGCTGGACACATATTGAAAGTGAGATATAATAATTGAAGTCTCTTTTCAACATTAAAATTAAATGACTGATGTATAAAATTCTTTAACCATATATAAATGCCCTGTAATATTTAGCATAAATGCAGATCACCCCAAGCCCAATTACGAGAGTTCACATGGATAATGATCATTAGCAGGCGTTATTGTTTTGAATTTCACCCCAAATGTAATCTATGGACAATGTTTGAAATCCAATCAATTATTTACACCTTTTAGATAGAATGGTCAGTGTTTTACAACAATTACCTGTTTGACATTTTATGACCTCGAGGCTTAAAATAGAACATGGGAAACTTTACCTGTGTAGATATTGAGGTTTATTTTAAACCAAATTCAATCATATAAACACGAAAGAAACTGTTTTAAAACTTTATTTGAATAACACAAAAGGAAATATGAAATAATAATGAAAATAATGATGCATTTAAGAAAAATATACTCACCAACTTGCCGTTTCCGGTAAAAAATTTCGACAGATTTAACCAAGCATAATCTAGATGGCGATAATTTTCTATGCAATAAACCGAAAGGCCACTTGTAGAGCTTTGCATATAACCGGACAATTTAACATTAGATGAATGGGAAATGGTTTTGTGCAGGAGAAAACTATGCAATTAACCGAATTATGGTATTAAGCGGTATGCAATTAAGTGGAGTCGACTGTATTCTTTTCAAACGGGATGTATAAAGACACACCCACGTTTATTTTGATCTATAAAGAGGTTAACTCCCAACTATCCTACTGCCTGTCGATACATTTATTTTGGCATTGCACAAGTCATGTCCTTTGACTGTCCATGACGTTAAATACTAAATCCCAGGGATCGTTTTAGTAGATTTTAGTCTCTGATATGATTTTCAATTTGAACATAATTATGTTTGGCTATAGATTATTCAAACATCAACATGCAATGCTTTAATTTGTTGGGAAAGACGGCTCAAGCTGTCAATCCCTATGTGGCTGACCAGACTGACATCCCTCACGTCATTCATTTTGTTTTTATAGTGTGGAAAACACCCCAAAAATCTTACTGAGATTGATGAGGAGACACACAAATGAATTGACAAATTGACTTAAAACACTTTTAACACATTTCCTTCTGTTTCTCGCGAAATTATCATATCTTCAGCTCTCCCTTACACTATTTACGTTTCTTTTACAATCCGAAAAATCAGAATGACGATATATTCTAAATATATCCAACCTACATTATAGTGACGTCATTGTTGGAATGCCACACTACGTAGAAGCAGGGATATCCTTTACTGATTATTTAAATCATTCTCAGAGTTCGTGTACTAATTTAAAATTGGTATTTGTTCAATTTGAACATAATTATGTTTGCTATAGATTATTCAAACATCAACATGCAATGCTTTAATTTGTAGGTCAACTTGTAACTTTCACAGTAAACAATGTCAATGGCTGTGGGATACATGAGATTGGGAGAGAAACGACAGTTTTCATTTTTCTGTAAAATTCTGTTTTGAGAATCTTCCTCCAATACAGGAGCACCTCAATTGATGAGTAATAATCCACTAAAAATAAAAGTTAATGTATCCGAACACTTAAAATTGGCATTTAGTATATGATTAATAGTCTTTCATTAAAACTAAATTTTGTGTACCACATAATCATTGTAATGGTAAAAAAAAAATAATTAAAAATGTTGCATTTTGTAGTTTAAACCTATTTATTCATGAAATTTACAAATATATCAAAATGTAGGATTTGGAAACAAGCTTCACACAGTTTACATCAATCATATTGGTTTTATTAGTACCTCTATCCCTGTGATGAGAGTTGTAACTGGGAACTTTATCAATGGAAATTTAAAACTGAATAGATTTTTCAGTCCTCACTTTCTTGAGAAAAAATTAAAATCTTAGAGTACTGTCACAAAAAGGAAAATGGCCCTTAAGCCTGCAGTTCAGTGGTATACAATTAAAATTTCAAAAATATTGTAGTAGTTGTTAAATGATAGAATTCAGTTGAATTTTAGATAATTAACTTTCAACTTTAATCGAATGTTTTGATTTAGAAGATGCAGATCTCTTCCATTAGTCCAAATTCCTTAACTGAGGAAACGAAATTACATCAAACAACAATTGATTTCAATATTAACTGGCTGTCAGTAACTGCAGTACTCTCAAATCATACTTTCTCGTTTATTTGACCTGTTGATACTAATTGTAATGCTTTTTTGTTATTTAATGTCTACTTCTTCAGGGTTATATCTGGTCTATATACCAGCTTTGATAAGTGTTTGGTATTACTATAAATTTTCTCTTCTTCGTACTATGAACATCAAAATTATTTCCTTTCTCCATTTGAACTGTACACTTATACCTAACAAAAAAAATATTTTTATTTACCTGTGTTTAAAGTAATTGCAAATGGCTGATATTTTTGTTCAAGCATATTGTTTTTCTTATTATAAAATTGTTTAACATTTCACAGCGGTATAACATGTTACTTTAATTATTCTTCCCTTAGTTTATTTATTTATTTTGTATTTGCATTGTATCATAGATTAAATTTATTTGTTCAGTGTATGTTCAATGGTGTTAATATGTCTTTCGATTGAGTTAAGCCATTTCAATTGATATTTTATAGTGTGTCTTTCTATGTTGTGATGTTACACTATTGTTTCAGATAAGGGTGAAGGTTTGGTACCATTAAAACGTTTAAACCTGCTGCAATTGTTTGCACCTGTCCTAACTCAGGAATCTGATGTTCAGTAGTTGTCGTTTGTTGATGTGGTTCATAAGTGTTTCTTGTTTCTCGTTTTTTATATAGATTAGACAGTTGGTTTTCCCGTTTGAATGGTTTTACACTAGTAATTATTGGGGCCCTTTATAGCTTACTGTTCAGTGTGAGCCAAGGCTCTGTGTTGAAGACTTTGTACTTTGACCTATATTGGTTTACTTTTATAAATTTTGACTTGGATGGAGAGTTGTCTCATTGGTACTCATACCACATCTTCTTATATCTATTGTACATGAAAACATCAAATTAAGCAAACTCATATGTACCTGTAACAAAAACTGCAAAAAAATTTAAAAAGGAGACAAAATGCCAGTTGCCTTAAACATGTCTGCACACTGAATATTATCAACTGGCGTTATTTTCACAGAAGTCAGTTCCAATAACTTTTTTTTCTGTTCCTTAAGACTTTGACCGTAGCTATTTATCTGTCATGCCCATGAGATCAAATGTTATGTTTTCTTGAAATTTTATTTTCAAATAGAAGAGGGCTTTTAGGTTTTTTTTATTTCTTATTTTTTTTAAATACACTCCCTCAATTTAAAATTGTCTGGTCATGATTTTATTGTCGAGCCTGCAACTTCTGTTCAGAAAGCTCGACATAGGGATAGTATACGGCGACTGCGTTAACTAACTACTTCAAAGCTTTATATTTTAGAAGGTGGAAGACCTGGATGCTTCATACTTTGTATATAGATGCCTTATGTTATGAAGTTTCCATATATCATATATCCATATATCAGATACTTACTATATTTGGTGTATGGATTGATTGTAAGATGTACATGTCCAACTGGCAGGTGTCATCTGTCCTTCACCTCATTTTCATGGTTCAGTGATTAAAGTTAATTTTTTGTTTTTCTAATACTATATGCAATAGGTCAACTATATTTGGTATATGGAAATATTTTTACTATGTACATGTCAGTCTGGCAGGTTTTATTTGATCTTGACCTCATTTTCACTGTTCGTTGCTCAGTGTTAAGGTTATTTTGTTTTGGTCTGTTTTTTCTTAAACTATAAGCAATAGGTCAACTATATTTGGTGTATGGAATGATTGTAAGGTGTATATTTCTGTCTGGCAGGTATCATCTAACCTTGACCTCATTTTCATGTTTCATTGGTCAATGTTAAGTTTACATGGTTAAGTTTGTTTTTTAGATACTATAAACAATAGGTCAACTATATTTGTTGTATGGAATGATTGTAAGGTGTACATTCATTTCTGGTTTAGTTTATCCGACCTTGACCTCATTTTCTTGGAATATGTTATGTTTATGTGATGCTTGTAGTAAAGCTTTATATTTAGGACTATCAACATAAAATTAATGGTCAATAAAGCAGGCGAGACATTTCAGCGTGTGCACTTTTGTTCAAAATGGACTGCAGGGATACGGTATATTAAAAGCTACTTCATTTTTCCCTAGTTATTAACAATCAACATAAAGTTTATTAAAAATTTGTGTGTTTACTTTTGTTTTAAAATAGAGAACCTCCCCCCCTCCAAGAAAAAAAAAAAAAAAGAAATCACTAAAATAGAAATAAGATGCTGTATGATTGCCAATGATACAAAGACCAGAGGATAAGGGTAAGATAAGACATTGTTCCTTATGAGAATTGTGATATAGGCAAAAGAAACCAAAAATTTACTAAGAGGGATCAAAAGTATAATTTTTTTTGCAGGAACAGTTTAATTTGTATAAAGAACAGAGAGAGGCAGAGATGACAGAAATCCTCCAGAAACATGATATAGAAATAGCTACTTTAGAGGAAAAATACTTGACAGAGAAAGAAAGTGTTGCAGAAGATCATTCTTCCAGAATAAATGTAATACACATGTATTTACTTTTCAAATATAAAAATTAGAAGATGTGGTATGATTGGCAAAGAGACCAATTGAGATACATTTATTTACTATCATTGTACACAGTAACTCTCCTTCTGGGTGGTGGTAAGCTACAGATGGTAAAATGTATGAGATGCATTAGTTTTCTATGTTGTGTTTTATGTACTGTTGTTTGTCTTTTGGTCTTTTTTGCCATGGCGTTGTCAGTTTATTTTATGACTTATGAGTTTAATGTCCCTTTGGTATTCTTTACCTCTCTATTATTCTTACTGTTTGATAACATCTGATCCCAACTGATTCTGTCAGATTTTTGTCCTAATACTGTATTGCTAAATAACATGGGTTAAACAAAATCTTGTTTTATTTTTATTGCTGTATTGTGTACCACAACTACAATGTAAAGTATTCACTGCTTTCATGATATTCCTCACATACTACTGACCAGAAAGACTTCATACTTGATCAGCAGCTTTGAAGTGATGAGTTGTAGTATCTTGTCGAATCTTGTTTGCTGATACTTTGAATTTTTCAATATTGAATTTAAATAAACTTAAAATTTTCGTCACATTTGTCTCAAGTACTACTGAACAAAAAGACTTCATACTTGGTCAGTAGCTTGGCAGTGGTGAGTTGTAAAGTGTGAACACTTTTTGGTGGAAGAAGACTTCAAGTCTTCTGAAGGCCTATGGTGCCGACTTTAAAATCATTGAACCACCTCCGTATGCCGCATCCGTTTCTGTGTATTACAATTTCATAACAACTTCCGATTCTTGACACCGATTTTTACACATGATTAAGCATCTGAATCATTTAATTTGTAAATTAGGATTGAAAACAATCACTATCGTTAATATTTACCCTTTTATTTATGTAATTTATTAGATTTCATCTCATCTACATGAACGTTATTTGTTTACTTGTAAATGGATGTTTTAATGTAGATATTTGTAGTACCCATGCGTGAATTTGGTATCGGGACAACTCGCCCTGTTTACATGTTCGCCCTTGGTCTGTTCGTCCTGAGTTCTTTCGCCCGTATAGTACGTTCACCCTGTGTTCATTCTCTTCACTCTTATCTTACACAACGTTTTATAATACGTCCTTGCATTTATTAAAAATATTGATATTAAGGGTATCGTTAAAAGCTCTAAAACACGATTTAGTGAAAATCATCTGTTCCTTATTTTGTTCCCAAGGTAAGACAATAGTGTTCAGCCAATCAAATTCTGTGTTTCTCATGATCAAATTAATAAGCCAATCAAAACGTTTTCTCTGAAGATTATTCTAACATGCTAGATTTTGAACTTGTGTTGTTTTCATCTAGTACTTTAAAAAAATACTTTTAAATAATACAAGTGAAAACAACTCCGTTTCTACTTGGTGTTCCTAATTGGAAGGAAATACGAAGAAGAAGAAGTTGTAAAATCGTGAACATGGCATGTGAATTTTCATCTGCAAGGAGGTTCTTACACAGCTTAAGGATAAAAGCATGACTGATTGACCAAATTCAATGATGCAGTACTACCATAAAGATAATAAATAGTATTTTTTCACAAAATTTATTGACATTATACTTTTGTAACATATGTTATTTTGTATTCAATTAAATCATTTAAAGCACAATGTACTATTCTTTTTCACAAAGACAAACAGGTTGGGACCCCACCCCCACCCCACCCATTATGAGTGGTGTCCCTTAAATGAGGGACTGTCCCTAAAAAGGGGTCATTTACTGTTGAAAAAAAGAAAGAAAATTTTAAAGATTTTTAACTCAAAAGTGGGAAAATTCATTATATTTGGAACAACTTTTCTAAATGAGGGTCAAATTAATAAAGAAGATATAAGTTTAGAAACATCACAAAATTCTTTTGACATGTTTTGACACTTTAATACTTGATAGATGCATAGTTCTTGGGAAAAGTTTCATCAAATAATATGAATATAGAGGTGCTCATTTTTACAGTGGGTTGTAATGTTCTTCTAATGAGGGTGACACATCTTTGCATAATTCAAAATTGGAAATTTCAACAAGCATCTAATATTCTTACACAAGAAAATAAACCCTGGTCTGCTAGCTACATGTTCATCTTTTCTACTGATTTAAAACTTAAATCATGCAAACAGACTTAAGAAAAAGGCATGTAAGCTCATCATACAAATATGACACTTTTTCAAGACAATCCAGATCGTGGAAAATACTTCGCTAAAATTGTAACCTTTAAAATTGTTGTCGCACACTAAAAACCCCCATGGGAAATTTCAAAAGTTGGCAGGTATGTAACAAGTCTTACTATTTTTATGCCCCATTTATGGGCATTATGTTTACTGGTCTGTCCGTCCGTCCTGCTTCAGGTTAAAGTTTATGGTCGTGGTAGTTTTAATGAAGTTGAAATCCAATCAATTTGAAACTTAGTACACATGTGTTCCTTATGATATGATCTTTCTAATTTTACTGCCAAATTAAAGATTTTACCTAATTTTCACGGTCCACTGAACATAGAAAATGATTGTATAGATTGAAATCCATGTACTTATGACACATTCTTGTTTGAAGAAAAAAATACATCATAGCGATAATGGAACAAAGCAGGCTGGGTTAGTGGGGCTGCTTTTATGGTAATTCAAGTTACCTTTTAATTTATTCACCTTCTTCCACCTCAGAGCTATCAGCTCTTTGATTGAATCTTTCAGACACCTACTTCTGGTCAGCAGATATTTTCAATAAATTGATTGAACTTAAAGTTTTTCATCACATTTTTCTCAAGTATTACTAAACAGAAACACTTCATACTTAGTTAGCATCTTCACAGTGATGCGTTGTAATGTGTGACCATTTTCAGGATCTGTCAGCCACCTTCTTCCTGTTATTCCTGTTATCTGATACTTGAATTACAAGTGTGGGTATGCGCTGCACAACATCCTGTTATTACTATTTAAAACCTGCACATATCACAACAGATATTAATTTAATATCAAATGCTTATACAATCATAATTTCTTAATAAAGGAACACTGTTTTTACAGGAGTATGATGAAAAAGAAAGGACCCTTCAGACAGAGTTAGATGATGAAAAAAAAGTAGAAAAGCTAAAACAGGTATTATTGTTTGTGTTATTGGTATAGAAAAAAACCCAATAGACCAATTAAGAAATACAACTTTCTTCCGTGTTATTTATTTTGGACAATCTTAGCATCTTTGTAAATGACATCTGGACCAATCAGAATATCCAAATTGAACATGTTCCCACAGTGCAACATCATTTCTTAATTATTCTATTGTAAAATTTCTTTCAAGTGATATAAGTTTTCCCAGCCAGAACATTTCAGGCCCTCCATGTATTCAATCTCTCATACTCGTAAGGGCATGAACTCTTTTACAAATGAATTTGTCAATTGTCATGAATCCTGGATTTTGATTTGTGCCCCTGGGCAAGAGATCCAATGAGCTTATGGCTAATTTCATGAAGATATGAAATCCAGAGTTTATTCCAAATAATGGATTGACGATTTTCTTTGAATAGAAAAAAGGTGTTAATGTAGGGTAATGAATTATTTCTGTTGAAGTTTTTCAAATTGATGAATTGATATAATTAATATTCGATATAGGTCAAATTATATTTGTAGGGTTCACTTGCTTAAGGTGGATCATCACTATATATTTCCTCAGATAGAAATTTCTTATAATTTTTCCAAAATGGAGATTTTGCTATGCTTCTTTAAAAATATAATCAAAAGTATGGGTCACCGTGCATTTTTAAGCTACAAGTTGTCCAAAATTGCCCAATTTTGCATAGAATATTCATGAAAAAACACTTTTGTTGAGCCTGAGACTTTGGTCGCAGAAAGCTCGACATAGGGATAGTGATCCGGCGGCGGCGTTAACTAACTTCTTAAAAGCTTTATATTTTAGAAGGTAGAAGACCTGAATGCTTCATACTTTGTATATAGATGCTGAATATTATGAAGTTTCCGACTGTCATTTGTCCATTGTCCTTGACCTTATTTTCATGGTTCAGTGACTACTTGAAAAAAAAGTTAAGATTTTTAGTATTCTTAATTTATCTCTTATTATGATTAATAGGATAACTATATTTGGTATGTGCGTACGTTGCAAGGTCCTCATGCCTGTCATACAGTTTTCGCTTGACCTCGACCTCATTTCATGGATCAGTGAACAAGGTTAAGTTTTCGTGGTCAAGTCCATATCTCAGATACTATAAGCAATAGGTCTACTATATTTGGTGTATGGAATGATTGTAAGGTGTACATGTCCAACTGGCAGGTGTCATCTGACCTTGACCTCATTTTCATGCTTCAGTAGTTAAAGTTAAGTTTTTATGTTTTGGACTGTTTTTCTAATACTGTATCCAATAGGTCTACTATATTTGGTGTATGGAATAATTGTAAGGTGTACATGTCCAACTGGCAGGTGTCATCTGACCTTGACCTTATTTTCATGGTTCAGTGGTCAAAGTTAAGTTTTTGAGTTTTGGTCTATTTTTCTCATACTATATGCAATAGGTCAACTATATTTGTTGTATGGAAATATTTTATGATGCCCATGTCAGTCTTGCAGGTTTTATTTGAACTTGACCTCATTTTCACAGTTCATTGGTCAGTGTTAAGTTTTTGTGTTTTGATCTGTTTTTCTTACACTATAAGCAATAGTTCAACTATATTTGTTGTATGGAAGGAATGTAAGCTGTACATGTCTGCCTGGCATGGTTCATCTGACCTTGACCTCATTTTCATGGTTCATTGGTCAATGATTAGTTTACATGGTTAAGTCTGTTTCTTGAAAACTATAAGCAATAGGTCAACTATATTTAGTGTATTGAACGATTATAAGGTGTACATGTATTTCTTGTTTGGTTTATATGACCTTGACCTCATTTTCTTGGATCATGTTAAATTTATGTGATAGTTGTAGTAAAGTTTTTCTGTTTAGGACTATCAACATAATATCAATGGTTAGTAAAGAAGGAGAGACATTTCAGCGTGTGCACTCTTGTTTGTGAATAAAAAGAAATCTATAAGATAGAATTTTGAAATAAAATATGAGAAGATAGGTTTGGTATAGGGGGAGGGTTGAGATCTCATAAACATGTTTAACCCTGCCGCATTTTTGCGCCTGTCCCAAGTCAGGAGCCTCTGGCCTTTGTTAGTCTTGTATTATTTTTACTTTTAGTTTCTTGTGTATAATTTGGAGTTTAGTATGACGTCCATTATCACTGAACTAGTATATATATTTGTTTAGGGGCCAGCTTAAGGACGCCTCCGGGTGTGGGAATTTCTCCCTGCATTGAAGACCTATTGGTGACCTTCTGTTGTTGTCTGTTCTGTGGTCGGGTTGTTGTCTCTTTGACACATTCCCCATTTCCATTCTCAATTTTATTTATAATATGCTTTAAGAAAATAAAAATTAAAAATGGTGTCACCTATTTTGTTTTCTTGCTACAAGTAAAAAAGGAACATTTCACTATTATTCCAATATAAATATTTTACTATAAGAGTTATCTCCCATATGTCATTAAGTTGAAAATTGCATTGAACACAAAAAAAATTAAGTATTTGTTAAAACAGTATATAAAATGTAATAAATCACTTATTTTCCTTTATTTAAACTAAAATCTTACACATTTATTGCCAGTCTGTTTAAATATTTGCAGATTTAAGGAAATAACCAGACCGATTGTGTACTGCTATTTTACAATCCAAGATAGCTGTATACAGTTAATCTACCTTAAAGAATATAACTGCACCCCATCTAGTACTGTTCCAATTACATTTTGCTGATATCTTGTTCTTAGATTTGCAGTAATTGTTTTGTTTTAGGAATTAAAAGACGGTGTGGATGAGAAAAAAATTCATGAAAAGAAAGGTTTGAAAACAGTAAGTTAAATTAAGTTAACTGTTAAAACTGATATTTTTGCTTTTTGACATAAAAGTAAGTGAAATAGATTTAATTTTTTTTGTTGGTGGAAAGATGCAAACTTAACACACTGTTTTTCGGTTTCAAAATTATGATAGATCCAAAGGCAAAGGGCCAAAAAAATGCTCTATTTATTGGACGATTTTGTGATAAAAAAAATTCTTCAGTTCATATTAGTTTAGAGTTAAGATTATGTAAATATTTGCCACCTTGCATAGTCACGCAACAGTGATTTTGTTTCTTATTGTTTCAGCTGCAACACTTATTTTTTCAACTACTATTTATTTATAATTACATATTTTCGTTTCAGTTAAAAGATCTGAAAAGGCAGTTACATGCAGAGAGAAAAAGAGCCGAGAAATTACAAGATAAACTTCAGGAAGTGTTAACTGATACAAAACATAACAAAAGTAAGATATCACATTAAATATCATCCATCTTTTTAATACCCCATCTGAATGAAGCATGGTTATAGTAGTGATAATATGGTGTCTGTCCCCACTCCTCATCTGGAACTTAAAACTCTTCAACAATACCAGGCTTATGATTTATAATTTAGTACGCCAGACACCTGTTTTTATGCCCCACCTACGATAGTAGTAGGGGCCTTATGTTTTCTGGTCTGTGCGTCCATTCGTTCGTTTGCCCGTTTGTCCATCCGTCTATCCCGCTTCAGGTTAAAGGTTTTGGTCAAGGTAGTTTTTGATGAAGTTGAAGTCCAATCAACTTGAAACTTAGTACACATGTTCCCTATGATATGATCTTTCTAATTTTAATGCAAAATTAGAGTTTTGACCCCAATTTCACGGTCCACTGAACATAGAAAATGATAGTGCGAGTGGGGCATCCGTGTACTATGGACACATTCTTTTTCTACATAATACTCATCAGTGGCACTCAAATCAAAACAGTTGGAAGCCAAATCAATAACGAGGTTAAACACAATAAAATAAGAAACAAAAATTGTGCCAAATCTGATTAAGTGATTTGAACTTTCACAGAATCTTTAGTACATAATAGAATTGTACAACTTGTTATTTATTTATTAGATTTCCATAACAAAACATTAAAATTAATGCTATTTCTTTTATTTTGTTTGCACAGTTAAGCATTTTTTTCTAGTTTCAGACAATAACTTGTGTTTAAGTGTATGGATCTCTGAAATTGTACTGCAAGGTACCATACCTCATTGAAGGCTGGGATTGAGTTTGGGGTGATGAATCATAAGGGGTTCAAAATGGGGATTTTTTCCCCTTTTTCTTCCTTTTTCCTTTTTTTTTTCTTTAAAATTTTCCATTTTAAGTTGGTTATTTCTAATTTATATTTAAAAGCAAATAATAATGATATGGCAGGAGATACACACCAAACAGGATATGTAAATTATTATATAATAAGTATTGTGCAATAGCAAGAAATTTTCAATTGCACAGTATTGCGCAATAGCAAGGAATCTTCAATTGCACAGTATTGCGCAATAGCAAGAAATATCCAATAGCACAATATTGCACAATAGGAAGAAATTGTCAATTGTACAGTATTGCACAATAGCAAGAAATATTCAATTGCACAGTATTGCGCAATTGCAAGAAATATTTAATTGCACAGTATTGTGCAAAGAAGATTCTTTGTATAAATTGCTTATTTCTTGACCAATTTCAATGGGGTTTTATTCTTGAATTCTTGGGGTTCTTTAATATGCTGAATCTAACCGTGTATTAAGTTTTTGGATTTTGGGCCCCGTTTTAAATTGGTCCACATTGAGGTCCAAAGGGTCCAAAATTAAACTTTGTTTGATTTCATCAAAATTGAATTATTGGGGTTCTTTGATATGCGAATCTAACCGTGTATTTAGATTCTTAATTTTGGTCCCGTTTTCAAATTGGTCTACATTAAGGTCCAAGGGTCCAAAATTAAACTTAGTTTGATTTTAACAAAAATTGAATTCTTAGGGTTCTTTGATATGCTGAATCTAATCATGTATTTAGATTTTGATTATGGGCCCAGTTTTCAAGTTGGTCCAAATTGGGGTCCAAAATTAAACTTTGTTTGATTTCAACAAAATTGAATATATGGGGTTCTTTGATATGCTGAATCTAACCATGTATTTAGATTCTTAATTTTTGGTCCCGTTTTCAAATTGGTCTACATTAAGGTCCAAAGGGTCCAAAATTAAACTTAATTTGATTTTAACAAAAATTGAATTCTTAGGGTTCTTTGATATGCTGAATCTAAACATATCTTTCAATTTTGATTATGGGCCCAGTTTTCAAGTTGGTCCAAATCAGGGTCCAAAATTAAACTTTGTTTGATTTCAACAAAATTGAATATATTGGGTTCTTTGATATGCTGAATCTAACCATGTATTTAGATTTTTGATTTTTGGGCCCCATTATCAACTTTGTCCACATTGAGGTCAAAAGGGTCCAAAATTAAACTTTGTTTGATTTCAACAAAATTGAATATATGGGGTTCTTTGATATGCTGAATCTAACGTGTATTTAGATTCTTAATTTTGGTCCCGTTTTCAAATTGGTATACATTAAGGTCCAAAGGGTCCAAAATTAAACTTAGTTTGATTTTAACAAAAATTGAATTCTTAGGGTTCTTTGATATTATTTTCAAATCCTCCTAAACTAATTCACTGATGTCACTGTTTTATACAAAATCTGCATTATATATGTTAATGTGTACATGCTATTTTACTTTCATATTCAAATGTGTACATGCTATTTTACTTTCATATTCAAATGATTTTTGGGTTTTCAATACCAGTGAAAGGACTTTATTCTTAAAGTGGATGAAATTTGGATAAGTGAGAGCTATTCCAGGAAAGCTTTTATTAAATGGGTTGGGTTGGGGTGAGGGGAATAGACAGCTCTTTTTGTTATGATACATGAGTGATTCAACACTTCACTATACCATTTCACTTTAAAGAATATTCATGCTCTTTGTTAAATGTTTGTTTTATAGTTACTACTTATAACTTTATAACAAATATTTATTTTCATTCCATTGTTAGCTCACCGGGGCCCGAAGGGCCCCATGTGAGCTTATGCCATCACTTGGCGTCCGTCGTTGTCCGTCGTCGTCGTCTGTCGTCGTAAATTATTTCAAAAATCTTCTCCTCTGAAACTACTGGGCCAATTACCTTCAAACTTTAACTAAATTTCCCTTAGGGTATCTAGTTTATAAATTGTATCCAAGTTTTGATCCATCGACAAACATGGCTGCCATGGCTAAAAATAGAACATAGGGGTCAAATGCAGTTTTTGGCTTATATCTCAAAAACTAAAGCTTTTAGAGCAAATCTGATACAGGGGTAAAATTGTTCAATTTGTCAAGATCTATCAGCTCTGAAATTTTCAAACGAATCGAACAACCCATTGTTGGGTTGCTGCCACAGAATTGGTAGTTTTAACAAAATTTTGCAGTTTTTTGTTATTATTTTGAATATTATAATAGATATATATAAACTGTAAGCAGCAATAATGTTCAGCAAAGTAAGATCTACAAAAAAGTTAATATGACCATAATTGTCAATTGACCCCTTAGGGAGTTATTGCCCTTTAAAGACAATTTTACACAATTATTTTCATCAAGTTTGCTAACATTTAAAATTCTTCTCCTCTGAAACCACTGTGCCAATTACCTTCAAACTTCAACTAAATGTTCCTTAGGGTATCTTGTTTATAAATTGTATCTGAAGTTTGTATTCATCGACAAACATGGCCGCCATGGCTAAAAATAGAACATAAGGGCTAAATGCAGTTTTTGGCTTATATCTCAAAAACTAAATCTTTTAGAGCAAATGTGACGGGGTAAAATTGTCAAATTGGTCAAGATCTATCGGCCGTGAAATTTTCAGACGAATCGAACAATCCATTGTTGGGTTGCTGCCACCGAATTGGTAGTTTTAACAAAATTTTGCAGTTTTTTGTAATTATTTTGAATATTATTATAGATATATATAAACTGTAAGCAGCAGTAATGTTCAGCAAAGTAAGATCTACAAAAAAGTTGATATGACCATAATTGTCAATTGACCCCTTAAGGAGTTATTGCCCTTTAAAGACAATTTTACACAATTTTTTCATCAAGTTTGCTAACATTCAAAAATCTTCTCCTCGGAAATACAGGTGAGCGATTCAGGCTCTTGAGAGCCTCTTGTTATATAAGAACAGATTTGCACATATTTTTGGCTATATTGTCTAGGATACTATATTTAGCATTTTGAGTATGACAGAAATTTAAAAAAATTAGTACACAAAAAATTGATACTTCTACAGTATTACATATATTTAATGATGTTGCTATTTATATACTGTAAATGCAGAAATTTTGGGATGTTTTTATTATTGCAAAAATTGCGATGTGATAGGTGTGGTAAAATAAAAAATTTGCATTTCACATTTTTTTAGTTTTATTTGTATACAGCATTTTCTGAAATCACAATAATTAATCTCTTTTGTGTCCATTGTTCTACTATATCAATAATAAATGCACACAAAGTATTGTGAATTAACAGTACACAGTAGATTTATAAATATAGTTGATGCTTGTACATATTGTTAAAGGGTCTTACTCAGGTAAATTTGACACAATCTCTTATTCTCCAATATATATCTTCAGATAAAATATCCAGCATTGCATGTACATATCAAATAACATTTACTGTATATCAATTTATCTTATTTGTAAACTGTGTTGATAGTTCTGACAGCATCTATATGCATGATTTGTATTAATTATATACAGTTGTTCCTATCGTTTAAGGTATCCCATTTCCACTGAAAATATAGCAATATAAAGTAATTTTCAAAATAAAATGTTTTTTTTTATATGAGAGGTCTTATTCAAGTGTTGATAGAAGTAGCCTTTGATGATCTTTGATAGATGACTGTCATGTGATTTGATGTGTCTTATAAGCCTGGATTTTCCCTTGTTTGATTCATGCTCCTGTACAAATGCTGTATGCAGTATTCACTACATTTTGTAGTGAATAATAGTTTATTCATGATGTACAAATAAAAAAACACTCTGATTTTCTTGGAATGGTTTTGACTAGTTTAGACTTTAGATAGAAGGTAAAAAATGGTTGTACATGAAGGCTGTTTTAATATTTCAGAAATCATGTATATTGGGAAAGAAGAATGTGACTATTTAAAATTGATTGACCGACTTGTTCAGAAATCACATCATGATCACAAACCTTAAATTTGGAATGTCTAGGGAAAATATTTTAAACAGTATAAACTATCTGAAATTGAAATTATTGCTTTCACCGTGTGGTTTGTTTCAATTTTGAATAAAATTTTCAAGATTATTTTGCTTGACTGCTCCTTAGTTCATTCCTACACAGAATTTCATTTAGTGAACAAGCTGACCGCTATAAAATAGAGTTGCCAATCTTAATGATGTAGAGCACCAATATTGATATTTTGATATTTTGAATCTAAAATTTCAGAGACCAGTCCACAAAAAAATATCAAAGTATTATGGTACCATGATTAAAGATTATTCTCTATCAGAATTATTTAAGATACAGTACTTCATCTTGTCTGACATTAAAAATATTGATCAAGTTTACACCTGAACCTTACGAAAAAACTTTTGTTTAAAAGCTTTATTCCTTTGAAATGCTTTTGATAGCTCGTGTTGTGTAGCAATGCTTATCCATTCTTAGATTTTAAACCCATAATTTGTTTTAAAACTTATATTCAAAAGTGACTCTTTTGTTCCTACCTAACCAGCTTTTCATTATTTTATTGTTATTCTGCATGAAAAGTTAGTAGATGTTGAAAAAACTCTTATCTCCCATCCATCTATAAATGCCTGTTGAATCAATGATAAGTATGGTATTTACATAATAAAACTCTTTCATATCAAGAAAAGAAAGTCATGTAAACTTATATTTCAGTCAAAATAAGAATGTATCATTTTGAATATATAGAAGTTTCGATATAATTTCAGTCAAAATAAGAATGTATCGATTTAAATATATAGAAGTTTTGATATACAGTAGGGGCAAGCAGTAGGGAATTTTTTTCTTTCTTTGGGAATTCGATGACAAATTCAAAATGTATTCTTTAACTATGTACTAACCACTTTTTTTCAAAAAATGTCTACAAAATATAGCTAAGAATCTGGTTGGCAACATTTTGCAATTATAAATAGGATCAAAATTATAATGATCGGTCAGGTTACACAGATCCTGATGCTTTTTTACTAAATGCTGATCTTTACCATTGCTCAGGTTAAAGGAAAACATCTGCATGCTACAATGTACATTGTACAACATTTCTGCTAGAAATTTTTGCCAGGCTTTATAAGGCAAAACATCCACAATTAAAAAAAATGTATTGTACATTTATATCTCTAAACAAATTTCCTATTAATTAATAGGTGTAGAAGAATTACTGAGTTCTGTGGACAGAAATGATTCATTGATAGAAGATAGAAGGTATATTATTTAATGTTCACCAGAAAAATTTAATTGATATTAACTATAAAAATAATGATTGTATCAACATTTCTGCTAAAAGCAGGACAGGCTGACAATATTTTTTTCATTGTTAGTTTCCTGATAAAAAAGTTTTACTCGAAATATAAATTTTAGAATAACAGATAAAAGAACAACCTAATAATAAATAATTATGAGTAACTAGCAAAAAGTTTGTTTTTAAAATTTGTACAAATAAATTTTGAATTCCAAAACAGTTCATTGTTAATTCTTATTAAAGACCTTTGTGGTATCTTATTTCAAAAAATAAACCCCAACAAATTTGACAAACAAAAGCAGGATTATATTTTCATTTTTTTCTATAATTATTGCTACAGGTTTTTTACAAGTTGCTGTCTGCTTTTTATTATAATTCTAGCAAACAGAACTGTTGTCAGTTCACCACAAGTTAGTTATTTAGCTCAGTATCTTCATGGAATACATGGTATAATTCAAGCCAACACAAGTGTTGTCAGTTCACCACAGATTAGTTATTTTAGCTCAGTATCTTCATGGAATTCATGGTATAATTCAAGCCAACACAAGTGTTGTCAGTTCACCACAGGTTAGTTATTTAGCTCAGTATCTTCATGGAATACATGGTATAATTCAAGCCAACACAAGTGTTGTCAGTTCACCACAGGTTAGTTATTTTAGCTCAGTATCTTCATGGAATACATGGTATAATTCAAGCCAGCACAAGTGTTGTCAGTTCACCACAGGTTAGTTATTTTAGCTCAGTATCTTCATGGAATACATGGTATAATTCAAGCCAACACAAGTGTTGTCAGTTCACCACAGGTTAGTTATTTTTAGCTCAGTATCTTCATGGAATACATGGTATAATTCAAGCCAACACAAGTGTTGTCAGTTCACCACAGGTTAGTTATTTAGCTCAGTATCTTCATGGAATACATGGTATAATTCAAGCCAACACAAGTGTTGTCAGTTCACCACAAGTTAGTTATTTTAGCTCAGTATCTTCATGGAATACATGGTATAATTCAAGCCAACACAAGTGTTGTCAGTTCACCACAGGTTAGTTATTTTTAGCTCAGTATCTTCATGGAATACATGGTATAATTCAAGCCAACACAAGTGTTGTCAGTTCACCACAAGTAAGTTATTTTAGCTCAGTATCTTCATGGAATACATGTTATAATTCAAGCCAACACAAGTGTTGTCAGTTCACCACAGGTTAGTTATTTTAGCTCAGTATCTTCATGGAATACATGGTATAATTCAAGCCAACACAAGTGTTGTCAGTTCACCACAAGTAAGTTATTTTAGCTCAGTATCTTCATGGAATACATGTTATAATTCAAGCCAACACAAACGCATTGGTTTCGCACTCTAACTTTAGTTTAAGTGAATGGATCTCTATCAAATTTTACCATAAGGTTCAATATCACAAAAGGAAGGTTGGGATTGATTTTGGGGTTATGGTACCAACAGTTAAGGAATTAGGGGCCAAAAGGGGCCAAAATAAGCATTTTGTAACTTCCAGACATAACTTGTGTGTTAGTGTATGGATCTCTCTGACATTGTACCAC
This sequence comes from Mytilus coruscus, assembly GCA_017311375.1. Classification (NCBI taxonomy): domain Eukaryota; kingdom Metazoa; phylum Mollusca; class Bivalvia; order Mytilida; family Mytilidae; genus Mytilus; species Mytilus coruscus. The sequence goes on along the minus strand of CM029595.1, from coordinate 127,987,482 downwards.
AAGGTTCCATATCACAAAGGAATGCTGGGATTGATTTTGGGGTAATTGCCTCAAAATTTTAGGAATTAGGGCCAAAAAGGGGCAAAAGAAGCATTTTCTAGTTTCATGACAATAACTTGTGTGTAAGTGTATGGATCTTTCTGAAATTGTACTACAAGGTTCCATATCACAAAGGAAAGCTGGAATTGAGTTTGGGGTAATTGCCTGAAACGTTTAGGAATTAGGGGCCAAAAGGGCAAAAACAAGCATTTTCTAGTTTCATGACAATAACTTGTGTGTAAGTGTATGGATCTTTCTGAAATTGTACTACAAGGTTCCATATCACAAAGGAAAGCTGGAATTGAGTTTGGGGTAATTGCCTGAAACGTTTAGGAATTAGGGGCCAAAGGGGCCAAAATAAGCATTTTTCTAGTTTCCAGACAATAACTTGTGTTCAAGTGTATGGATCTCTCTGAAATTGTACTGCAAGGTACCATACCTCAAAGGGAAGGCTGGGATTGAGTTTGGGGGTGATGAATCATAAGGGGGTTCAAAAAATTTGGGTTTTTTTTTTTTTTTTTTTCCTTTTTTTTTCTTTAAAATTTTCCATTTTAAGTTGGTTATTTCTGATTTATATTTAAAAGCAAATAATAATGATATGGCAGGAGATACACACCTAACAGGATGTGTAAATTATTATATAATAAGTATTGTGCAATAGCAAGAAATTTTCAATTGCACAGTATTGCGCAATAGCAAGAAATCTTCAATTGCACAGTATTGCACAATAGCAAGAAATATCCAATAGCACAATATTGCGCAATAGCAAGAAATTGTCAATTGTACAGTATTGTGCAATAGCAAGAAATATTCAATTGCACAGTATTGCGCAATTGCAAGAATATTCAATTGCACAGTATTGTGCAAAAGAAGATACTTTGTATAAATTGCTTATTTCTTGACCAATTTCAATGGGGTTTTATTCTTGAACTCTTGGGGTTCTTTAATATGCTGAATCTAATCGTGTATTAAGTTTTTGGATTTTGGGCCCCGTTTTAAATTGGTCCACATTGAGGTCCAAAGGGTCCAAAATTAAACTTTGTTTGATTTCATCAAAATTGAATTATTGGGGTTCTTTGATATGCCGAATCTAACCGTGTATTTAGATTCTTAATTTTTGGTCCCGTTTTCAAATTGGTCTACATTAAGGTCCAAAGGGTCCAAAATTAAACTTAGTTTGATTTTAACAAAATTGAATTCTTAGGGTTCTTTGATATGCTGAATCTAAACATGTATTTAGATTTTGATTATGGGCCCAGTTTTCAAGTTGGTCCAAATCGGGTCCAAAATTAAACTTTGTTTGATTTCAACAAAATTGAATATATGGGGTTCTTTGATATGCTGAATCTAACCATGTATTTAGATTTTTGATTTTGGGCCCGTTATCAATTTTTTCCACATTGAGGTCAAAAGGGTCCAAAATTAAACTTTGTTTGATTTCATCAAAAATTGAATTATTGGGGTTCTTTGATATGTCAAATCTAACCGTGTATTTAGATTCTTAATTTTGGTCCCGTTTTCAAATTGGTCTACATTAAGGTTCAAAGGGTCCAAAATTAAACTTAGTTTGATTTTAACAAAATTGAATTCATAGGGTTCTTTGATATGCTGAATCTAAACATGTATTTAGATTTTTGATTATGGGCCCAGTTTTCAAGTTGGTCCAAATCAGGGTCAAAAGGGTCCAAAATTAAACTTTGTTTGATTTCATCAAAATTGAACTCTTGGGGTTCTTTGATCTGCTGAATCTAAGCATGTATTTAGATTTATTATTTTAGCTCAGTATCTTCATGGAATACAGGGTATAGCCAAGCCAATACTAGTGTTGTCAGTTCACCTCAGGTTAGTTATTTTAGTTCAGTATGTTCATGGAATACAGGATATAGTCAAGCCAACACAAGTGTTGTCAGTTCACCTCAGGTTAGTTATTTTAGTTCAGTATGTTCATGGAATACAGGGTATAGTCAAGCTAACACAAGTGTTGTCAGTTCATCCCAGGTTAGTTATTTTAGTTCAGTATGTTCATGGAATATAGGATATAGTCAAGCCAACACAAGTGTTGTCAGTTCACCACAGGTTAGTTATTTAGCTCAGTATCTTCATGGAATACATGGTATAATTCAAGCCAACACAAGTGTTGTCAGTTCACCACAGGTTAGTTATTTAGCTCAGTATCTTCATGGAATACATGGTATAATTCAAGCCAACACAAGTGTTGTCAGTTCACCACAGATTAGTTATTTTAGCTCAGTATCTTCATGGAATTCATGGTATAATTCAAGCCAACACAAGTGTTGTCAGTTCACCACAGGTTAGTTATTTAGCTCAGTATCTTCATGGAATACATGGTATAATTCAAGCCAACACAAGTGTTGTCAGTTCACCACAAGTTAGTTATTTTAGCTCAGTATCTTCATGGAATACATGGTATAATTCAAGCCAGCACAAGTGTTGTCAGTTCACCACAGGTTAGTTATTTTTAGCTCAGTATCTTCTTCATGGATAATTCAAGCCAGCACAAGTAGTTCACCACAGGTGGTCAGTAATGGAATACAAGCCAACACAAGTGTTGTCAAGTGTTGTCAGTTCACCACAGGTTAGTTATTTTAGCTCAGTATCTTCATGGAATACATGGTATAATTCAAGCCAACACAAGTGTTGTCAGTTCACCACAAGTTAGTTATTTTAGCTCAGTATCTTCATGGAATACATGGTATAATTCAAGCCAACACAAGTGTTGTCAGTTCACCACAGGTTAGTTATTTTTAGCTCAGTATCTTCATGGAATACATGGTATAATTCAAGCCAACACAAGTGTTGTCAGTTCACCACAAGTTAGTTATTTTAGCTCAGTATCTTCATGGAATACATGTTATAATTCAAGCCAACATAAGTGTTGTCAGTTCACCACAGGTTAGTTATTTTTAGCTCAGTTTCTTCATGGAATACATGGTATAATTCAAGCCTACACAAGTGTTGTCAGTTCACCACAAGTAAGTTATTTTAGCTCAGTATCTTCATGGAATACATGTTATAATTCAAGCCAACACAAGTGTTGTCAGTTCACCACAAGTTAGTTATTTAGCTCAGTATCTTCAAGGAATACATGGTATAATTCAAGCCAACACAAGTGTTGTCAGTTCACCACAAGTTAGTTATTTTAGCTCAGTATCTTCATGGAATACATGGTATAATTCAAGCCAACACAAGTGTTGTCAGTTCACCACAGGTTAGTTATTTTAGCTCAGTATCTTCATGGAATACATGGTATAATTCAAGCCAACACAAGTGTTGTCAGTTCACCACAAGTTAGTTATTTTTAGCTCAGTATCTTCATGGAATACATGTTATAATTCAAGCCAACACAAGTGTTGTCAGTTCACCACAAGTTAGTTATTTAGCTCAGTATCTTCAAGGAATACATGGTATAATTCAAGCCAACACAAGTGTTGTCAGTTCACCTTAGGTTAGTTATTGATCAGGCTCACATTCACTGTTTTACCATCTAAATATGAAAAATCCAGTAGGTCATTTTTTTAGAAAATCTGAAAAGAGGTTATAAGAGCAATATATTCCTGCTTCTTATATCAGAAATTGTTTACTCCTTTCAGAGCATGTAACAGAAGATTCAAATCAACTGAGTGGTCTTAAGGTGATGTACTTTAAGCAGGAAGTTAAAAGTTTCCATTCTGAACCAGGGCAAACCAAAACTTAACATTAAATTACTGTGGATTTATTCTTATTCATGGGATACCAATTTCCGGGGGTACAGGGAATCCACAAATTTCAATATTTGCAGAAAATACAAATTTTTAGTTACTTTAAATTTATAGAATAAATGATAAAAACACCTATTTATGTACCCTGGAAATATCTTATTTTTTCATACCATGAAAATTGATACCAATGAAAATAAATGATTCTACAGTAAATTTAAACTAGACTAAAATTGATATCTAATCCTTGTCCGTTAAGCATGCAGCTTGTATGAATAAGAGCAAAGACTGGTTGGCTAGTATTCAGCCAAATGGATTCAAGTTGGATGGCATGTCTTCATTTGGATTGTAATTTGTGCTAGCACATTTAACATCTGCACTGAGGTGTAGTGCTGTTATGTTATAACGGTACTGGATATGGCATTTCAGGAACATTGTTAAATGATACTCTTTGTTTCTGACAAAACCAAAATCTTTTCAGTTATAAGTAATTGCTTTAATGAATTTATATCTATTATTAATGAAACATTTACAAATATAAGTTGACTTTTGCAATTAAAATTTATATTTTTTTGTTTTTTTTTGTTTAATAGTTAATAAATGTTTCTATATTGTAGTCACCAGAAAAATCTGATCCCTTCCCGTCAACGTCCAATGATATTCATGTAGAAGAACACAATGAATTGTTAAATAGATTAGGAAATTTACAGCAAGCCAAATGGAACTTGGAAGAAAAGGTACATGAGAAACATAATGTAACACATGTAAGGCTAAGATTTCCTATTTCTTACTTACGAGACTTGGCTGAGTCAGAGATGACTAGTAATTTGATCTAAAAGTGTTGAAATGTGTAGTCTATTCTTGGATTGTGAATTTGACAATTTATGTTTAATCCTTTCAACTTCAAAGTGAATTGAGTAATATTGAAAAACATGGGAAAATGGTTGTATGTATTCTATACTTTCTAGGTCTATTAAAACTTTGTCTCACCCAATGACTCATGTTTATATTCTTAAAAGATAATTTAAAAACATAACAGGAGTCTTTTTCGCACAATGGAGTGAAATGATCATGCTTCAATTATATTTTAGGTTTCACACTTAGAAACAAGTAACTCAGCTATGGCCGAAGACTTAATACAGAAAACCAAGATTATAGAACATTATGTTAGAGATACTGGAACCAAAAATGGTAGGAATTGATATTTTATCTCAACTTCCCTAAAGGGTTAATTGCAAATTATTGAAGCCTTTTCCGTCAATTTTCTTGTCTAATGTATAATTTATATTTTTCTCTTAGAATATTCAATTCATTGATCTTGTACAATGTGTGCCTTTATTACAGCATTATATTAATAATAATAATAATGATAATAATAATAGATTAAACTTACAATAATAAGTGTATAAGTTAAAACAAATAGATTTCCTTCAACAATTACTGAATCTAAAATTTGATACTTCATGGCATGAATGGAATACACATCATCGTTGCACAGTATTGAAATTGATTTTTTCATGTATTTCAGATGCCAAAATACATCCGCCACAAGATGACAAACTAACACTGAAAAAAGTTTTAGACCTTGTAAATAAAACAGATGAACAAAATCTTAAAGATATGAATAAAAAATTACAGAGAATGTTAGAGGAAACCTTAACCAAAAATATGTGTTTAGAACAGGTAAATATTTACTGCTTATAACCAAAAATATGTGTTTAGAACAGGTAAATACCAACTGCTTATAACCAAAAATATGTGAACAGGTAAATACCAACTGCTTATAACCAAAAATATGTGTTTAGAACAGGTAAATACCAACTGCTTATAACCAAAAATATGTGTTTAGAACAGGTAAATACCAACTGCTTATAACCAAAAAAATGCATATACAGGTAAATTTTTACTGTTAATAACTTATATGCCCCAACTGTGATGGAAGTTTGTAGTTTTTGGCATTTTTATTTTGTACATAAGTATAATGGATTTGAAGAAATATGCTGTATTAATTTATAACACAAAAGTTTGACATGCACTTTATAAACCCTAAGTAAAGGAACAGGGCTTTGATTGCTGTTCATGTTTGTCTGTGACAAGTAATTCAAAAGATCATGTAAAACTGATATTGATAAGACTTAGAACATAAAATTCAATCAAGTTCAGTAAAGCAGACGAGACATTTAAGCATGTGCACTCTTGGTGATGAAAGTTGTGCCTTGATCATTGACCCAATCACCTAAGTATCAGTAGGTGTTTGCTCTTCTCAAGGGAATAACATATCCATAAGTCAAGTAAATATGTGGTTTATGACTCAAAAGATAATACTTAAAATACTAAACCATGAGCTCTGGAAGGGAGCATTCATAGTTTGACATGTGAAAATTAAGAAATATAATCTTATAAAGCTTTATTAGTATTAGATATTTGAATATCCATATCGAAAATCAAGATAGCCTTTCATGCTAATCATGTACCATTGACCAAAATTTTGTATTCAAAATAGTAAGGACACTTATACCTTAAATGACCAAAAATTAAGAGCGCATTTTTAGAACATGTTCTGTTAATAAATAGAAATTTTCGACTGTTAATCTGTGAATTTATTTTACTTAAATCCATTTTGTACCCCTATCATAATTAAATGATTTCTGTACTTAACTACCAGTGTTTCTACAGCTTCAAATTCTTGATAGCTGAACATCTATAAAAGTTTGAAGCTTTAAAGGATATTAGGTCCTTAATTAAAACATCAACTATTTAATGTCACCAACATGTAGACCAGAGGATAATGACCCTTAGTATTGGTAAAGATATTCTTGTATATGTATACATGTATCAGGTTATTTTTAACTGGATTTCCAAAGGAAAAATTGGTTGTTGATTTGGGGATGTACGGCAGGCAGGCGGCAGCTGCCAGACAGTATCAGTACATTTACTCATGAACCGTTCCACCAAAGCTTTTCAAATTTTAATATGTTGTTACTGATGACAAAATGGAGGTCGAGTTCAGGAGTTATGGTTCTTGAAAGATTTAAAAGTGGTGTTTGCAGTCGTGGCCGTGCTTTAACTCATGAACTGTTCAACCAAAGCTTTTCAAATTTTAATTTGTTGTTACCGATGACAAAATGGAGGTCAAGTTTGATATTGACAATTTTCACTTTCACCGTTCAGGAGTTGTGGTTCTCGAAAGATTGAAAAATGGTGTTTCCAGTTGTGTCTGTGCTTTAACTCATGGACCGTTCAACCAAAGCTTTTCAAATTTTAATATGTTGTTACTGATGACAAAATGGAGGTCAAGTTCAATATTGATGATTGTCACTTTTACTATTCAGGAGTTATGGTCCTTGTGATATTGAAAAATGCCAGGACACAAATAAATGTTAAAAAATCTGGTTTACTGTCATTCTGACAGCTCTTGTTGTGCCTGGTTTTGTTCTTGCTTTTGCCAGTTAAATCTTCACTGTGTTCCTTATTTGTGTTTCGTGGTCTTGTACCATGCCTTTATAATGAAAAAAGAAATGTTCATGTAGGGTAAATTCTGCAGGAAAAATTCAGCAGCGAACATTGCATGAACTAGACACATGTGAAAATTCCCAATATGTAAATATATCATGTAGAAGATACCAAACTAACTGTTAGGTACTCTGGAAGGGTAAGCATATCCTTCTTCTCACATGTGACATCTGTCATAGTGTACACGGCCAAAATCCAATGATAGGTCAAGTTTACTGTGAGTTTTATTAAATCCTGACCTCAGTCTAAAGATTCATCCTCAAATGGCCTGTTAAATTTAAAAGTAGGGTGTATAATAAATCAAAATGTATTAATAAGCAAGGATCCAGAAATTTGTCTAACTTAAGACAAATCGTCAGAAACATATTAGGACTTGTTATTTGGTATTCATTGTTATGTGTACTGACTCTATAAAGTACAAGGAGTAAGACTTGGTCCAGGGACACAGTTATTGTCCTTTGATATTCGTTGTCTACAAATAGAGTCCCTAGTGTGGACAGTGTATAACTTGCAGATTTTTTCATACACCTTTCAAATTTATTTCTTTATATTTTATGCACAAAATAGTAAGAAGGGGGATAAAATTACATATAAAAATAATTTGGGGCATGAATATTTAGGAGAAGTGGTGATTTGGTCCAGTTTGAAAAGGACAAAAATTAGTATGTCTGAAGCTGTCAAACTGAATTAAAGACCCCCTTAACACAAAATTGTTCATATTTTGAGTTAGAGTCAATAGACTTTTCTATAACTCTGATACAATTTGTCCCAAAAGTAGTACACTATATACACTGTAAAAAGCTTTATTGAATAGAGCAGGTGTGATTTTTTAAATTTTTTGTTTTTTTTTTTCAAAAAGAAATGCACTTTGAAATAACTGTGTCTCAAGCTACTTGTATGCACTTTTGAAAAGACAATATATCTTCAAAATTTCATTTTGTTGCCAGACATATTGTTTCATTTTTCAGAAACAAAGTAAGTTGGAAATCTTGATTAGTCATTCATGGAAGTATTACAAAGATTCAGAATTTTGTTTAAGAAAAAAATATATTTATACATAAAAATGAAAAGAAAATCCAATGCAATAATATCCTGTGATACTTTTAAACTTGGCAAACACTTTTTTTTATTTTATTTTGAGTTAGAGATTAGATTCAGTTTTCTTTCTTTGGTTTTCATGCTCGTTAGGATGAATTATATAACTTACATCAAAGTTTGTTGATCCCAGACATGGTTAAGAAACTGAGTCATGTAACTGCATTAATGCATATTTACAAGTTAGTGTTTAATATCATTGTACTAGAAGTATCATGTCAATTTGCATATAAATTTGTGCAGCAGACTTATTTCTTTTGAATTGCCTCAAATGAAGTTAATTTCATTGTACACATATTCAGATCAAGTGCATGTTGAAATTGTATTTTCCAAGCCAAACTTTCTGCCCTTAGATATAAATGTATTATAAATTTATTTATTTGTCTATGCTGAAATATCCTAAAGCCATCTTTTCATTAAATTACTCTTTTCTTCTCTGTAAATTAAATTTGATGTTTTCAACAAGGCAGTCTGGTAAACTTTCCAAATGTGCAGAAAAATAAGATGTCTGTGAGTAAAGACATTATGAAAGCCATTTTATCAGTTACATGAAAGAACTGATTTAACAAGAAAAGGGCAATATTAATGACTAGTATGAGGGTTTACAATATTGTAAATTGCTAAATGATGTGATTTAAGTGCTGAAAAGAGACATTTCAATATTCTCATTAAAACGACATTAGTAGAAATCATTTCAAAACATAGTCATCACAGACATTCAAGGACATGCCATTACATTTTTCTTGGTTTTATTCGGCAAAACATCTCCTAGAATGGTTCAGCACATTTGATATTTTTCTCATGTATTGTTTACTTAAACTAGATTGGTAGAACAAACATCATATTTCCTAACAAAAATTTTGTATAGTTATAATGTACCTTCCAAGGAAAAAGATTTCCTGTTTTAATAATGATGAGTGTAAAACCTGCTCTTAATATTAATTGAACTTTTGGTTCTTTCATTAATTTGCTTAGGGAAGTTTTCAGGTGCATATCCAAGATTTTGAAAAAAGGGGGGCCCCCTAGTAAGCCAACATTTGGACTGATGCTTGTAAAAAGTATATACAATTACCATATATGTAGCTCCATTATAGCCCACCCCCCTAAATCTGCCTCTGGTTTTGTGGCTCTTGAGGTATGCTCAAAAGATGCTCTTTCAAATTGATGCATGTTTTATGTTGTGACTGGCTGAGCTTATTATATTATCTTTAATTTTGTTCCTTAATTGTGTGGACAGTAGCCTTTCCTTAGTGACATTATGTATTTCTACAGAGTTATTTCTCTTTTATCAATAGAATGGCCATTACAGTTTTGGATTTAGTCATTGAATAATTCATTAGATATTCATTTGCATTTCTTAATGACATTAAAGTTAAAGAACTGACATCTTTGAAGTAATATATCTTCTTTTAATCCAATGTGAAGTTTATTTACTGATAATCACATTTGAATTTTATGGTAATTACATTCAACAGAATAAAGACATGATCTGAGATGGTAATCAGACAGCATCTTGATAGTAATGCAATATTCTTGGCATATTGTAATTAGAAGTCAGCGACACTTTTCACAAAAAAATCTTACGATTAAAATTGATTTTAAGTTATACCGAAATGTGTATGACTTTCGAGTATTTTTACTCAAGTTTTTTTTGTGAAAAGATACATACCTTATGCCAGTGAACATATCTCCAAGCTGGTAATTAGAAAAATTAGAGTAATTCAAATAAAAAAATTAATACACAGTGCAAAATATTAAATGAGGTTGCTTTCAATGTATTGAAGAGTTGTCGGGGCCATATAGTTTTACCCTTGTCCGTCATTCCGTCATTCTGTCATTCCGCAACAAACCATTGTACGGCATTTTTTTCTAAACGCCTTCAGATATTGGGCTGATTTTTGGTAAGTGAGTTAACCATGATGAGTTACAGATCAAGTTAAAGTTTCATTCTGCTCCGCTAATTTTTGCCGAAATTACGGGCTTTGGACTTTGATAAATTGTTGAAAATCACAGTTATACAGACTTTTTTTCTAAATGCCTTCAGATATTGGACTGATTTTTGGTAAGTGAGTTAACCATGATGAGTTACAGATCAAGTTTAAGTTTTGTTCCGCTCCGCTAATTTTTGCCGAAATTACGGGCTTTGGACTTTGATAAATTGTTGAAAATCACAGTTATACAGACTTTTTTTCTAAACGGCTTCAGATTTTGGGCTAATTTTTGGTATGTGAGTTAACCATGATGAGTTACAGATCAAGTTTAAGTTTCGTTCCGCTCCGCTAATTTTTGTCGAAATTACGGGCTTTGGACTTTGATAAATTGTTGAAAATCACAGTTATACGGACTTTTTTTCTTAATGCCTTCAGATATTAGGCTGATTTTTGGTATGTGAGTTAACCATGATGAGTTACAGATCAAGTTTAAGTTTCATTCCGCTCTGCTAATTTTTGCCGAATTTAGGGGCTTTGGACTTGAATAAATTGTTGAAAATCACAGTTATATGGACTTTTTTTCTAAACACCTTCAGATATTGGGCTAATTTTTGGTAAGTGAGTTAACCATGATGAGTTACAGATCAAGTTTAAGTTTCTTTCCGCTCCGCTAATTTTTGCCGAAATAACGGGCTTTGGACTTTGATAAATTGTTGAAAATCACAGTTATACGGACTTTTTTTCTAAACGCCTTCAGATATTGGACTGATTTTTAGTATGTGAGTTAACTATGATGAGTTACAGATCAAGTTTAAGTTTTGTTCCGTTGCGCTAATTTTTGACGAAATTAAGGGTTTAGAACTTTGAAAATTGTTGAAAATCACAGTTATACAGACTTTTTTCTATACGCCTTCAGATTTTGCGCTGATTTTTGATATGTGAGACTACCATGACGAGTTACAGATCAAGTTTATGTTTCGTTCCGCTATGCTGATTTTCATGTCATTTCAACACATCTTGTTAGATCTGCAGTACATCCACTTCCTGTTTGCTGATAGTTTGAAATTTAATTACTCTTTCATCAAACTAGTATCGGTCTTGAGAGCTTGATATTATCCATGCATGCTTGTGTCCACATGTGTTGTTGAAATTGCAGATTTTTCAACTTTTTGAGACGGGGCCATTCGTGTCATTCCGACACATCTAGTTCCTTTCCCTTTTTGGTGGAAATATATAGCTGAATTTTTGTATGTTATTGTGTAATTAATTGTTACAGATCCAATATAAGTCTACCAGTGTCCAAAATGTCTCTTAATATGATTTTTAAAGGATTTTCGTTTTTTTTTTGGAGTGGTTGGGGAATGTTAGGTGTTCAAATGATAGTAAACAACATATTGAATTTTTAAGTTTGATATTTAATTATATGGGAGAACCATGAATTACCCTTTTATTCTAATTTGTTATTCAAATCCCTAAAAGCCATTCATGGGCTATCGTTGTGGCATTAACATACTTCCATCGCCTTCAAACTCTGAATCACCATTTTGAAATCTAATAAAACACAATTTCAAGTTAGCATTTTAGGCTTTTTGGACCCTCTGACTTTTGTTTTTTGTACATACTTTCTTTGTTCCAAATATCAGTTTTAAATTTTACCTGAAAATAAGCTTCCTTTTGATGCTTGAACATTTTCAAGATTAATTGTAATTAAATTGATTCTAATGAATACTATAAAAAGTAAATGAAATGTGTATCAAGTAAGGATTTTAATATCACTTTATTGATGGATAGTCATGTAAAAACTATTTTTTAAAACAAAATCTGCTTATCTTCATCAGTTTGCATTGATCTATTCTTGTCCATAATTTGCCCTTAGAGTAAAATAATCGATTGCAGGAAAATTATATAACACTAGATCTTAATGCTTTGAAAGCACATCTATCAAATTTTCTGTTACTTTTTGGCATTAATATAGTTAACGTAATGGTTCGTCTCCCCAAGGACTTCCCACTTCCATGTGAAAGACATGAAAATAGAAGCTTGAGTTTGGGGAGATTACTACTATCATTGCAGTGAGGAGAATGTGGCTTTAGAATTGATTTTGCTCTATGTACAATTTTAGTGCTGCCTTCAATCTATTCAGAATTATCAAAAAGAAAAAAAGAATGCACTATAAATATTGATCAATCTTTTTATTGATATTTTTATCCTAGATATTTGATTATCTGTTTTTACAAAATATCAGATTATGACTACTTTTTATCCATTATACATCTACAGAATTTATAGAAAATAGACTATTCTCTGTGAAGTTATGATGTATGTTGACATGAAATCCATTAGGAATGCTAAGAATTTGTTAACATTTAAGAAAAGAATTAGATTGTGTTTTAGTTTTACAGCATATGGTCAATTCCAGGCTGGGTTAAAGCTTGGACTTGAAATTTGGTATTTGCTGCTTCTCTGTTAAGCATGCAGTTTCTAGGAGTAAGAGCAATGAACATGCAGCTTAGAGTCTGAGAAGGGTGACATATCTTCCTGGGAACTGTTACCTTGTGCACTAGCATCTTAGAGTCTGAGTAGGGTGACATATCTTCCTGGGAACTGTTACCTTGTGAACTAGCAGCTTAATATCTGAGTAGGGTGACATATCTTCCTGGGAACTGTTACCTTGTGAACTAGCAGCTTGCAGTCTGAGTAGGGTGACATATCTTCCTGCAAACTGTTACCTTGTGAACTAGCAGATTAAATTCTGTCTAAACCTGTTGGTCTATTAAAAAGCAGGGTTTATAAAAACTAAATGTACCTAGTCCATGCTTCTATGTTATTTAAAATAATTCTTCTGAGTCCTTTTTATATGCCCATTTATGGGACGTATTATGGTATACGGTGGTCCATCTGTCCGTCATTCTGTCTGATTGTCCGTCTGTCGTCAACATGTGGGACAATAAATCAAAAACACTTAAACCAATTTGAATGAAACTTTGGTGAATTGTTCATATCTATTGACGTAAGCTCCGTTTCGATTTTTATAAATTTTAGATTTTCATTTCCGAGTTGTGGGGTTTTATTCATTAAAAAAGGGGGATTTTCTAGTTTTCAGAAATAACTCAAAAATGCTTTGAGCAGTTTTCATGAAACTTTGTTGAATTGTTTACATCAATTGACGTGAGCTCCCTTTCGATTTTTATAATTTAAGATTTTAGGTTTCCGAGTTATGGGGTTTTATTCATTAAAAAAGGGGGATTTTCCAGTTTTTGTACAATAACTCAAAAATGCTTTGAGCAGTTTTCATAAAACTTTGGTGAATTGTTTATATCTAGTAACGTGAGCTCCCTTTCGAATTTTATAAATTCTAGATTTGATGTTTCCGAGTTATGGGGTTTTATTCATTAAAAAAGGGGGATTTTCAAGTTTTTCGGACAATAACTCAAAAGTGCTTTGACCAGTTTTCATGAAACTTTGGTGACTGGTTTATATCTATTAAAGTAACTTCCCTTAAGTTTTTTTTTATAAATTTCTGAAATGACATTGAGGAGTTATGCATTTTTATTCTTCATAAAAGCGACGGGCATATCATGAGCTAATGGCGCAGCTCTTTATTTTTTTCATATCTTTATAGCAAAATTAACTTATATATAGATAATTATAAAACACTGCATATTTGTTGAAAGATGATGGTGATTGATTGGTTTTTAATGACCGTGGCAAATATAAAATGCATATCATGAGGAGAACCTGTTAATGTACTATGAATATAAATTTTTACATTATTTTGTGACATAAATTAAGAATTCATTAAAATTTTATGGACTATACCGACAAAATATAACCATTAAAGTTTTGACAGAAATATTACTCCTATAAGTTATTTAATACATGAAAATAACTGATAATTACAATTATATAAGGAGCAAATGTATAAAAATAAGAAGATATGACCTGATTGCCAATGGGACAACTTTCAATTAGAGTCCAAATGACGAAGTCAGCAACTATATGTAGTTTGTTTTGGTTAACAGATTGTATAAATAATTTCAAGTCTCAATAAAATCATTTATATATATCTACCTTCACCATTTTTATATGACCGCAAACAAATTTTGCGGTCGTATATTGGTATGACGTTGGCGTCGTCGTCGTCCGGCGGCGGCATCGTTGTCATCCGAAGACACATTGGTTTTCGCACTCTAACTTTAGTTTAAGTGAATGGATCTCTATCAAATTTTACCATAAGGTTCAATACCACAAAAGGAAGGTTGGGATTGATTTTGGGGTTATGGTACCAACAGTTAAGGAATTAGGGGCCAAAAGGGGCCAAAATAAGCATTTTGTAACTTCCAGACATAACTTGTGTGTTAGTGTATGGATATCTCTGACATTGTACTACAAGGTTCCATATCACAAAGGGAATGCTGGGATTGATTTTGGGGTAATTACATCCAAATTTTAGGAATTAGGGCCAAAAAGGGGCAAAAACAAGCATTTTCTAGTTTCATGACAATAACTTGTGTTCAAGTGTATGGATCTCTCTGAAATTGTACTGCAAGGTACCATACCACAAAGGAAGGCTGGGATTGATTTTGGAGGTAATTGCCTCAAACTTTTAGGAATTAGGGACCAAAAGGGCAAAAACAAGCATTTTTCTTGTTTCAGGACAATAACTTGTGTGTAAGTGTATGGATCTTTATGAAATTGTACTACAAGGTTCCATATCACAAAGGAAAGCTGGGTTTGAGTTTGGGGTAATTGCCCTAAACGTTTAGGAATTTGGGGCCAAAAAACAAGCATTTTTCTAGTTTCCAGACAATAACTTGTGTTCAAGTGTACAGATCTCTCTAAAATTGTACTGCAAGGAACATACCACAAAGGGAAGGCTGGGATTGAGTTTGGGGATGATGAATCATAAGGGGGTTCAAAAAATATGAGGGGGGATTTTTTTTTCATTATTTTTCTTTAAAATTTTCCATTTTAAATTGGTTATTTCTGATTTATATATATAAGCAAATAATAATGATATGATTTGAACAGGTAAATTAAAAAATTTTAAGTTCTTAGACCACATTCATTCTGCGTCAGAAACCTATGCTGTGTCAAATATTTAATCACAATCCAAATTCAGTTCTGTATCAAGCTTGAATGTTGTGTCCATACTTGCCCCAACTGTTCAGGGTTCAACATCTGCGGTCGTATCAAGCTGTGCCCAGCGGAGCATTTTATTAAGGAATATTGTAATTTATAGTCCTTAAACACTAATCTATGACTCAAAGGTGTCCATATTAACACATGAAGTGTATCAGGATGACAGCTAATGTTTCAGGAGGATTAATTTTATACAACCGCAAAAATTTTGCGGTCGTATATTGGTATCACGTTGTCGTTGTTGTTGTCATCATCTTCTTCATCGTGGGCATCGTCCGAAGACATTTGGTTTCCAGTCAATAACTTTAGTAAATGTAAATAGAAATCTATGAAATTCAAACACAAGGTTTATAACCACAAAAGGATGCTTGGGATTGATTTTAGGGGTTATAGTCCTAACACTTTAGGAATTAGGGGCCAAAAAGGGGCCCAAATAAGCATTTATCTAGTTTCCAGACAATAACTTGTGGAACGGTGTATGAATCTCTCTGAAATCATACCACAAGTTTCCATACCACAAATGGATGGTTAGGATTGGCTTTGGGGGGTTATGGCTCAAACCGTTTAGGAATTAGGGGCAAAAAAGGGGGAAAAAACAAGGGTTACCTGGTTAATGGACATTAAAAAAAGTACAATGTTATGTTTGGATTACCTCCCTTACACTGCTTTTAAATTATATATAAAGAAATGTTGTATTGTCTTGAGGTGATTAGCTGTCAATTTATTTTTAGAAGTTACTATTTAAAAATGCTGATTAAGGAATATTAATTTTAGCCATAATTATTACATTTTCTATTTTAAGACTTTTATGATGTATTTAAATAGGTAGTTATGGTTGCAAACTCCATTGGAAATTTGAAAAGAGATTATGACCATATCTTGAGGGAAAGAATTTTTTTTTTTTTGGAAAAGGGGGTGGAGGTAAAAACAAATTGGGGGGGGTAAAAAAGCAACAGCATAGTGTATTGCACAAAAGCACAAAATTGAATATAAATTCAAATCATATAACCAATTCTAAGTTCTTTGACTACAGTTATTCTGTGTCAGAAACCTATTATGTGTCATCTATATAATTACAATCCAAATTTAGACCTGTATCAAGCGAGAATATTGTGTCCATTTTTTCTCAACTGTTGAGGGTTGGACCTCTGCGGTCGTATCCAGCTGCACTCAGCAAAGCAATTTTTATGGTTTATGAAAAAATTACCTGATGTCTGAGAAAAAAATTTTACGCTAGTAAAATCTATAAATGCACACTTCTGTAAAATAATATTTACAAAAGTACCTTATGTAAGTTATATTTAAAAGAGCGTCATTTTCAGCATAATATGTATAGAAAGTTTTGATTGTCAAAATTTGAGTACTAGTAAGAGTTATTTCCCTTTGCTGCCATATTGGAGGTCAACACATAGATGCATGACAACAGAACCCTGTGTTGAGTTCCCATAGTCCCTCCCTTTTTTTCATAAATCCCTGATTTTCCAATATATATCAGTTATATGTACCATATGAATACCAATATGCCATGTTTTGACTCTGAATATACATGTTTACAATGTGCCACTCCACTAGAGCCAGTAAATTTTGAAATGTTTATGTATCAGCTGTATCATTAATGAATAGTATAGAACATATAAGAAGTTTCTCATTGGATTTTGTTTTTAATCATTTTAAATCAAGCCAAACTTAACCTGAATAGCCCAATATTCATCAAGATCTATTTCTTCAAAACAGTTCTCAAAACTACAAACATTAGGGAATGTTTATATTGATTATATTATTGCATAGGTTTAATCTAGATTGATTCAATTAGACGGATAGATAGTCAAATACATCACGCTCAATTGTCATTGTTCACATGACATAAGCCAACGATGTAAGGATATTTCAGAAGTCATCGTCATTATTGAAAGTGTCAGTTCTATGTCTACCCTATTATGCAAGTTCAGGAGAAGTTTAATTAAAAGTGATTTTTTAGGAGAATTGTCATGATCGTCTTACTTTGAAAGATGTTCACCTTTTCTTCTTTTAATGGATTTGTCTTTAACAAAAGCATCATCAATTGGGGTTCAGTATGGGTTTAATTGTAGACATCATACTTCCAGAAAAAAAATCAACAAGTTTGCACATGCATTTATAAAGGACATGGACTTTATTTTTCAGTTGTTGACAGTTGTTTTGATTTAAATGTTTATTGATTTTGGAAATTCAACCCATTTTCGAAAACTGAAAATAAATATAATGAGTCAATGGTGTATAAATATTTGCCCCTGTTATCATGAAAATAAGGAGAGCGATGTTGTATGATTGCCAATGAGACAATTATCCATCAATGACCAAAGGATAAGGTGTATATTCTAACTTACATTGGAATAGAAATACAACTCTATAGTTGACCTTAAAGTAGGACTGCTGTTAGGATAAATAGCAACTTCAATGACAATACTTATCAGTGCAATCAAATGTACCATTTTAGAATCTAATACATTCTTTTGGTAATAACTGCAAAAACTTATACCCAAAACCTTCTGAAATGGCAAATTACAAAGCCTGTTTGAACAAATGTTTTTGTGAGGGTTCTATAGTGTTTCCATATGAATTGTCAATCGATGACCATAATGACATTAGTGACTTTGAATTAGAATTTTACATTCTCCAAATATTTAACCTTTGTGGAAAAATAAAATAAAAATGAAAGACCTTTGATATTTCTATTGAAATAGCATTGGAAAAACTAATTTACAAGAAGATGCTGAAGCCAAACTTGTTAGTCATGCTGAATGGAGTTTTGTATAAGTGACATTGTTTATACTAGTAGATTTTCAGATGAATTCTAGTCATATCCACTCCAATGATTACATGTGTCAGTATGACAGGCTATCAAACTGCTATGATATTGTTGCATAGAAAACAAGACATCTCTTTGCTGTTGGGGGCCTTCGTGGCCAAGTGGTCTAAGTAGTTCTACTACTGTAATCACTATCCAGTCGACACTGAGGTTGTGAGTTCGAACCCCACTCATGCGGGTGCACTCGACTCCAATCTTAATTGACTAGGATTGTCAGTTTTCCTATCGAAGGTCAGTGGTTTTCTCCAGGCACTCCGGCTTCCTCCACCAATAAAAACTGGGCGCCACGAAATAGCCCAAATGTGGCGCTTTAAAGTGGCATTAAAACACCAAAAATCAATCAATCAATCTCTTTGCTGTTTAAATATTCTCTATGATGAATTTCTCTAATGCAGGACTGTAGTTTTACATAAATAGTGTAATGCATAAAGAAATAATCTGCTGTCTTGTATTACAAATATCAAAATTTCTTCAGGATATAAAATAGATTAAATTACATTATAATTTCTTTCTGTATTTTAGAATCTTGAAGCGATGTCTTTGGAAGTTGTACGATTGAGCAAACTACAAACTGTAGATGCTCGTAATGAAAAGCTTAAAGAAGAAACAGGTGCTTGTACAGCAAAGAAAGTCAACACAGAGTCTAACACGGGTGTCAGTTATTCCAATTCAGACATATCAGAGGAGAAAAATAAACTCTCAGAAGCTTCAGATAAACATGTAATTAGTAAAGAATCCTGACACCAACTTAGTTAGCATACTAGACATTGAGATTATTCACAAGTTATGTCCAATTTGATATAAAAGGACAAATCATGCAAAGAAGAAGAGTTGTTTGAGAAAAGAGAGTATATGCATTCACTTGTACAGTGATTATTGTTTCTGATGTGACTTGAATTATCAATGCAAAGATGTGAATATGTGTGAAAAAGTGTCATTTTATGGAAGACAGATATCACTTTAAGAATTTTAGATTTAAAAAAACCAAATTTTACACTCAACAGATAAATTATTTATACTACAATACTATACACCAACTCAACACTGAAGCTAAAAACCCCTAAAACATAATGGTATATGGAATCGTCCAAACGGATTTCCTAATATTGATAAAGGTGAAATATGTAGATTCAGAATTGTGTACACAGAAATAAGATCAGAAATAAAGCCCTATGTAAGGTGAAAACAATAAAACAACTGTATAAAATCATTGTTTATTAAATTTGCTTGCATAAGAACCATGAAGTTAAAATTTATAACGATTACGTGTATCTTGTCAACCCCTTTTCTTCTTTGCATAGAGGCTTCCGTTGCTTCACATCAAGGCCACAGCAGTTCAACCAATCGGGGAATGTTAAGTTGGGATATACCTCTATTTTTACTGCAGGTTTTGGCATATTTAAAACAGAATTATAGAAAAATGAAATGTTGTTAGTAGATACAAAACAGAAAATGATAAACACTTTTAGCAAAAGATGAATTATATCAGGGTTCTGTGTATTCATATTATTTGTACAACTCTCCTTACTCTTGGGAAGCGTGTTCTTTACATCGAGGCCAAAACCAATGGAATGTTTATTTGTTATTTAAACTGCAGGTTTTAGAATTTTTAATCGAAATTATCGAAAAATGGAATGTTGTTAGTACATTCAAAACAGAAAATGATGAATACTTTTAGCAAACGATAAATTGGATCAGGGTTTAGTGTATTCACATTATTTGTACAACTCTCCTTACTGATGCCATTTTTTGGAATTTCTGTGACCTAAATGGTTCGCGAAAATTAATATTTTTATATATAGTATAGTAACAACACTTCATTATTTTCTTGTTTTTCCATTTCATCACTTTACTTCATATCTCATTTTATTACATTCCAGAGCTGTATAAGACTCATCATACTTTATCATATTTTATATACTCAATCTTTGAAAGCTTCTATTTTCTTGAATATGTAACTGCTTTTAGAAAAGTAAAAGTCCCCTGTGTTTAAAATATCTAAAACTATTACAAATATAGATTTAAAGCTTAAAATGTTTTTACAATCTTTATGTTTCCTACATGTCTTATAGATGTATTTTAGTTATATTGCTTGGAAAGCTTAGTAGAACATTATCCTATTTAAGTATTTTCAGATCATTTCATCTGGAAATGGACTTTTATTGCTAATTATATGTACTTGTGCAATATAATTTTTATATCGTTCAACATAAAAAAGCATCATAGTTTCTAGATGGTATCAATTAGTTTTTTTTGTAGATTGATGATCTTGACCTAGTTTTTATCAATTAGATGATTTAAGTTCTGCAGGGTAGAGGTTTAGTTTGAAATATTGCCATCACTTGGTGTCATCATTTACAATAAATTATATAAAAACCAATCATTTCTGAAATCACTTGGTCATCATTTTTAAAGGGTTTGATATAAAAGTTATGTCAAATGATACTTTTTAATCTCTTTAAATAGATGAGAAAGATATCAAAGGAATATTCAAAGTCAAAAAATAAACTGACAATGCCGTTGCGAAAAAGAAAAAGGATCAAAAGACAAACAGTCTGCAAATCACAACATAGAAAACTGAAGAATGAGCAACACGAACCCCACCAAAAATCAGGGGTGATCTTAGGTGCTCTGGAAGGGTAAGCAGGTCCTGCTCCACATGTAGCACCCTTTGTGTTACTCATGTGTTACTCATGGTCTAGTAGTTACTACTGTAATCACTAATAACACTGAGGTTGTGAGTCTAATTTGACTAGTTGTCAGGTCACATTTCCTCCACTAATAAAACTGGAAAAGCCCAGGACGTGGCGTTAAAACACCAAAAATTGTTGTTAATTTGGTAGGTCACATTTGGAAAAGATATTGTTGTTACCATTTGGAACATATTATGGGTTTTCGTGCTACATGTATTAAGAATGCATTGTGACGTCACAATTTCCATTGAAAAAGCATGCATAGTACGAATTCATATGACGTATGAAAACATATGATCTGACCGTATCTGTCATCATCAATAACGGTATCAATATCTAATTCATGAAACCAACCATTATCAAACATTATCACCACAATAATTAAAAAAATACTGCAAAATTAGAAAGTTTCACCTCAAATTTTGCATTAACTTTAAAACATCCTGTTGAAGGTAAAATTCTACTAGTGATGTATTCGTAATCACCTTTAAGAATAATGATTGACAGCTCTAAACTTGATTCAACATGACTAGCAATGTTATTTTAAAAGACAATTATAAATAGACGAGTATAAAAAAAATTGTAAAAGGATAACTAAGATCTTCTAGTCTTTAATAAAATTATATATTTGTAATCCTCTTATATACTCAAATTGTCATCATACACAACCACCTGTACAAGAAAATGGGATGCTAAATTTTTCTTAGAATTTTTTCTTATTTTCCTATTTTAGTGAGTGATGTTTTAAAGTAAATTACAAATCCTAAACTTTTTGAGGAACTCCCCCACGAACTGATATTTCAGATTTTTGGTTAAATTTTCTTTTCAATTACAATTTTTTTTCTGGTACAACCACATATCTTTTTGCCTATTTGAAATGGAAAAAATTCCAAAAAAAGCAGAAATGAAATTACTAAAAGTATGTAAAGTGCATATTCCTGCTGAGGGGGAGGGGGGTTTGAATAGGTGATATTGGGTTGGAGAGTAGACATTCTTGGTTCAGGGCATATACATTGATACCTTGTGAATGATACAAACTCTCTGAAACTTCTAGTTAAGTTTTGTTAATTGAGAAAAACATTAGAAGATAAATCTTTTCAGCTATTTTAATGATTTCATGAGTAACTATATTCAATTCCTTCAATTTAAAGTTATCAATTGTATTAAGTAATGTATTAAGTAATAAATTTGAATTGGTTAGAGATTGTGTTAAAGAGGGAATGTTTTCCATTTTCTCTTATGTGTTCATTATGCATTTCAAACAGGTGCAGATTCAGGCTAGAGCACAACGGTTCAAGCTCCCAGTAATGTATGAAAAATGTCACTTTTTGACATAAAATGCGTAAAAAAATTTAGGCAAAATTTCTAGGGTGATAATGTTAACCCCACTTATCTCAAATCCTGGATCTACGTGCGGAATACAATTAATATTTTACCTGATTATATAAGGCAATGTTATGAGTGTTCTTAATGGAAAAAAAGCAGACATCATCATTAAACTGAAGTGCTGACTGTCTTTTAAAGTCTGAAAATATACAGTACTTAATACATACATAATGTACTCTGTGCCTCCTTTTAGTGTAAACATATTTTATTAAAGAATTTGTTATATATAACTACAAGAATCAATAAATACGAAATGTACAAGTAATTCTATTTATATCAGAATGATTTCTTGTTCAGGATTCACATAAATTGTCCCGAGTGTTGAAATTATGTATAAAGAACTGGGTAATGGAATTAATAGATAAGCTCTCTGCAAGGAATTTTTCAATTTTCTAGTGTCCATTAACCTCATACGTGCTTTTTCATCGAGGCAGAATAAATAAAATGTAATTCAGTGTCAACCGAATTATTCCTGATTTGATATGTCGATGATAAGACCTGTGACAATATAACTGACAGACTCTGTAACTTGATAATGGAGACTAAAGGAGTAAATGAGATGTATTTCCAGCAGTATATTTCTAAGATTAAATATCCATACTTCTATCATTTATTTAACAGCCTATATAATTTGATGTCGGTTTTATTATCGATAATGTAACTGTAATGTATGTGCCATAAATGTAAGATGTGCTGATCAAGAAATTTATTGTGTTCTGAAAACGGTTAATGAAAAATCTATATTTAGAACTATAAGGCAGCAATATATTGTTACCATTCTAAATGTTGTTTTTTAACCTTTGTTTTTGGTTAGAGAATATTACAGATAACTCTGTTATAATGCAGTCCTTTTTATTTTGGTGGAAGCAACTTATAATTGATTGTTGAAGGAATCTATGTTCTTTGTATTTCTTCATATGGTGGCTTGGTATAATAATGGTCATATCTTTTCTGATATCTAGTCTGCTTACTTTATATGCTTTGATGTTTTAAACTTGAATTATGAATTTTTCGAATTGTACAGAAAGAGTAAACAACTGATATATGATTTACACAGAACTTTCCATGTGAAATTTTAGACAGAATGTTATGAAATCAATAATTAAAATATCTTTTGAAAGGGAATTAATTGTAATTTCTAGGAGGGAATGAAGAACTAATATTTAACAAGAAGCAACTCTATATGTATGTTACTTTCTAATTTAAGCCATGATTATTGTAGCATTTGAGAAGGTTGTAATTTTATAGAGATTGATTGTACAGGTATTTTTACACCAAAACTTGGAATTGGACATGTTTCTTTATTTATATTTTCCTAGTGAGGTGTTTAGGATGTGAGACTCACAAACTTCAAACCATTTTATTCTCAGCTTAGTAGTTAGATTTAACATATTGTGTATACTTAAAATACTCAAACCCAAATTACATCAATTCAGCTTAAAACAAGCAGATACCTTATGTTATGAAGTTTCCATCTGTCATATGTCCATTGTCCTTGACCTCCTTTTCATGGTTCAGTGAATGCCTGAAAAAAATTATATATTTTTTTTGAAAAGTGAAATACCTACTTATTATGAGTAAGAGGATAACTATATTTGGTATATGGGTTCTTTGCAAGGTCTACATGTCTGTCAGGTAGGGATAACCTGACCTCAACCTCATTCCATGGATCAGTGATCAAGGTTAAAGTTATGTGGTCAAGTCCTAATCTCAGATACTATAAGCAGTAGGTCAACTATATTTGGTGTATGGAATGATTGTAAGGTGTAAATGTCTGATTGGAGGGTTTCATCTGACCTTGACCTAAACTTCATGGTTCATTGGACAAAGTTAAGTTTTTGTGGTTTGGTCTATTTCTCAGATATTATAAGCAATAGATCAATTATATTTGGTGTATGGAATGATTGTAAGGTGTATATGTCTGTCTAGCAGGGTTCATATCACCTTGACCACATTTTCATAGTTCATTGGTCAATGATAAGTTTTCATAATTTTGTTAGTTTATCAGATACTTTAAGCAATAGGTCATCGATATTTGGTGTATGGAATGATTGTAAGGTGAACATGTCTGTCTGGCAGGATTCATATGACCTTGACCTCATTTTCATGGTTCATTGGTCAATGTTAAGATTTTGTGGTTTATTCTGTTTCTCAAGTACTATTAGTGATAGGACCTCTATATTTGGTGTATGGAATGATTGTAAGGTGAACATGTCTGTCTGGCGTGGTTCATCTTACCATGACCTCATTTTCTTAGAAAATTGATAATGTTACATTTATGTGATACTTGTAGTAAAACCTTCATATTACAGACTTTCAACATGAATTCAATGATTAGTCAAACAGGCGAGACATTTCATTGTGTGCACTCTTGTTTCTTTTCAGTATACCTACAAATTATTGCAGTTCAAATTTGTCTTTTTATTCATTCAACTTTCTGCATGCAAAAGCAGTTTTTAATATAAATGTAAAAATTTTGGGAACTGTATGTCTGGATATTGTCAACTTGTTATTGATTTACATTAACTGTATGATAATAAGATTAATGAAATGTATGGCTATTTCTGATTTACATTAACTGTATGATAATAAGATTAATGAAATGTATGGCATTTACATTAACTGTATGATAATAAGATTAATGAAATGTATGGCTATTTCTGATTTACATTAACTGTATGATAATAAGATTAATGAAATGTATGGCTATTTCTGATTTACATTAACTGTATGATAATAAGATTAATGAAATGTATGGGTATTTCTGATTTTATAAAATTTTGTATGCAGTCTTTTTTCCTATTTTGTATTTGTTTTACAGATCTATCAATGTAAAGAATCTATGTAAATAGCGTATAAAAAATGCATTTTTTGTCACTTTTAACATACATTCTAATACAAATATAGATCTATTAAACAGATATTGAATTTTTAAATTGATTGTATCTCTGGAATTAAAAGGCTACTCATAACCTTTTTTTTTATTAATATTCATATGCTTTTTCAACTAGTTTTAAATGTAACAAAATTGCATAAAAATCCCCCAAAAAGCCCAACTATGTAAACTTCACCTTAACTTCAATAGAAGAAATACTATTGGTCAACATTATCTCAGGTTATGTAATACCACAGATTTTCATTAAACATGGCAGACCATGTTATGTCTGTTTTATGCTGAAAAATAATACATGTGTTAATCAGGTGATTTAACTATTGACTTACCTGAGGGATATTGGCTTTAACTTTAAAATAAAGATAGAATTGACAACTTTCAAGAATTAAGGTTAACATATGTATGGTTTTGGTTGTAAATATATGTAGCACATGTTAGTTGTGAGAAAAAAGTGCTTTATTTCCAGGAGATAGGTACAAAAAGTACCAAAAGAGATATAAATAAAGTGAATATGAACAGACAGATTGATGTTTATTATAACTGTACTACTTGTTAAGTTTATTCTGTTTTAATGCTGCAGTTCATACTCAATACAACATTGCTTATAATCAGATTTTAGATGGTAAATTGTTTAAAAGGTTCAAATGTTGAATCCAACATTTATGGTATATATGATATTGACTAGACTGAGACTTTTATCGCTGTATATTATTGTGCAATAATTTATCACTGTGATGTTGAGAATTGAATATATGCCTTTTTGAGTATTTTGTTTTGCTTTAAACATTATTTAGTGGGTTCTTGATTAGTGAACTGTTTACATTTTTTCCTGAAATATATTTCAAAATAAATACAAATACTGTCTAACTACGGAAA
The DNA here is from genome assembly GCA_017311375.1 of Mytilus coruscus. Lineage (NCBI taxonomy): Eukaryota > Metazoa > Mollusca > Bivalvia > Mytilida > Mytilidae > Mytilus > Mytilus coruscus. The sequence goes on along the minus strand of CM029595.1, from coordinate 127,961,350 downwards.
GAAAATTTACTAAATTTATGATTTCAGAGAATGGGAATTTTTGTAACTTTTGTTGGTGCTCACCTTTATAAAGGGTCTTGCTGATTAGTCAGCCGTGCCTTATAATAATCTCTCTGTCTGTTTGTCCGTCTATCAGCAGTTATATGTTGTTCATTGAGTCAAGATTACTTCAAAGTATTTCTATAATTTTAATGCAGTGTATATACAAATGAAAAGGAAAGTCACTTTCTCTTTTCTGTGAAATTTGAAAAAAAATTGTGGTAAAAACATAGTTTTGTTAAAAAATCACAAGTTTTGAAAAATGTCTTTTTCTGTAGATTTCAGCACAATTTGATGAATAGGTGTGGTATGCCATTTCAAATTGATTCCAAGTGTTGATATTATCAGTTGGCCACCAATTTAAAAAGAGGGCTGCCAAAATAAATGTGCTTCGATTTTAGCCTAACTTTATATCTATACATTCTAACTAACTTCCTGGTATCAAAAACAAAAATTGAAATCTCATACCCAAATATTGCTTTATTTGCATCAATAGTTGTTTCTATGTCTTACTCAAAAATGTGTGACACTTGCTGATACATCAGTGTTTCTAGTTTTTCTGGTTGTAATAATTACAGGTAAATATATTTGGTTAGATGATTTTTTTGTGAATGATATATGTTAATCTGATATATGTTGAATGGAGTCTACCTAATTTTTATGCTCCAGGCAGTCTGGTTAAGTTTTTAGGATAGGACTTGTTCTTAGCAACTATGCATGAATTATGACAACAATATTTTGTGTATGGATATGTATAGTTTTCATAGTTATGTTGGTTCTGTAGTAACTATACATGATATGTCAACAATATTTGCTATGTCAAATTATTATTACAATTATACCCATCTGACATATGCCATATAGCATTGACCTCTTTTTCATGTTCCAGTAGTCAAGTGAATTACTCAGTATTAAGGTTTTTTAGGTTATTCATGCACAACTGTTCAACAGTAACTGGAATGTTTATTGTTTTGAGTAGATTATATCAGCTTGACATATATCAAATGGTTTTGTCCTCACCAGATTCTATGCAGTAGCACCCCTTTAGTACAATAGACTTTTTAACATCACAGTCAAAGAAGTGGCAGGTATAATTTTGGCTGTTTGTCATTTGTTTGTCCAAAATAATCTCACCAACAATTAATTGCAGAGCCTTTAAGCCTGTTAATTCTCCATTGATAATCTTAGAAATTATTTTGAAACTAAAGTTCCACTCCCCAAGGTATAGATGAGCTTAGCCGAAATTGGCTATTCCTTTTAAGTCCCTTTGTCTTTATAAAGCTGTTCATGTATTCAAGTACTTGTACATCCTTGGTTGTAAAGGTTCTTGGTAAAGTCAGAAAAGAGCTTTGAATGCATCAAATTTACGAAGTATTATTTTCATATTTCGGCACCATTGTAACATTGTACATGTTGTAAGATACATATTATATATAACACTATGAATGTAGATTGTACCATAAGTTTTGGAATTTTGATATTTGCCGTAAGGACATAATTATGGGCGAAAACAAATTTCATGATAACCATTTAAGTTTGTGAAATCTCACAAACTAATAGAATTATGGATAAAAATGTATTTTGAGTTGTCCAGTTATAGTGAACAATTGTTGAGTATTTGGAAATTGATACTCAAATCGTATTACTTGTTTTGTATTTAAGAATTAAAAACGTGGAGGAAGATGCCAATGCCTTTGTCAGAGGGACAGTCAAATTTCACAAGACGAAGGAAACCAACAAAATGATGGCAATAGTGAAATACAATGACAAGTCAAACAGTCTACAAAACTTTATATAAATGCAACAATCTTAATCTTAATTAAGTGTGTAAAGCTGGTTTTATTTGGCTATCCTAAAAGTTGCACACATATATAAGACGGCTCTATGATGCAAAAAAAAAACAAGTAGGAGGGTAATAAATACGACAATATTGATGAAAAATGTGAAGAATCTACAAATTAGCCTAGATGTCGATCAGGTGATGTATCTCCAATACCTTACAAGAAGGTTTCTGTGTTAAATTCATCCCAAGCAATCCTAATTAATTTCTGCTAACGATCTTGACAGGTCCTTCATTTCCGAAGACAGACCAACACGACTTTCACTATAATAAACATCTTGTATGGATCTTTGTGTTATGCAATACTTTGGCTGTCCATTAACAATTAAGATCTTAGTTGGTTTCGAGGTAATTGGTTCTCTTAAAATTTCTATGTTTGACAACTCTTTTGGTAAATAATGTACAAACCAAATTTTGACAAATTGGTAGATTCTAATTATCTTAAATTCTCGTTTTCTAAAGCACAAAGTGTAATAAAAGTAACCCTTCAAAATTTCGTACGTCCGAAGTTTTCGTGCTCTGACTTATATAAAGCATCAAACTGGGGTTCTCGACATGCTTGCATCGTAGGCTGATATCAGAACCTTAAGGTCAAGATGATATATGATATATACACCTTATAAATCCATGCAAAAAAAAAAAAAGAGCTGCATGCGTGAAAATTTATCGAATTTATTTTTAGCATGTTTCTGTCCATTTTTGGTGCAATGCAACCTAACGTAAAAAATAATGACTGGAACTTACTGTTGTCATCAACTTTATATACTGATTGATATATTAGTCTTGGAAATCATGGTTTATTTATTACTCTCAGATCGGTACTTTGTGATTTCTGTCTGTTAGTTGTTTTCATGCTTTTTATGGATCTGTTGAGTCAAGCCCTGTCCAACTGATTTTACAGATGTTGTAATGTTGTGCTGTTACACCACTGTCCAAGGCAAGAAGGGTTGGGCGCTCAAAGACTTGTTTAACCAAGCCACATTGATAATTTGCCTGTCCCAAGCCGGGAGCTTTTAATCCAGTGGTTGTTGTTGGTTGCGGTCTGCCATTATTGCTTCGTTTATTGTATAGTTGAAATCGATCCGTTGGTTTTCTATTTTTAATTGATTCCTATTTTTTCATCTTAAAATCTTTGTAGCTTACTATGCAGTTATGGTTTTTTCACTGTTGATGACCGAACGGTTACATGTAGTTGTTCGTATCTTTGTCCTGTTGTCGTCTCGTTGGCAAACATACCACATACCACATCTTCTTTTGTTTATGTAATTAAAATTGACAACCGTAATGTAATTTAGGAAAGTAGAATATAGTTACATAAGTACCAAACGTACTGTACAGCAGACAATGCAGACACCTAAGACCGAAGTAAAACTTACAGGCATTTGACAAAAATGGTCTCCGATGAACCTTAGCATTATGTAGCCTCTTTAGCTCGTTCTCGTTTGATACAACTAATAGACATCAATTTCCTGGACGTTTATTGTTTCCGAAAATTAAACACGGTAACAAAGATGTAAAATTCTCATTTGCAGAAAATGAAAATGTCGTCTGCAAAATTTTATGTATGTTTCTTCCTAGAGCACAATAAAAATAATTTACTTCTTTTTTCTCCTTGGAAATTAATGACGTTATAATACAAGGAAACGTCTCATCTCGACTCAATGATTTGTTTTAGAACAGGTTGTCCACATAGTTTTCTTTGTTTTCTGAAAGCTTTGCATATATCTGTTAATCACCGGGTGCGGGATTTTCTCGCTGTGTTGAAGATCCATTGGTGGCCTTCGGCTGTTTTCTGCTCTTAGGTCGGGTTGTTGTCTCTTTGACATATTCCCCATTTCAATTCTCAATTTCATTTTTTACAGAGTTTGTCTTTAGTGCTGTGTGGACACAGTAGAGTGCCTCCCCGTGCTTCAGGTTTATGCTCTTATAATATACAAGATAATGGAGTGTGTGTCCGAGCGAGAACTTCTCTATGTTCATTACTTTAGGAATATTTATCTACAACTCATATTTCACTATTCAGCCCCATTCTACTATTTAGTCACAGACGTCAGTCGCTACCCTGATATACACTGTCTTTTGTTTTTTGTCCTCTGGTTTTGTAGTTAACGTATTTTGTCGGGTACTTGATGACGGATAGCGTTTGACGTCTTTAGCCGAACAGTTTTAGCTTTTTTACTTTATTCTATTCCTGTGTGCTGGTTCATATTCTGGACGCCAGTCTTTGCTCCTTTCATTCGGAAATACGGATAACAAAAAACAAATAATGAAACTGAGAAATGGAAAAATACTTAATACTAAACTCGTTCAAAGGGTATCTACACGTCTCAATCTTCAAAATCGCTTATCTAAAAATACTACAATCGCTAACATTTTTAATAATAAAAATCGGTTACCCTTCTATCGATAAGTGTCATGCCAAAAAATGACTTGTATGTCCCCGTCTTTCCGCCAACAATACGGTAAGGTCCACGTTTAATGGTCGCACATTTTCCTTAAATTTTGAAATAAACTGATATCAATTGAAAAACTAACAGCATTATCTATTTACTCACATGAAACAAACCGGGATGCGGTATTCAGTACGTAGGTGAAACGGGACGCTATTTATCTAAACGCACGCAAGAACATCTTTATCGTTTTAAAAGTCTCCATAAATTCATAAGTATCATTTATCAACACCTTAAGAAGCACAATTATCCTATTAATTATTTAACAGTTCAACCTTTAGAATTAGTAAATAAGCAGCCTGGGGAATCTCATTCAAAGTTTGTACAATCACGGAAAATAATTGAATTAAATTGGATTGAAAAATTACAGACAGTCTATCCTCTCGGTCTTAATGATGATATCATGGGAATTGGTAATATATCAAGAACCGATTCTGTTAACATTTTGGATATAGTTTCTAAAACAGTTCGTAAAACCCGTTCTCATGGGCGTAGAATAAATAGCAATCAAAGAAAATTTCGTACCAACAATACAAATATTTCGGACCTAATTTCTGTTTCAAAAACCAATGGTAAACATTATCTGTTAACCAAGCTCTGTTCATTACCTGTTAATAAATTACATCAAATTTTAGAGGATTGCAACACAATTCCATATTCCAGTCCTAAGTATGAAATCGTCCAAATTATAATTGAATATTGTTGTTCGAAACTGTTTCCCAAAATTGATCGCCCCGAAGATCACAAAATTTTTTTTATTAAAATTAAATATGTCAATAAAGGTTTTGATTTTGTAAATATTGCCGGTATTTTTAATGATCATTCTGTTAAAGAACAAATTCCTGGTTATTTCGATAATACTGAACTCCCTCTTATTTGTTATGTTTACAAAAAAATTATCCGGGAATATATGTTTAATTATAGCGAAGTGTGTAAAGATGTAAATATCAGTGACAATACACCTACGTCATGAAATTGCAGTAATTCCGAATACATTTATGGCCCCAGTTCCCATGTTATAACAGGAGACCTTAACATCGTTCGTGACCGAGAGTTGAAATCATTCCTCCGTAAAGGACCTAAATATCGTCCCTCTTCAATTATTAATTTGGAATGAGTGTCGTAACATCATCCACGACTCACTCCGTACTTACTGCTCGAAATGGATAAAACGCGATAAGCAAGACAAGAAATCCTTAGATTCTTTTTTTAAATTCAGTAATGAGAGAGTTGTCTCATTGGCACTCATACCACATCTTCTTATATCTATATAGTTGATATACGTATACAACATTTTAAAGATCATTTTACTCCTAACAACAACCATAATAGCCCTATTTCTCGTATCAAACATAAGTTTAAAGAACTCGCCAAGGAATTTGTGTTTGTCCCGGCTGATAAGGCTGCTAATAATATCATTATTGTTTGACGTAAATTTTACATTGAGGTTCTGCAAAAGGAAATCACGAATTCACCAACATTCCAACTGACTCCATATTCGGAAAATGACATCTGTAACAAACATAAACTTTTAGCTACCTCTTTACAAGCAGAACCAAATACAATGCAAGTTCCAACTATGTACTGGCTTGCACAAAACACCTTACAAATATAGATTTATTTCGTCTTCAAGCCATTGTTCCACTACTAAACTGTCTATTCTACTTACAAGTACACTTGGTACAATCAAAAACCTGGTAATAAATTGTTCAAATAAGGTCTTTGAAAATAGAAGAATTAATTACTTTTGGAGTTTCAAAAACTCGTTGGAAGTACTTGATAAATTGCATGCTTATATTGGTGATTTCGAATCTGTTCAAAGTTTTGATTTTCCTACCCTATATACCACTTTATTGGACCTGCTTTGATACTATAACTGACCTTGAATTTTTACTAGATAACTTTTTTGTTCGCTACGGAGATTCCGTATATTGTCAAGTTATCGGAATTCCAATGGGGACTAACTGTGCACCACTTATTGCGGACCTGTTTCTGTATTGTTATGAGTTACAATTTATGACTAAAATCAGCAAAGACCCATCGAAACAACATCTGATACAAAATTGTAATAACACTTTTAGATATTTGGATGATATATTGGCTCTCAATAATGACGACTTCAGTATGTACACTAAAGAGATTTATCCTTCTAGACTGACTTTAAATTAAGGTAATACTAACAATGAACACTGCCCTTTCTGGATCTTGATATCTATCTATATCTTTAACTGGAAGCTTAATACCAAAATTTATGATAAAAGAGATGATTTTTCATTTCCTATTGTTAATTATCCATTTTTAGATGGTGACGTTCTCTTGTCACCATCTTATGTGTTTATATATCTCAACTTGTTCGATTCGCTCGTGTATGTAACAACTTATTTGATTTTAACGAAAGAAATCTCTGTATTACTGAAACATTTTTACACCAGGGTTTTCGATATCACAAACTAGTCAAACATTTACTAAATTTTATCATCGGTACAAGGACATCATTCGTAAATATAAATCAACATGCAGACATCTTAAACGTTCAGGTATTTCACATCCAATCTTTTATGGTAATATTCTTTACAAAGCAGGAAAATGTCGGCATTCACCTCAAAAGCTAACCAAACCTTTAAGCAGACTTTTCAGAAGGGATATAATTACGACACTGCTGTCGGCATATTTTGGTATTAATATTGATTCACTCATAGGGTCTTTGCATCGGAAATAAACAAATTTGTTCTAAAACCAGTTGTTGGCATGATAAGGGTTATGTTCTTCTCATATATTTTATGATGGTATGATACTAAACCCCCAACGGGATTGTGCTTGATTTTCATATGATAAAGACATAATCTTTCAATCAGTTTAATTGAAGTCTGGAGCTGGCATGTCAGTAACTGCTAGTAGTCCTTTGTTAATTTATGTATCATTGTCATTTTGCTTAGTTTCTTTTGTTACCTATTCTGACATCGGACTAGGGCTTCTTTTGAATTGAGTTTTACTGTGCGTATTGCTGTGTGTTTGTTTATTCTACATTGGCTAGATGTATAGGGGGAGGGTTGAGAACTCACAAACATTTTTGCTCCTGTCCCAAGTCAGGAGCCTCTGGCCTTTGTTAGTCTTGTATGTTTTTTTATTTTAGTTCATTTATATATTTTGGAGTTTAGTATGACGTCCATTTTCAATGAACTAGTACACATTTTTATTTAGGGACCAGCTGAAGCCCGCCTCCGGGTGCGGGATTTTCTCGCTGTGTTGAAGACCCATTGGTGGCCTTCGGCTGTTTTCTGCTCTTTAGTCGGGTTGTTGTCTCTTTAACATATTCCCCATTTACATTTTCAATTTTATTACTCGCCATTTCTAATGCAGCACAAACGTTTTTGAAACAATTGTTTTAAAGCCTATATTGAATTCACTTTTTGGCCATATTATCGTAACTTTTCATTAAAAAACGGGAAACTATACAAAGGGGGATTCCCCAGATTATTCATGTGAGTATGCATCAGTATTGCTTAGATAAGCAAGCATTCAGACACCATGCACCGCAGTCCATTAACACGTGTGTGCTGGTACAAAACCGAAAAATCTGTCACTGTTAACATGATGTATATAAATAAGGTGACCCAATTTTCTCTCTTAAAAGTCAGCTTTCATCCATATAAAACAATTAAGCCTAATTTCTAGAGGATACGATTAATCCTTTAGATTCCTTTGAAAATGTCAGATATTTTAAACTTGATACGCATGATGACTGAGATACGATAAATCCATTCTAAATGACACATAAGGGTGTAATCTTATCGTCTCTCGATATCAATGGAATATTGCAATTGTATTTTTTGTTAAACTTCTGTTATGATATAGATTTATAATGTCAAATAAACTCACCAGGATTAAAAATTTGTACGCCAGACGCACGTCTACAAAAGACTCCTCGGTGTTGCTCAAATCACAAAAGTTAAAAAGGCCAAAAGACATTTCAAAATTATTCGATCAGAAATTGGTGTTAATCCTCAGCTGCAAACCAGGTTAGCCATGCAGGCTGATATACGCATGAAGTTAATTGATTAAGTCAAATAAATATAGATTTGATATAATTGCTTATATCCACGTCATTTGAACTCTGGTGGATAGTTGTCTCATTGACAATCATACAACAACTAACTATCTTTCTGCTGTCCACTATTTAATTCTTTGTGTATTTTACAGCAATCAGTTAAGTACATTGCCTGTTGCCATCTAGTATGCTGAAAATGTCGCTTCTTGTACTATTGATTGACTTTATTTGAAGCAATCTAAGGTGACCTACTTGTATGTGTCTGTTATATTGTCATCAGTCAGAATGTGTTACGACTTTGTTGTTATACATGTTAGTATGAACAGTGTATTAAAAGTCTGAAGTATGGAGTCCTTGACGGGCACTGGTTTTAAAATTAATTGTATTTTATTTAGAAATACCAAATTAATGTTTCTTCTTCTATGACGATTCAAACGAGTCCACAACCTCGAAATGGTTGTGACATAACAAGGAAATGATAAGTCTCCAAGTCAGTTTGAGTGCAATAATAAGTAGATACTATGCTAAACTTTGACTTCTACAAGAAATCTATTGAACCAAGGGTTCCTGTTGGTAAAGTCATCCCTAAGACATGTTTACGGACGCCATGATGCTTTGATTGACCATTATAGAATATCTGTGTCATGGATATGTTCCAACTGTCGCAGCCATAGTCACGCCCTCTTTTCATCGAATGCGACTCATCAACAAAAATTAACTTGCCAGGAACAACGCGAGGTAGTTGTCACTAATGGAGCAGAATATGGTCACCCTTCCGGAGCACTTTAGATCTCCCTGGTTTTTTTGTAGGGTTCATGTTTCTCAGTCTTTAGTTTTTTATGTGGTGTTTTGTAGACTGTTGTTAAACTTTTCGACATTTTTCTTTTTTTGCCTTGGTAATATTTGATTATCTTCGACTTTTGATTTTTTATTATTGTCCATGTGATATCTCAAGTCTGTTTTTTCATGACACAGAGAGTATGGAAAAATACATTGCGCGAATGATAAAAGTAAATACAAAAATTTTTCATTCATCATCGCTTTCATTGAAAAGATTTTTGACACCGTGGCGTGCAAATAGAGATCTGTAATACTGATTCATCGGAGGGTTTTAACTAGGATGGTTTAATCACTTGCGTGTAAACACCGTTCCAACAATGGCCCTGGAAAGTTAATTGAAAGACTATAGTAATTGGTATTTATGCCATCGCAGGTTTATTTTAAATTACTGTTAAGATCCTTATTTTGTTAAGATAGACCATACCATTATCTTTGACAATAATTACAAATCACCTAGTTGCCATTGCTAAGAAAGATTCGAGATAGGTAGGAACACGAACATACACCTAACCATTTATTTCAATTTCACAAAAGTCCATATGTACTATTGCGGATTTCATCTACCGATCAACTGTTTATTATGAAATTACGAAAAGCAGTAGTTTCTTAACCAGAAAAAAAAAAAAAACAATGTAAATGGCGAACGTTTTATAGACACACGAGCTTTTTCTTTTACATGGACTTAAATATCTTTTATCGTCTAAAATTAATCGAAAACCTGTGTCTCTAGTGCTGTGTGGAGGCAGTAGAACGTTTCAGGTGTATGCTCTCTAATATTTACAGTTATGGTGTGCTTGTTCATGTGAAAATTTCTCATATTAATACACCGTCAACTCATCAGCGATTTTCTTCCTTTCGACGCTTAGGCCGTCTTGAATGAATGATTTGTTCTTATCTTCAACTGTCAAGATGAAGAACAGTGTTATTCTTGTGATTTCAATGCATAAATAATTCGAGGATTTCAGTCGCATATCGCGTATCAATACTGAGAACAAAAGGACTCTGCATAAAGACGCAGCAATACTTGATAGATGTTTTGTGCAAAACTGCATATATTTTGACAGTATAAAATACTGTTCAGGTGAAACTAATACATTTGATAAAAGCCTCTCAACTCAATAATTCCTTTCTAAAAATACCACGTACAATATAAGTGGAGAATAAAAATTGATTATGTAATATAAAAATGAGGAATGGAACATTTAATTATGGGGAAAAAATAAACTACTACGAAATGCCGCAATTAAGGTTATTCAGAACGCACAATAATTTTCTCATGTTTATTTAAATTTATTTTTATCAAAATTGAAGGAGTCAATTTTGGAGATAAAATCCCAAAAGAATAAAAAACCCAAACACAAGCAAATCTCTCTTTTGGCAATTCAACAAAAAAACCCAAGACAGTTAAGCTTTTATATATCTGTTTGTTAGTTTAAATCTTCATGTAATTCACGATTTAAAAAAAAAAGACTACGAATATAGTGGATTGTTTTTATATCATAAAATAATAATATTTGAAACAAATCTTGAAAGTAAAGTACACATATGTAGCTATTATGATACAATTAATGATGCACTGACCAAACAGGTGTTTTTGTATACATTTCTCCATGTACAGTCAAGTCCAAAATTAAACAAAGCCATAGGACAATGAAAAATATCAACAGGACCAACATTGTATAATAACAGTAGGTTTTTTTCGGTATTGCTGACAATAATACCAAAACGGCGTCGTCATTCCAAAATGATATATTCCTATTTTTATGAAAATAAGAATGCCATTTTTTTCATTTCTTTGAAAGACATTACTAATAAAGGTATTTCTATTCACGGTCCAAAAAATAATTGGTCAAAATATTATTTCTGGCAATGCTGACGATCGCTACAGACAATGGAATATATATGATATAGTTATGAAAATGTATTCAAGTTTAAGACTGTCATTTTAGTATTTGTTGAATTTGATGCAAAGGACTCATTTAAAACCATAATGACGTAACACAGTTATAATAGTTTTCTTCAATACAGTCAAAGTCTATAAAAGGCAAATTTGCTGGAAATACTCTCTAGCAGACGATACTTAGTTATAGACTGTACTGAGTTGCAGGCGATTATATGTATTTGATTGACAGACACTTTTCTAAAGTATAAGTACAATTATGCTGTCTATCTAATAGTGTTCTGAAATGTTAGTTGTTCATCCATTTACAGATTTCATGGTGAAAAGCAAAATATAGATCACAAGATGGCGTCATTTCGGAGAATTGATTATAAGTAATATAATTGTCCGTAACATGATCAAAATAACACATCCCGACAATCCATCTTAATGAATATTGACAGTTCCTTCTTCCCTGATGTCTGAAGTAAAATGCCGAGGGTTCATAGCCATATTACCATATCATTGGTTACGTCTAGGACATCTTTCTTCCTTTTGTCCACACAAGAAAATGTACTCATTTAGATCGTTTAACACTATGTTGATATATTACGTTTTATAAGAATACAGTAGCTTAAGAAACACGTATATTTGTCTACCACATTTAATATTTCTGGGAAAGATCATTAACTTTGCAAAAAGAAAATTCGGACACATAGTAAGGTGTTGTTATTTGTTATATAGCACAGGAAGTAATTTCAAAGCAACGGCTTTATCTCTGATCAGAAATATAAAAAAAATCATAGTGTTGCTGCAATTTATCCTTAATATGCGTCTTTTTCTTTTCATAAGAACGTCTTCGTATATCACAATAGATATTGAATCAGAATGAACATCGTACGGAACCTCGTCCGTGGTTACTGAATCAGAATGAACATCGTACGGAACCTCATCCGTGGTTACTGAATCAGAATGAACATCGTACGGAACCTCGTCCGTGGTTTTACTGTTGTTTGTAGTCCATTAATGGATCTGGTATTGGTGACAGATATTTGGTAGTCTGTATTATGTTAATTCAAAATCCTTTTACTAAGGCGATTAGAGATTGGAATCATGAATAAGGAATGAAAAATTTGCAATACTACAAGGTATCTTTGTAAAAGACAAACTGGTATGATAGAGAAATGTACTACGAGGTCAAATTGAAGAAGACATAATGAAGACTTCTCTATTGTTGATTCTTAGTTGTATTTTTTTTGGTTTGATAAAGTTGTTAGATTGATGTCTAATGGAAGCATATCAACATCACCTTTTATTCATTTCAGAGTTCTTAAAATCTACATGCACCTGATTCAGAATATGTATAAATATAATTAAAAAAATTAATATTACAATTTATCAGAGAAATGATAAAACCTTTTGTTACCCAGGTGAAAAAAATCACCATAGACTAAGAGTACTTAATTTTACTAATGTATATAGCATTTATCAAATTCTAGCGAAATAAGTTTTATAAAAGAGATGCCTTTGTAATTTATTCTGCCTAATTCGACATAATAATATGTCGAAAACTAAATTATAAGAACGCCTGTGATATAAAAACGATATACACAGACACATCATAGCCCACATCGACTCAATGCTTATTCGGCTGTTAGTGCTGTAAGAAAGAATAACCTTATTATCAAACAATTAAAATGCAAAATGAATACTTCTAAGTTCTGCTAAGAAGCCATAAGACTGGTCTAATGCACAAAATAATCAATGCAAAGTGACAATCTTGACTCAAATCCTTCAAGTATATTTGCTATTAACTAATTCAGTAGCTCCTAAGATGTTTAAACTTTTTTCAGTGTTGTTTACCAAGACTCAAGCAAATAAAATCATGTGACTAGACTGTTGTTTGTGGGAAGAATGAATACAATTTCTAATGAACTATTCAATGCTGTTTATGTTTTATTCCTAGATGTCTTCGGACAACCAACTTAGAGGTTTGAATGATACAAGCAGTAATTAAGTCTGAGTTGTACTATAAAGCAAAATACATGAGTCGAAAATTGAATTTTTTTTCACAGTTTTCATGTCGAGTTCTTTTATAGCCAACTATACGGTATGGATTTTCACATTGTTGAAGGCCACATGGTTGCCTATAACTGCTTACTACCACTTCATTTTAATTTTGATAGATAGTTGTCTCATTGGCAGTCATACAACATCTCCTTACTTTTTTATTCAATTAAAAGGTGAATTCCATAAAAATGCATGATCCTTATTTGTGCATGCGCACAACACGTATTTCTGGAATAACCTTGATCAGGTACAGATTTTATCATCCGACACAGCTGTCACAGGCTGATATCCAGTTGAAATTAAACAGTTTGTTATATTTATGTTTTACATCTGTTTCTATGGCTTTAAAAGTTTAATTTAGGTGCATGATTTAGAATTGTGTGCGTTTTATACACGTATGTGTTTATACTCAAATTATAGTATGAAGCTTCGAGATATTTAAAAACTTTCAAATTAAAGACAAATTTTCACAAAACAGTCGATTATGGTGCAAATACATTTGGATATTTAATATGCATAATCATAATTCCACCGAAAAAAAAATCCACTGAAAGATAAAAGATTAATCTTTTTAAAGTATTAATTTAAATTTACAACTCAGGCTAACCCCGGCAACAGTTTTTTTGGTAAAAATGGGCAATGATCTTATCGAAAAGAGATATACTTGAAGATATTGCACGCATCAGATAAATGGATGAACTTAAATATATGATTAAATTTGGAAATATAAAACTAAAAGATTGATATGCAGGCAATAGTAACTGTTTTTCAAATTCCCTTATTTATTACAGTTATTGCATTATCTATAGGCTGTAATAGGGATATAAAATTTATGTAATTACGTCCACAGGGTGCCATTACTACAGAGAACTGAAGCAACTAGCATCTTTATATTAAACAACGTATTGCAATAATAGGACAAGGCTTCTATTTGTCTACTCGTGTTCTTTTCAAACACACCAGTTTGTTTTGTAATAAAATTATATTAGCAAGCATTACATTGAACTGTTCTTGTGTATTTATGAGCAAGTCGTCAATAAAACATTAATTAGAAAATGTACTTTTGACTGGGATCATTGACGTCATGATGTGCATTCTATATATCAAACGAAAGTAGTCCCAAGCCATATTAATATTTGTATTCTTCAGATATTTTTGACAAAAGAGTTTTCATATAATACATTAGAACGTTGAAAATACAAATCCCAAATGTATGAATCATATGTTTGCCTTTGTAGTTTGAAGTAGATTGATGCTTGAATCGTTCAAATTTTGAAATCTAGATGCTCAGCAAACATCATTTAGTGGTGCGTCCCTTTTTGTCTTTTGCATGCATCACATTTCTCTGATTATCTTTTCAGGGACTGGAAGTTTAGTTGGCCGGAGAACTATGTCATTTTCAGTGTAAAAGTCAATAAACCTTCATGTATCAATGTTTCGTTAGAAATGTACACCTGTATAAAATCCACTGTTCTATTAATAGTTTCGACACGTCAACCTAAAGTGTTAATCGTATCTAATAACACGCACCTAAACCCTGATATAAATGTTGTGACCCCAAAACCGAAGTTACATAAGTTAATTAAAGACCACCAAGACGAAGCCATGAGCTTGCAATTCATTGATTGTCGTTGGTTGCTTTGTCATGAACCAGGCCGTTGTATTTCTCGTTTTAATTGTTTCACATTTTGTCTTTTCGGGGCCTTTTATTGCTAAATTTACGTATTTTTTCATTGCCTTTAGGCCATACATTGACATACAGTTGCTAACTTCCACTTTATTTATGAACAGTATACGTATTCATGGATTTAACGAATGAAATATGAATGTAGACCAAAATTCAATGGCACGTCTTTCATTAAAGGGGCATAATAAGAACATTCCCTATTAAATAAGAATAAAATATCAATCGAACTAACTACACAAACAATTACAAGCCAATAGTTGCAACTCAATTACCTGGATGTTAATGCTACTTTATACAAAATACAATGGTACATCCATAGTGCTTATTCAACATTATAAAATAAAGTTTAAAAACAATAGGATTGAAAAAAAAATAGGTTATCAAGAATATCCATTTATCAGATGTTACCAAGTTGTTATCAAGGCAAACAAATTAGACAAGATTATAAGCTATTACAATCAAGTTATAATGATTTCAGCTTCCCAATTGTGAACTTTCAATATCTATGTAGCAACATTCCAGCAGCGCCTGCATATGGAGTATATATCTCCAGGTTGATACGATATTCCGGACTTTGCATTTCCTATCACGATTTCCTCGATAGAGGATTACTGCCTACAACGAAGCTATTGAACCAAGAGTTCCAAGTGGTGAAGTTGAAATTATCCCTTCGAAAAATTTACGGACGCAACAAAGAGTTGGTTGACCGTTATGGGATAACTGTTTCACAGATGAAGACGGATTTGTTCCAATTGTTATTATCACAATCCCGTCCTCTTTTCCTCGAATATGACCTACCAAATATTACTTATCACCGGGTTTGTACTTACATGAGCAACACGTGGAGCAGGATCTGCTTACCCTTCCGGAAAAACTTTGATTACCCCCAGTTTTTGGTTGGCTTCATGTAGCTCAGTCTTTAGTTTTTCTATGTTGTGTTTTGTGTGCTGTTGTTTGTCTTTTCTTTGGTTTCTGCTTTTTTTTTGCCATAACATTATAAAAATAAGGAGATGTGGTATGATTGCCAATGAGACAACTATCCACCAAAGTTCAAATGAAGTCGATGTAAGCAATTGTTTGTTTGTATTCGATTTATTAGTTTGATTATCCCTTTGGTATTATTCGCCTCTCTTTTATCAAAATACTCCTCATTTCGAAAACGTTATATTTTTACTGTTTATTGTTCAGACATATTGCATGGAGTTTGCAAGGCTATATGCAAATGAAAGAGCCCCGACAACAACAATTGTTAAAGGACATCCGGTTATCTGTGCTTGATGTATAAATACACAGACATAAACGGTCTGATTTGGACGTTAAGGAGTCCAAGATGAATATAAAGAAAAATTACTGTCGTATATGTGGGGAGGTTCCTTTTTCAACCCTAGTTTTATTCAAAAGTGCCTGTATCAAGTTAGGACTAGGACAGTCAAACGTCAGTTGTTCCACGATAAACATTTCAAGAACATTTACGTAAAACTAGCCAACATATATGGACATTGACTTTTCAAATATACCTCGAGTTTAGTACATTTGTATTGATAATTCCTAAAGACAAAAAAACTCATCAAATATACCAGGCTTATATACTCATTGTTGAAGGCCGTACGGTGACTTATAGTTGTTAATTTCTGTGTCATTTGGTCTCTTGTTGAGAGTTGTCTCATTGGCAATCATACCACATCTTCTTATTTTATATCATAATCTAGTACGTACGCGTACATAAGACTCATAAGTGGGACTCTTATCAAAACAATTGGAAGACTATTTCAATAATTCCGGGAAAATGTGCCAAATCTGTAAAAAGCTATGTATGACTGGAGATAGAAAAAACATAGTGTTTCCGACAATTTTAACAGAAATCCAGGAATCTGATGTTAAATTGTTATACTAGTATTTGTGAGATGTCATGGCTTAAAAAAGTATAAGATACCAAGGGACAATAAAAATCATTACGTCGACACACAACACTATGGCAAGCCGTTTACTATTTATTCTAACTTCAAGATATCTTATAAACTTTATAAGATATCTCATATAGTTTATAAGATATCTTATATAGTTTAAAGGATATCTTATAAGATATATTATATGAGATATCTTGAAGTTCGAATAAATAGTAAAACGGCTTGCCACACAACACTGTCAGTACAGCGATTGTCATGATTTATTCTTGTGAACACGAAATCGATATTTGCATATTTGTTGAGATAGCTATTAGCAGCTATTTCGGCTTTTATCATTTCTTACTGATATTGTATGAGTTATAAATAGAGGGTTAAGAATATGATAATGCAATGTTTGGAACTCTGAACATGTAGTATTAATCATTATATACTAATGGACTTTTTGTAATGTGTTTTGTTGTCTACCAGGCATAGTTTCTTCTTTGTACCTTATTCAGAATTATCTATTTTTTTGTAACCCTTACATAAAAGAGCAATATAATCATGGATATAATAAAAATTGACTTTTACCGCTTCCGATGCAAATGGTATCAATTTGTTATCTTTTGAACTGAGTGTATAATTAATGCATATCGAATTGTTGCATGAAAGGTCAATTATAAATTTATTGCTTGCTTAAAATGCGTAAATGCTTAATTCTGCAGCAAATTCAAAGAGCAAATAATGTCAAAGATAAACATCAATATGTAATCAGGCTAGCAATGACAAAAATGATATTTGATCCGTTTGACTTTTTGTCCCCCGCGTAACGCGTTGCGGGTGACATGGAAATACCGGGCGTCCGTCCGTCCGCCCGGTCTTGTTAGCGCTCCCACGGGTACAATTCTTGCCAGATTTTTATAAAACTTATACTATAGATTATTATCAGCAATATCTCGGACAAGATCTAAAATGGTGGACGATCGACTTTTTTAAAAAGAAATATGCCCCTTAGAAATATTAAATTTATGGAAATTGGCCTTGTTAGCGCTCTCACGAGTACAATTCTTGCCAGATTTTTATAAAACTTATACTATAGGTTAATATCAGAAATATCTCGGACAAGTTCTAAAATGGTGGACGATCAACTTTTTTAAAAAGAGTTATGCCCCTTAGAAATATTAAATTTATGGAAAATGGCCTCGTTAGCGCTCTCACGGGTACAATTCTTGTCAAATTTTTATAAAACTTATACTATAGGTTAATTTCAGCAATATCTCGGACAAGTCCTAAAATGGTGGACGATCGACTTTTTTAAAAAGAGTTATGCCCTTAGAAATATTAAATTTATGGAAAATGGCCTCGTTAGCGCTCTCATGGATACAATTCTTACCAGATTTTTATAAAACTTATACTGTAGGTTAATATCAGCAATAGCTTGGACAAGTTCTAAAATGGTGGACGATCGACTTTTTTAAAAGAGTTATGTCCCTTGGAAATATTAACTTTATGGAAAATGGACTCGTTAGCGCTCTCACGGGTACAATTCTTGCCAGATTTTTATAAAATTTATACTATAGGTTAATATCAGCAATATCTCGGACAAGTTCTATAATGGTGGACGATCGACTTTTTTTCAAAGAGTAATGCCCCTTGGAAATATTAAATAAGTGCAACGCGGGGACATTGGAACTCTGTTCTTTTATTATTTTAAGAACACGAAACATTTTCCCACAAATGTTCAATTAGAGTTCAGAGTTGCTAAAATGAATCAATATCTAAGAACACTAAACTCTTTAAAACTCAGATATCATGAACCCACTTTGATATTGTTTTGTAGATACATTTTAACAATATGTTCCTCTTTCTGTTTTCTACCGACAAAAGATTAGTTTGAAGAAATCGTCTGAAATGAACCCCATCCTTGACAATCAAACGTTTCTTTCTAACCCATCCTTGACAATCATTTGTATATTTGGAAGGTAAATTTATAGAAAAAACTGCATTGTTAAAAAGAGCAACCCATAAACTGATTGTTCATCCTGCAATCGAAGACGAAAGAAAGCTGCTTTTTGCTATTTTCTACAACTATGTCCCTTTCTCATCTCGTGCAAAACTTTTGAACTTTAATATCAAATTGACACAGACATATCTCAGTAAACAGAATCATATACGTAATAACACTTTTCTCGTTTTATTTTACAAAGTATCCGGTATTTCAACCAATAAAACATTACTTGGACCAAAACTAACGTCGACTGCTTTCAATGGGACGTCCCAGTAGTCAGTAACACGTCAATTCTGACTGAATAAAAGACTGCATCAATATCTCAGACAACTTGCGTTCAAGGTTATTTTTTATGCAGATATATTTTTTTTATTGTTTTATAATACATTAGAAATCCACTGTGTATTTCAATGGCTTTTTCTAGAATACAACGAAAAACAATTCTGACCTCCGGAAAGACTAAAAAATGAGAGTAAAGACGAGGGTATTTTTATGAATTTTATAAATTTTGTAATGTCGCAACGGTGCATTGATTGTATTTTGTTTAGTAGAGTTTTAATAAGATGATATAATAACAATGAAAATTGTAAAACGAAATTGACAACGTGGAGATTTATACAAAATGAACTTCCTTCCTGAACAAGACCTTAGAAGGACTTTTTATAAAGTCTTAGACTAATAAAACCTCAAGTATAATACTTAGTTTGAAATTACTTTAAAGGTAAGCTAGTGTATCGTTGAGCGAGCTAAACCCTGCTATAAATAGCTTCTTACTTATGAGCGAGCTAAACTCCTGCTACAAATAACTTCTTACTTATGGAGATCAAACGATAAGTATCTGTTTCATTAAGTGAATAATATCTAAAAATCACCTTTGAATTTTTACAGAATTTGTCCATTATTCTGGTTTTATCTCAATCTTTAGAAACCGAGAGTGAGAGCTGATGCAGTTGTGTTCTGGCTTTCGGGAAAAACTCTCGGCCGCTAGCACTGCTCTCAAAATGAATATACGAATGTAAGTAATAACTTGGAGCTCTTATTTCAGTTACTCTCTGATCTTTTTTATCTTAATGATTTTAGTTCCAGTAGCAAAGATCAAACGTGAAAAGTCCCATGTAGATGATACAAAAGGAAAGAACTTTGGAATATATGTTTTGTAATATAATCATATGTGTCAAAGTCTTTGCTTGAATTAAGTATTGCGAACGTTGAACAATGGACAAAGAATAAGATTATAAATTATTGCAAATTCATAGTAAGGATGACCTTTTAATGGCCCCGAATTCATAGTAAGGATGACCTTTTAATGGTCCCCGAATTAATTTTTGCTTCAATCTACACCAGTCTGACTTATTTAATGAAGAACAATAAAGATATCATAGATATTTAAATTGTATAAAATCACTATCCAACTTTACAATAAAAACACAATGTTTATACAATAATAAATCGCGAGTCAAATATCATACATAAAATAATTAAATCGCCTATATCAAATATAAACACTCTGAATGGCTCTGTCCCAGGGAGAGGGTTGAGCGCCAACAAACACTCTAAATGGCTCTGTCCCAAGCTAGGGAGAAGGTTGAGCGCCAACAAACACTCTAAATGGCTCTGTCCCAAGTTAGGGAGAGAGCCGAGTGCCAACAAACACTCTAAATGGCTCTGTCCCAAGCTAGGGAGAGGTTGAGCGCCAGCAAACACTCTAAATGGCTCTGTCCCAAGCTAGGGAGAGGGCTTAGTGCCAACAAACACTCTAAATGGCTCTGTCCCAAGCTAGGGAGAAGGTTGAGCGCCAACAAACACTCTAAATGGCTCTGTCCAAAGTTTAGGAGAGGGCTGAGTGCCAACAAACACTCTAAATGGCTCTGTCTCAAGTTACGGAGAAGGTTGAGCGCTAACAAACACTCTAAATGGCTCTGTCCAAAGTTAGGGAGAGGGCTGAGTGCCAACAAACACTCTAAATGGCTCTGTCTCAAGTTAGGGAGAGGGCTGAGTGCCAACAAACACTCTTAATGGCTCTGTCCTAAGCTAAGGAGAGGGCTTAGTGCCAAAAAACACTCTAAATGGCTCTGTCCCAAGCTAGGGAGAGGGCTGAGTGCCAACAAACACTCGAAATGGTTCTGTCCCAAGCTAGGGAGAGGGCTAAGTTCCAACAAATACTCTGAATCTCCCTGTCCCAAGCTAGGGAGAGGGCTGAGTACCAACAAACACTCTAAATGGCTCTGTCCCAAGCTAGGGACAGGGTTGAGCGCCAGCAAACACTCTAATGGCTCTGTCCCAAGCTATGGAGAGGGCTGAGTGCCAACAAACACTCTAAATGGTTCTGTCCCAAGTTAGGGAGAGGGCTGAGTGCCAACAAACACTCTGAATCTCTCTGTCTCAAGCTAGGGAAAGGGCTGAGTGCCAACAAACACTCTAAATGGCACTGTCCCAAGTTAGGGAGAGGGTTGAGCGCCAACAAACACTCTAAATGCCTCTGTCCCAAGTTAGGGAGAGGGCTAAGTGCCAACAAACACTCTAAATGGCTCTATTCCAAGTTAGGGAGAGGGCTGAGTGCCAACAAACACTCTAAATGGTTCTGTCCCAAGCTAGGGAGAGGGCTGAGTGCCAACAAACACTCTGAATCTCTCTTTCCCAAGCTAGGGAGAGGGCTGAGTGCCAACAAACATTCTAAATGGCTCTGTCCCAAGTTAGGGAGAGGACTGAGCGCCAAGAAACACTCTAAATCGCTCTGTCCCAAGCTAAGGAGCGGGTTGAGCGCTCGCTCTGTCCCAAGCTAGGGAGCGTGTTGAGGACTCGCTCTGTCCAAAGCTAGGGAGAGGGTTGAGCGCCCACAAACACTCTGAATCGCTCTGTCCGAAGCTAGGGAGCGGGTTGAGCGCCCGCTCTGTCCAAAGCTAAGGAGAGGGTTGAGCGCCACCAAACACTCTAAATGGCACTGTCCCAAGCTAGGGAGAGGGCTGAGTGCCAACAAACACTCTAAATGGCTCTGTCCCAAGCTATGGAGAAGGCTGAATGCCAACAAACACTCTAAATGGCTCTGTCCCAAGCTAGGGAGAGGGCTGAGTTCTAACAAATACTCTAAATGGCTCTGTCCCAAGTTAGGGAGAAGGTTTAGCGCCAACAAACACTCTAAATGGCTCTGTCCCAAGTTAGGGAGAGGGCTGAGTGCCAATAAACATTCTAAATGGCTCTGTCCTAAGTTACGGAGAGGACTGAGCGCCAAGAAACACTCTAAATCGCTCTGTCCCAAGCTAAGGAGCGGGTTGAGCGCTCGCTCTGTCCCAGGCTAGGGAGCGGGTTGAGCGCTCGCTCTGTCCAAAGCTAGGGAGCGGGTTGAGCGCTCGCTCTGTCCAAAGCTAAGGAGAGGATTGAGCGCCACAAAACACTCTAAATGGCTCTGTCCCAAGTTAGGGAGAGGGCTGAGTGCCAATAAACACTCTAAATGGCTCTGTCCCAAGCTAGGGAGAGGGCTGAACGCCAACAAACACTCTAAATGGCTCTGTCCCAAGTTAGGGAGAGGGCTGAGTGCCAATAAACACTCTAAATGGCTCTGTCCCAAGCCAGGAAGAGGGCTGAACGCCAACAAACACTCTAAATGGCTCTGTCCCAAGTTAGGGAGAGGGCTGAGCGCCAATAAACACTCTAAATCGCTCTGTCTCAAGCTAGGGAGCGGGTTGAGCGCTAGCTCTGTCCAAGGCTAGGGAGCGGGTTGAGCGCTCGCTCTGTCCAAAGCTAGGGAGAGGGTTGAGCGCTCACAAACACTCTGAATCGCTCTGTCCCAAGCTAGGGAGTGGGTTGAGCGCTCGCTCTGTCCCAAGCTAGGGAGCGGGTTGAGCGCTCACTCTGTCCAAAGCTATGGAGAGGGTTGAGCGCCAGCAAACACTCTAAATGGCTCTGTCCCAAGCTAGGGAGAGGGTTGAGCGGCGCCAACAAACACTCTAAATCTCTCTGTCCCAAGCTAGGGAAAGGGTTGAGCGCCAACAAACACTCCAAATGGCTCTGTCCCAAGTTAGGGAGAGGGTTGAGGGCCAACAAACACTCTAAATGGCTCTGTCCCAAGTCAAGGAGAGGGCTGAGTGCCAACAAACACTCTAAATGGCTCTGTCCCAAGCTAGAGAGAGGGTTGAGTGCCAACAAACACTCTAAATGGCTCTGTCCCAAGTTAGGGAGAATGTTGAGCGCCAACAAACACTCTAAATGGCTCTGTCCCAAGTTAGGGAGAGGGCTGAGTGGCAACAAGCACTCTAAATGGCTCTGTCCCAAGATAGGGAGAGGGCTGAGTGCCAACAAACACTCTAAATGGCTCTGTCCCAAGCTAGGGAGAGGGCTGAGTGCCAACAAACACTCTAAATGGCTCTGTCCCAAGCTAGGGAGAGGGCTGAGTGCCAACAAACACTCTAAATGGCTCTGTCCCAAGTTAGGGAGAGGGCTGAGCGCCAACAAACACTCTGAATGGCTCTGTCCCAAGCTAGGGAGAGGGCTGAGCGACAACAAACACTCTAAATGGCTCTGTCCCAAGCTATGGAGAGGGCTGAGTGCCAACAAACACTCTAAATGGCTCTGTCCCAAGCTAGGAGGGCTGAGTGCCAAAAACACTCTAAATGGCTCTGTCCCAAGCTAGGGAGAGGGCTGAGTGCCAACAAACACTCTGAATCTCTCTGTCCCAAGTTAGGGAGGGGGTTGAGGGGCAACAAACACTCTGAATCGCTCTGTCCCAAGCTAGGGAGAGGGCTGAATGCCAACAAACACTCTAAATGGTTCTGTCCCAAGCTAGGGAGAGGGCTGAGTGCCAACAAACACTCTGAATCGCTCTGTCCCAAGCTAGGGAAGGGTTGAGCGCCAACAAACACTCCAAATGGCTCTGTCCCAAGCTAGGGAGAGGTTTGAGCGCCAGAAAACACTCTAAATGGCTCTGTTCCAAGCTAGGGAGAGGGTTGAGTGCCAACAAACACTCTGAATCGCTCTTTCCCAAGCTAAAAAAACACTCTAAATGGCTCTGTCCCAAGCTATGGAGAGGGCTGAGTGCCAACAAACACTCTAATTGGCTCTGTCCCAAGCTATGGAGAGGGTTGTGTGCCAACAAACACTCTAAATGGCTCTGTCCCAAGCTAGGGAGAGGGTTGAACGCCAACAAACACTCTGAATCGCTCTGTCCCAAGCTAGGGAGCGGGTTGAGCGCTCGCTCTGTCCCAAGCTAGGGAGCGGGTTGAGCGCCAATAAACACTCTAAATCGCTCTGTCTCAAGCTAGGGAGCGGGTTGAGCGCTAGCTCTGTCCAAGGCTAGGGAGCGGGTTGAGCGCTCGCTCTGTCCAAAGCTAGGGAGAGGGTTGAGCGCTCACAAACACTCTGAATCGCTCTGTCCCAAGCTAGGGAGTGGGTTGAGCGCTCGCTCTGTCCCAAGCTAGGGAGCGGGTTGAGCGCTCACGCTGTCCAAAGCTATGGAGAGGGTTGAGCGCCAGCAAACACTCTAAATGGCTCTGTCCCAAGCTAGGGAGAGGGTTGAGCGGCGCCAACAAACACTCTAAATCTCTCTGTCCCAAGCTAGGGAAAGGGTTGAGCGCCAACAAACACTCCAAATGGCTCTGTCCCAAGTTAGGGAGAGGGTTGAGGGCCAACAAACACTCTAAATGGCTCTGTCCCAAGTTAAGGAGAGGCTGAGTGCCAACAAACACTCTAAATGGCTCTGTCCCAAGCTAGAGAGAGGGTTGAGTGCCAACAAACACTCTAAATGGCTCTGTCCCAAGTTAGAGAGAATGTTGAGCGCAAACAAACACTCTAAATGGCTCTGTCCCAAGTTAGGGAGAGGGCTGAGGCAACAAGCACTCTAAATGGCTCTGTCCCAAGATAGGGAGAGGGCTGAGTGCAACAAACACTCTAAATGGCTCTGTCCCAAGCTAGGGAGAGGGCTGAGTGCCAACAAACACTCTAAATGGCTCTGTCCCAAGCTAGGGAGAGGGCTGAGTGCCAACAAACACTCTAAATGGCTCTGTCCCAAGCTAGGGAGAGGGCTGAATGCCAACAAACACTCTAAATGGCTCTGTCCCAAGTTAGGGAGAGGGCTGAGCGCCAACAAACACTCTGAATCGCTCTGTCCCAAGCTAGGGAGAGGGCTGAGCGACAACAAACACTCTAAATGGCTCTGTCAAAAGCTATGGAGAGGGCTGAGTGCCAAAATACACTCTGAATCGCTCTGTCCCAAGCTAGGGAGAGGGTTGAGCGCCAGCAAACACTCTAAATGGCTCTGTCCAAAGCTAGGGAGAGGGCTGAGTGCCAACAAACACTCTGAATCTCTCTGTCCCAAGTTAGGGAGGGGGTTGAGGGGCAACAAACACTCTGAATCGCTCTGTCCCAAGCTAGGGAGAGGGCTGAATGCCAACAAACACTCTAAATGGTTCTGTCCCAAGCTAGGGAGAGGGCTGAGTGCCAACAAACACTCTGAATCGCTCTGTCCCAAGCTAGGGAAAGGGTTGAGCGCCAACAAACACTCCAAATGGCTCTGTCCCAAGCTAGGGAGAGGTTTGAGCGCCAGAAAACACTCTAAATGGCTCTGTTCCAAGCTAGGGAGAGGGTTGAGTGCCAACAAACACTCTGAATCGCTCTTTCCCAAGCTAAAAAAACACTCTAAATGGCTCTGTCCCAAGCTATGGAGAGGGCTGAGTGCCAACAAACACTCTAATTGGCTCTGTCCCAAGCTATGGAGAGGGTTGTGTGCCAACAAACACTCTAAATGGCTCTGTCCCAAGCTAGGGAGAGGGTTGAACGCCAACAAACACTCTGAATCGCTCTGTCCCAAGCTAGGGAGCGGGTTGAGCGCTCGCTCTGTCCCAAGCTAGGGAGCGGGTTGAGCGCTCGCTCTGTCCAAAGCTAGGGAGAGGGTTGAGCGCCCACAAACACGATTACCCTCGCCGTTCTGTGAGGTAAGTAGTCTGTAATTTAGTAGTTGTCATAGGTTTCTGTCTATCATATTTGTTTTTTTTGTTTTGTTATAAACCGTTGTTTTTTTGTTTGAAATGTTTCATATTTTGTCGTGTTGGGTTTTGTTTTTATTGCTGGCTATACGGTTTTGGGCTTTGCTCATTGTTGAAGGCCGTACAGTGACCTATAGTTGCTTACATCCACGTCATTAAGGCTCAGGTGGTTAGTTGTCTTATTGGCAATCACACCACACCTCCTTATCTTTATATTTATAGAGTAATTTTATTTGAAAATAATGGCATTCAGACGTTTTTTTTAGTTGGGGTTGAAATTGAAATAACCAAGAATATATCCCATCCCTTTTTCATTTTGATTATGGCGGCTATACATAAAAATCTACAGAATGCACTAAAGAGAAATAAGGAGAGATAACTTTATAATATAATAAATAAACACCAGCAGATTTTATAAATACAGAACGAATAAAATTGACAAAACTGGTCACCAGTTTGTCAAACTTGTGAATTTCTGGATAATTCCACTTTTATCATTTATTCAATTAAATCTATCATATTAAACCTGCATATTTTTCGTCTTCTTTTCATAGTAAAAAAAGTGAACGAATGACGGTATTTCCTGAATCCTGAATAATTCCTAGACGACACATCTATGACCTAACTGGAACCATAAGGATTATATCCTTTTCGTTTTTTATGTCCAGCCAGGCTATGTTGATAATTATTATCTTATTGAACGGTTACTTCGATGATGTTTGAGATGAATAGCTGTTTTTGGCGTTAAAAGAATCAATTTTGAACTCTGTGTTTTGTGGCACTTGCTTCAATGTTATAATTTGCCGAACATTTATCGGAATTCGTATTTAACTTATTCTGAAATGATCAAAATATTGATATGATGCAGATGATGATTCTGGCTGTATATGTCATGTTCAATGTAGACACAATCGTCTTTTACGTTCCAACTTGGCATCAAAATGGTCACATGATATCTACTTCAAGTATATAATATTGACCATAGGGAAATCATATATCATGTAAATTTTCCAAAGAAATTTAATTATTGTCTTTGGTGTAATGACTGAGGTCGATAATAGTTCACGGATAAACGAGAACCTTTGCTCCAGGTTCATTGTAAAACAGGTGGGACCAAATTCCTCTAGAAAATTTCACAAGTAAGATAAATTTTAGGAATTATGCTGAAATTGCTAATATCACTCATATGCTTCTTAACATTTAATGAAGTTGAAAATATCTAAAAATGGCTTATGAACTAAGCAGTTAGTTTTCTCGTTTGAAATGTTTTACATTTTTCATGTCTGGCCTTTTCTAGCTGACTATATGATATGGGCTTTTCTCACTATTGAAGGCCGTAGAGTGGTCTATAATTGCTTACACCCACTTCATTTGAACTCTGGTGGATAGTTGTCTCATTGGTTATCATACCACATCTCATTCTTTTATTTCATATCTGATTTTTTTTATATAAATGATGACAGAGCTAGAACTAATTTACGCTGACTTTATTTCACACCATGACCGTTTTCCCAAACTCTTTTAATCTTTACTAAAATCAAATTTCAAAGTTCCATGTGGGTACCTTGAGGTTTTAACAACGTAATGTTGTCCTCTGGAACAAATGAAGGATAAATTGTATATGCATAATGATGACAAAACACCAAATTTTGTCTTTAAGATACAAATTAATCATATCCCTGTTGTATTCTTTCGTCCTTTCGCACTATGTGTAATTTCGTCCCTATGCACTTACTGCCCTTTCGTCCCTGCGCACTTTACGTCCGCATCATTTAATCACCAGTGACTGATTTCAATGAAATACTCACTGCCAAAGTTATGCAAGCTGCCAGTTTCTAGTAAGTATGAATGATGGAAGATGTAGGGTATATGTCAATGAGAGAGTAACCCAACGACAAAAATATACCCGACATCATAACAGTACGTGGTATCAAGGTCATTTGTCAATGTCAACCTTATTTTGAATAAGTTGTACACAACAATGCCTTCGATGGTTAACTATTTCCTTTTCTATTACGATGCCACTGTACCTAGCTTTGTTTAAACTTTCAATGGGATAGGTGATTGAATAGAAAATTTATGACCGTGTTGTTTACATTAAAGTTCGGATGTAGGGTCTCAATTCGTAATAATGTTGATTTCGACAAGTACGACAACTGTCATGATATCGAGTGTAACCAAGTGACAACTAAAGGGCAGGATTCAGTTTTGAACAATAGACATGTGTCTATATAGTATATCATACTCTAAAGGGCAGCATTCAGTCTTGAACAATAGACAGGTGTCTATACAGTATATCATACTCTAAAGGGCAGCATTCAGTCTTGATCAGTAGACAGGTGTCTATACAGTATATCATACTCTAAAGGGCAGCGTTCAGTCTTGAACAATAGACAGGTGTCTATACAGTATATCATACTCTAAAGGGCAGCATTCAGTCTTGATCAGTAGACAGGTGTCTATACAGTATATCATAATCTAAATCATACTCTAAATCATGAACAATAGACAGGTGTCTATACAGTATATCATACTCTAAAAGGCAGCATTCAGTCTTGAACAATAGACATGTGTCTATACAGTATATCATACTCTAAAGGGCAGCATTCAGTCTTGAATAATAGACATGTGTCTATACAGTATATCATACTCTAAAGGGCAGCATTCAGTCTTGATCAGTAGACAGGTGTCTATACAGTATATCATACTCTAAATCATGAACAATAGACAGGTGTCTATACAGTATATTATATTCTAAAGGGCAGCATTCAGTCGTGAATAATAGGCAGGTGCCTATACAGTATATCATATTCTAAAGGGCAGCATTCAGTTTTGAACAATAGACAGGTGCCTATACAGTATATCATACTCTAAAGGGCAGCATTCAGTCGTGAACAATAGACATGTGTCTATACAGCATATTATACTCTAAAGGGCAGCATTCAGTCTTGAACAATAGACATGTGTCTATACAGTATATCATACTCTAAAGGGCAGCATTCTTTCTTGAACAATAGACAGGTGTCTATACAATATATCATACTCTAAAGGGAAGCGTTTAGTCTTGATCAGTAGACATGTGT
The DNA here is from genome assembly GCA_017311375.1 of Mytilus coruscus. Taxonomy (NCBI): domain Eukaryota; kingdom Metazoa; phylum Mollusca; class Bivalvia; order Mytilida; family Mytilidae; genus Mytilus; species Mytilus coruscus. The sequence goes on along the minus strand of CM029595.1, from coordinate 127,932,546 downwards.
CTATACAGTATATTATACTCTAAAGGGCAGCATTCAGTCTTGAACAATAGACAGGTGTCTATACAGTATATCATACTCTAAAGGGCAGCATTCAGTCGCGGAAAATAGGCAGGTGCCTATACAGTATATCATACTCTAAAGGGCAGCATTCAGTCTTGAACAATAGACATGTGTCTATACAGTATATCATACTCTAAAGGGCAGCATTCAGTCTTGATCAGTAGACAGGTGTCTATACAGTATATCATACTCTAAAGGGCAGCAATCAGTCATGAACAATAGACAGGTGTCTATACAGTATATCATACTCTAAATCATTCCGAGTCTAAACAAGATGTGACAGACATTTAGACCATCAGTACGTGGAATATATTTTTTATCAGACATTTAGGCCATCAGTACATGGAATATATTTGTCATCAGACATTCAGGCCATCAGTACGTGGAATATATTTGTTATCAGATATTTATGCCATCAGTACATGGAATATATTTGTTATCAAACGTTCAGGCCAACAGTACATGGAATATATTTGTTATCAGACATTTATGCCATCAGTACATGGAATATATTTGTTATCAGACATTTAGACCATCAGTACATGGAATATATTTGTTATCAGACATTTATGCCATCAGTACAAGGAATATATTTGTTATCAGACATTTAGGCCATCAGTACGTGGACTATATTTGTTATCAGACATTTAGGCCATCAGTACAAGGAATATATTTGTTATCAGACATTTAGGCCATCAGTACGTGGACTATATTTGTTATCAGATATCTAGGGCATTAGTACGTGGATTATATATTTATTAGCAGACGTTCATGCCATCAGTACATGGAATATATTTATCATCGGATATATTTCAAACATTCATTCAGGCCATCAATATTAGGTCTATCAAACCAGATTGTGAGAATATTTAAATCGGTTATCAGATGTTCATCATGGTTCACATCTATTTATGTCCCCTTTCATAAATAAGTAATTACGTTTCCATATTATATGACGACTCCAGCACACAAATACAAGGTCAAGATTTCTCGGGGAAACATTCGAAATTATCAACTCGTGTATACCCAACATATCCTTGTATTTAATTTCTAAAGGCTGCTTAAACTATTCATGGATATGAAAACCGACAAAACTAATTAGATGGAGTCAACACACCTGATGTTCTCATGAACCTAGATGTCGTTTTTGATGTTCATTGCAGAAAAAAAGTCCAATTTAGATAATCTATGTCTGGACAGCTTTCCTGACATTTAACAAAGCTGCATAATTGAATAATCAATGACAGTTTGTTTCATTCTGTCTCGATTATATATAATTATTTATAGCATTTGCAAGTCAGATGTTTAAATTACTGAAATTTCATACACCTGTATAATATTACTTCATCCAAGTTTTTTTTTGATATATATATATATATATTGTGCTTCTCATATTTGACATATATTCGAGACCTGGACAAAGCTTTATTTATAAGAAAAACGGTAAATAAAAGACACATACACTAGTCGATTTGCCACAACGTTTGACTTAGAATTACGACGTCGATCACTTTTACAAATGACATTCAATATAATTTTTAAGACAATTATGTTGACTTCATCCAGAAATATAAATAAAAAACAATTCCTTCTCTACTTGAATATTTTCCTCCCTAGGTAGGCCGGGAAATGTTATTTCGGGATCATTCCGATGTTATATGTTGAAGACCCTAAGACTAAGTTATATTTATAGTATAGTCACTTGTTAAATGTTGAAGACCATACGACTAAGTTATATTTAGTATAGTCACTTGTCTAATGTTGAAGACAATAGAACTAAGTGATAGTAAGTATAGTCACTTGTTAAATATTGAAGACCATAGAACTAAGTTATATTTAGTATAACCACTTGTTTAATGTTGAAGACCATAAGACTTAGTTATATTTAGTATAGTCACTTGTTTAATGGAGAAGACCATACAACTAAGTTATATTTAGTATAGTCACTTGTTTAATATAAGAGACTACACGACTAAATTATATTTTGTATAGTCACTTGTTTAATGGAGAAGACCATATAATTAAGTTATATTTAGTATAGTCACTTGTTTAATGTTGAAGACCATGCGACTAAGTTATATTTAGTATAGTCACTTGTTTAATGGAGAAGACCATATAATTAAGTTATATTTGATATAGTCACTTGTTTAATGTTGAAGACCATACAACTAAGCTATAATTAGTATAGTCTCTTGTTTAATGGAAAGGATCATATAATTAAGTTATATTTAGTATAGTCACTTGTTTAATGTTGAAGACCATACAACTAAGTTATATTTAGTATAGTCACTTGTCTAATGTTGAGGACAATAGAACTAGGTGATAGTAAGTATAGTCACTTGTTAAATATCGAAGACCATACAACTAAGTAATATTTAGTATAATCAATTGTTTAATGTAGAGGACCACAGAATTAAGTTATATTTAGTATAGTCACTTGTTTAATGTTGAAGACAATACAGCTAAGTAATATTTAGTATAATCAATTGTTTAATGTTGGAGACTACACGACTAAGTTATATTTTGTATAGTCACTTGTTTAATGGAGAAGACCATATAATTAAGTTATATTTAGTATAGTCACTTGTTTAATGTTGAAGACCATGCGACTAAGTTATATTTAGTATAGTCACTTGTTTAATGGAGAAGACCATACAACTAAGTTATATTTAGTATAGTCACTTGTTTAATGGAAAGACCATATAATTAAGTTATATTTGATATAGTCACTTGTTTAATGTTGAAGACCATACACGTAAGTTATAATTAGTATAGTCTCTTGTTTAATGGAAAGGATCATATAATTAAGTTATATTTAGTATAGTCACTTGTTTAATGTTGAAGACCATGCAACTAAATTATATTTAGTGTAGTCACTTGTCTAATGTTGAAGACAACAGAACTAAGTGATAATAAGTATAGTCACTTGTTAAATATCGAAGACCATACAACTAAGTTATATTTAGTATAATCAATTGTTTAATGGAGAAGACCATACAACTAAGTTATATTTAGTATAGTTACTTGTTTAATGAGAGGACCACATAATTAAGTCACATTTAATATAGGCACTAGTTTAATGTTGAAGACCATACGACTTAGTTATATTTAGTATAGTCATTTGTTTATTGGAGAGGACCACATAATTAAGTCACAATTAATATAGTCACTTCTTTAATGTTGAAGACCATACAACGATGTTATGTTAAGTATAGTCATTTGGTCAATGTTGGAGACCACACAACTAAGTTATGTTTAGTATAGTTACTTGTTTAATGTTGAAGACCATACGACTAAGTTATGTTTAGTATAGTCACTTGTTTAATGTTGAAGACCATGCGACTAAGTTATATTTAGTATAGTCACTTGTTTAATGGAGAAGACCATATAATTAAGTTATATTTGATATACTCACATGTTTAATGTTGAAGACAATACAACTAAGTTATGTCTAGTATAGGCACTTGTTTAATGGAGAGGACCATATAATTAAGTTATATTTGATATAGTCACTTGTTTAATGTTGAAGACCATACAACGATGTTATGTTAAGTATAGTCACTTGGTCAATGTTGAAGACCAAACAACTAAATTATATTTAGTATTATTACTTGTTTAATGGAGAAGACCATACAATTAAGTTATAGTTTGTATAGTCACTTGTTGAATGTTTAAGACCAAACAACTAAGTAATATTTAGTATAATCACTTGTTTAATGTTGAAGACTTTACTTTTAAGTTATATTTGATATAGTCACTTGTGTAATGTTGAAGACCATACGACTAAGTTATATTTAGTATAGTCACTTGTTTAATGTAGAAGACCATATAATTAAGATATATTTAGTATAGTCACTTGTTTAATATTGAAGACCATACAACGATGTTATGTTAAGTATAGTCACTTGGTCAATGTTGAAGACCATAAGACTTAGTTATATTAAGTATAGTCACTTGTTTAATGTAGAAGACCATATAATTAAGATATATTTAGTATAGTCACTTGTTTAATATTGAAGACCATACAATGATGTTATGTTAAGTATAGTCACTTGGTCAATGTTGAAGACCATACAACGATGTTGTATTTAGTATAAACACTTGTTTAATGTAAGTTATATTTAGTATAATCACTTGTGTAATGTTGAAGACAATAGAACTAAGTTATATTTAGTATAGTCACTTGTTTAATGTTGAAGACGATACAACGATGTTATGTTTAGTATAGTCACTTGGTCGCTGTTGAAGACCATACGACTAAATTATATCTAGTATAGCCACTTGTTTAATGTCGAAAACCATACAACTAATTTATATTTATTATACTTACTTGTTTAATGTTGAAGACCATACAAAGATGTTATGTTTAGTATAGTCACTTGGTCAATATTGAAGACCATAAAACGAAGTTATATTTTGCCGAGACACATTTGTGACCCGGATTTGTTTTCGCTTTATCGATTTATGACTATTGAACAGCGGTATACTACTGTTGCCTTATTTAGGTTCTCTAAGCTCTTCAACTTCGTACTTGGTTTGGCGTTTTAATTTTTTTGAATTGAGCGTCACTAATGGGTCGTTTGTAGACAAAACGCGCGTCTGGCGTACAAAATTGTCAGTCTTGTATTTATGATGAGTTCATTATACACATTTGTTTACCGTTGAAAACCATACACCAAAGTTTTAAATACATGTTAACTGTGCAGCTAAGTTAAATTTGATATATAAACTTGTGTATAAATGAAGACATTACAACAAAGAGAAATATTTTGTATATTTGGTATATTTTTTTTTTCTATCTCATTATTCTCATGGTTTTCAGTTGCCTAGCAGACAAAGGATAATATAATTATTGTGTTCGATTTAGAGACGAACCCAATAATCACTTTTGTCATTCACAAGACCATTCAGGATGTCCAAAACAAACGTTTAGATTGACACATTCCTATTAAGAGTACAAGATCTATTGCCTTATAAGACTATTGCTCTACTAAACATTATTTTGTATAGCTCCTGCCTAGCTATAAATCAAATTGATGAATATAATTCAGAATATAAACTCAGAAGAAACTTTGAAAGCATATTAGTGCACCTGAAATGAATTATAGGTCAATATAAGCACAATTGAATGTTACACCATACCTATCAAACATAAGTTAAACTCCGAAAAACATTTCTTTTTTATGCAAGCGAGTTCCGACTAATGAGTAATAATGCTAGACGCTGTACTGAAAAAGACACATTTATACTGTGTATTTATATGTCTCTGGCTGGAATGAGTACTTGATTTTTGTCAGAGATATATATACAATTTTTATAGAAATGTCTCTGATTTTGTACAAGATAAATACAATGCGTTTAAAGTTATCGATTAGATTCCTGAAAGGGAGATTTTTTTTTCAGAAAACCAATAACATTAGAAGGAAAGCATTATAAGGGAGCAATCAACCATTTGATTCTAGAGGGGGAAGAGTGGCTTAGGCGGAAACTCTAATCTTGCATTTTGTCACGGTTTGAGATTAACTGGCCCATGTTTTGTTTTCAAATTGTCAAATCATATCGAATATTGGCGAGCCAAATTTGGCTGAGTTGATCAGTATGTATAGGATGATTGACTGTAATATAACAAATTCAGTAAGTAACATGTACCAATCCTGTTTATTTTAGGTTAACCCCATATAAGGGAGGGAATCAATTTAAGGAGCAGTTTAAAAAATAGCAATTGATATTCAGTTGAATGTGATGAAACTTTATTTCATTTAAGTTTATTTTATGTTCATTTTGTCTGGAATGCAAACAGATCCTGAGGAATGTCCTCCATTTTAGAAGTGATTTTATACAATGTGACGGAGTTTATGTTAATTTCGTGGGTAAAAAGTAAAACAACAAAAATACCGAACTCCAAGGAAAATTCAAAACGGAAAGTCCCTTAACAATTGGCAAAACAAAAGCTCAAACACATCAAACGAATGGAAAACGACTGTCATATTCCTGACTTGGTACAGGCATTTCTTATGTAGAAAATGGTGGATTAAACCTGGTTTTAAAACTAGCTAAACCTCTCACTTGTATGACAGTCGCATAAAATTCCATTATATTGACAACAATGTGTGAACAAAACAAACAGACAAAATAGGCAAAAATGTCAAAAATAGGGGTACAGCAGTCAACATTGTGTTACAATCTCAATCACTATAAAAACAAACATGTCAACAAAGAAAAACAAAATGGCATATAGACAAAGCATAACGGAACATTGAAACACAAGAATACAAAAATTGACAACAGCACAACAACAACATGGCGGAATGTACAAGTACCGAGCCACGTCTAATGGATATTACCAAAAATGGACCAAACAGTAAACGTTAATACAGTCCTTAGATGGTGTAAACTTCCCACTAACACCATACACCTTTACACCATTTAACATACACGATTACACCATACACCCTGTGCCATTACACCATACACGTTACACCTTTGCACCATACACCTTACACATTACACCATAATGCAATTTAATTTCAAAGAAAGCGTGCGACTACAAAATTATTTATTTATTTTACAATATTGTAAATCAATGTATAAAATTAAAAATCAGTTCTTATCAATATTTTGCATAGTTTTAAAGGTCGTACACCATTCATTCACACCATTCCCGATCGCACGTTACACCGTTACACCATTCCCCTTACACCATACACCATATCACCGTACACCTTCTACCATTGCACCATATGCCATACACCATTACACCATACACGTTTTTTTTGGGAAGTTTACACCATCTAAGGTATGTTGTCCAAGACATTGTTTCCATCTGATAATGAGAGTTCATCATTATTTTCCCCAAGACACACAACATTCTAAAACCAGGTGTTGTATTATTGGGTTTGTTGAATTACTCTTCTTTTTGAACTTCGAAAACTTCTATCACCTAAAATTCATTCAATGAAATTTATAAAGATGCAATTTTCTATCTGATAAATTGTCTGAATTTTGTTTTACAAAAGAGGAGCAAGATACCAAAGGGACAATGCAAATTATAACCCGAAGAGAAACCGACACCACCATCGCAAGATAAAATGACGTTCTACATAACTAACTACATAGAAATCTAAAATTGTCTTCTAAAATGTATTTAGTAGCGGAAAGGAGTCTAGAAAAAAGTTATTTTAACATCAACCCGTGAATAAAGGGAAACTAGATGAAAATGCTATCTTAGTTTCTGTGCTAGCCCTGGTTCTTTGAACGAAAAAAGTAATTAGGAAGCAAAGTTTGGTATATTAAATAAATCAGCTGAAACAAGAATATATGGACTTGTTGAAGATGACGGACAATTGATCTTAAGAAACTTAAACACAATCTAGAAATAGTTGTAGCTGAAGAAATTAAGTTTTAAAAATGATAAAACATACAAAAAGATTAAAGATAAGCAAACGAGAAGAAATCGCAAGGTTGGAAAATATTCCAAAAAAAGCCAAAAAGTGCAAGTACATGTTTGTAGAACTTAAAAAAGGAAGGTTAGATCAGACAGCCGACTTGTAGAAGGAAATTGAGAGAAAAGTTACTGATCGGACCAAAATGCCACTTGTGTACTCTCCTGACCAATTTTAAAGATTATGGGGAAAATATAGCTTCCATATGAACATATAAACAAAGACATGGTGATATTCAAATGATTTATTGGCGTGATATTTTAAATTTACAAACAAACAAAAAAATATTGCAAACTGTTGCTTGTCTGTCTGTCTGTCTGTTTTTTTTTCTTTTGGCCATGGTGTAGTTTATCCTTCTTTGTTTTATGTTTTTATTGCATCCCTTGTCCCTTTTTTCGACTCTCCTAAAAGACAAGGTGAATATACACGAGTGGATCTCTAACGTGTGATATTTTGTTCGCACTGAGGGACATAAGTATGTATGGTGAGATTATTTATATACACTAGCGTGTATTCCCTAAGCTTATTATTGGTATACCAAATCATGGAGCATGTGAAAGTTCTTTAAACCGCTTATTAAATCTATAAATATATAATATTTTGAACTCCATAAAGAGATTGAGGGATTTACTATAACTCATTATTGATTACACGCAACAAATTCTGCCCCTAATAGAAATGAAGCCACTGAGGAAATTAAAAAGAGAGGCGAAAGATGGCAGAGGGACATTTAAACTCACTAGTCGAAAATAAACTGACAACGCCGTGGCTAAAAAAAGAAAAAGACAAACAATAGTACACAAAACACAACATAGTAAACTAAAGACTGAGCAACACGAACCCCACCAAAAACTGGGGGTGATCTCAGGTGCTCCGGAAGGGTAAGCAGATCTTGCTCCACATGTGGCACCCGTCGTGTTGCTCATGTTAGTACAAACTCGGTAATAAGTCTAATTCGGTAGGTCACATTCGGAAAAAGGGAACGGGCTTGTAGTTACGACATTAGGAACATATCCGCTATTATCTGTGAAACGGATATTCCATAACGGTCAACCAACTAGTGATGGCGTCCGTAAAACTTACGAAGGGATGGTTTAATAGCTTCCTTGTGAGCAGCAAACCCTCTATCAAGGAAATCATAATAGGAAATACAAGCCCTGGAATATCGTATCAAATGGGAGATATATACTCCGTATGCAGCGTTGTTGGAATGTTGCTACATAGAAATGGAAAGTTCAAATGGGAAGCTAAAATCACCTCTTTTGTCGTAAACTTTTATTTTCAACCGACCCTCATTGTCAATTTCTAGATGTAAGTCAAGATATGAGGCAGATTTAACTGTATCTGTTGTATTTTTTATCTCAAGTTCGACAAACCAGAAAAGAGCATCAGACGTACAAGGTTTATAAAGTGTTATACAAACCAGAAAAGGGCATCAGACGTACAAGGTTTATACAGTGTTATACAAACCAGAAAAGAGCATCAGACGTACAAGGTTTATAAAGTGTTATACAAACCAGAAAAGAGCATCAGACGTACAAGGTTAATACAGTGTTATACAAACCAGAAAAGAGCATCAGACGTACAAGGTTTATACAGTGTTATACAAACCAGAAAAGAGCATCAGACGTACAAGGTTTATACAGTGTTATACAAACCAGAAAAGAGCATCAGACGTACAAGGTTTATAAAGTGTTATACAAACCAGAAAAGAGCATCAGACGTACAAGGTTAATACAGTGTTATACAAACCAGAAAAGAGCATCAGACGTACAAGGTTTATACAGTGTTATACAAACCAGAAAAGAGCATCAGACGTACAAGGTTTATACAGTGTTATACAAACCAGAAAAGAGCATCAGACGTACAAGGTTTATAAAGTGTTATACAAACCAGAAAAGAGCATCAGACGTACAAGGTTTATACAGTGTTATACAAACCAGAAAAGAGCATCAGACGTACAAGGTTTATACAGTGTTATACAAACCAGAAAAGCGCATCAGACGTACAAGGTTTATACAGTGTTATTCAAACCAGAAAAGAGCATCAGACGTACAAGGATTATACAGTGTTATTCAAACCAGAAAAGAGCATCAGACGTACAAGGTTTATACAGTGTTATACAAACCAGAAAAGAGCATCAGACGTACAAGGTTTATACAGTGTTATACAAACCAGAAAAGAGCATCAGACGTACAAGGTTTATACAGTGTTATACAAACCAGAAAAGAGCATCAGACGTACAAGGTTTATAAGGTGTTATACATTTAGTAGTCGATACAGGGACAGTTTAACTTCGGTGGTACCGACATGATTTATAGCATATCTTTCCAAAATCTTCCATTAATAACTTAAGATTATTAAAAAAACATATAGTCCAACACTCTCAGGAAAAGTTGATCTTATATAAATTTGGCTATTCTGTTTGAGTCTCTTTTGGTCATATAGCTATTAACGTTTCTATGTTTTTATAATGCCTTGGCTTCCAAGTATTTGCGTCTAAGCGTTCCTGAAGAAGGTAAACCCAGAAATCGCACCCGAAGCACGACATTTATAAAGTGTTATGAAATTATTCATAGGAATAAAGATAGTTGTGGTTTAAATTTAAATGACACATCTATCCAACAAGATCTTGACTTATCGATTGATAAGAACATCGGTAAACTACTGGTTATTTAATTTAAACAGACATTAAGAAGACTTTAATCAGCCTTCAACATAACCAAGTTAAGAAGAAGCTTCAATATACTAGTAGACGACAAAATTACTTTAATCCAACATTAACATTCCCAACAGAGAAAAACAAGAAAAGAACAGAGATTTGTGACTTTGGACATGCGACATGTACTTTATCCCAATCATTGTACCCTTAAGAACAAGTTTTAATTTGTTACAGCACTTGATCGACACCTCAGCAGTTGGGCTATCAGTTCCCGAGGGTATCATCAGCTCAGTAGTTAGTACTTCGGTACTGAAATGATTTATAAAATACCTTTCTAAAATTATCTTTAACAGTTAAAACTCGCAATGAAAATCAACAAGCACAACAAATATAATATATGCTTCGAATTTGGATCGAAAATCAAAATAATATAACCTGTAATGAATTTGAATTATTTTTCCTATTGAATTTAATTATTATGTCAGTAAATAAACTCATCATAGAAACCAGGATTATGTAGAAAACTGAGTGTAATAAATGACTTTATATCATCAAGCATGTTCTTCCTGATATTTGATATATCTTTCATTCACGAAAATTGTTGATTATATATAGAAAAACACATTAATAAAAAACGCGTAGATGAAACGATAAACATCATTGTGTCTGTTAAGCGATAATTTATGTTATTGCACTGTCAAACATCGGTAAACGGGGTATTTACACCAATATGTGACGTCATGTTGTACCCATGGTATAGATCCGTGATGTATTAATTGGTCAAATTAAAACACGATACGCTAATGTGACTAATTGTAATGTAATTGTTGTGACTTATTTAGATTTTTCTAAATGCAGTCTAATAAAGATATAAACAGTGAGATTTAAAGGTTAGAACTTATGAAAAAGTGCTAAGCACGATATGGTTTACAAGAAGTCATTTAGTACAAAAAGGTTTTTCTTCGATGTTCAAAGCAGTATAAACACATTATTTAAAGGTCCATGATGCATCGCTTTTGCCCACCCATTTCCTTAATTATAGTTATGTTTTGAGTTTTATTATAAATATAGAAAATATGCACCAACAACGGATGTATATAAAACCGTGTAAGGTTACGTGAAGTACAACAGAAATAAGACTTACAAAAGTAAAGGTTCACATGGAGTCAACAGAAATAAGACTTATAAAAGTAAAGGTTCACATGGATTCAACAAAAATAAGACTTACACAAAGTAAAGGTTCACATGGAGTCAACAAAAATACGACTTACAAAAGTAAAGGTTCACATAGAGTCAACAAAAATACGACTTACAAAAAGTAAAGGTTCACATGAAGTCAACAAAAATACGACTTACGTAAAGTAAAGGTAGTTGATTATGTAGTTCTTACGTAAAGTGTGGTAATTGAATTTAAAAACAGATTTTATATATAAATTATGAAATAAGAAATATTTCACGCGTCATCGTTACAGGAACGCTCAAAGAGAGGCGAAAGATACCAAAGGGATATTAAAACTCATTAGTCAAAAATAAACTGACAACGCAATGTTAAAACAAAATCAAAAGACTAAAGACAAGCAAAAGTATACAAAACAGAACATAGAAAACTAAAGACTAAAGTGGCCACATTAGCTAGCTTGTTTCAGTAGCGAGCACATTTTGAGCCTGCTTTCAAATTATGTGCCGTCTTTTATTTCCTTATTCAAGTAAGTGGTCATTCCGTTGATAGATTATGCACTGTGTGTGTTTTTAACGTGTGTTTTTCCTTTAACGATATATGGTCTAGTTACACCAGTAAAACCCAAATGGTTTAACCCAAATTCATTTTGTACCTGTATCTAGACAAGCTATCTGGACCATATGTTGTTGTTCGTTGTTTGTCTATGTTTGCACATATATCTTTTTTAGACGAGTCGGAGGTTACTATTGTTGTGGTCTTTTGTACTATTTGAAAGCAATGATACCTCATTGAATAAAAAGAAAACGAATGATCAAAATGATAAAACATGTCGTAAAAGGGGTAAATTTATAATATTGTAAGTAGCCCATATCACATTTTCATATCAACAGAATATCTGCGTTTAAAAAAATGCTTCGTTATCAACATAATAACTACTGAATAACCGAAATTCAATTTGACATTAATTTAAAACCCCTTTGAAACAACGAACAGCTTTATAATTCGTGATATTTTAGAAGAAAAGTGCTTTGGAATAACGTTAATGTCCTTTTATTAATCAACATTAATTCTAAACGTATTTTCATCAAAACCTTTGAAAATTGTGGTTTTTGGACTCTTACTCTGTCTTTACAAATTGAATATGAAAAAAACTGAGATCTGGAGAAAAAGAATTCAACAATACTTAAAAGCACAGTTATAGTTCAACAAACGTACTTAAATGATTGGTGTACTGGTCTCTGGATGAACTTTCCAACACCCGCCTCTTTATTTTTTATGAAATATATTAAAGCTTTTTATAACGAATGGCCCTTGCCTTTTCTTTGAACTATGTGTTTTTGGTCTCACATGCACTTTCTAATTCTAAATGAAATTTCGTTACTTTTTAGTGAATTTACATTTTATGTAAAAATTAATCCAGTTAAATGTTTTGGAATGTGGGACATCAAATAAATCAGTTCTCTTATCGAGGTCATCGTATACTTCATTTATCATACTTCACCGTATACATTTTTTTAATCCTTTCATGTCACTTTATTGGAAAATATAAATCAGAAACGATATATCGAATATTAATCATGATGATAAGTGATAGTGCTGCTGCCTTGTGTAATTCCTTTTAAAAACTGCAATAAATTGAATTGTATTAAATCATTGGTGAAATGTAAAACATTCCTTCTGTCTTCATTAAGCGCACATCAAAAGAAAATCAGATTATACCGTAAAGAAATTATTTCAAAGAAACTGTCTGGACAACTTTTATACAATTCAATGAACTAATCGACAAAACGCGAAATATGGGATGGGATTAGTATTTATAGTAAACAAGAAATTTACACAATTTTCATTATTATGGTCTATACTTTTCTATTTTAATACACAAGTTTCCAGTCGTATGTCAACACTGATCTATGACTTGTTCATTTGTTTTGTAAAGACATCTATTCTGTCTGCGCTCGACACGATAAAATGTATAACAATTCAAACGACAAAACCAACGGCCTGATTTATAAACAAAACAACAAACGAAAAAAATATGATCTAAAGTAACAAACAAAACCACTGAATTACAGGCACCTGAATTGGGACAAACACGTACATAATGTGGAAATATTAAACATGTTTGCGGGTTCCAAATCATCTCCTTAACCTTGGACAGTATGTTAAAGAGGTTTGTTAGAGGGAAACCCAAGAAGTATATATCGTTATTTTAAAAATATAATCAACCCCGACGAACAAAACATGTGTTTCTGTTATACTCCTAAATTCTATAGTAGGAATGCCAATTCAGAAAATTAAATGATTATAATTTCGTTCATGCTTTTGTAATAAACCTCACAAATTCTAACTAAAATTGACCTCGTTGAAATACAGTGTCCACCCGTCGTTTACATGGTAAGCAAAGCGTGGGCACAGGATCTGTATTTTAGTCAGATTGCGCTAAAAATATTTCTTTCAATTTTATTGTCCTAGTTGTCCCCATATTTCTATTCCATGTAATCTTTTTTGAATGCGAAACAATGTACTAACAGAGAACCTGATTCGCATGTATTCCTCGTAATTGAATATCGTCAAATTATTGTTATGAATAATGGGATGTGTGTGGTGTACATTAAATAAGTAAGCAAAAGAGAGACGAAAGATGCCAAAGGGAGGGATGATAAATAAATGATAAGTCGAAAACAAACTGACAAGGCCATTGCAAAAAAATACGGCGAAAAGACAAACAACAGCACAAAAAAAAAAAACATAGACAACTAAAGAATGACCAACACGAACCCAACCAAAAACTGGGGGGATATCATGTACTCCGGACGGGTAAGCAGATCCTGCTCCACATGTAGCACCAGTCGTTTTGTACATGCAAGTACAAACCCGGTGAAAAGTTTAATTTGAACACATTCGAGGAAAGAGGACGGGTTTGTGGTTACGACAATTGGAACATATCCGTTGTCATCTGGGAAACAGGTATTCCATTACGGGCAACCAACTCGTGATGACGTCCGTAAAAAATTTAAAGGGATGATTTCAACATCACCACTTGGAACTCTTGGTTTAATTGCTTTCTTGTAAGCAGCAACTATCTATCAAGAAAATCATGATAGAAAATGCAAGCTCTGGAATATCGTACCAACTGTGAGATACATACTCCATAAGCAGATGCTGCAAATTGTTGCTATATATATAGAAATGGAAAGTCCCCAACTTGGAAGCTGAAATCATCTCTTTTGTCATAAAGTTTTGTTTTCATCCAACCCTCATTGTCAATTTCTAGATGTAAGTCAAGATAAGAGGAAGAATTAACTGTATCGGCTGTATCCTTTTTTCAAGTCCAATAGGATAGTTGCGTTCAACATAGTCCCCAATCTTTAAATTGTTTAGTGAGAGGACATCATTTATATTGCGGAACGTAAAAGGATATTACAAGCTATTTTTCATTCTTCCTAAGAAGCTCCTGTATGAAGTCAGCCTCGTATCAATAAAGGAACAAGTTGACAAGAAGAGGAGCACAGTTGTTTCTCATGGGAATGCCGATTGTTTGTTTAAAAAAACGTCCTCCAATCGTAACGAAATATTTTGTCAATGAAAAATTCAACCATCTTGATTATGTCAATTTCATTTTTCTTGAATCAGAGTGATTCTTTTTTACAAAGTACGATTTATCCCTCCCTTAGAAAATACATTTGTATCTATGTTGGCCATCTTTTTAATGAAACAAAGCAGGACCAATTCTTTCAATTTGTCTTTTAGTTTGAAGTGAGGAATACTTGTGTAAAGAGTAGAAAAGTCAAATGTTTCAATACTATTGCAAGAGAAAAGAGACATAGGTTTTATGTACTGTAACAGATCGTTCTAATTCAGGTCGCCCCTGTAGTATATAGTTTCACAATAACTTTGAAGCCCAGTTTGATTTCTGATAAGATTGGTATTAGTTATTTAGAAAGAGGTTTTGTTGAGTAGTTGGAAGACCAAGCAATACCGGTATAATGTTGTTTGTAAGGACACTTCTGTGATTAAGGTGTCCAATATAGTGACGGAAGATCTAGTTCTTCGGTTGAAATTTGAATGGAAAATATAATATACCTATGATAATTGAGGATTTTCTACTTAGTAAGTATCATGGGGGTATATGTTGAGTTTCCTAATAAATAAAAACAATAAACGAACAAGAAGACATCTACATATCAAGTATCGGTTGTTAACAATAAATAAGTGTCTGCACCATAGGTTAAGCTTAAAATCTGCAAAATAATAGCCACATTGAAGCGATGTTACAGTTACTGAAAAACTACATCATAGCAAAGACAACGCTGTGATATATATCGCTGAGCGACCAAGTAAATGTTCTGAAAACGAAGTTTTAAATTTGGGACATACGAATACATATATTTATTCTCAAAACGAGTAAACTGTTTTTCGAATTGCTTTATTGTCCTCATTAAAACAAGACCAATACTAGGTCTTGACATGAACTGCAATTGATTGAGGTACTCAAGCATAACTGGTAATTCCCTAAAAAGAATTTAAAAATATTTTTCTTGTACAACGAGTACATTTTCAAACTATCAACAATCAGGAAATGGCTGCTCGGCAGATATAAAACATAGTCACATGCCACAACTCAACATTATCAAGCTGCATACCAAATTTGAAATCATTTCCTTTCATAGAAGCCAAGAAAAGTTTGACGACGTTTTTCTA
The DNA here is from genome assembly GCA_017311375.1 of Mytilus coruscus. Taxonomy (NCBI): domain Eukaryota; kingdom Metazoa; phylum Mollusca; class Bivalvia; order Mytilida; family Mytilidae; genus Mytilus; species Mytilus coruscus. The sequence continues at coordinate 127,916,501 of CM029595.1, read as the reverse complement.
CCCAAGGTCGTTCAGATGGACGGACAGAATTACGGAATGACGGATTCGAACGGTTACTAGACCTGTTTTCGCTGTGTGTTGTCGACGCATGTAATACATATAACCATGTATCTTACAATCAGCCTTTCAACTATATAGGGACATTGTATTTACATTGAGTGCAATTACCCTTCTATTATATAGTACCAAATAGTTCAGCCACATTAATGATACTTTGAAAATTAAGCGAAATTGCATTGTACCAATAATTATTGCTATTCAGTAATGAGTAAAAATGTTCATTGGAAGGTATGGGACGTTTAAGACCTTAGATTGTAAATAAAAAGATTTATAGGTCGATTAAGACCTTTAAAATTACAAACCAACTTAGATTGTCGTCACCTTAAATAATCCAAAAGTGAGTAGAAACATAAGCACAAAAAACTGTTTGAACTGGAACAATGTAAATTGTAGAATAAATCGAAGATACATATATAGAACTAAATTCTGCACTTTTATGGCAACGTATATTGAACTACTTACTTGCGATAGAAATGAAAATATATTTCATAACGTTTAATTTAAGAGACAATAAAATAGCTCTTACGTCAATTTTTAGTCGCTGATCTTGAAATAAAGCTTATACAACAATTATAATGGAAGAATAACCCATATTAAAGTATATTTCTGTTTAAGTTTCTCATTTGAGAGTGATTTTTGTCTATTGTACTTTTAATCTGTTGCAATATTAAGAATTAACGGAGGAAATAGCTCTATTTCTTATTCAGTAGTCTGATGTTTTAAACTATATTCCTGATTTGGGCGTATCTATTTCCTATTTATAGCACAATGGTTGAAACATATTTAAATTTCTCAAAGCAAAATAGTTTAGACATAAGAGAAACATATATTTTTATATGAACTTTTAGTTAGAAAAAAACAATACAAATTTAAAGTGAAATTCATCATGTTGTAAAAAGATGAATGTTATTATACGATGCTACAGATAAATAAAGAAAGACGAACAAAGATGCTGGTGATGATATGTGTTTTATCTGTGTTTAGACTACTGTACCCTAAATCAAGAGAGGCGAAAGACACCAAAGAGACATTCAAACTCACAAGTCGAAAATAAACTGACAACGCCATGGCTAAAAAAGAAAAAGACCAACAGACAAACAATAGTACAAAAAACACAACATAGAAAACTAAAGACTGAGCAACACGAACCCCACCAAAAAAGGGAAGGGTAAGCAGATCCTGCTCCACATGTGGCACCCGTCGTGTTGCACATGTTAGAACAAACCCGGTAATAAGTCTAATTCGGTAGGTCACATTCGGGAAAAGGGGACGGGATTGTAGTTACGACATTAGGAACATATCCGCTATCATCTGTGAAACGGATATTCCGTAACGGTCAACCAATTCGTGATGGCGTCCGTAAAATTTACTAAGGGACGATTTCAACTTCACCACTTGGTACTCTTGGTTTAATACCTTCCTTATGAGCAGCAACCCTCTATCAAGGAAATCATGATATGATATACAAGCCCTGGAGTATCGTATCAACTGGGAGATATATACTTCGTATGCAGGCGCTGCTGGAATGTTGCTACATAAAATGGAAAGTTCACAATTCGGAAGCTGAAATCATCTCTTTTGTTATAAAGGTTTGTTTTCAACCGACCCTCATTGTCAATTTCTAGATGTAAGTCAAGATATGAGGCAGACTTAACTATATCTGTTGTATCCTTTATCTCAAGTTCGATGGGATAGATGCGTTCAACATAGTCACCAAATTTGGAATTATTTAGCGAGAGAACATCATCTATGTAGCGGAATGTAAAGTTAAAGGATACTGCTGTTTCTTTTCTTTCTTCCTAAGAAGTTCCTGTATGAAGTCAGCCTCATATGAATAAAAGAACAAGTCGGCAAGAAGGGGGGCACAGTTGGTTCCCATAGGAATGCCGATTGTTTGGTGAAAAACACGTCCTCCAAACGTAACAAATATGTTGTCAATCAAGAAATCAAGCATCTTGATAATGTCAGTTTCAGAGAATTTTTTGTTAGAATCAGAGTGATTTTTTACAAAGAATTTATCCCTCCCTAAGACAAGATACTGGTATCTACGTTGGCCATTATTTTCTATGAAACAAAGCAGGACCAACTATTTCAATATGTCTTTTAGTTTGGAATGATTAATACTTGTGTAAAGTGTAGAAAAGTCAAATGTTTTAATACTATTGCAAGATGAATGAGTCTTAGAGTGTATGTACTCTAAAAGATCTTTGGAATTTTTTAGTATCCACAGAATAGGTAGTTTCACAATAACTTTGAAGCCCGGATTTGATTGCTGACAAAATTGATGTTAACAATTTAGAAAGAGGTTTCGTGGAGCACTTGGAAGACCCAGCAGTATACCGTTGTTTTTAAGGACACTTATGTAGTTTAGGTATCCAATACAGTGATGGAAGATCCAGTTCTTCATCTTTGGTTGAAATTCCAAAGGAACATAGAACAGACCTATGATTATCCAGGATTTCCTCTTTAGTAAGTGTCGTGGGGGGTAAATGTTGAGTTTCCAAGTGGATTGTCAACACCTAATTCATTTATCAAGCAGTTTATGTAATGTGATTTACACAAAAAGTTTAGCAACATTTGGGTCTTTAAAGATTGATGTAGCATGGGTATTAATAGACCAATTCAGTTTCTTAATTTTGATTTGTATTAACGACCTCACAGCCTTAATCCATTCGGAAAAGTATCTACGTCTTTTTTCTCGCGTTTGGCCCATTGCCTGGCATAATTCTCGACTGAATCCATCAGTATTTTGAAGTTGTGTTTCCAATTGATGGATTTAGGCTCACGATATTTCGGGCCTTTGAATAACACATTTCGCAGAGAAGTGTTATTGACAATGTTTAGGTCACCAGTAATAACGTGGCCAGCCGATTATATATGAATAGGGAACTAGCACAGGTGCAATCAGGAGGTTTAGACTTGAAGTCGTCAATATTGAGATCCTGCAATACGTGTTTGTAATTGAAAATTTTAGTTGCAATTGGTTTGGTATAGGTATAAGAAATAATAGGTACAGACTGATCTTTAAAATAGGGAGGTATTTTCGAGTGAACTCATTTATGATGAAGGATTGCCTAAGTTGATGGCATCGAGACCTTTGTTGGCAATGGAAAGTTTAAGAAAGGATTTTTTTTCTTTTTCATCTTTTCCCATGCGAACTGGTTTGAAAAGTCTGTGACTTGCAATATCCGAAATGGTAGCTGTAAGTTTGTATTGGTTTGAATGAGGGTTTGTAACAGTGGTTTCCAAACATAAGTTGTACAGAGAATGAAGTTTTGAAAGAGGTAATGAATAAAGCTTCGTGCGAGTGTGATGAATATCTAACGGCTTTTGTATAAATGGCAGCAGTTCATTTATAGAGACATCATGAAGAGTAGGTGATGTATATTTATATAATTATACATTATTATATAATTATACTCGCGAGTAATTTATATTTGCGACATTCGCGAGTAGAGAAATAATGTAAATATCTTCTCTAATATGAACACACAAGCAAAGTTAGAAAACCGATAATTGAGATTATTTAACTTGGTAGCCCTTTCATTTATATAGAGCAGACCCCAACCCCACAAAAAAGAAAGAGAAAAAAAGAGAAAGAAAACGAAGTATCACCCAAAGCGTCAACTCCCAACCACATTTTTTTCCTTAAATTAAAAAAAAAAGTTTTATATTGCTGTTCATTTTACAAAAGGCATATACTACTATTCCTGATGTCCGTATTTGTTAAGAGTCATGCAATATCTGATAAAAAATACCTTTCGCCTCTCTTTTTCTATAGATAATTTGATTGCAATATGAAAAAACCAACATAATTTATACAAAGAAATATTTGTAATAAAGGTATTTTTAGGTTTTTATCTTCGGTCTTATTTAAAAACCCACGAAAAGAAGTACGCCTAGAATTGTGTCATATATAATAGGTATAAAGAAAGAGAATTTCTTTTTCGTATGAATTTATGCCTGTGTTTTTGCGTGAACCCCTGAGGGGTTCACGCTTATATATTGGCGAGTTTTGGAAGCTTCTATGGACCATTCGATATCCTCGGAAACAAGATTCTCGGAACGTCTCGAAAATTTTAGATCATATATAGTTATCTATATCTTTGATACGGTCCCTCTATTGATATGTTACCACGTGACATTTTATTAATATTTCGACAACCAAATTAAAGTTCATTTGTAAATCGGAAAATAAAAATTAAAGAATAGATTGCAGTGAGAAAGCTATTACAACTTATTTGCTTTTGACAGCATATGCGTTTTTATTTGAAAGTGTATATAATTCATGTTTTGAGACGGTCCCTGTACGCATTGTATTGTGTCTAAAATAGTTATTTTCATTAATAGATACTAACAGACCATGGGAACATTCATTAAGATTATTAAAGTTTAAAATGAAACTAAATTTATCATTAATAGACTATAATTAATGTTATATTTATGATCATCCCGCGGGTTTTAACAGTGAATATATTTATGAAATCATATGCAACATATGAGTACCAATTAGAATAGTTGCATGGTTATAACTCACAAGAATTTTGAATCCTTGCATTTCACAATAAACGTAATTAATATTTTACAATAATCATAATTACTACGTATACTGTACTAATTTTGTACCGCTTACGTATGGTTTGATAAGTCTCTGCTTATATTTTGTATAGAAATAAAACAGAAAGTTAGAATTGAAGAAGAGATTGATTTGAAAAACAATTGCCATTTGTAAATACTTGACGTTTGTGTTTATTGATAGTATATTTCAAATTTCTGGAAAAGATTTATTTACAGTTAGGAATGTATGTTAATTGAATTTTAATCCTTTTTGTTTTTGTTTTTTGTTTTTTAATAGTTCAAACTTATAGCATCTAAATCTTTGCAATGATTGTGCGGTTTTGAAAATTGTATGCATTGTGTTGACCAGCTATCCTACAAACGTATTGCCGTTTATTTACATAATATTACTTATTATTACACCCTGTTCACACGACACAATAAAATCGGATTTAAAATCTGGTTTGACAGCAATATTGGTTTGCGTTGACACAAATTCCGGATTTAATGGCAAAGAATCCGGAGTCAAACCACTTGAGGTAGGCAGTTTGACACCCGAATTCAACTAACATTAGATTTTAACCAGAATAAATATACGTGATGACGCAAATGCATATTCTTATCCAGAATATCAGTGCGTATGCTTGCCATTTACTATTTCTTGCGCAAGAAAACTACGTGCATGCGTAAACATTGATTTTACACGTGGTACGTGATTCTTTGCATTTCTTATCTAAATGTGGGACACGGCAGTAAGAGCTTAACGTGATTTTGAAGCATGCTCATCATTGAGGTACTTCGACATCTAGTTGTTTTTCTAATCTTTTTCTTTCTTTTTGAGTGACTGTCCTATTATAAACTTTCAAATTTTCGAAATACTAAGGATAACCCGAGGAATAGATCACATTGGCTGTATTTGGCGAAACCTTTCGGAATTTTGGGTCCTCAGTGCTCCTAAACTTGTTCTATATTTGGCCTTTTTTAATGTTTTGTAATCGTAATGCGCGTCTGGCGTACACAACTTTAATCCTGACCATGTGTCCATGATGAGTTTATTGACTTTTACCAAATATGAATTGGTTCTTTTGAGTGCATGTTTGGGTATTCACAAGACTTGTGAAAACAAGATATTTTTCAAAACTAAGTCTTCCTGTCGAAATTTTGAATTGATTTAAGTTACTTCAGGAAATCCTTAAAATTTGAAATGTTTTATCTGACAAAATAAGTGTCAGTATATAAGAGGTCCTAATAAAGCTGGTGTGGTACTCTCAAGAACAAAATATAAAATATTCTTATAATTTGTGTCACAGAGTAAACTTCACATGGAAATTGGACTTTCAATTTCTCTATACAACCTCTTCCATAAGTACAGACAGTTTCAATGAGTACGAAAATAATTTAAAGTAACCAGGAAACAAAATATGAAGATATGAAAAATAAAATAAACGCATCCAGATTATGAAGCAAACTGAGTGCTGAACTTTATATCTTGATCGGTCTGTGCAATTTGCTTTAGACATCCGGTTTGCAGAAATTGAGAATTGCAATAGGATTAGGTCTTTGTACATAAAACACGGAGAAAAAATGATGTACACTCCCAAGTAATAAATAAAATAACCATATCAGATCATTTCAAATGGTAGCTGCATACAATTTTCTATTTACAACTAAAAGCCAACAGTGCTTTTAATTGACTTGTGCAAGAATCTACACACAATAACATATTTTTAATAAAGGGGTTTTTAATATCTTCATTTCCTCATTCTATTAACAGTCAATTATTTCAAATCAAAAGCGAAAATAAATTCAGCAAAAAACATTTGGTGACCAGTCAGCGGTCTCGGGTTCACGTATTGCTTTTCTTTTTTTAAAGAAAGCAACTTGTTTATTCTTCATTCTTAAAAGAAATTCCAATCGGAAATTCAAAAGCAGAAGTCGAAGAAAATAGAGAACATTCTAGCCAAAAAACAAAAACAAAATCAAACACCAAACAGATATATTGTTACTTTTAAACCAATTAGCTTTCAGCTTTTAGTATAAAGCAAACGCGGTTATAAAAACAACATACTATATCGTTATACTTGTAATCTCTATATTATCATATTTATAAATTAACTGTTTACAAAACTTAGAATTTTTAAAAATACTTAAGATTTTCTTCCCCAGAAATAAATTATTTTAGCTGTATTTGGTAAAACTTTTCGGGCGTCACTGATGAGTCTTGTGTAGACGAAACGCTCACCTGGCGTACAGAATGTAAAGCTTGGTATCTTTGATGAGTTTATAGCCATATCTGTTTAATTCCCGATTTGTAAGAGAGTAAACTCACAATTTTTAAACCTCAACTATCAAGTACAGAAGCTAGTGAACGAAAAATTATTGTATGAAGACGTTAATTAATAAAGTTTATATCATAATTAGAACTGACGTATTTTCCTGATTTTATTAGTTATGAGAGGTAACAGCAAACTGGCTTAACTCACGTCTAGAGAGAAAATAAAAAATCATTCAACCATGTATTTGGACCGTATGCTGGTTTTCGTTTTCGAAATTTCGAATTTAAACTTGCCAAAAGAAATATGATTTTTTTAAAAACTTTTAGGAAATATTAACATTATGGATCTTGCTTATTTTTCTGTCGAGCCAGATTATCTGCTGACCGTCATAGTTTGGAAGGCAGTATTTATCCAATTATTTAATCAATATTCCATATCATATTTCCTTTAAGACCAGGGATGACGATATTGTCATTGTAATGGTGATAATTAAGCTAAAGACATACTTTCAAATGACTCGATACTCTATTGAGAATTCTTTGTATTTATAAAATGTGGACTTCAAAAGTGCGAAAATCTTATGTTATTAGCGGGAATGAAGTAAATATTGTTACTAAGTAACTAAAGATAAAAATGAAGATCAACATTTTTCTTGTGATCTCTACATCTATTGAAGTAGAAGTCCATTGCTTACATTTTATATTAATGTTAACATCTTCATCTTACAAAAAAATTAGATTGCTAGAAATAAAACTAATAAATGTTTAAATCACTTTTGATGAATGGCGTGACAGTATTCATATTGTTCAAACTTCAAGACGTTGTTACCATGTGTAATAGTGCTGTTTTTTATTTTTTATTAGAGCAGCTTTTGAATTATAAGTTAAAACCATGTTTATGATTTTCATAAAAGGGGGTGGGGGTCAAGGGGTTTATGTTTTTTTTTATTTAGTCTGTTAACGTTTCAACGACCTTTTCATTTCTTTAAAAAAAATTTTAAAAACTGGTGTAATTTAAATTTAATCGATCTCTATCGTTTATCTTTTTTATATTAGAACGTCTTTAGTTGTTATTTTCTTGAAAATATGTTTTGTTCCAAACTAAAAACAAACATTTATATATAAAATCAGTAAAAATTATGCAAAAAAAAAAAAAAAAAAAAAAACACTCTGACACTTACTTTAAAGATGTTCAAGGTTAAACAATAAACATGCAGTAACTATAGTAAGTCCAGATTATGCATTGCAGCTGAAATAAATAGATTTTACAACATATATAAATATTTCTACATGAAATAATTCTCTTGTACAAGTAAATTTGTAATAAATATCTACTTTTAAACAGGCGATGAAATTTTCTCGGCGTTCCTGTCTCTTTGATCTTGTTTAAATAATGCTTAAGTGTCCTTGATTTGTGGATAACATCACTGCGGCTTTGCATTTTCATCTCTGTGAGCTTATCAGGTTGATTACATTGATGTATTCTCCATTTATTCGAAGGTTGTAATTTCCTTATCCTTGGTAAAACAATAGACTTCGATTGATTCTTATTTCGTTTGCGTGCTGTTGTTGTCTCTTTGGTTAGCCATTTTTCTTCACCGACTACTTTATTATTTAGTCCTTACATATAAAACAATTGTAGGATCATGAAATCCACTTTTGTTTACTTAATTCAGTTTGTCTTCTAGGAAAGATGATTGTCCGGTCGTTTTTTGGATGAGATATGTGAGCATTTTATCTTAAGACGGAACATTACTGACAACTTGCAGACAATAAATCAATGGATACAATGTTTACAGTCTGTGCTAGTAATATCAAATCTAACTGTCAAGGAAAACAAAGTTTCATATCTTAAATTGTTTTCAATCCTCTCTTAAATTGATCATTAGTGCAAAGACAGTGACGTTCGTTACGATATTTCGATGTTATATTACAATAAAACTGTCAGGTTTCGAAATTAAAAAGCAATTGCTTTTTTGAACAGTTTTGCGTGTTTTATTCTTGTTGATATGTGTATCGGGAGTAAATTTTGATGTACAGTATACTGATCGTATTCACATAGAAATGTTATCATTTATCTAGTAAAAAGGTACAGGTTTTGGCATTTAAATCATAAAATAGACATGACAGAATAGTAACTCATGTCATTATACAGTACGCAATAATTAGGTATCAATTTATTAACAGAGGATATTATCAACTAACACGGGAAAACAGTTGGTGAAATCGGTAGTTTTTGTCATTATATCATACTTTGTAAGATTACTCAAGTTTTTAATATTATTTTCAGGTGTTATTGTAAACTCTATGAAAATCATCCCATTTAGAATTGAATAAACAGGTGACACAACAGATGTTGGTAGTCTTTACCACTTGTTAAATTTTAGATTATGACATAATTCATGTACTATATAAACAAATTGCTTTTCTGTTTGAAATATTTTATGATCAGAGATAAAATAAAATAAGAATTCATTACTATTATGTAAAGGGATGACATGTGTCATTCATTATCTATTATCGGTCACTAACGTGAACTCGGAGATATAAGAGGTACATTGTAATCTATACAAACGACATGTCAGACAACCAGCACACATTCTGTATAAAAAATGGATCAAAAACAAAATGGCTAGGTTGCAAAGATTGTTTCTTCTTTAATGGAGAATGGTATATAGCGAACATTAAAAAAAAAAAAATGGAAATGTAATGAGAAAAAAGAGAGGTGCATAACTCCAATTAGCGTTCAAAAATTCTGTAAAGAATCCAAAATCTAATATAAATAAGGAGAGATGTGGTATGATTGCCAATGAGACAACTATCCACGAAGTTCAAATGAAGTGGATTTAAGCAATTATAGGCAACTCTACGGCCCTCAACAATGAAAAAAAAAACCCATACCGTATAGTCGGCTATAAAAGGCCCCTCAATTGAGAAAACTAACGACCTAATTTATAACAAAACAATTTACCAAAAACAAATATGACAGACATGAACCAACGACAACCACTGAACTACAGGCTCCTGACTTGGGACAGGCACATAAAGAATGTGGCGGTGTTAAACATGTTTGTGAGCGCTCAACCCTCCCCCTAACCTGTGACAGTGGTGTAACAGCACAACATAAGAACAAAATAGAAAAATCAGTTGAAAAAGGCTTAACTCATCAGATCGATACAAACAAAAACATCAAACAAAAACAGACAGGACGTGGCAGGGTATATATCAATCCCTCATCCCTAACACAAAAAAGACACTAAGTACAGACCTGAGAGTACTCGCAGTTACTGGCAGCTAGTACAAAGCCAATGACAACTAATAAAAGAAAATCATGTATCTAAGACTTAAATATCAATCAGTACACATCCAACATCCAGTGGATTTAGTGTAAAGACGTCTTTAACAGTAAGAGAAAAACATGACCTGGTGCAATGCCAAAATATAGGTATCGACAGATTGTAGTACCGTGAAAGTACATGTGTCAAGGTAATATTTAGTATGCTTTTAATTTACTGATAACAAAATCAATATACATACCAATAAAAACAGTATTCAAAGATTTAGTTACAGTGTTGAATAGGTAACCTTTTAGAATAAGTTTAGTTAAAGGATTGATAAGTTTACCCGGATCGTATCTAAATTTCCGGGTTCGGTTAACAACATCACCGTAAAATTAAGAATGTGCTATTCCGTTTGAAAAAGTTTTCTACAGGTGCAGCCAAACTTGCAAACCAAATTTTTGTATCTATGGAAGAATTTAGTAAAGGGTTTAAGTAATTTGTGGTAACGAAATCCCTGACTTGATAATTTACTAGTAATACCGAATATGGCAAAATTTGGGGTACTTTGCTTATTTGCATAGCGGCCATATTGCCTTATCATGACGACAGCCATTATAATAGGATTATACATGCCCCTAAAATAAAAATACAAATATGCCAATTCCTGAGTCCAATTTGTCCGCATACAGGTGAATTGTGCTTGTTATTTGCTTTCTGTTCATGTACAAATAAATATTGTCTACACTTTGCAAACTTTCGGCATTTTCAGTTTGAAAATCGGAAGCGTAAACGTAATATAATTACTATATAAAATAACGTAATATAATTACTATATAAAATAACGAAAAATCGTTAAAAAAAAACAACACTCAAAACAGAAATAAAGATGCAAGAAGAATTTTCAGGTTAAAAAACTTTTATCTTACCTGCTTTCTTAAGTTTCCGACCAAATTCTTTTTAAAACATGATGATTTCATCCTTCACGTTTCGTAAATGGTCAAATTTTAAGCATTTTTCCTGAGAATTACACAACATATTTGTAAATATCCGCCAAAGAAGTTTTCAAAGTCACGCTAGTTTTAGATCCAAGACGGAAAAGACTGGGTTATCCGCAGATTTGATATAAATTATATTTTCAATCTACAACTAAGGGAAGTAACTTAATCAAAAGGGCCAAAGTCACGTGGTGCAAATCATATGAATAAAGTACATATGATTTTGCCATATGGCATAGAATATGTTCATTGAAATCCAAAACGTCACTTCAGACACTAGCATAGCATACGAGTTGGGATATATAACAGCGTTAGACGGTGCCAAAGGAACATCACCGTCCAAAAAAGGAAAATTAACAAAAGGGAAAGAAAAATCATCCCTTTTGTCGTGTATTTTTGTGTAGAGTTTCTGATGTAATACTGAAATATCTAAATCTAGGAAAGGACAGTTATTGCTGTTAATATTTGATTTATTCATAGTAAGTTCCTTTGGGTAAATTTCAGCAGTATATTTAGAGAGTTCTTGATTATTTAACGAAAAAATATCATCAAGATAACGGTAAGTGTTGTTGTATTTATCAATTAAATGGAATTTAGACGGTTCTTTACTGAGTTTGACCATAAACTCTGATTCATAACAGTATAGGAACAAGTCTGGTATTAAAGGTGCACAATTGGTGCCCATAGAAATACCTACAACCTGTCGATAAACTTTATATCCGAAACGTACATAAATGTTGTCAAGGAGGAAATTTAGGGCTTTAATCATCTCATCACATCTCCAGTAAGTATATCTAGCATATTTACCTTTCTCATTTGAGAAAAAGGCTTTAAATGAGTTGCAGCAAATAAATTTGCAATCAGATAGTTCAGATTAGGACGAGTTGATTACATAAAATTGATCCAGTATTTTGAAAATTTTGCTGAAAAAAATGTAAGCGTTTCCAAGTCTAAAAAAATGATAAAAGATTCCACACAAAAATGCCATTCAGAAGGTTAAACGTTTCCAAGTCTGAAAAAATGATAAAAGATTGCACACAAAAATGACATTCAGGAGCATGTGTGCAATTTTTATGTGAAGTTCCAAGGATTTCGTTTTAAGTAGGTGGAGTTGATTACATAAAAATAGTACCCTCATTTGTAAATCTTGAGGAAAAATGACTCGTTTCTAGAAAAGTGGTGATATATTTTCTTTCAGATACAATTAGTTCATTTTGGTTAGAGATGTCCTTCTATGCAAAAACAATACAAAAACATGTAAAATTTGTAATATAGTTTTGCACAACATCAATGTGAAGCGCTGAATAATATTCTGAAATTGTGGAAATAAAATTATCGAAAAAGTTCTTTTTAAAATTTTCGTTTTTCAAAATGAGCGTTCCTAGTGAAATTAATCACAGAAAAGAGTTGCGGACAAATTTATAAAGCATTATTGTCATTGTCTAGTACTTACGGTCGATACCGCTGCTGGTGGACTGTAAGACCCCGAAAGTACATCATCAACTCAGTACTCAGTGTTTCGGTACTGACATGATTTATAACATAGCTTTCTTAAATTCTTCTATGATACATTTAGAAATGATTAAAACAATTAGATTTCAACTCACTCAGGAAAAGTTGACCTTAGGATGGATTTTTCTATTCGTACATAATCTCGTTTTGGTCATATTCCTGTTTGCGCATTTAAGTACTTATTCGCACTTTGCTTTTGAATTCTAGAATTTGGGAAAAAATTGACAAATTGTTTTCACAAATTAAAGAAAAATTATGTTTTCCAATTTTGGTATTTCTTTTCGTCACTTTCGGAACAGCTTTGTCAAATTAATCTCTTTAGTAAGGCATATCTATCATATCAATCTGCCTTCATGCTTTACTTTCAACTATGATTAACACGCTCAATTGTAACCCTTTTTTGTTGTTGTCTTTTTTACAATTTAAATTCAATCGAATGCTATTTATTATGAAATCAAAAGAAAAGTTTAGTAAGTTGAAAAAAAGTATAATTAAGCGGCTTGATTTGTTCTTACATTTAATTTTCTCGTTGTTCTTACATTTCCCAATCAAATTCATTTATAATCGATTCAAAATAAAAGCTAAATAAGTAAAACTATTTTTACTCATCTTATAGTGAAGAGCAGAAAATCTGATGACGATTTATCACATCTAGACAAAGAGTTCTTATTTTCTCTCTTATCAATCCTTATATGTCTATTTTCATAGATCATCAGTTCATAAGGTCCAGGTCGGACAGCGGTCAGATCGGTATAATATCAATTACAATTTCATGATATGACACGATATGAATAATTCTTTTCCTTGCAATTCTTAGGTAGGCTCTAAATTATTGATGGACTTATTTTATTAACGGCCAAAATCTAGAAACAAAACTGTAAACCGTGGCAATCCCTCAAGCCCAAAGCCCACGCAAATACAGTCAATTTTATTCATATTTTTGGGTCAAATTCAAAACCTAAGTGTCTATCCACACACAATGATTTTAAAGAACCAGATCAATACTTACATTTTTTGACTAAAAAAACCTCTTGAGCTAAATTCAAAATTGAAAACCTCATTGCACTTTGGTTTACATATATAAATGAACACTACTAAATATACAGAGGTTATCAATTATCTGACAAAGATATACCACTCCCTAATGTTATATTTTAAATAACGGCGGCCATGTAGGTCGATCGATAGAAACATCAGAAGTTACTGAGCTTGAAACAACAAAAGAGAATCTTAGAAAATTGTTCTTAACGAGATATTAAAAGTTCAAAAACCATATTTCTTAGTGAGTGGCAAAAAACACAAAAGCTGCAAAACGCGAACAATATTCACATGGACGAACGAAACCATAAAATGTCATAAAACTTAAGCGCAGTCATAAGTATATAATTAACAGATAAGGAAATATAGAAATAAATAACACAACCTTGTTCATAAAGAAAATAAAGTTGAACATTTTTCCTTGTTATGTAATCCCGAGAATAGTACATATTTTGATAAAAAAAAACTTCCTCCGTAACAATACTTACATTCTTTAAGGCATGCAAAAAAGCTTCTTGTTTCTGAACTTATAACTATTGAATATTAATACAAGATGTGAAATAAATGTCAATGAGACAATAATTAAACCAGCAACATTATTTAATCAAAAGGGGCATTCAGACTGCACTGAATTTTGAACTATAAACATCTGTCATGCAAGTTGGAGGTTTAGCTAGCTATAAAACCAGGTTTAATCTACCATTTTCTTCGGAAATGCCTGTACCAAGTCAGGAATACGACAGTTGTTTTCGTTGTTGATAAAGTGTAACGTTTGATTTTGTCAGTTTTTATGGACTTCAAATTTTTGAACCTACCTTGGAGTTCGATATTTTTGTAATACTTTTTTTTATAAAGTATATATTGCGTTTCGAATGATAAGAACTCAGATGCTTCTAGCTAGGATCTATGACATACAGAACTATTTCAGTTTTCCCAAATGTCAACTTTCAAGGATCTATGACATACAGAACTATTTCAGTTTTCCCAAATGTCAACTTTCAAGGATCTATGACATACAGAACTATTTCAGTTTTCCCAAATGTCAACTTTCAATTTCTCAGCCAATACTTACATAGCCTTTGCCCGAGCGATTTGCGTTTACATTTCTGAATTAATACGTTACACGCGTGCTTGTTCGTATTGTAGTCATAACACAAAAACTCCTCCGAAAGGGCAAAGAGGAAGAACAACTGAAATCGACAATGACAGGTCACGAATTGGTCGACCCACACGACGGGTCTGTGTCTCAACTGAAGACGCAAGATCAGTTAGTTGTCTATTCTAAAAATAAAATTACCAACTGCCTCTTTTTCCCTATCATGGACATTCTTGACTGAGTAGATTCGCATGGCATGGTATGCTTGCATAGCAGGATACTCTGATCTTGTCGGGACCACCGGTCTCGCTCCGTATGAAGCTCATATGATTCACTCAACATAAAAATAAGGAGATGTGGTATGATTGCCAATGAGACAACTATCCACCAAAATTCAAATGAAGTGAATGTAAGCAATTATATAGGCAACCGTACGGCCTTCAACAATGAGAAAATACTCATACCGCATAGTCGGCTATAAAAGGCCCCGTCATGAAAAATAAGAAACAATTCAATTGAGAAAACTAACGACCTAATTTATGACAAAACAGTTTACGAAAAACAAATATAACAGACATGAATCAACGACAACCACTGAACTACAGGCTCCTGACTTGGGACAGGCACATAAAAAATGTGCTGTGGTTAAACATTATTGTGAGCGCTCTACCCTCCCCTTAACCTGGGACAGTGGTGTAACAGTACAACATAAGAACAAACTATCAGTTGAAAAAAGCTTAACTCATCAGATGGATACAAATAGAAATACGTCTAACAAAAACACAAAGTGGACGTAGACTTATACATCCCAAAAACAAAAAGACACTAAGTACAGATCTGTGAGTACTCGCAGTTACTGACAGCTAGTTCAAAGCCAGGTTTGTTTTTTGGTTGGTGTATTCGAAATGGATTTAAATTGGTAAACTACTGTCGTCTTTTATAGATTCTAAAATATGACACGAAATATCTAAAACGGCCTAACTAAGTTCTTTTTTAAAGTTATATCGATTATCAGTTTGTTGCAGTTGCTTTTTTTTTATGTAAATTGATATCAATTTGCTACACCATTTTTGGTGGCAGTCATCGATCAATAAAACTATGCCAAAGTTTACATCGCAGCAACATTGGTAATGCCGGAGATACAGCAGCCAAAACTACTTTATGACAATCGAAAAGATAAAATGTTTAGAAAATTACTGTCGCTAACATAAACTTATATGCTTGTCCCGTTTCTTTCTTAAAATATATAATAAGACATTGAGCTTGACAGCAAATCAAGTGTAAGAAGACATCACAAAGACAACAATTATTCCAAAACCTTTTGACTTACTATACTATCCAGCTATCTTGTGATTTATTTTATGCATAATAGTGTAATTAAAGGAAAGGGAAACTAAATTAAAAAAGCTGAATTTCAAACTAAAGAAAAAGTCATATCATAAAGAAAAATTGATTTGGCACCTGGGACTAACACATTGAATTTATCTATTAGTCCCAGTCTGGCACTGGTAAAATTTTCCTCTTGAATTGTGGGAAAACCCCAAGAGTAACTCAAATGTAAAAAAAAAACAATTGAAACAGTACAATTTTTCAGAAAAATGCAATTTATAACAAGACTTTCACAAAACTGCTTGATAATAGATTTATTAACCCATTCCCCAATGTCAAACTCAGTATTATGCACTAAATATGATTTGATAGATTGTCCTTCAATATAATTGTTATTTGCTTTCAATTTGGAAAAGAACACGTTGAATATGTTTTGTTGCGTTTTTCTATTAGAAAGCATTTAAACTTTCAATAAAATATTATTCGACTCTCCATTCATTCCAGAATAGTGGATTTGCATTTAAGCGTAGTAAAGAGTTTTTGTCCTGTTTGAATTAAACACAGAATCATAAATATGATTCAAAGAAAATTCCAATTTAGATTCACAGTACAAAATTGTTTGCACATAATTAGCGTATCTCCTAAAATCTATCATTTTCATTCTCAAAGGATATTTTACTTGTGTCGAAATCATAGTTTATAAGACACATGGTCTTAGTCGTCGTTGGTATCGCCAGTCTCTGCAACCAATTTTGACGCTAGCCTTACGGCTATATTTTGTCTGGGAAGACTAAGCAAACATTACGCTAATAGCCCATTGTTGTTCTCAGATTTGTTCAGATTTTTTCATGCCGGTGCCTATGAAAGCAAACTATATGGTATTGGTTTTGCTCATTGTTGAATGCCAAATAGGGACTTAAAGTTGTTCACTTCTTCGTCCTTTGGTCTCGGATGGATAGTGCGGACTACTAGGCTGGTGATACCGCTATCGGCCCGTTGAAAAAAAAAAAAATTATCAAAAAAAAAAAAAAAAAAAAAGACTACAAATGCATGTTGAAAAAATCTACAACAGCAGCAAATGGATTTGCCGGTCGTAATTTATTTCGATTTGGATGACAACTGTATTAGACTCAAATTGTAAAACATTCCTGCTTTTGACCCCTCCCCTCCCAAAAAAAAAAACACATAAAAAACAAACAAAGAAAAGAAAAAAAAAAAAAAAAAAGAACCAACAATATAAAAGATTTGCAATTGTTGACCATTCATAAAGATGATTTAAATCCTTTCAAAAACGTTAATTGTAAAAAGTTGATAAATTCTTTCGTCATTAAAGTAATTTACCACCACGCTGATACTAGTAATTTAATTTAAATATGTTTTATTGTCCAACACAATAAAAAAAAAAGGACTAGACACAAGTTAGAAAGTCTTCTCCAGTATATACATAACCGAACAAAATCAAGCCATTGTTGTGATAACTTGTATTATTTGACAATAATAGCTCCTTGCTGAATTTGTGTATTATTGCAATCTAATTAAAATTAGTTCCCCGCACTTGCTCCTCGTTGTTTATATGTCGCGCGTGGGATATATAAACAACGAGGAGCAAGTGCGGAGAACTAATTTTAATTAGATTGATATTATTGTTACCTAATTATTATTATTTTTCAGAATTTCAATACTAATTTATTCATTTCTTAAAATATGTCACCTTCTTATAAGTAAATGAACGAATTGGAAGTATATGTTTTTTTTAATTGATACCCGTAGCAATCCCGATCTATATATATTATATAAAAATAAGAAGATGTGGTATGATTGCCAATGAGACAGCTATCCACCTAATAATAAATGGCCCACAAAAATGTCAACTACATAACAAAATTAGGTCAATTGTTATGTAGTTGACCGTTATGTAGTAGACGCATTCACAGTTTGGGGCATTTTAAAATACAACTGATACTTCTACATCACATACACTGTGTTTTTTTTTCTATAAAACACAGACAATTGATTATAATGATATAGATGTGGACGTGATGTTTCATTGTTATCTTGAAAAAAAATCCCGTTACCAAGTGGACAAGTTAAAAAAATACGGGGCTACCTCTACTTACTTAAATGCCAATAATTGTTGATACCATTTGCAGAGTTATCTTTTCATGCTTCCATTATCATAATGATATGTAGAGTTAGTGAGGCACTTTCTAGTTAAAAAGGGGTAACAGAAGTTATATCATAGCAAGCAAAAACGTTTTCGTTATGTAGTTGACAAAATATCAAGGACACTATAAAAAATTAAAATAAATTTGAAACCATAGCCAGCTACTATTAAAAGCCTTTATAATATCATTCTACATTGTATTTTCTATCTTAAAACAGAAAATTTTAAGATTTGTGGAATTATGAAGATGTTTATTTTGATACGATATTTTGTATTTTTGGAGTGGGGACATGTAGTTTGGGTGATTTTAGAGCTTTAAGCACAATTTCGAAGAAAATCCATGTACCTATTCCTTATTTTCTTCTACAAGTAGTAGAACTTACGTTGCACTATGCAGGGCACCAAAATTCAAATAATGATAAAGCCGTATTTTCCTCACGGGTCAGCTGGACAAGAATATTGACGGATTTTTAAAATGACCCATATAGTGCATTTATAAAAAATATTGTATAAGGACTTGAAGGCATGTACGGAGAATCATTTTTTCTTAGCGTTTTGTGTGATATCAGTATCAGTGGTGCGTAGAGGGTGTACGTCACCTTTTTAGCGAAAAAAATATCATATTTTTGCTAAAAAAGACAAATGTTTCTTAGTGTTCTGTGTTGTAGTATCAGGACTTGAAGGCATGTACATAATTCTATATTTCTAAGTGTTTTTGATTGGGTTCGTGATGCTCAGTCTTTAGTTTTCCATGTTGTGGTTTTTTGCATGTCGTTGTCAGTTTGTCTTCTACTTATTTGTTTGAACAACCCATTGGTATCTTCTGTGTCTCTTTAGCAATATATCATTGATAGGCTATATACTAGCTGAATAGAAAAGATGGCCAAGTATAATAAAAAAAAATATTTAAGTAGAGACAAATATAGTACCCTGTGTTGGGCGATATATGTCTCTGGTTAAAGACATTATAGTTTTATATCGATATTACCATTAATAAATGAATCATGAATGTATTCCTACTTCCACCAGGGCACTGATGTCTTTCATTCATATAATTATTCATGTTTATAAAATGAATGCAACTAGAATATGAGAATGCTGTGATTATCCTTCCGAAATGTAAATTATACGATCATTTCGATGAATAAATAGATTTGACCTTTAATTATGTTTTATGCATGTCTTGGTATATATTTCCTCAGTAATGACATCGGTCAGATTGCTTACAATTAAATACGTTTCAAAATCTCAGGAAACCCAATTAAGGTTATTGTTTTAAAGTCGTAATGGGAGAGTCTGTTTATTAGATTAAGTGCAACCGTCTAAGAACTATTCCCATGGTAATATGTAGAATGTGTTTATTTTATAAATTACGATTTTCCTAGCAAATTAATCGTTATGAAGAAAAGTTCAAATGCAAATTTCAAATCCTTAATTCAAAAGTAAAATTGTCTTTCCGGATCTGACGATGCAAGAAAGAAATGAAATTTGAGTTGTTTAATATTTCAACTGCATAACCAATTTTCTCGTCCACAACGAGTGTGGTCAAAACAATTGGATAGATTTAACCATCTGTTTAGACGAGTAAAAACTAATATACCTAAAACAAATAATGACATGAAACTGCATCACATCAATTAAGATTTACACAGGGTGATCAATATTACATGTATAATGCACTTAAAATATACATCATCTTTTTAAAAATTGAAAACAAAAAACGGTTTTGTCGACAGAAGAACCGTTGGCAAGCAAGCTACAGTTATAGTGTGTAAGAGTATTACATTCGCGTAGCAACATAAGTACAAATATAAATCAATTGCTTTTAAAAGCAATTGTAAACGGTCTTTCCCCTTTGAAACATGATTGATTGATATTGATATGTGTGCGTGCGTGTGTTTGTTTGTTTGTTTGTTTGTTTGTTTGTTTGTTTGTTTCTTTCTTTAAAGGGTCCATATTAGTGTGTTGGTTAAGTTTCTATATTTAGTGAGTTGGAAAGTTTTATTCTATTTCAGGTCCCGCGCGTATTTGTCTCGCGCCAGATTGTGGCGTCACGTGACGAAGCTTTATAATAGCGAAAACTTAGTATTTTTATTTCTTTTTAGGTGGAGACCTTGGACAGAGAACATGTATAGCGACAGAGTACACACAATGTATTTCTTTTGTCATTGTAGGTAATTGACGTTTCGATCACAGTTCACGAGCAGTGCATGCTTTGGATTTAATTGATCCTGTGTAACTTTAAAACACGTTTATCGATTATTTTCATACAATGTACATTTTTCAGCAGCAGTTTGTAACACAGATTGTATTTCAATCTAGGAGCGGACATTTTATTGTAGGATTTCACGGAGATTTACGGAACTAGCAAGCGATTTTTACGGCATTGCAATTTCTTTTCTCTAGGAAAATTCTTGAGAGATATCTGCACCACGTTGTTTTATGAAGATGTAATACATGTATACCCTGCTGACTGCAAAACTTGGGGTCAATTGGACATGTAGTTTCCGAGAACATCTGATAACAAGCATGTGGATTTTTTTTTTTCAGAAGAGATGTATATACAATATTAAACACATGAGACGGAAACATGCATACAATGAATGAATGATTGATTGGTTGGTTGGTTGGTTGGTTGGTTGG
This sequence comes from Mytilus coruscus, assembly GCA_017311375.1. Classification (NCBI taxonomy): domain Eukaryota; kingdom Metazoa; phylum Mollusca; class Bivalvia; order Mytilida; family Mytilidae; genus Mytilus; species Mytilus coruscus. The sequence goes on along the minus strand of CM029595.1, from coordinate 127,895,551 downwards.
TTTATTGATTGATTGATTGATTGATTGATTAATTAATTAATTAATTGGTTGGTTGATTGGTTGGTTGGTTGATTAAACACGTGGGATAGGGTCTCTTGAAACAAGCGAAAAAAGAAACAAAGGAAATCTTGGACCCCGTATTAAACACATGAGACGGAAACATGCATACATTGATTGATTGATTGATTGATTGATTGATTGGTTGGTTGATTAATTGATTGATTGATTGATTGATTGATTGATTGATTGATTGAACACGTAGGATAGGGTCACTTGACACAAGCGAAAAAGAAACAAATGAGATCTTGGACCCCGTATTAAACACATGAGACGGAAACATGCATGCATGCATGCATGCAATGATTGATTGATTGATTGATTGATTGATTGATTGATTGATTGATTGATTGGCTGGTTGGTTGGTTGGTTGGTTGGTTGGTTGGTTGGGTAAACACATGGAAACGAGCCACTAGGATCATGCAAAAACGGAATTTAATGCCTAGATACTATATCTTAACACATTGGATCTAGCTTTTGAGAGATCCCTCAACAAGTAGTAAGGTCAAAGGTCAATGTCAACCTACAAAAGCATTAAAACACACATAAAACTCTTTAAATAGTGCGAAAACACATAATTTGCCTCTTTGTCCATGACCTTGACCTTTGACCTTGTAACCTTGATCAATGTCATTGGTCGACAATGTCATTGCAAAGACCCTATGGGTCTAGGACCTTTGTTTAAGAGTTTGCCTTATAATGTCTTTTTATAAACCATCAATGGGGTTATGTCCCTTACACAATGGTAAAACCAATAGAGTCATAATGTAACAAAGTTGCCCTTGAAAGAAGAAACATTTTCACTATTTAAATTTTCTGTATCTATAACCATTCGAGAATTATAGGGAAATCAAAGACATATAAAAATCTAAAATATGACCTTGACCTTTGACCTTGACCTAATTTTTGTTTTTTTGGACCAAGGACCTCAAATCCAAAGACCCTAGGCCAATATCACTTATGGTTTACCAGTTAGAAATATAAATCACTTATATCAAATACATAAGGGGGAATAACTCTCATATGGAGTCTCCGAATAGCTTCGGTCAAAATTAAAATCCTAATCCTGAAGATGTAACGAGCAATTTGGTAAAATAAATTTGTCGTAATCTTTTACGGTTGCGAAGGAGTAGTGGCCACAAGAAAAACAGTGTTTGGGGAGATAACTCTTACAACGTAAAGTATTTGGTTACGCAGTTGTCAGTTTTAAAAGCGTATAAGCTATACGATATCATATTCCAAATATCTAAGCGACATCTTTTGAAACATCAATACTACGCAAGAAAAAAATTAGGCGGAAGAAAAAAAAAAAAAATAATAATAATTAAAAACCAATTGTTCAGAGAACAATTGAAGGTCTTTCCACCCATAAAGATCTATTTTGATATGAAAATATTAAAATTCGGTTTAAATGTCATTTCCAGCGTCAAATGATAGCTTATTGTACGCTGATTCCAAAAATATATAGTTTCTATGCATTTTTTTAAATAAGGAGATAATTTGTTACTACCGGTTTGAAAATGTTACTTCCGGTATAATTTGAATGTTTACTTGACACTGATTCCAAAATATATGGTTCTATATACTTTTATATTAAATAAGTACAAAAATAGCTACTTCCGGTTTACACAAGGTCACTTCCGGTTGGATTTTCAAGGTCAAATGGCTTGCAACCTAATGCAAAAGTCCCATGGCTTTATCATGTATACATATGAGGTAAAAGCAAAGGTCAAAATCCAGAACGTCAAACTTACCTATGACCTTGAGCTCAATTTCAAGGTCATAAACCAAGGACCTCAATTCAAAAGACCCTAGGTCTTAGTTATATATGGTTAATGAGTTATATCACCATACGCGTATTTTTAAATACAAGAGGGGAGAAAACTCTAATTTAATGTTAGCGCACCTTTAAACCAAAATGTATGTGTTACGACATGTCGCAACTAACAATTTAGTAATAATATGTTGTCGATATCTTATACGGTTTTTGAAAAGAAGTGAAAATAAGCCAAAATCAAAATTTAGAATATGACCTTGACCTTTGACCTTGACCAAATTTTCTTTTTTTTGGACCAAGGACCTCAAATCCAAAGACCATAGGCCAATATCACTTATGGTTTACCAGTTAGAAATACATATCACTTATATCAAACACATAAGGGGAATAACTCTCATATGGAGTCTCGAATAGCTTCGGTCAAAATTAAAATCCTAATCCTGAAGATGTAACGAGCAATTTGGTAAAATAAATTTGTCGTAATCTTTTACGGTTTGGAAGGAGTAGTGGCCACAAGAAAAACAGTGTTTGGGAGATAACTCTTACAACGTAAAGTATTTTGTTACGCAGTTGTCAGTTTTAAAAGCGTATAAACTATACGATATCATATTCCAAATATCTAAGCGACATCTTTGAAACATCAATACTACGCAAGAAAAAATTAGGCGGAAGAAAAAAAAAAATAATAATAATAATAATAATAATTAAAACCAATTGTTCAGAGAACAATTGAAGGTCTTCCACTCGTAAAGATCTATTTTGATATGAAAATAATAAAATTCGTTTTAACATGTCATTTCCAGCGTCAAATGATAGCTTTTTGTACGCTGATTCCAAAATATGAGGTTTATATACAAAAAAATTAAATAAGGGAGATAATTTGTTACTTCCGGTTTGAAAAATTTACTTCGGTATTATTTGAATGTTTACTTGACACTGATTCCAAAATATATGGTTCTATATACTTTTATATTAAATAAATACAAAAATAGCTACTTCCGGTTTACATAAGGTCACTTCCGGTTGGCTTTCTAAGGTCAAGTGGTTTGCAACCTAATACAAAAGTCCCATGTCTTTATCATATATACATATGAGGGTAACAGCAAAGGTCATAATCTAGAACGTCAAAATAACATATGACCTTGAGCTCAATTTCAAGGTCATAAACCAAGGACCTCAAATCAAAAGACCCTAGGTCTTAATTATATATGGTTAATGAGTTATATCACCATAAGAGTATTTTCAAATACAAGAGGAGAAAACTCTAATTTAATGTTAGCGTAACCTTTAAACCAAAATGTATGTGTTACGACATGTCGCAACTAACAATTTAATAAAATATGTTGTCAATATCTTATACGGTTTTGAAAAGAAGTGAAAATAAGCCAAAATCAAAATTTAGAATATGACCTTGACCTTTGACTTTGACCAAATTTTCTTTTTTGGACCAAGGACCTCAAATCAAAAGAATCTAAGTCTCTATCACTTATGGTTTACCAGTTAGAAATGCATATCACTTATATCAAATGCATAAGGGAAATAACTCTCATATGGAGTCTCCGGAACGCTTCGGTGAAAACCAAACTCAACATCCTGAAGATATAGCGAGCAATTTGGTAAAATAAATTTGTCGTAATCTTTTACGGTTGCGAAGGAGTAGTGGCCACAAGAAAAACAGTGTTTGGGAGATAACTCTTACAACGTAAAGTATTTGGTTACGCAGTTGTCAGTTTTAAAAGCGTATAAACTGTTCGATATGATATACCAAATATCTAAGCGACATCTTATGAAACAACAATACTACGCAAGAAAAAATTAGGCGGAAGAAAAAAAAAAAAATAATAATCAGAACAAAATCAATAGGTCTTTCCACGGAAAAGTGGAAAGACCTAATAATCAGAACAAAATCAATAGGTCTTTCCACGGAAAAGTGGAAAGACCTAATAATAATCAGAACAAAACAATAGGTCTTTCCACGGAAAAGTGGAAAGACCTAATAAGGAGGTTGAAAAGTGTTAACCTATTGAATACTAGACTCGTAGATTAACCTTTGATGATTTTGGGTGTTTTGTATAGGCCCTGTGGTCCAACATATTATATCAACTGATTGAACTCAGTCAACAAATAATTATTTTGAATACTGATTTAAGGACATTACGCAAAGATTTCATGTGTTAAGGCCATATTTCATTGACCTTTAAAGTGTTATTAGTTAAACGTTTAATTCTGATTGGCTACTTTGGATATTGAGATTGAGATTTATATATTTCAATTTCATATATTAGGTACATCAAAGTGGTTATGTTTATAGTACTAACAGCTAGCTGTTAATTCATAGTGATGTGTTATTCAATACAAAAATGTTAATTTCAGGTATAGTTTTAGTTAGAAATGATTTGTAATTGAGTTAACAATATAACTAGTTCAAAATGTACCTTGGATCCTATCGAACTATAATACACCATGGACTTCGATCAATCTATATCCATTAACACATATTTGATCGTTTGGTTGAGGTTTATTTTTACTTGATTGGTAATACGATCAAACACTATGATACGAACCAACCATATCTATCATAGCTATACAGCAGTCTCATATTTCATAATTAAGATGACCTTTTCGCTGTAAAGAATTCGGCTTCTAAAATGGATACTCGTTTTATCTAATAACATGGAATCCCATCATTAATCACAAATTGTGAGCGAGAAAGACTTACACTTTAGTTAATATACAGCCTGTCAATTTTAACTCTTAACTTTCGATGTGTAGCTTTTTATATGATATGAAGAAAGTCATGTATTTATATACATTCCTAGTCTTTAGTAAAAAGTTCAATGTGTATGTGTTAAAACTTAACGCAGTACAACATGCAATCACTTAACCCTTCATACAAACAACTTGTTGATGACACTAAAGCCTTCATCCGGACGAACTGCAACTCAGAATGACGTATTTGTTTTGCATTAGTTTTACGCTGTTTGATTGATTTACGGAGAGTTCCTATCAGTTGACGAGATTATTGAAATACGATGAAATGAGAAACACTGTTTTAACATTTTCTTTGTTTATATTATGAGCTGTCACAAGTAAAATTCAATTACGGAAAAAGAATTTGTCATTTTCCTTCCATCACAGTAAGACGTATTCGTTAGATGGAGGATGTTGGCCATGTTCGTTCGAAGAAGATGTGCATCGTTGTTTTTGCATAATATCATGTTGTGAAATGATCTTCTTATATAATATCAATGTATTCAAACCTGTAGTAGCACACCCCTTTAACCTCCACCCCTAACATTTTGTGAGTAAATACAATATTAGATACACGTCCTGATTTATGTTGGTAAAGATGTAGCAGGACTGTGCAGGTTTTTTATTTGTGTGTTTTGCTTGACATTATATGGTGTAATAGGTAGGGATTATATATATTTGTTGTATATAAAAATAAGAAGATTTGGTATGAATGCCAATGAGACAACTCTCCACAAGAGACCAAATGACACAGAAATTAACAACCATATGTACCTGTACGGCCTTTAACAGTGAGTTAAACCAATACAGCATAATCAGCTATAAAAGACCCCGAAATGACAAATGTAAAATAATTCAAACGAGAAAACTAACGGCCTGATTTATGTACAAAATAATGAACGAAAAATGAATATGATATACAGCAACAAACAAAAACCACTGATTTATAGGCTCCTGACTTGGGATAGGCACATACAGAATGTGGCGGGGTTAAACCAGTTTGAAGGAGTGCCAACCCTCCCCTAACCTGCGACAGTGGTGTAACAGTACAACATAAAAACAAATTATAAAAATCAGTTGAAAAGGGCTTAACTCATCAGATCGATATACAAACAAAAACACAGAGTGGATGTGGCAGGGTACTTATACATCCCCACAACAAAAAGACACTAAGTACAGATATGAGAGTACCCGCAGTTACTGACAGCTAGTTCTAAGTCAATAACATATAATACAAAAACTCATGCATCTAAGACTAAATTATCAGTCAGTACACATCCAACGTCCAATGGATTTAGTGTAAAGACGTCATTAGCAGTCAGAGAAAAACATGACCTTGTGCAATACCAAGATACAGGTATCGACATATTGTAGAGCCATGAATGTGCATACGTATATAAAAATAATATTTAGTTTAATTTCAATTTACTGATAACAAAATCAATATTAATACCAATAAAAACAATATTCAAAGATTTAATTATAGTGTTGAATTGGTTACCTTTTAGAATAAATATATTTAAAGGATCGATAAATTTACCCGGATCGTATATAAATTTCCGAGCTCGGTAAACAACATCTCCGTAAAAATTAGGATGTGCTATCCCGTTAAAAATAAGTTTTCTACAGGTATAACCAAACTTCCAATCCAAATCTTTATATCTATAGAAGAATTTAGTAAAGGTTTTAAGTAATTTGTGATAACGAAATCCCTGACTTAATAATTTACCAGTAATACAAAGATTACGTTCATTGAAATCCAAAACGTCACAACAGACACGGGCATAGCGAACTAGTTGTATTGCTGCTTTGTTTATATAAACATAAGATGTGCTTTGATTGCCAATGAGACAACTCTCCACCAGACACCAAATGACATAGAAGTTAACAACTATAGCTCACCGTACGGCCTTCAATAATGAGCAAAACCCATTCCGCATATCTGATATAAAAGGTCAGGAAATGACAAATGTAAAACAATTCAAACGAGATAACAAACGGCCTGATTTATGTACAAAACGAAAAACAAATATGATATACAGAAACAAACGACAACCACTGAATTACAGGCTCTAAGTTTGTTACTTTACTTAAAGTTGGAAATTGTAACCGCTGTAAACACCAAAAACAATTTAACCGGCACTGCTACCAAGCAGTGATATTCTATGCAACTGTAACGGTAAAACAGAAAATATTATTCATATTCGTACTTGGAGACTTGCAAGCTTCAATATCTAAGTGACACAGAAATAAAATTAACCATCAGATAGAACAATCATTTGTCCTTTGGCACCAAAGAAGAAAGAGGCTGCACAATCACCAGGCGCCTCCTAAAAACAGGGCATTGTTTTAATCTCCCCATTCATAGCAATCAAAATTTAAACAAGAAAAGACGAAAACAGAGCTTTAGAGAGCGATTGTGGATGCATCAGTTACATGATATTGAACCAGATGGATATAATAAAAGAGATGAAAAAAAAACTCGATTTTTTTCCATAAGAAATAATCTTAAAAGATATACTATTTAAGACAGCCCAATAAGACCTCTTGTACGTTAAAATATTGTAAGATAAGCTGCATTCGTTTAACATACGTCCCTAATAATCACAAGGAGAGCTGCACGTCTGGTGAAGCTTGTTTGTCTAGCGAAATAATGGGTGAACTTATATTCAGTTTTTAACATGTGATTTTATAATACTTACTAGTTAGTTAATTTTACTTTTTTAGCCGCTTATATAATTTTAATTTAGAAACCGCATTAGTTTATTTTAACGTCACAGAGGAAAGGGTTCAAATTCCGCTGAGGAAAGAAAAATTGCAATTTTTTTCTTAATAATTATCTGAATAAAAAGATGTAAATTAGTTATTGTCTTGATTAAAAAGTACAAGTTTCTAAAGACTTTACAATTTCTTTAAAATACATAAATAAGATGAAAGATTTACTGATTTTATAATTTTTCGAATGATGTTGTCGTTCGTGATTATATAATAGCCTCAAAACTTCTTGAAAACAAAAGGTTAAAAATTAATGGTTACTGTGTTGGCCGTCTCCGTGTTATGTGCGCAAATGTATGTAATGAACCATATCCTAGATCTATTCTGTATATTTATGTTCAGCAAATGTATGTAATGAACCACATCCTAGATCTATTCTGTATATTTATGTTCAGCAAATGTATGTAATGAACCATATCTTAGATCTTTTCTGTATATGTGTGTTCAGCAATGTATGTAATGAACCATATCTTAGATCTATGTTGTATATGTATGTTCAGCAAATGTATGTAATGAACCATATCCTAGATCTATTCTGTATATGTATGTTCAGCAGCAAATGTATGTGATGAACCATATTCTATATCTATTCTGTATATTTATGTTCAGCAAATATATGTAATGAACAATATCCTAGATCTATTCTGTATATGTATGTTCAGCAGCAAATGTATGTGATAAACCATATTCTATATCAATTCTGTATATTTATGTTCAACAAATTTGGATGTGTAAAAGTGTTTAACAAACATGAGTTGTTAAATAAAATAACAAGTTTTGACAGAAGAAGTAAGCATGTTATATACAAATTAGTTTTATTTATTAAAATTTAGTATAACAGTTGATATTTTCGCTGTATTGTGATTATTGTTACTTTTATAGTTACTTGACACAAATGCACTCTGTGCGGTTCGTATGCGTTCTTCATTGTTTTATCCCATATATAGTTAGTATTAAGGCGTTAATTACTGAATTGTAAATAATTGATGGTTTTTCGGTTAGTGAAGATTAACGTTTTGTTTATTGTATGTTTAGTTAGTTTTAGTCTACCATCTTTGTAAGGTTATGTGAGGTTTATTGTTTGAAAGCCTATCATTCATCTTTTAAGGTATCCAGTCCGTCATGGAACAGTTATTCGGAAAGGATACCATAAATGTATTAAGTTTGACTGCAAAAGGTTTTTTTATTGTGTCTGTATTTTACAATCTGATTGTCGAGCAAATTGTCTGTATTTTACAACCAGATTGTAGAGCAAATTGGGATTTTGGGTCATGAATAAGTACTTCATATTCCTCTTCCCGCAGATATCTACAGAACAGCAGAAGTGTAGCAGTTGATTACAAGTGATCACTGAGTTTTACAATTCTGTATATATAATAAAAAATATACGATAAAAATGTACTAACATAAATACCGAACTCCAAGGTATTTAAAAGAAGGGATGAAGTTCATAAAAAAAATCAAACGCTCCAAAATATCAACCTACGGAACGACTACAAAACACATGAGTGGCTTAGATGCACCACCTTCCAATCAAACACAAACCTGCAATAACAATTGCTATGGCTTTATGTCCACGAATCAATACCTTTGTTTTAAGGTCGGATACCTTTTATTATAAGAGGTTTTGATCTGACCACCATTTTTAAAACGCGTACATGTAGGTGTTCAAAAAGAGGTGTTTATCTTTAGGTTGGGTCGATACTATAAGAGAAATCAAATAGTTGTGAAAAGTAATCTGCATAAGATGGATGCTTTTTATGTAAAATAAATCATTAAAAACTTACAAATAGTTATAAATTATAACACCGATAGCATATATAAAAACTTGCTCACTTTATTTTAGTATATTTGAATCCCCATTTGTTATATATGCTTTTATTTTTTAATGCTTTTTGACACTTCTTACGCATTATTTGTACTTAAACAGACAAACTGACATATTATTTAGGTAGCAGTGTTACAGGCGATCAGCATTATTCAACGTGCAATTTATCAACAATTACATTTGTATAAAGTGCCAAGTGTAGCTATTATGACGTAAAATGATTTTATATGTCGACACCATAATGCATTTGCCAGACTATCGAATAATACGTCAAAATCATATGGTTTATTATGTTTTCCAGACTGATTTCGGAGTTGTCTAATCATACATTCATAACACATTTAAATACTTTATTTCGAATACTAAATTAGGATTTATACATACTACATTGTATGACTTTATATCAACCACGTAGATATATATTTTACTAGAGATGAGAAAAGTTTTGGGAATTCAGTAAAAGATAGTATGGGGGTTTAAATAAATAATGACAGATTTGTAATATTGTTTCCTCTTTGTATGTATACTAGATACATCTCCTTATTTCTGTATTGATTATTGTTTTGTTGTTGTCTAAAATAATGTCTTATATTGTAATATAATCTTAAATGTGAGACCGTTTGATGGAAAATAAAACATCTTTTAAACTTTGCCGAAATGTAGCTTATATCGTGCTATTCCAGAAAATGTGATAATTATAGATCACCGTTCTTGTTTTAAAGCTACATGTACATGTTGTGAAAGATCGACACATTTTGTAAGGTTTTCACAGGAAAACAGAATTAGTATGTGAAGAGAAAGAAAACTCTTAGAACACCTTTATGGAATATCTGTTTCACAGATGACGACGAATGTGTTCCAATTAACGTAACCACAATTATCACCGGGTTCAGAAACACGACGGGCGCCACTAGTGGAGAAGGATCTTCTTAATACCCTTCGGTAGCACATGAGATGAATCCGGGTTTTGGTGGGGTTCGTATTGCCCAGTCTTTAGTTTTCTATGTCGTGTTTTGTGTACTGTTGTTTGTCTTTTCCTTTTTGTTTTTGTTTTTTAGCATTGTCAGTTTGTTTTCGACTTACTAGTTTGAATATCCCGTTGGTATCTTCCATCTCTTTGTTATAATTTATGTTTACTTTAACTTATTCTTTATTTGAACACAGCTATTCGTTATATTCAAAACATTCTTATTCTCTATTCTTTATGGATATTGCTCACTTTTCTCTATCAATCATTCATTTCCCTATTATTCTCTTCTATATTTACTCCATCCAGATCCTTTTGTAGCCACGCATAAACAGTTGTATGATAAAATACACAATATAAAACTCGAAGGGGAGAGTAAAATGTGTTTACTTGGCAGAACAACTCTTACCACTTATATTCTAATTCGCCAGCTCAAACGAATATAAATTATTTAATAAATAAAATAACACGTAAAGAGGATAAGTGTGCCTACAGGTGTAGCAGCCTTTAATATTAATTTCATTCACAATTCTTCAAACTAAAGTCCTTCACTATAAATTCATGCAATCACACTACCAATGCAATCATATAATAGAATATACAGTAACAAAATCAAAAACTATCTACAAAAGAAGAAAAATTCATATTAATATAATTTAATATGTGTATATGCCCACATTAACAATAACCAACTAATAAAAGGGGTGGGTGAGTGGGTAAACATAATAACGAACTGCTGATACGTTAACTTTGGCAAACTTCGAATAACTTTATTTTCTCAAACGAACCCCTTAAGTAATACTTAATCATGCTTTTCACGAATCTCATGAGCGCGTATACCCGTAAAACCTGCATTGCGGGTATATGCCATCCAATCAAAGAGAACATAAACACACATCATGTGCTTGATGTAAACACACACGTGTTTATAGTAAACAATCACTTGACCGTTACTACGTCATGTGACCAATACCTATAATAAATATATTTTGTTTCAACGTTTCGTTTTCTTTAAATGTAATCATGAGTAACAACTACTAGTATTTGATTGACATATTTCCTCATCTTTTGTGGTTGTGCCATTAGCAACAAAGAGTAAATAAAGCATCAAATATGGCTTAATACCAATATAAAAATACTCCGACTGCGGCGTATTATTTTAACATCATACTTATATAAATAAATTTGGTGTATTTACTGTCTTCTGATTGGTTAAAAGTATTACTTTTATTTTCAATGTTGTCAATTTTTATGGCGACACGCCCACTCTGACGTTGTGTATTCATACGCCAACATGTGTGTACGTTGTTATTGTTAATATAAATAATATAAAAGTTCTTTGAGCCTTATTTTGATAGAAATTTATTTATAATGAATGGCAATAATTTATTTTGAATTTATTGAACCATAAAATTATTTTGACTCTTCACATTTACATAATCCGCTTCGCGGATTATTCAATGTGAAGAGTCAAAATTAATTTTATGGTTCAATAAATGGTAAATAATATTCGCGGATTATGTAAATGTGAAGAGTCAAAATTAATTTTATGGTTCAATAAATTCAAAATAAATAATAGCCATTCATTAAATATAATGATATTAAAATATAACATGTACACAAATATAACAATACGCGAATTTAGAAAAAAAAAAAATTATAACTTTTGTAGATGTAAATTAATTGTTAATATTTTAATTAAAAAAATAGATAAACCAACTTGACAAAACGTTTAAACCCGCTGCAATTGTTTGCACCTGTCCTAAGTCAGGAATCTGATGTTCAGTAGTTGTCGTTTGTTGATGTGGTTCATAAGTGTTTCTCGTTTTTTATATAGATTAGACCGTTGGTTTTCCCGTTTGAATGGTTTTATAAAAGTAATTTGGGGCCCTTTATAGCTTGCTGTTCAGTGTGAGCCAAGGCTCCGTGTTGAAGACCGTACTTTGACCTATAATGGTTTACTTTTATAAATTTTGACTTGGATGGAGAGTTGTCTCATTGGCACTCATACCACATCTTCTTATATCTATTGACTTAAAAAGAAAACACACTTTAAAAAGTTTGTGCATCTGAAGCCCTTTCCTGAATTTACCTTTTACTAGGAATGCTCAAACTCAAACCCAAACATTTCGAGACCGAGGCTGTATAAGACCAAATCACACTATAAGCGATATGACCAAAAGGGACAAAAAAAAGCCAATTTCATCTAAAGTCAACTTTGACTGAGGGAATTGGAACATTAGTTTCTTTAAAATGTTTTGATTTATCAGCGGAGAATTGACGAACAGTTTGTTATAAATCATGTCAGTACAGAACCACTGATCACAACGCGGATGTTACCCTCGAGGACTAACAGTTCACCAGCTGTGATATCAGGCCAGTGCTAGTAAATAAAAAAACACAATTTATTAATTTCGTTCCTCAGAAGAGTTTTTCTTGATTTAACTTCATTAAGAACGTTAAATTCCAAACATTTGAAAGCCAGTGATGTATTAGATCAAAACACATGAACAGCTATATGAACAAAAGGGACCTATCATTAGCCATATTCATCAAAAGTAAAATTTACTTGAGGGAGTTGGAACTTTAGTTTCTTAATAATTTCCTAATTTATCAGCGAAGAATTTAAGAAAGGTTTGTTATAAATCATGTCGTCACTACAGACAAACTGCCTGTTGAGCTGATGATAACTCTCAGGGACTAACATGTCAATTTCCGGAAGTTCGAAATATCATTTTCATTTTTAAGGTGTAATTATTTACTTTTATAAACGTTACTAGTTCCTATGAATACATATTTTAAATCGAAATTACTTTAACTATCTGTCGGTGGATTTACTTCCATCGATACTATAATTTCGTCTTGCTTTAATCTAATAAATTGAAAGATTTTTTGTCTGATTTTTAAAACTGCTTTTTGTTAAACTATTGGAAATAGCACTCGTGTGTTTTGTGACATGCTGATATCTCTTGGTCCTCATAGAGTTCTCGATCATCTGATATGGCAAGCAGTGATGATCAGATGATAATTTGACACAATGGATATCACTGCATTGCTAGCTCTGCACGTCGGATTAAGGAAAAAAAAGTCCAGGCTATTTGTCCTTGGAATGGAAACTGTGCTGCTTTAATACATGAATTTCTATCGTCTGCCATTTACAAACATATTTTTCCATCAGCTGTCCACGTTTAATTTATTTATTATCTTTTAGCCAACGCACATTACATGTGAGAAAACATCCTTTCATCAGCTGAACACCGAGGACCTCGGTTGCAAAGTTTACAAATTCGTCATCAGTATTTCCCTCATAATTTCATAAAAGCGAATATATTCCTATGGGTACAGGAATCTGATGTACAGTAGTTGTCGTTTGTTTATGTAATTTATACGTGTTTCTCGTTTCTCGTTTTTTATATATACTAGACCGTTGGTTTTACCGTTTGAATGGTTTTACACTAGTACTTTTGGGGCCCTTTATAGCTTGTTGTTCGGTGTGAGCCAAGGCTCCGTGTTGAAGGCCGTACATTGACCTATAATGGTTTACTTTTATAAATTGTTATTTGGATGGAGAGTTGTCTCATTGGCACTCACACCACATCTTCCTATATCTATGGGTACAATGCATATATTGCTCTACGTCATCTTTTTTTTTATACTAGTTCTTTGCATTGTGCTCATTATTTAGATAAGTTTTCACTCATGATTTTGACATTTTCTCGTAAAAGTGTTTTTATTTAGATATTTGGTTATCTATATATGGTGACGAAAGAAAATATTTCAAATGCTTGCCCTTATTGTGTGATATTAAACAAAAGGTAGCAGAACATTTGCTCATTAGACTTTGGTTGATTAGGTTGTGAATAACATTCAAGCCACCGCTGTCGATACGGAAATACTAGTCAGACTAGCTGATATTGGCCACCCTATGGTCGTTGAAAGGGTCCATCCTTTTCCATGATAACCAATACGTATCATATCATTCTGTATTGTGGTCTGTATTTCGGATAATTTAAAATTCCAAATGTTGAACAATAACATACAAGAGAAAGTAAGCAGTCGATATTGATGAATAATTTGTTAAACATTATTTATTCTCAATTCAGTTGGATAAACGACCTGTCTGCTATTTAAAGAAAATTAATAACATTCACGGTACCAAGAACTTACAAACTTTAAAGAACAAAAGGTATAGCCTAAGTCGGTCAAGGAATAAAATTTGCCTAAATTTCGACCGGATATATATACAGATACATACAGAACCAAATTGTTTGAAGTTGGGACAGAAATAGATATAGGTTATATCAAGAGGAGCATTTGGTAAATTATATTGACGGTGTCATATACGCATGGCTGTATATCATTTGTGGTACTTTGTACACCCTGAAAAATAAAAAAAAAGTGTAAGACTTTTTTTCATAGAAACCGTATCTATGTCTTGCTTCACTCTAAAACTATCTTACTTAATATTTAATTGTCGGTAAGTTTTTTCTAACAAAATTTGCAACATTTCTTTCATTGTACTATTTTGATGGGCAGTTATCTGGTTTTATTTTCATTTTAAATTAAAATAAAATTGAGAATGGAAATGGGAGTGTGTCAAAGAGACAACAACCCGACCACAGAACAGACAACAACAGAAGGTCACCAATAGGTCTTCAATACAGCGAGAAATTCCGCACCCGGAGGCGTCCTTATGGCCCCTAAACAAATATATATACTAGTTCAGTGATAATGGACGTCATACTGAATACATATATACTGGGAAACGTCCCAAACCATATTATAGACTGCAGTTCTAAAATAGTGTATACTGGATGCATAAGGATCGAAAAAAGACCTGGTAACGTATCGCAGTTATAAAGTCATCAAATGTTTTAAAACAGCAAGCAGCACATTCCAATTGCTTTTCTGTCTTGAATATAGCTTATATTCTCTGCGAATGTAAAAAAAACTTCCGTTATAATATTACACCATCTATTTGTTACACCTAAATCTCGAAATGAGACCAACGAAAAATATTTCATTAAGAATTATTTCATATGTTTATTATACCTATTTTGATTAAGATTCTTCATTAGCTTTAACCAATATGTTCATTAGCATTACAGTATATAACAGAGGTTCATGGTCGTATAAATTACAAATGATCATAGAATTCAAAGCAAAGATACACATCAGGCAAATTACAACAATGTTCTACGAATACTAAAAGGTTTTTGTAAATATTTACATAATTTAGAGACCTGTTTTACGTTTCAACACTAAAAAGGTCAAGTAATTTGAGAGCAGATGATTTATGAATCTGCCAGTTCTGCATTTAAGTGAATTTCAAACAATGTTAGAATAAAACAGTATTAGATGACAGATATTATTTAAAAAGTTAAACTCGTTTTTTGTTGTTGTTGTTGTTATATGGACGGATTTTGATACAGAAAAAAATATAAAAATAAGAAGATGTGGTATAATTGCCAATGAGACAACTCTCACCCGGAACCAAATGACATAGAAGTTAACAGCTATAGGTCACCGTTCGGTCTTCAACAATGAGCAAAACCCATACCACATAGTCAGCTATAAAAGACCCCGAAATGACAAATGTAAAAGTATTTAAACGAGAAAACTAACGGCCTGATATATGTACAAAATAATGAACAAAAACAAATATGATATACAACAACAAACGACAACCACTGAATTACAGGCTCCTGACTTGGGATAGGCACATACAGAATGTGGCGGGGTTAAACTAGTTTGATGGCTCTAACCCTCCCCCTAACCTGGGACAGTGGTGTAACAGTACAACATAAGAACAAACTATAAAAATCAGTTGAAAAGGGCTTAACTCATCAGATCGATACAAAGCAGAAAAAAAAATCTAACAAAAACACAGACCGGATGTGGCAGGAAACTTATACATCCCCACATCCAAAAAAGACACAAAGTACAGATCGGAGAGTTCCCGCAGTTTGATGCAAGATTTTATTTCCCCCATATTTTTCTATATAAGTTAATAATAAAATATTTCAAGGGGGAAGATTCAAGGGATCGAGCAATTTATATAGCCATTGCATTTTAAGGGACATACAATAACTTTCTATATCGGGGAATTTCAAACCTTTCTCTTCCTAATTATTTATAACATTCCTTTTTATTTTGTCTGGCTTTCCATCCCATAAAAGTTTGATGAAAATTCCTTGTATTTATAGCAAAACCTACACTGGTTGATTTGGAAGTACTGTCAGAACCTGCACTAAAAGTGGGAGAGCCAAAGTTTTTATAACAATGGTTTTGACAATATATGTCAAGTTTCTGTATGTAGTTTTCTAAAGTTTTATTCTCATTTAAGAGATTGAAACGAATTTCCAACAGTTTAAACATTCCTGATGTATTCCATGATAATTTCTTATTTGGTAACAATTTTTCATTACTGTCTAATCCAACCCATATGGCCTGAGTTTTATCTACATTTACTCTCAAATCAGCACAAGCAGCGAAGCAATCAAATATATGCAAAGCTTGTTTAAGATATTCCTCATTTTCATCCAGAATCAGAGAGGAGTCGACTGCATATTGACTTAGTCGTTAACTGTGACTGAGGGAGTTGGAACATTAGTTTCTTAACAATTTCTTGGTTTATCAGCGGAGAATTGACGAACAGTTTCTTATAAATCATTTCAGTAATATATAAGCACTGACTTCAAAGCTGATAATACTCTCGGTGCCTAACAGTCCACCTGAAGTGAAATTAACCACGTGCTAGTATAAATGAAAAGAAACCCAATTTATTAATGTCGTGCCTCAGAAGCGCTTTTCTTGATTTACCTTCATTAGGAACTTTAACATCCAAACGTTTGACAGCCAATGATGTTTTAGATCAAAACACATGAACAGCTATATGACATAAAGGGACCAACCATTAGCCATATTCTTTAAAAGTAAACTTTGCTTGATGGAGTTGGAACCTTAGTTTCCTAATAATTTCCTAATTTATCAGCGAAGAATTTACGAAAGGTTTGTTATAAATCATGTCGTCTGTACAGAAACACTGCCTCCTGAGCTGATGAACTAACATGTCAATATCCAGAAGTTCGAAATATCATTTCCATTTGCAACGTGTAATTATTAACTTTTTTAAACGTTACTAGTGCTTATGAATACATTTTTTTCAAATCGAAATTACTTTTAATATCTATGGATTTACTTCCATCGGTACTATAATTTCGTCTTGCTTTAAACTAATAAATTTAAAGACTTTTTGCCTAATTTTTAAATCTACTTTTTGTTAAAATATTGGATATTACTCTCGCGTGTTGTGACACGCTTATATTTCTTGGTTTTCAAAGAGTTTTCGATCGTCTGATACGGCAAGAAATGATGATCAGATGTTATTTGACACAATGGATATCACTGCATTGCTAGCTCTGCTCGTCTATTTGTATACCAGTTCTTTACATTTTGCTTATCAAAAACTGCAAAACCTGTAAAATTTTAATAACAGATGCTCAATTCACTAGCTATTTAACCAAAAAGTCTTATTTTACCAGAAGCTACGATGATCTGAATTATAAATCAACAAATGTCGTCTACGGAATAGAGTGTAATATTTGCGGATTGGTATATTTTTTTCATAAACACGAAAGGAAGGCTAAATAAACGTATGTGCGGCCATAGATCAGACATCAACAACTATGCAAGCGACATTGTTTACCAGCATTTTAATCAGCCTGATCATTCAATCGTTTCTATGCAAGTTCGCATCATCGAAAAAAAAAAATATACCACAGGACTAACAATCCTCATCTTGCTACACCTCTCCGTAGACAAAAAGAAGACTACTGGATTCGACAATTGGGAACTGCGACACCATATGGTTGCAATGACAAAATTGATGGTATAGGTATTATATCTAGTCCTTCCTGTAGCTCGGCGAATGTGATGAACATTTTCAACTCTACTCCTTGACGTAGACGCAGTCGTGGTCATTGTCATTATACATCGCCAACTTTCCATGATGTCTCTATTAATGATCTGCTGCCATTTATACAAAAGCCGTTAGGTATTCATCACATTCGCACGAAGCTTCATGCATTACCCTTTTCAAAACTTTATTCTCTGTACAACTTATGTTTGGAAACCACTGTTACAAACCCCTATTCAAAACAATACAAACTTACAGCTATCATCTCGGATATTGCAAGTCACAGAATTTCACACCAGTTCGCATTGGAAAAGATGAAAAGGAGAAAAGATCCTTTCTAAAACTTTCCTTTGCCAACAAAGGTCTCGATGCCATCAACCAGGGCAATATCCTTCATCCTAAATCATTTCACTCGAAAATACCTCCCTATTTTAAAGATCGGTCTATAGATATAAGAAGATGTGGTATGAGTGCCAATGAGACAACTCTCCATCCAAGTCACAATTTGTAAAAGTAAACCATCATAGGTCAAAGTACGGCCTTCAACACGGAGCCTTGGCTCACACCGAACAGCAAGATATAAAGGGCCCCAAAAATGATTGGTGTTAAACCATTCAAACAGGAAAACCAACGGTCTAATCTTTATAAAAAAACAAGAAACGAGAAACACTTATGAACCACATCAACAAACGACAACCACTGAACAACAGGTTCCTGACTTAGGACAGGTGCAAACAAATGCAGCGAGTTTAAACGTTTTAACAGGCGCCAACCTTCATCCTAACCTGAAACAATAGTGTAACATCACAACATAGACACACTATAAAATATCAATTGAAATGGCTCCAATCAATCAAAAGACGTATAAACAGTAACAAGTAAACATACACTGAACGAATAAATTTAATCTATGACACAATGTAAATACAAAATTAATAAAAAAAAAAGGGGGGGTGGTAAGATGTTGAACAATATCAGAAAGACAACCATAACCTTGGACAAAATGCCGCCAAAGAAAATAACGTACACAGGTAAATAAAAATAATTTTGTGGTAAGGTATACATGGAGTACGTAAATTTACAAAAAAATTAAAAAAATTTGTTGTTTATAGTACGAGAACAGAAGTGAAAATTTATCGTCATACCAAACACTTATCAAAGGTAGTATATATTAAAAATAGTGAGACGAGATATAACACTAAATAAGTTAATATTAAATTACAAAAATGCATTACAAATTGTATCAACAGGTCAAATTAACACGATAGTACGATTTGAGAGTACTCTCAGTTACTGAAAGCTAGTTAAAAGCCAAAAACAATTAATAATAAAAAATCATGCATCAGAGACTAAAATCAACTTAAACACATCCCAGGGATTTAGTGTTTTAACGTCATGGACAGTCAAAGAAGACATGACTTGTGCAATGCCAAAATAAAAGTATCGACAGGCAGTAGGATAGTTAGGAGTTAACCTTTTAATAAATATGTATAATGTTATATATAAATAATGTAATCTCTATATAGAAAATGAACGTGGATGTGTATTTATACATCCCAAAAAACCGTTTGAAAAGAATACAAATTTAGTTATGTTTTAATTTGATGATGACAAAATCGATATTTGTGCCAATGTAAACTATATTCAAAGATCTAAAAACAACATTGGTAAGATAACCTTTACTAATAAGTTTGTTCAAAGGTTCGATGAGTTTACACGGATCACATAGTGATCACATAGTGATTTCCGCGCTTTTAGTACAATGTTATCGTATAATTTAGGATGTAAAATACCGTTTTTTAATAAGTTTTCTACAGGTACAGCCAAATTTACTTTGTGTCTATTTAATAATTTAGTAAAAGTTTTAAGTAATTTATGGTAACGAAATCCATGACTTAATAATTTACCAGTGATGCATTGATTACGTTCGTTAAAATCTATGACATCACTACACACACGGGCATAACGAACGAGTTGGGATATATAAACACTGTATGATGGAGCCAAAGGAACATCGCCGTCTAAAAAAATTAACAATTGGGAATGAAAAATCGTCTTTCTTGTCGTCAATTTTAGTATGGAGTTTCCCTTTAGAAATTGAAATGTCTTAGTCTAGAAAAGGACAACTACTGCTGTTAGATTTATTTAAAGTAAGTTCCTTTGGGTAAATTTCGGTAGTATATTTAGAGAACTCTGGATTATTTATAACATATCAAGATAACGGTAGGTGTTGTTGAATGTATGCCTATAAAGGCAACAGTAGTATACCGCTGTTCAAAAGTAATAAAGCGATTAAGAGAAAACAAATCTGGGTTACAAACTAAAACTGAGGGAAACACATCAACTATAAGAGGAAAACAACGAAACAACAGAAACACTGAACTGCAACAAAAACAAACGCCAACGTACATAGAAACGGACTATTTGATAACAACTGCCATATTCCTGACTAGGTACAGCACATTTTAAGAAAAAATTGGTGAGTTGAACCTGGTTCTATGGCTAGTCAAACCTCCCGCTTACATGGTAATGTTAAAAAAATATCGCTAAAATGACAACACTACGTGACAGGAATACAGTACAAACAAACACAAGAACAATCAGCGCAGAGAAATGCAAAAATAAATAATATAATAGTACATAACAACATGTAAACCGCAGAATAACAACGGACATCTCCCATTAACGACAGCACAGGACACCACAAACTGCGCTTCACATGAATGGATCAACGCACGTATTTATAGTCTTGAAATTCATACAAATATATGGAAGAAGATCCAAAAATTCACAATTATTTTCACAATACTAGTCCAAATAATTATCATGATTATGACGGTTTTGAAAGGCTATTTTAAATTAATTCTGTGACGACGTCATAATTATTTGGACTAACACAATACTTTATCCATGGAAAATGGAAATTAATTCGATTATACTGACAAATAAGACATATGTGAAATGTACCGAAAACACAGAATTCAAACCACAAACGATAAGACATAACACAATATCAAACCGTACTTACACAAGAAACATCATAACTAAATACATCATAACTAAATATCATTTCTTATATCTATACCAAACCAATTGCAACTAAAATTTTTAATTACAAACACGTGTTGCAGGATCTCAATACTGACGACTTCAAGTCTAAACCTCCTGATTGCACCTGTGCTAGTTCCCCATTCATTTATAATCCGGCTGGCCACGTTATTACTGGTGACCTAAACATTGTCAATAACAATTCTCTGCGAAATGTGTTATCCAAAGGCCCGAAATATCGTGAGCCTAAATCCATCAATTGGAAACACAACTTATAAATACTAATGGATTCAGTCAAGGATTATGCCAGGCAATTGGCTAAACTCGAGAAAGAAGACGTAGATACTCTTTCCAAATGGATTAAGGCTGCGAGGTCGTTGATACAAATAAGAATTAAAAAAACTAAATAGGTCTATGAATATCCATGCTATATCAATCTTTAAAGACCCAAATGTTGCTTCACACCTGTCCTATCTCCATGACAAATATGTTGTTGTCCCTGCAGATAAAGCCCTAAACAACATCGTTTTTGTGTGTAAAGCACGTTAAATTAACTGCTTGATAAATGAATTGGGTATTGATAAATCACTTGGAAAGTCAACTAATACCCCCACGACACTTACCAAGGAGAAAATCCTAGATAATCATAGGTCTGTTCTCTGTTCCTGCACCAAAGATGAAGAACTGGATCTTCCATCACTGTATAGGATACCTAACTATCTAAGTGTCCTTACAAACAACGTTATATTGCTGGGTCTTCCAAATGCTCCACGAAACCTCTTTCTAAATTATTAACACCAATTTTATCAGCAATCAAGGCCGGGCTTCAAAATTATTGTGAAACTACCTATTCCAGAGATGGCGTGAATCAGATGTGGATGCTAAAATTTCCAAAGAACATTTAGAGTACATACAATCAAAAGATTCTTTCATCTTGCAAAAGTATTAAAACATTTGACATTTCTATACTTTACACAAGTATTCCCCATTCCAAACTAAAAGACAAATTGAAATAGTTGGTCCTGCTTTGTTTCATAAAAAAGAATGGCCAACGAAGATACAAGTTTCTTGTCCTAGGGAGGGATAAATCGTACTTTGTAAAAAATCACTCTGATTCAATGAAAAATTTCTCTGAAACTGATGTTATCAAAATGCTTGATTTCTTAATTGACATCATATTTGTTACGTTTGGAGGACGTACTTTTCAACAAACAATCGGTATTCCCATGGGAACCAATTGTGCTCCTCTTCTTGTCGACTTGTTCTTTTATTCATATGAGGCTGACTTCATACAAGAATTTCTTAGGGAGAAAGAAAAGCAGTATCCTTTAACTTGACTTTCCGGTATATAGATGATGTTCTCTCACTAAAAATTCAATTTGGTGACTATGTTGAACGCATCTATTCCATTGCACTTGAGATAAAGGATACAGCAGATATAGTTAAGTCTGCCTCATATCTTGACTTGCATCTAGAAATTGACAATGAGGGTATTTTGAAAACAAAACTTTACGACAAAAAAGAGGATTTCAGCTTCCCAATTCTGAATTTTCAAGCAGCGCCTGTTCACGAAGTATATATCTTCCAGTTGATACGATATTCCAGGGCTTGTATTTTCTATTACGATTTCCTTGATAGAGGGTTGCTGCTGACAAGGAAGCTATAAAACAAAGAGTTCCAAGTGGTGAAGTTGAAAACATTACTTCGTAAATTTTACGGATGCCACCACGAGTTTGTCGACCGTTATGGAATATCCGTTTCACAGATGACAGCGGATATTTTCCAATTTTCGTAATTACAATCCCGTTCCCTTTTCCCCGAATGTGACCTACCGAATAAGATTTATTACCGGGTTTGTACTAACATGAGCAGCACGACGGGTGCCACGTGAAGAGCAGGATCTGCTTACCCTTCCGGAGCACCTGAGATTACCCCCAGTTTTTGGTGTTTTGTGAACTGTTGTTTGTCTGTTAGTCTTTTTCTTTTTTTAGCCATGGCGTTGTCAGTTTATTTTCTACTGATGAGTTTGAATGTCCCTTTGGTATCTTTCGCCTCTCTCTTTGACAGTTTCCCTGAAATGTATGATGTTTTGATATTCAAAATATAGTTAACATACCTACGAACACCCTTAAAAAGTACAAGGATATATGTCTTGTCATTTTTACATAAAAAGTGGCAGACCCATCTGCTATTTAAAGAATAAAATAAATTGATAACAATTACTGTAGCAGGAACTTACAAGCCTTAAAGAACAAAGAGTATAGCCTATAGCGGACAAGGAATAAAATCTGCCTAAATTTCGATATATATACAGATACATACAGATACATACAGAACCAGATTGTTTGAAGTTAGGAAAGAAATAGATACAGATTGTATCAAGAGGTAAATTATTGTCGGTGACATATACGAATGGCTGCATATCATTTGTGGTACTTTGTAGACCCTGAAAATAAAAATAAAGTGAAAGATTTTTTTTTTCATAGTGACTGTATCTATGTTTTGCTTCACTTTAAAACAGTCTTACTTAATATTTAATTGTCGGTAAGTTTTTTTTTGACAACATTTCCAACATTTCTTTTATTATACTCTGTTGATGGGCAGTTTTCTGTTTTTCTTTTTCTTTTTCATTTTAAATCATAATTGAATACATATATACTGGGTAACGTTCCAAACCATATTCTTAACTGCAGTTTTTCAAATCTTTAAAAATCATTAAAAGATATAAATATACGTAAATATTGATAAGTTGGTAAACTGTTGGTAAACTGGTGTCCGATCCTATTTGTCTGTTTAAGCAAATAAAATAGTTATAAAACGAACTAATAAATATCCGTACTCTATATCAACAGCTTAATGATCATCCAAACTTCACAACTAAAATTGTGTATGCTGGATACATAAGTATCGAATAAGGACCTGGTAACGTATTGCAGTAAAAATAATCAGATGATTTAAAACATCAAGCAGCACATTGAATATAGCTAACATTCTCTGCGTATGTAAAAATATACAGTTATAATATTAAACCATATATTTGTTACACCTCAATCTCATAATGAGACCAACACAAAACATTTCATTTAGAATTATTTCATATGATTACGATACTTATTTTTATTAAGATTCTTTATTAGCTTTAACCAATATATTCATTAGCATTACAGTATATAAAACATCAGAAGTTCACGGTCGTACCAATTACAAATGATCACAGAATTCACATCAAAGCTTTACAGCAGGCAAATTACAACAATGTTATACGAATACTAAAAAGTTTTTCTAAATATTAACATAATTTAGAGGCCTGTTTTACGTTTTCCACACTCAAAAAGTCAGGTAATTTAAGAGCAGATGGTTTATGAATCTGTCAGTTCTGCATTTAAGTGACTTTTAAAGGTTATTAGAATTATAAGCATTAGATGCAGATATTATTTAAAAAATTAAACTCTTTTTGTTATAAGGACGGTTTTTGATACAGAGTGTATTCTATATTCATTACATATTTAAGGTTGTCACACAGTGAGTATGTACTTTTTAAATATGTTTTTCTGGTGTTACTCTCTCAACGTTAACTTAACATATGGTAACTACAAATTTAAATAAAAATAATTTTCATTTCATTGGCGAGCGTCATGGCATCCAAAAAAGTTTTTATACATATAAACGTCGCGAGTATAAATTCCTACATAGGCGAAACCTTTATATTCCTGTCGATGCAACTTCTCAATTGCATATGATATTTAGTAGTGTTTATTGGAATTATAAATAATGAAGGTTGTTTTACGGAGTTTATTTGTGTTTAAACTCTGACCTTTCACTCACAAAATTAACATAAAGTCGAATTTGCCAGTATTTAGTTTTATGTTGAGTAGAGTTTACACATCAGTAAACTCGTTAAAATAACCTTTTTACTATATTGATGCAATATGCAAAATGCATGGGAACAAACGAGAGTAAAACTTTGAAAATGTTTTAATGCTCTGCCATGTACTTTGTTTCTTTTTTATGCGAAAGAAAGCCTGAAACTTGTTGTTTTCTTCGATTGTTGTATTACTATTAAAAAAAGGGAGGGTTGAGTAATAAAAGTAGTTAAACCGGCTACATGTTAACGTTTCTGTCCCGTGTCAAAATCTCGGCATTTATTGTCTTTTAGTCCCATCGTAATCTTTTGGCCTTGGTGGTTCGTTTTTACCTGCGTCGCCAACAACGAAAACAGGTAACAGGTAGTAACCGCCCGACTCCCTCCGTCCATCCTAAAGACCCTAGGAAAAGAAATCGTCAAAGTTTTCTTGGCTTCTATGGAGGGAAAGATTGTATATTAGGTCTTCTGCTTGCTAATGTCAAGTTGTAGCGTGTAAGCTATTTTTACATCTGCCGTACAGCCACTTCCTGTTTCCCGATAGTTTGAAATTTTACAATAGAGGCAGAAGATACCAAATGTACTAACTCGGTGATAAGACTAATTCGGTCATGTCATCTTTGTAGAAAAGATAACGGGATTGTGGTAACGACAATTGGAACATATCTGACGTTATCTATGAAACATATATTCCATAACAGTCAGCCAACTCGTGATGGCGTTGGTGAAAAATTAGGAAGAAATGACTTCAGCTTCACCACTTGGAACCTTAGGCTTAATAGCTTTCTCGTAAGCAGCAACCCTTTATCAAGGAAAGCATGATAGGAAATGCAAGTTCTAAAATACTAGTATTTTATTAGCTGTGACATATAGCCACATATGCTGCTACATAGAAATGCAAAGTTCACAATTGGGAAGCTGAAATCATCTTTTTGTTCTCAAACGACCTTCACTGTCAATTTATAGATGTAAGTCAAGCTATGAGTCAGACTTAACTGTATCTGTTGCATTCTTTATTTCAAGTTTGATGGGATAGATTCGTTCAACATAGTCATCAGACTTTGAATTATTTACTGAGAGGACGCAATCTATATAGCAGAACATAAGTTTAAAGGATGATAAGCTAGCTTCTGTTTATACTGCATACGAAGCTTCTGTATGAAGTCTGCGTCATATGAATAAAAGAACTAGTCAGCAAGAAGAGGAGCACAGTTGGTTCCCATGGTAATTCCGATTGTTTGTTGAAAATCACGTCCTCCAAACATAAAAAATAAGTTGTAAACCAAGAAATCAAGCATCTTGATAGTGTCAGTTTCAGCGTTCATGAGAAGGTAAATTCAGGAAAGCGCTTCGGACACATGGAATTTATGTTGTTTTCAATACTGTGTTTTTTATACTATTGCAGGAGGACAGAGACTTAGAATGTAACTACTCTAACATACAAGTATCCGTATCTGATTCACATCGCCAGTGGAGTATGTAGTTTCACAATATCTCTGAGGTCAGGATTTGATTCGTGATTTCGTGGAACACTTTGAAGACCCAGCAATACAGCATTGATCGTAAGGACACTAATGAAATTTAGTTATCCAATCAAGTGAAGGAAGATGCAGTTCTTCATCTTGGTTGAAATTCCATAGAATCATAGAACATGCATATAAATATTCAGTATCGTAGAGGTTTATGTTGAGTTTCCAAGTGAATTGACAATATCAATTACTATATGAAGCAGTTGGTGTAATGTTATTTTCACACAAAAACGATGTTGTTTGGGGTTTTATATGCGGGGACAACAACATATTTGGTATGAAGGTAGGACAGGTGCTTAGCAACATTTGTTTCTTTAAAGATCGATGTATCAGTAGCATTCAGCTTTTATATTAATTTGTATCTGTGACCTCACTGCCTTATCCAATTCAGAAAGAGTATCTTCTTTTTCATGCTAATCCCATTGTCTGACATAATCCTCGACTGGATGCATCAGTATTTCAAAGTTGTGTTTCCAATTAATGGATTCACGATATATTTCGAGACTTTGGATAACACTTCGCAGCTGAATTATATATGAATGGAGAACTAGCACAGGTGCAATCAGGAGGTTAAGACTTGAAGTCGTCAATATTAAAAACCGGCAATATATGTTTGAAATTGAAAATTCTAGTCGCAATCGGTTTGATATAGGTATGGAGATGATAGGTACAAAAAGTTCTTAAAAGTAGGGTGGTATTTTTGATTGAAATGATTTATGATGAAGAATATTGCCAACGTTGATGGCATCGAACCTTTGTAGGCAAAAGGAAAGTTTTAGAAAGGATATTTTCTCCGTTTCATCTTTTCCAATGCAATTCGGTCTGAAAAGTCTGTGACTGGCAATATCCGAAAAGATGGCTGTAAGTTTCAATTAGTTTAAATGAGGATTTGTAACCGAGGTTTCCAATCATTATAAGGTGTACAGAGAATGAAGTTTTGAAAGGGGTAGTAAATAAAGCTGTGCGGATGTGATGAATAGCTAGACCAACAGCTCGTGTATAAATGGCAGAATAGTAGTCTGCTTCGAGGAGCATGCTGGAAAATATTCATCACATTCAACGAGCTACAAGAAGGACTAGATAGAATACCTATACCTACAATTTTGTCATATGGTGTCGCCGTTCCCAATTTTCGAGTCCAGTAGTCTTGATTTTGTCCAAGGAGAATTGTTGCAAGTTGATGATTGTTAGTCCTGTGGTATTATGTTTTGATAATGCAAACTTGCATAAGAATGATTGAATGATCAGACTGATTAAAATTTTGATAAACAATGTCATTAACATTGCTGTTTGTGTATGATCTATGGCCGAATATGCGTTTATTAAACATTGCTTTCGTTTCAGAAACATCGACCGACTGTTGTAAAAGAGAGGCGGAAGAAACTAAAGGGATATTAAAACTCAAAAGTCGATGACGAACTACGAAAAACGACTAAGAGACCAACAACAGTATGCAAAACACAACATAGAAACCCCATCAAAACATGGGGCGATCTCAGATGAAGGGTAAGTAGATCCTGCTCCACATGTGGCAACCGTCGTGCACAACACTCATTTGACAAAGATAATTTTTGTCAACTTTTTTATTGATGAATTATGTCCAAGTCCGAAAACTAAACTCGTATGGACATATTTTGCTTAATGAGTAATTTTGCTAAAATCTTCGCAATTTAACCGGAATTTGTTTATTTTACCAGTTTCCGTGACACATATATTGGATAATATAGATATAATAAACCGTGTATCTAATCTTCCTTACATTTGGTAAAATGCTTATCAAACCCCTTGAAGTTGAACGGTGAAACGTCAAAAGTTAAGGTCAAATCATGGTAAACTAGAAAACACGGCAAAATACTAAATGTATGTAATCAAACTTTTGTACCCAGACTTAGAACACGTGTTGTCCTAAGTCTGCAACCTGTCTATGGTTATCTTTTGTTTCATCTTTCTGTTTTTTTATGGAAGGGATTTGTGTTGATGGCAGATCTATGCATGCATTTATTTTTTGTTTATTCGGGGCGATTTGGAGATGTTTACAGTTGTTGAAGATCATTATTGTAATTCCGGTTTATAAATAGATGTCTTATGCAAGTATTCGTTTAATGAAGGAAAATGCCACATAAGATTAATGTTTAGACTATAACTCTCTTACAAAATAAGGGGCTGGTGGATTTTCCCTATCCAACTTGCTAGAAATGTTTAAGAAATGTTTTAAATATGAATACCGATGCAAAAAGTTTTGTTTCGGAATTCTTTCCTTTTAGTTTGTAGAAAACTATGCATATTTTATTGATACAATCAGCGTTTTTTACTTGTGCAAAGGTGTAATTGAAAAAAAACAAAATTGTCTAATTAAGATACCATTTGTGTCTTTGAACAGTCCAATCACCCATGTAGGTGTATGTATTATTATGTTCAACGAAAAGTCTTTAATAAATTCACAGTATTACAGCATATTGTTTAAGATTCTGCCAAAATATTGTCAATCATCTGAACACTTGGACTAAATGATAAATTTAATCCTCATAGCAGTCATATGTGATTTTTACGAAACTGTAATTTGTTTAGATTTTGACATATTTTTTAAAAGTATTTATCTAAATAGAAAAAAAGAAGAGATTCCAAATCAAAATAAAGAAGATGCTCTAATGAGCCTGTATCGCTCGTCTGGTACATAGACATACTTTTTTCACTTATGTTCCTGAAGTTGTTAAAACGAGCATTGTGCTGTGGCATCTGAAAGATCCTTAAAATGTAGAACAACTCCTTTAAAACTTTATTCGAGAATAAAGTTTGATCAGAGATTCATTTTTTGTGAAATTCAATGAAAAAACTATTAAAAAGAACAATTTCTGATAAAATCGTTTTGAACCAAATGCAGCATTGAAATGAGATGACGAGATTTAAAAAAAATTGTCATTCAGAATCAAATTGCCTCCGACGACCATTTTTAGCATCCGATCGGAACCTTTATATCATTCCTATCACGTTTGGTGGATTGACCAGGTAGTATCAGAGAAGATGATTAACATGTGATTTTCAGTAAGATTTCAATGGGAACTACATGTATGTGCCACCTTATCCACTATGTTTGCCACCATATCAACATTAAACGAGGAGGGTTTTAGAGTGTATTTAAATCATCAATCCCCAACATTTCGCGTTGTTTTTTCAGAGATTAAAAGTTTGAAAATTGGCCAATCAAAATCATAGCTTCCATTTTTCGGTCATATTGTTTTCATCCGATCGGAACTAAATAAGATTTGGATTATATAGAAGATGTGAATTTCTATAGAGTTTAAGTGGTAACTGTGATGCCAATGCTTTCATATGAAGAGGAGAAGAAATTGTGAAAATTGGTCATATTTTTCATCCGAAAAGAACTAAATGAAGATTATTTGTAATAGACAATCCACCTACATTGTTTTTGCAAGGTGTGGGTGATTGTCAAGGAGTGTTACAGAAAAAAAAATTAATGTGATTTCTTTTGAGGTTTCAATGGGAACTATGTGCCACCAATACCGATGATGAAATGTGAATGGTCTGTGATTGACGGACGACTCTAAAGTGATATGGTCCTGTAAATTGTTAGCTGTGAAAATAATATAACCGCGAAAGCTTGGGTTTCAAATTCAACTTTTTATCAAATGCGTATCATAATCATAATTCCCTAATAAATCTATATGTTTGTGATTCAAAAAGGATCGTGAAAGTTTTGTTCAATTCATGAAATCTATATCCCAGGTGTAAAATATTTCAGTTATGAAATTATTGCAGTCGTTGAAAAACGACACATGTCTGTTTGGATTGCTTACTCCATTTTGTCAATATAACGAAACTATAAACAACTGTCCTACAAGTGGGAGATTAAGCTAGCTATATAACTAGGTTTAATCCACCATTTTCTTAGGAAAACGCATGTACCAAGTCAGGAATATGGCAGTGTTTTCCATTCGTTCCGTTGGTTGATAAAGTCTAACGTTTGGTTTTGTCAATGTTTGTGGACTTACCTTTTTATACTTATCTTGGAGTTCGGTATATTTGTTATTGCTTTTTTTTTGTACCATAAGGGAGATTAAAACAGAGGACATAACTTCTCCTTCTTTAAATAGGTTTGCAGTTCTACATTTACTTGTTTCCCAATATGGATGCAGCAATTTTCTAAGTGCTATGATGTAAAAGCAAGGAGATGTAGTATATTTGCCAATGAGACGAATATCCACCAGATTTCAATTGAGGTGAATGTAAGCAACTATAAATCATCGTAGGCTTTCAACATTGAGCAAAGACCATACACTATAGTCGGCTGATTAAGGCCCCGACATGACAAAATAAGTTATTCTTTACACTTTTGTTCAATCTTTATTTTTCAATGTAATATTTTGTGGACTGATTTGTCTTTTCTTCTTTTTTCTTTTTATCATGATGCTGGATATTCTTCTTCGACCTTTGATTGTTTATTGCCCCTTTTCGGTATATCTTCTTTCTGTTTTAACCAACTGGCATTTAAAATGTTTAAATAAAACAATGATATTTTTAACTTTAAAAAAAAAAAAAAAAAAAAAAAAATAGGAGCCTGGGTGGCCGATTGCTCTAAGTAGTATCAACTGTATCACTAGCCTGTCAACACTGATGTTGTGAGTTAAAGTCCAGCACATGGCAGGTGCGTTCGACTCTAATCTTAAATTGCCAGGATTATGTTTTTTACCGAAGGTAGTGGTTCTCTCCGGGCACTCCGGCTTCCTCCACCAATAAAAACTGACCGCCACGAAATAGCACAATAGTGCTTAAAGTGGCCTTAAACAACAATCAATCAATCAATCAATTGCTTGAAACAAACCATAACTTAATAAAAAGGGGTAAATTTAAGGTGATCAACACTTTCATTTGTTTGTTTAAATTCCAAACAACGTCAAAGTTGTTGAAATTTTTATATAATCATTTGTCATTATAAAACATTTTTATTTTCAGTATGAGATAAACATTAATTAATGAAACAAATAAACAACTTAAAGATATAGTTTTTATAAATTTAACACATAATTATTTCTACCGTGTAAATCTTATATTTCTTGTTAATCTTAATCTTAAAGTATTAAGTTGGGTAATTGTGAAGTGTATAATTTCACTTTCAGTGAATGAATTCAAAGTGTTATTGTATGTCCCAATATAGAACGCAAGATCCAGGACTGTTTGTGATCTAAATGATAACGTCACAACAATGTGCATGAATATCTAAAATTAAATAAACCAAAAGCTTGCTTTAACTCGTAACTTTCTAGTATTAGCAGTCATCAAAATTTATTATGAGAATTAAGTGCTTCTTCTTTGCATTTTTTTTGCTTGTTTTTAAAAGCGTTGATCGAAATTGTAAGCTAACTATTATAGTAGAAAAAAAACACTCGTATTTACGTTCGTCGTTTAGCATTTAGAGTACTTCTTGACTATTTTTAGAAACATACGATTTGCGCATCGAAGTTAAAAAAGGTATTCAATTTCATGTGGAGTTCTCATTATTTCTTGTTTAATACTGCTCATTGCTGACGTTTTTCCTAATTTAACATCTTCGATACTTTGAATAAAACGTGAGGTATAAAGTAAAACAACAAAAATACCGAACTCCAAGGAAAATTCAAAACGGAAAGTCCCTTAACAATTGGCAAAATCAAAAGCTCAAACACATCAATCGTCAATAATACAGCAACACAACAACACAAAAAAAAAAAAAAGACATCTAGAGGTCAATGTACGGTCTTCAACAATAAATTGATGTCTATTTTGCATTGATAATCTAGTAGAGGACATTTCAATTAAAATTTAAAGCCAAAACGTCAGACACCACTGAATACTCGTACACTAGTATTGTCTTTTATTTTTCAGTTTTGGTGAATATTTTCTGGCATCTGTAATATTAGAATTACACCATGCTGAGGTTCCTGTATTCTTCTCTAGCCACCCTATAATCAAATTTTTCATGCTATAACAAGACATTATCATACTTTCTTCTTGTTCCGGAATAGGAATACTATATTTAGGTAAATGTGTGTGCTGCTTGGATTAAACATTGACACCTTAAAAAGATATAAAATATTTTTCGAATTCACAGTAAAGACAAAACCATTCTGTTTTGTTTCAACATGTTAATATTTGAGTATAATATAACAAATAATCGACCTAAAAATAGATTCTTTTGTATATTTCAATAGTCATATTTATACTTTTGATGCTAAAAATGCACCATGTCTTCTTAATAAACTACCTACATTTCAAATTGCAATTTTAGGGAAAATTCGGAGTGTCTTTATTCATAATGAGAGGTAAACGACGATTTCGATGTTAAGAATATCTTGACATCGTTATATATTTGTCGAAATGTCAATGTTGGTACATGTTTCTGCAGAAATTGACACCTGTGAAAAACAGGAATTGTTATTCTGCTACATGTATTTCGTTTTTGTTGTAGTCAATACTATCCGGCTTTCTACCAGACCGTCTACTGTTCATATTCCGGTTTCAATTTGAAGACCAAAACATAAATTGGAAGTCAAACAGCTATAAGCGTTGAATAATTATGTATTGTTCAATCATCGTTAACATATCCGGAATACACGTTAAATTATTTCCAATAGCTTTTATGCTTTGATTATTGATCTAGTAACAAACTGTGTATAACTAGGGAATAGTATATAATAGAAAAATCAATGACTGTGTATAGAATGAGTTACGAAACAATAACATTCTAAGCCGTTGGTTGACACTTAGTAAAGCAACCTAAAGCTGTTTATACCAATAATGTTTATTCGTTAAGCCGAAAATAAATGACTAACATCACCGTCCAAAACTCTAGTGGGTTTGTAGCAATTTTTAAAATGTTATTGATAAATTTTCAATGAGAGAAATCTAATTATATCTACCTTGTCCCGCCTCTTGTTGTAAATTAATAAAAAATCAATATCGAATCGTACATTTCTGCATTCAAGAAGAGACTACCGCATAGATTGTTAAGTGAGAAACAGCGACGACCAAGGGAAGCTGTTCTTCCAATCTGTTGATTGCCTCCCTCTGACGAAAGTCGCATGAGAACATGTGGATGTAACAGATTACGCGTGTGCAAGAGAGTGCAAGCAGACGATATTACCCCAAAATATGACGAAGCTATGGATTATTACATGAAAGGGGATAGTTTTGAACGGGAGAAATATGGAATATCTAGAAGATGTTAATCATTGTAGCATGAGATAATTTCAACAAATTTAAATTACGGAAAGTAAAGAAAAATGTTGACATATTGATACAGACGACATAATAGATAAAGGATGCTGTCTAGTATCATGAGTATACTATAGCGAATATAACAATCACGGTAAGACAAATTAGAACATGTTTTTTTCGAATTTAATATCAAAGCGCGAATGCTTTTTTAATTGAACCTGATGATAAGTAGGATCTCGGATCCTAGTAATAGGTTTCTCTTTCCAAAATTGTCTGTCTACCGGAATTTGAGGAGTCGGTGAGTGAGGACTCGGCAATTGACATGGCATCTGTTGCCGCCTGGTTGCCGTTTGCACGGGCCTCGGCCATAGGATGGGTACCCGTGGCCCAAAATCCTCTTCCTCAACCAATTGTTCAGTCGGGACAACCGTCATCTACAAACTTAAAAAGAGGAGATGACAGAATAACTATAAATGTAAGCGGAACAAAATTTGAAACCTGGAGAACAACTCTTGAGAAATATCCAGATACATTATTAGGTTCAAATGAAAAAGAATTTTTCTTTGATGATGAAAATAAGGACTACTTTTTTGATAGAGATCCAGAACTATTTAGGCATATTTTAAATTACTATAGAACTGGAAAATTACATTATCCAAAACATGAATGTATTTCATCATACGACGAAGAACTAGCATTTTTCGGTATTATGCCCGATCTTATAAGAGACTGTTGTTATGAGGATTACAGAGACAGAAAAAGAGAAAACCAAGAAAGATTATTGGATGATAAAGGGTCTGAAAATGACGAGCTTGACCCAGCAAAAAACCTCAGGGAGCGATTTTGGAGAGCGTTTGAAAACCCTCATATTAGTACTGCAGCTTTAGTTTTTTATTATGTCACTGGGTTCTTCATAGCCGTATCAGTACT
This sequence comes from Mytilus coruscus, assembly GCA_017311375.1. Taxonomy (NCBI): domain Eukaryota; kingdom Metazoa; phylum Mollusca; class Bivalvia; order Mytilida; family Mytilidae; genus Mytilus; species Mytilus coruscus. The sequence goes on along the minus strand of CM029595.1, from coordinate 127,860,897 downwards.
AGCTAATGTTGTAGAAACTATTCCCTGTGGTAGAATACCTGGAACAGACAAATTCCCTTCGTGTGGGGAGCGCTATGAAGTTGCTTTCTTTTGCTTAGATACCGCTTGTGTGATGATTTTCACAGCCGAATATCTTCTTCGTTTTTATGCAGCTCCAGATAGATGTTTATTTTGTCGTAGTGTCATGAGCGTCATTGATGTAGTAGCTATTCTTCCATATTATATTGGACTAGGAATCACGGACAACGATGACGTTAGCGGAGCATTCGTCACACTTCGAGTTTTCCGAGTATTCCGTATTTTCAAATTTTCTCGACATTCACAAGGATTACGTATATTGGGATACACATTAAAAAGTTGTGCCAGTGAATTAGGATTCTTGCTATTTTCTTTAACAATGGCCATTATTATTTTCGCCACAGTGATGTTTTATGCAGAAAAGAATGTTCCCAACACGAAGTTCACAAGTATCCCGTCTGCATTCTGGTATACAATAGTAACCATGACTACTCTTGGGTAAGTAAATTCAATAATGATAATTAGTGTTGCATATTTCACGCTATATACCAGTGACTATCATTAGCTATATCACAACAATTACATCTATGTGCTGTTTGTAATTATTTTGCTTCGTCAGAGAAAGATTAGTGTATATACTGGGATCTGTTCGCGTGTGTTTTTATATAATCATAAACAATACGACACACGTGTATCTATTATTTTAACGAGTGATCAATATCAAGCTCAAATCCTCATCAATTTTGTATGGTCACTTGTCAACTAATTTGATGACATTACACTGTAAAATGATCTGAAATAAAGTTCTTATTCTATAGAAACATTCAGATTAGTCACTTTTGTTTCTGTCGACTATACATTGTGATGCAACACACACACACACACACACACATGTAATGCCAATAATAATTAATGTATTGATTAAAAATAAGTATATTTGAAATATTAAATTTTAAATGAGATCGGATCCATCTTTGGTTCGATATTTAATTGATATTATCTTATGTTGTGTTAAATTATTCATGTGAATTTTTAAAGTGGGTTGTTGTTTTTCCTTAATATTTTTCCATGAAATTTAAATGTCTGGAAAGATATTTCTGAAGTGGAATAAATAAGAAGATGCAAAATAAGATTAAATGGGAGACCATTCGAATTATTTCAAACATAGACAGTTATTATTCATTTTCTTATTTTCTTGTGAATTAGGTGTATAATCAATTTAAAGTATAACCCCCAAAAAAAAAAAAGGAAAGAAAGAAAAAACGTAGAAAGAAGAAAAAAGCAATTTTTATATACAAACAAATGAATGTGCCAGATAATGCAGCTTAATATACGGTATTTCATGTATGCCGCATATTGTGCTCGTTCTTAATGCTTTTGATTTCCCTCTTTGTAAATCGATAGCCCACTATAGCTTATATGATTAATTATGACGCACTATAAAGTTATGATGAAACAGTAATTGTACAACTGCAGCTGATTTAGATAATAAGTTGCATGGATGTATGGCAACCTCCTATTGTTATTCTGAACTGATCAATACCGGCTAATGATGAAGTATTGAATTTTATAGATTCCTACACAGCAAGCACAACATTTTAATTGCAACTGTTGATTGACTTTGAATAGTCTTACAAATTTTCTATGCTTCTTTGATTTTTAAAGAAAATTGTAATCCATAGTTAAAGGTTATGCTGCTAAAATACTGGATGTGCCAACTTGAAGTTAACTAAAAATATATAACTAGAACCTACATTGGAATGAATAAATATTAATTATGTATTAAGCATATTTGAATTTCTAGGAGGACAAATAATGCCGTATTCAGGATAAAGAAGGTCTTATATCATTGTTTATTTAATTAGTCATTTCGATTAAGATAATTGATAATTTTGGATATCATTTTTGACATTGTGTTAGATATTCAACAGAACAATTAATTAGTTATATATATAGCCATTTTATAAGTTTCCTATAGTATATGTGACATTTAGGAAATACATAATGTGTAACTTAATTCTTTATTAACACATTTGAGACATTGTAATTTTATGTTTTCACATCAACTAAGCGGATGTGAAAGAAGGTGGGCGAAGGACTTGGTTTATCAAGAAACAGATTTTTGAGGCGAAAAGCGAATTACAGTCGCTTATAATTCAAAACAATTTAATGTTTACGGATGGATGTACCCCTTATGTTTTTATGGTATATATGTTCATCTGAACAAGAAATCAACTAGATACCCCACCCCTTCTTTCCGATGAAGGAATGCCTTTTTATTCTTTTTTCAGTTGCAATCGAAATCTCCTTGTGCTTATCGATGCATCCTTTAATTTACAACATGTTGATTTCGTTCCAATGCCATCAATCATGGCTGAATTCAGTGATACATTTTCAATTGAATAATAATTAATTGGTGTAAATTTCATAGCGCAATTTCTGAGATAAATTTTTATTCCATTAGAATTCCAGAATTGCATCAGGTCGACTGAGCTTCACAGGATTCTGTTGTAGTCTGGTAATTAATTTTTCGCTTCATTACATGTCCACCGTTTTGATCTATAAGAAAACACTACATGTGATTCGCACTATCGAATAATTCCCGTAATTGCTGGCTATTTTATAACAGCATTTCTGCTTCATTTAACATGACTAACTTCAGGAGGTGAAGACAATTGTTTGCGATTTTTCATTTATTGAACGGAATTGAATTTGTTGAAGAACGTACAGTATGGTCTCGAGTAAGGCATCTGACTATCTTTGAGGTGTGGATTAGGCAATTACTGTCTTTTTTCATCTTGCAAAATATTGCTTACTGTAACTTTTGATCAAAACCAATAAATCTTTTGTTTACAATTTTCTTTCGGTACAATAGTTGCATACGGTAATTGGTTTCCTCAATGGACGACTATAATTTGTGTGATACGTGATACCATATATCATTGCGCATGACTGATTTTTTTTTTCTGGACTGATGGCTTTCATCAGGCATGATGAGACCAAAGGTTTTGGAAGCCAAACTATAAAACATTGAAGGGATATGAAAATCCACAATTTCCATAAAAACGTAACAGCCAGGAAGGTTAACTATGTCCGATGGAGTTGGGTTCTTAGTTGTATATATGGTTGTTGCACTGTTCACGGAATTCAACGATGTTCTTAAAATAAAAATAAAAATAAAATAAAATAAGCTTTATTTAGAGTCGGCAAGGTATACAAACAGAGACAACATAAGCTCTAATGAGCTTTTAACCGACATACAAGACATTTATAACAATACAACATATAACAATACAACACATAATACACATGCAATAAATTACACAGCACAAAATGAAGCACTAAAAGCATGAAGGTAATAAGCAGAATATAAGCATAAGCTAGGTATAAAAGCTAAAAGTACATAAGTGTAAACTAGGCATAAAAGCTGGTAAAATGCATAGCATAAAATGTTTTAAAGAAAAAAAGGGGGTATGATCTAAATGGTAAATTTTAGCATAATATATTCACTAAAAATCTGCACAGACTGTGCACTTACAGTCATTTCCATTCCATGACTTTAAAATATTTTTGAACTGACTAAAATTAGCAATTTTCTAAAATCATCAGGTAGATCATTCCATAAAACAGCAGCTGTGTATTTAAAGAGTTCTTACCATAGGTTGATGTTCGGACCCTAGGTATATCTACAATATTAGAATATCTAAAATTATATTTACAATCTTTCAATACAACTAAATCATGTAAACATGGTGGTGACAATTTATATAAAATTTTAAAACATTCAATAGCCATGTTACGCATACGTCTTATTTTCAGTGATGGAACCTTTGCTCGTAAAAGTAGTTCATCATATGAACTAGCATAGTCTTCATATATGAATCGTAAAGCCCTTTCCTGAATTTTTCTAATTTAGTGGTGTTATTTTTGTTGCAAAATGCCATGCCAAAGGACAAAATTAAAATTAGATAAAATAAATGTGTGAAAATGGTCAATTTATTTAATTTAGTAAGGTAGCAGCCAATGCGCTTTAAAACATTCAGTTGTTGAGATGCTTTACGACAAATATTTTTAATGTGGTGATTAAAATTAAGTTGATAGTCAATATCAATACCTAAAAGTTTGACAATCTCATCACAGCATATTTTTGCTGACTGTATATTAAAACAGGCTTTTTGCATATGTTTTATTTCCAACTGCAATGGCTTGGAATTTATCAGGATTTGCCTGCATACAATTAAATCTAAACCAGTCAATTAAAACAGCACTTTCTCTTTCAAGTGTACACAATAAATTTTCAAAGTTGTTGTCAGCATATGACAGTGTATTATCATCAGCATAATTATACAGGGTACCATGTTCAATAAAATAGAATATGTCATTTATAAAATATTAAATTAATTGCTGGCTATTTTATAACAGCATTTCTGCTTCATTTAACATGACTAACTTCAGGAGGTGAAGACAATTGTTTGCGATTTTTCATTTATTGAACGGAATTGAATTTGTTGAAGAACGTACAGTATGGTCTCGAGTAAGGCATCTGACTATCTTTGAGGTGTGGATTAGGCAATTACTGTCTTTTTTCATCTTGCAAAATATTGCTTACTGTAACTTTTGATCAAAACCAATAAATCTTTTGTTTACAATTTTCTTTCGGTACAATAGTTGCATACGGTAATTGGTTTCCTCCATGGACGACTATAATTTGTGTGATACGTGATACCATATATCATTGCGCATGACTGATTTTTTTTTTTCTGGACTGATGGCTTTCATCAGGCATGATGAGACCAAAGGTTTTGGAAGCCAAACTATAAAACATTGAAGGGATATGAAAATCCACAATTTCCAAAAAAACGTAACAGCCAGGAAGGTTAACTATGTCCGATGGAGTTGGGTTCTTAGTTGTATATATGGTTGTTGCACTGTTCACGGAATTCAACGATGTTCTTAAAATAAAATAAAAATAAAATAAAATAAGCTTTATTTAGAGTCGGCAAGGTATACAAACAGAGACAACATAAGCTCTAATGAGCTTTTAACCGACATACAAGACATTTATAACAATACAACATATAACAATACAACACATAATACACATGCAATAAATTACACAGCACAAAATGAAGCACTAAAAGCATGAAGGTAATAAGCAGAATATAAGCATAAGCTAGGTATAAAAGCTAAAAGTACATAAGTGTAAACTAGGCATAAAAGCTGGTAAAATGCATAGCATAAAATGTTTTAAAGAAAAAAAGGGGGTATGATCTAAATGGTAAATTTTAGCATAATATATTCACTAAAAATCTGCACAGACTGTGCACTTACAGTCATTTCCATTCCATGACTTTAAAATATTTTTGAACTGACTAAAATTAGCAATTTTTCTAAAATCATCAGGTAGATCATTCCATAAAACAGCAGCTGTGTATTTAAAGAGTTCTTACCATAGGTTGATGTTCGGACCCTAGGTATATCTACAATATTAGAATATCTAAAATTATATTTACAATCTTTCAATACAACTAAATCATGTAAACATGGTGGTGACAATTTATATAAAATTTTAAAACATTCAATAGCCATGTTACGCATACGTCTTATTTTCAGTGATGGAACCTTTGCTCGTAAAAGTAGTTCATCATATGAACTAGCATAGTCTTCATATATGAATCGTAAAGCCCTTTCCTGAATTTTTCTAATTTAGTGGTGTTATTTTTGTTGCAAAATGCCATGCCAAAGGACAAAATTAAAATTAGATAAAATAAATGTGTGAAAAATGGTCAATTTATTTAATTTAGTAAGGTAGCAGCCAATGCGCTTTAAAACATTCAGTTGTTGAGATGCTTTACGACAAATATTTTTAATGTGGTGATTAAAATTAAGTTGATAGTCAATATCAATAATAGGGGTCCCAGGATTGAGCCTTGGGGTACCTTTCTGGATGTCAGCCCAACTGCTGAGTACTCCCTGAAGTTTGATTTGTTGCCTACGATCTGTAAGATAATTTTGAAGTAATTTCACTGATTTAGAAGAAAGACCGTAGGCATATAATTTACTTAAAAGAATATCATGTGGTAGACAGTCAAAAGCTTTCGAAAGATCCATAAGTATAGCTGCCACATACATATTTTTATCCAAAGCTGTTTTCCAATCTTCAAGGAGTCTAAGCAAAGTTGTCTGACATCCATGACCTTTTCTGAATGCACATAAAAAAGCATGAAATATATTTTCAAAAAATTCAGTCAACTGGTGAGACATAACCATTTCATATACTTTTGAAATTGTTGGTAAAATGCTCACAGGTCTATAGTTCTTTTTATCCAGTGGATCGTTCTTTTTGTGTAATGGTACAACCTGAGCTTCTTTAAGTCTGTTTGGAAACTCACTGGATTCTATAGTGTTATTTATTAGTGTTGTTATGTGTTTGTTCAGTTTTTGTTCTTGTGCTACTCTTCACGAACATGATTGTATAGAACATTTTTATTGTATAAACATTTGCTTAAATATAAAAGCATCCGTTTTTATTCGAGGGCAATTATCATCACGAGTAAATCCTTGTACATGGTATGCAGAGTATTTTGTCAAATAATAGTTGTGTGGCAACATCTGTTGTCATTCACATATCCCATCGATTTATTCTTATTCATTTAAGGCTTGAATATCATTTATCATGCGAAATGAAAGTAAGGGAATACCTGTCAAAACGGTTGCATTTTCTACAGTGCCACTTGTACCGTCAGTAAAACCACTGTTTATTATATATCCATGGACTTGTAAAAAAGTATATTTGAATTCAAACTATGAAAAAAGGAAATGGAACGACTGACAGCGCTTTCACAGTTGATTTTCGTCGTAACATATACAGGAAGGTCTTGTTTTAATAGCATACATTTTGGCAAGTTTAATGTGGCCAATATAATGCCAGTAGAGAGGTGCCTTTTAAACATAAAAATAATTCTTGAAATAACCTATATACGGGATTCACACAGTAAATAAATCACCATGATCTGCAATCCCTTAGAGACAAATTTCTCCTTCTTTCGAATTAGTTTTTCCAGTGTATTGGAGTTCGAAATGGATGAGATTGAGAAGAAATGGCATTCTTTTTCCCATGTACGTATATCAGAAATTATATTTCCCAAAAGACTGTTTTCAAAGGAAGTGATTCGAATCAGCGAGTGTGTCATTTTCATATCTGGTTGTAGTGATACTGGGATGTTAATCGACAAGGCACCATCTGAAAATTAGCTGCAGTAAAGCTTAATTACTTCTTTTCTTCAAAAGTGTCTTAGTTAAGCCAAGATGTTATAATTAGAACATTTAATATTATCGCGAGAATTTATAATCATATTACCCGTCTTCGGCAGCTAGTCAATTGATCTTCGATCCGTCCGTACCCCTCATTTCGCAGTATTATTTTAATTTAAATCAACACTATTAAACTATGCTTTATGTCTTAACAAATAAAAACAAAATTGTACTTAATATTTACTTGTTACACATTCTTCATAATTTATTACATGCCATTTTATTAATACAAAGTATGTAATTGATTATTTCTGCAGGTTGCATTGAGATAGAGCATATGTTTTATGTATCTTCGAGACCCGATGTTTTGTTTGAATCATAATGACTTCGTATTTCGTATCGACATTTTTCAAAGAGCATTAGTTTGCGTGTTATAAACATTGATTTTCAGTTTAGGTGATTCTAAAAATCGAGTTTTAGTTTAAATATTTATATACATGTATATAATTTAATATTTGAGTTGACCCTTGAATGAAACGACAATTCATAAATAAATACTATACATACAGACAAAAAGTGTATATGCTAATTTTTAAATAAGTTTATTTTATCAGAAAACTGAGTCGATATAAATATTAGTCTCTCTCTATCTCATTATATAAATATACTTTTCTAGAATCAGGACGATTAAAAGCAGTTGACATTTTGTGTAGACCCGTCTATGGAATCTTCTATATGAGTTGTAGTTGGATTCACACAGTAAATAACGTGTAAATATTTTTTCATCTGTTCTGCGCTCCTGTCATATTTAGGCGACCACAGGCATTGATACACATAGGCATATTGACCAGTCTAAAGCTAGTTGAGGACAGGTTAAGTCAGTAAAACAAAAGCGTTTTAGCGTGATCTATCCAATAGTCGTGAATATCATTAGGTGTGCTTGCATTGTATGTAACAATGTTGTCTGTAAAACGTACATATACATACATACATACATATGTACTGAATATTTATTATTTAGAAATGTAAATCACCATAAAATGATACTTACAATTTAAAATAAAGTCACAATAATATTAATAACAAAAAAAAAAAAAAAAAAAAAAGTACGATAATCAGATTGTACTCTATAAGGCGATGAAGATAAATAAGTCAAGTTGATTGCAATTTATAGTTTTTACAAAGACTCCGATTTTTAAGTATTTTTTACCGTATGATTTTTTTGTAAAACACCTTATGGTTTTAGATACGACATATCGAATATCAATGTAATCTTGCATCAACGGAAACACAGAATTGATTTACAAGTTGTTTTCTTACATACCACTTTAGATAAAAAAGCAGAATTATGCTTGTAATTAAAAAAAAAAAAAAAAGAAGAAAGACAACACTTTTCAATTAGCCTTTTTCTATTAAAAGAAAATCAATTGGATAAATATTAAATTCCTTTTAAACATAGAATTTATAAAAGTAAGAATAGGTCATAAGCTTTTAACTTAGTATAAAATAAACGAGATGATTGCAAATGAGACACCTATACATCAGAGACCAAAGAATGATGAGTTACTGAACGGGTTTGAAAATTGAGCAAAACTCATACCGTGTAGTAAGCTTTAAAACAATTCAAAAAGAGAAAACTAACAGTCTGATTTTAGCTAATAACATTAAGCGAAAAACTTTATAACTTTATTTCAACAGATTCGAATAATCGTTCCCTATGAGCAATTTGATGAGCCTACGGACAATTCGATATTTGTTTTTAAACATTTAGCGACTGGTATAAATGAGGTTCTTTTATCACCATGATCTGCAATCCCTTAGAGACAAATTTCTCCTTCTTTCGAATTAGTTTTTCCAGTGTATTGGAGTTCGAAATGGATGAGATTGAGAAGAAATGGCATTCTTTTTCCCATGTACGTATATCAGAAATTATATTTCCCAAAAGACTGTTTTCAAAGGAAGTGATTCGAATCAGCGAGTGTGTCATTTTCATATCTGGTTGTAGTGATACTGGGATGTTAATCGACAAGGCACCATCTGAAAATTAGCTGCAGTAAAGCTTAATTACTTCTTTTCTTCAAAAGTGTCTTAGTTAAGCCAAGATGTTATAATTAGAACATTTAATATTATCGCGAGAATTTATAATCATATTACCCGTCTTCGGCAGCTAGTCAATTGATCTTCGATCCGTCCGTACCCCTCATTTCGCAGTATTATTTTAATTTAAATCAACACTATTAAACTATGCTTTATGTCTTAACAAATAAAAACAAAATTGTACTTAATATTTACTTGTTACACATTCTTCATAATTTATTACATGCCATTTTATTAATACAAAGTATGTAATTGATTATTTCTGCAGGTTGCATTGAGATAGAGCATATGTTTTATGTATCTTCGAGACCCGATGTTTTGTTTGAATCATAATGACTTCGTATTTCGTATCGACATTTTTCAAAGAGCATTAGTTTGCGTGTTATAAACATTGATTTTCAGTTTAGGTGATTCTAAAAATCGAGTTTTAGTTTAAATATTTATATACATGTATATAATTTAATATTTGAGTTGACCCTTGAATGAAACGACAATTCATAAATAAATACTATACATACAGACAAAAAGTGTATATGCTAATTTTTAAATAAGTTTATTTTATCAGAAAACTGAGTCGATATAAATATTAGTCTCTCTCTATCTCATTATATAAATATACTTTTCTAGAATCAGGACGATTAAAAGCAGTTGACATTTTGTGTAGACCCCGTCTATGGAATCTTCTATATGAGTTGTAGTTTGTTTGTCATTGAGTTGCTATCTCATTGGCGTTTACTCCCATATTTTCTTTTATTCATATATATATCATATGTACCAAGAGATTTATTATGTATGCTATCTATATTTTATACAAAATTACAAATAGAAAGTCATGGTGTTCCGTAAACTCTCAGAAGCCATTATTGATGGATTGATTGACAGGTATTCGAGTGTCAGCGCCAAACATTACACGACTATTCAGGATCATTACAAGCTAATGTTTTATAAATATTCGAAAAGGGGGCAAAGCATTATTTCAAAGTTTTTGGGTCGATCGGTAAGGAGTGAACTCAAGAGCTCCAGCAATCGCCGTGAGGACGATTTAACCAAGCCTACCAAAAGGCGCACCGTGTTTGAAGTCATAAATGCATGATGTTACTGAGTTACTTAAGCTTTCTTTTCTTATTTTTGCTCTGTCATACTGCTTTTTGTTTATTGGTGTATGTTTTGTGTTATTGTGTTGTTCCAGTTTGGCATAAATAAGAATAGTAACCAAGATGCTCCTAAAATAAATATATAGGAACAGGGTGATAAGTCAAACACTTGTATTAAAAATCTTGCTTCATACAGAAAGTAGCCAAAGCTATTAGAATTCGAATTGACGTGATTTGAGGAGAAAAGCATCTTATATGATATATGAAAAAAGTCGATGATTTGATGGATGGATGGATGAACGTTTAGCATCGAGCGATTATTCTGTCAATCATATTCAGGACGATAACAGGTTGATGTGATAATATGACTACGAATCCTGCGCATAATTTCTACTAGAATGAACCGCTTTATAGTTTAATTTGTTTTTACAAACTATTAACTCAGATGATAATAGTCCTCATGAAAATATGTCAGCCTGCCATTACACATTATTAAATTATTTGGTTACTTGGAATCCGAGCAGATGTGTATTTGCTCATTAAATGCCTTTTCATATGCGGAGAAACTGCAAATGTCGATTGACTCGACTGAGTTGATAGTCACCAAGTCCCAGCATCCGAGACATAAACACGCTTCAACTGGGAGAATTGTGATGTAGTTACAAATATCTCATAGATATTGTATATCTTTTTACTCATGATACATATTGAATACTGTAAAGTGGAAACTTTTTCGCTATTTTCGCAATTGAGTTAAAATCGCGAAAATATGTCAAAAAATAAATTTTATCCTAAAGAAAGATCAGAATAAGGGACAAGAAAAAGCGTGAAAAGAAAAACCCCGAACAGGTTTGGCCAAAGAAATTGCGAATATAAACTTCGTGAAAACAAACCGCTTTATACAGTTTATATGTTCAGGACACTTGGGACACAAATGTTACAATGCAGATAGAAAATGTACTGCACATAACAATATTGAATTCTCAACTATATAGTACCTTTTTCTGTATCAGATCTTTATGATAAAAATCAGAATAACATATAATATTTTAATTGATCGCAAAAGTATAACATAAATGTATATGCATGAATTTTAAATTAAAAGTGTCTAGAATATTGAATAAAAAATGAACTCATAAACTTTTCGACTAGAAACAATAGTTTATATCATCTTGTAATATTTTGTATCCTGAAATCTGCCATTTTATTCAAATGACGATGAAGACTTATGAGATTTTCATAGCATACTATATTAATATCATCTCCTAGTATCCTGATTATATTGTGGTCGAATAGTGTACGTCATAGTTCACCATTGTCGGTATCTTTGAAAAACATAGGAAAAAACTGAATATTTCAGCGTGTATGTTAAGTTGAAAATGAAAATGAAGTTCGACGAGTCTAATATTTTAGTTCAATCGATCGTGTCTCGGGTATATATAAGTCTTGGTATTCACATTGTCTCAGATTTATACAGGTGCATTCATAAGCCACATTGATATACATATATGGAAATGATGTATCATGACACAATGTCTCAAGTCTATATCTTTCAAAGCTCCATGGCTGAATAACAGATTAAACATTTATCTTCTGTAGCTTTTATGAAAAATGATTTTAATTGTTGTCAGATTTGACTCAAGGTCACAGAATCCTAAAGATATCTAGAGGTCAACATACAGTTTTCAACAAAAGACAAAGTTTAATACAAAAATCTCCCCGTGTTTAAAAAAAATGTGAAATATTTAAAAGAGATTATTAAAGATCTGTCTTTTAACACCAAAGTCCCTAAAGGGAACCAATTAGGAACTAAAGACAACCACTGACAAGGTCACTGACAATGGTGAAGTAATTGAACAAGTGACGGGATTAAACTATCTAATTAAAGCATGTTTTTAGTTTGCTGTCGCTTCATATTTTAAACATACGACACTGTTTAATGTTTTAAACTGATAAATTACAATAACTTTTTGTGTAAAACATAACATTATAAAGACAATATACTTTATATGCACTTGTAAGTATATATTTGATGTATCGTAGTTATGATTAAAAAAATTGTCTGACTTATTAAATCGTCCAGTTAATATGAAGAAAATCTTATCGACTAATTGCGTGTTTAAGATTTTCTTCATTGTTTTTTTTTTTTTTTCAATGTCAGATGCCATGACCTGTTACAGATACATTGCCATAAAAGACAAAAAAAAATGTTTTCCCTTGGGTAATAATTTGGATTTTTAAGCGACATTACATGATAAGATATTTTGTCAAATGTATTGGGTATTTTACGACAATTGCGTCATAATACAAGAAACTGGTTGTAAAGTGAAATGCTTTCATTTAAGATATGCATAACATTGCTGTCTTTTTCTCTTGTAAGTGTGATGAAGGCGGACTTTGGATTTCAAGTCAAGACATTTATCAACGTGTTGAGGAAATGTTTTTTTATTGATGATTGTTATATATCGATCAGCCTAACCAAACTTTAATGTACGACAGAATAAACAGTTGTAAATTTCATCGACCCGATTCAGTTTTGTATTGTCCCTTCTCTTTCATTCATAATAAGGGTCAATAATTGATATTTAATAGTTTTGATATGAAACTTTCTCGAATACAGTGCATTGAACTGACACAAACAAAACGGGTGTAGTAGAGTCAGGATTATCAGAAACATTCACTATCTGGTTGTAGAAAGGTTAAAAACGATACTTTCTTCTTTACTTTTTAATCTTTTTTTCGAATTTTTGAAAAATCAGTCAGACTATTCTTCATTGCGACTTGATTAAGTAATAGCAGATGCACATGTAAATTATCCGCTACTATTTTGCATTGATAATAAGATATATTTCTATAATTGTTCAATTTGATCATATTGAGCATTGATCGCCAGACAAATGGAATCAATAAATGTAATACAGATTGCATTGCCGGTAATTGAGTCGTGTATAAAAGTTTAGATAGACAAACTTGTTCCAGGATAGTTGTTTAATTTCCTTTGAGAACATCTGATAAGAGATTTTCCATGATAGATTTGTAAATGAAACCTTGATTTAGCGCTCCAAACATAGTGATTCCAAATAAATGTACGTCATGGTTTACGGTGTAGAAATCTATCTGTTTTGTCTCTAAGATTTTAATCGGTAATAACATTGCATAACAGATGTATATCTCTTCTCCAGAAGTGCAACTATTAAAGTTTTAATGTTCGTCGTTGGCTGCTGTCTGTCATATATTTTTTTTGTTTCGTTGCTGTAGTATAATTAAGCTGTTGGTTGTCTCTATTGAATTCACGGTTTCACAAATCATACAGGAAGGAGCCTTTCGAAAATTACTATATATACGGATATGGGTAAGGGGTCTGACCATTGTTGGATAGTTGTCTCATTGCCAGTCGTACAACTTTTTTTATTCCATGCAAGTCCTTGTTTCTAGATCTGAATGTCCCCTTTTAGCTGAGTGGGAAGTCAGTCATATTTTGTGCATATATTATCAGTACTGCAGAGAATAACAACACTTGAAAATTTTAGTTTTACAAATAAACATACTATTATTTCTTATTCGTCAAAAAAAAAAAAAAAAACAGTAGAAGTTTAATTTTTGATTATACGTCAGTTACATCAGACGTCAGTATAGAAAATAATGCTCCTTCGACATGAGAATGTGAAACATCGAAGTTTAGATATCATCCCTATGGCCATGTAATTACAGGGGACCTCAACATCGTTCAATTAGACCAAGAGGTTATAAACTTTCTGAAAAAAGGACCAAAATATCACCGTCGAAAATAAATTAGGAAGAGTGTCTCAGATTATTAAAGATGCTTTTTCATCCTATTGTAAAAATGGTGTAAACGGGAGAAATCTGGCAAAAAGTCACTTGATACCTGTTTAAATAAATGTCTGAATATTGTTGATATTCGTAGATCACAGTTCGAAAATAATTTAGAAATAAATAAAGAATAAGTAATACGCCCATTTCTAGGATTAAAAACAAAATTCAAGTACTGGCAAAGCGTTTTGTGTTCGTACCGGCCAACAAAGCAACCATCAATGTGGTGGTGGTATGACGTAAATAATATACGGAAGTCCCTTAAGAATGAAATTATACATTCAACTACATTCAAGGCCGTACGCTCCACAGAGTCATATAGTAAATAGTCATTCACTACCACGGCTCAGCTTAAGGCCTCCTCTGAATATTTGAAGGTCCCCACTATGTATTGGTTACCTAAACTACACAACAAACAAAAAAACCAAAAAAAAAACCGTAAAATATCGTTTCACCTCGGCCTCTAGTAAGTGTTCTACTGCTAATCTGTCAGTGCATTTAACGAGTTCCTTAACTACTATCAAAGATTTGTAATAAAACATGTGAAAATAGTGGAATTAACCATTTTTGGAGTTAAAATTCTTTGGATGTTATATGTAAATTAGGTGCTTTTGATATATCTTTGATTCTGTTGACAGTTTTGACTTTTCCATTCTTTATACTGCACTTCCACACAATTGTATAAAACAAAAGTTTTCCCATTTAATTAAATGGTCGTTTGACAAATCTGATTGCAACTTTATTTGCTCTAACTCATATAAAGCCTTTTTTCTCAAATGAGAAAGGTAAATATGCTAAATATACTTACTGGAGGTTTGATGAGATGATTAAAGCCATAAATTTTATTCTTGACAACATTTATGTACGTTTCGGCAATACAGTTTATCGACAAATTGTAGGCATTCCTATGGGCACCAATGGTGTCCCTTTAATAGCAGACTTGATCCTGTACTGTTATGAATCAAAGTTAATGGCCAAACTCAGGAAAGACCCGTCTAAATTCGATTTAATTGATAATTTCAACAACACTTACCGTTATCTTAATGATATTTTTTCGTTAAATACTCAAGAATTCTCCAAATATACTGCCGAAATTTTCCCAAAGTAACTTACCTTAAATAAATCAAATATTAACAGCAATAAGTGTCCTTTACTAGATTTAGACATTTCAGTTTTACACAAGAAATTCTACAAAAAATTTAAGGCAAAAGGGATGATTTTTCTTACCCTATTGTTAATTTTCCTTTTTTGGACGGTGATGTTCCTTTGGCACCGTCTTACGGTATTTATATATCACAACTCGTTCGCTATGCCTGTGTCTGTAATGACGTTTTGGATTTCAATCAGCGTAATCTACTTATTACTAGTAAATTATTAAGTCAGAGATTTCGTTACCACAAATTACTTAAAACCTCTACTAAATTCTTCCATAGATACAAATATTTTGTTTGCAAGTTTGGCTGTACCGGTAAAAAACTTACTTCAAAGGGAATAGCACATCCTTAATTTTACGCTGATGTTGTTAACCGAGGCTGGAAATTAAGGTACGATCAGGGTAAACTTATTAATCCTTTAAATAAACTTATTCTAAAAGGTTATCAATTCAACACTGTAATCAAATCTTTGAATTTTGTTTTATTGGTATAAATATCGATTTTGTTATCAGTAAATTAAAACCATACTAAATATTATTGTTATACACATATGTACTTTCACGGTACTGCAATCTGTCGATACCTATATTTTGGCATTGCACAAGGTCATGGTTTTCTCTGATTGTTAATGATGTCTTTACACTAAATCCATTGGATGTTGGATGTGTACCGATTGATATTTTAGGCTTAGATAAATGACGTTTTTTTATTAGTTGTTTTTGGCTTTGAACTAGCTGTCAGTAACAGCGAGTACTCTCAGATCTGTACTTAGTGTCCATTTTGTTGTTAGGGGTGAGGGAGGGATAAATACCCTGCCACGTCCGGTCTGTGTTTTTGTTTGATGTTTTTCTGCTTTGTATCGATCTGATAAGTTAAGCCTTTTTCAGCTGATTTTTATAGTTTGTTCTTATGTTGTGCTGTTACACCACTGTCCAGGTAAGGGGGTTGAGCGCTCATAAACACGTTTTACCCCGCAAAATTCTGTATGTGCCTGTCCCAAGTCAGGAACCTGTAGTTCAGTGGTTGTCGTTGGTTCATGTCTGTCATATTTGTTTTTCGTAAATTATTTTGTAGTAATTAAGGCCGTTAGTTTTCTCAATTGAATTATTTCATATTTTTCATGTTGGGGCCTTTTATAGCCGACTATACGGTATTGGTTTTTCTCATTGTTGAAGGCCGTACAGTTGCCTATAATTGCTTACATCCACTTCATTTGAACTAGGGTGGATAGTTGTCTCATTGGCAATTATAGCACATCTCCTTATTTTTATATACTAACATGGCAATAATAACTTGTCGATGCAATTCGTTTGACTCATATAGTTTCCATTACCAGAAAAACTCTTTTACTATACGCTGATTTCTAACGCCCTTTAAATGTTCTATCGGCTAACTGGATCCCTGCATCATTGAACTGACAAAGTCATTGTACTTGCCTGACATTTTTCAAACACTCGTCTTTATTCTTATGTACATAATTCAACCCTGTCCACAGAACTAATTTTAAAATTAATTTTATCATTTAACACATTTATTTTACCAGTCATAATTCACCCCTTTGCTGAAAGTACTGACGTAGATTAAGTACCCAACAAACGCACAAATGACGTAAAATGTCGTTACCCAAAACCAAACACTTTGACGGAAAGATTACGATTGAAATCAAACCTACACATGTATTAGTGAAGTAATATCTTATAAACGTGTTAGGTACACGAGTTTATAAGATTTGGGAAATCATTACAACATTACAAGCTTAAACAAGTATGTATTTACTTTCAGGTATCACAGATCGAATTTATTCGTTCATAGTGTGTTAATTTACGTTTTTTGATTGAGTTAAGCCTTCCAATTGATATTTTATCGTGTGTTTTTCTATGTTGTGATGTTATACTATTGTTTCAGAAAAAGGGATAAGGTTTGGTACCATTAAAACGTTTAATCCCGCTGCAAATGTTTGCACCTGACAGTGAGTGTCCTAAGTCAGGAATCTGATGTACAGTAGTTGTCGTTTGTTTATGTAATTTATACGTGTTTCTCGTTTCTCGTTTTTCATATAGACTAGACCGTTGGTTTTCCCGTTTGAATGGTTTTACACTAGTAATTTTGGGGCCCTTTATAGCTTGTTGTTCGGTGTGAGCCAAGGCTCCGTGTTGAAGGCCGTACATTGACCTATAATGGTTTACTTTTATAAATTGTTATTTGGATGGAGAGTTGTCTCATTGGCACTCACACCACATCTTCTTATATCTATATATTGTCACGATATAGAACATTTTTATTTGAATGCATGACATGATAACTCTTGACAATTACTTGCTTACTACACTTACTACACTTGTGGTGTCTTTATACAGCAATTTAAAAACAAAATAGAATATTTTGTATTATCATATTGTTTTTAAACTGTTTTTTATGGTTCACCCTAGATCAAGCCTCTTACTTTGTTGGAGAAAAACACTTATGTTTCAAAATTTTTGATGTTTAAATCAGTCCGGTGAACGAGTGCGGCCGATTTAAACATAGAACATTAATACAATTTTATCAACAAATAAGAACAACACTTTTTTTTAAATTATGCAGGAAATTTGTGTAGGAATAAGTTTATGTCGGTGACTGCCTCATGGAAGTCTGTACATTTCAAACGAATTTAAAAGTGTTAGGCGAAGCATTATACGTTCAGAGACTGTATTATGATCACATAAATTTATACAGTCAACACATTTTCACCACTCAAATAAAACGATTGCAGTTTAAAAATCTTTTTTTTATCACAAACTTTTGTTTCAACCCGGTCACCCTTGGCATTTGCCAAATGCTGATGAAGATAAAAAAATAAGGAGATGTGGTATGATTGCCAACGAGACAACTATACTAGTATCCACCAGAGTTCATATGATATGGATGTAAACAATTATAGGCAAGGAACAGTACAGACAGTTATGTTCAGCTTGAAATTAAGTGTCAACGATCAGCACAGTCGCCAAACTTTGTGTAATAAAAGTGAATGAATCCCATGTTTTGTATAGTAATTGCCTTCACTTATTAATTTGTCAGTTTTAGCATTTTGTCTTTGTGTTGGTATTAGTGGTTCCATTAAATATATTTCGCTCTTAAAGCTTTCAATTTTAGAAAAAATAAATTCATGTGAATACAGATCTGAATTTTAGATGTTCTTCTATCTAAGCAAAACATATATAGCCCGGATAAATGAAACCTGATGATATTGTTCTAATAATGCAAACAGCAAATTAAAAGAACAATACGCTTTATTGGAAAGAATTCAATATTTATATCGTCTATGTATATATTGACGCCCTATTCTCCGAATCAATTTACACGTTTTCGTAATGGGCTATTAGTCCGTGTTTACATATATGAACTATATGCTATTGATGCTCTTGATGGTTAAATCAGTACATCGATCGTTTGCTTTGGCTACAGATTAATACACATCATTCTCTTCACCGAATTATTATCTTCGATGCATGGGAAAATAATTTATAAACAAAATTCCAACAAATTTGCATACAATACACGGTAAATGATTTTGAAAACAGTAAACAAACATTCTCAAAAGTTTAGAAACCGATATATATATATACATATATACATTCATATTCAGTTATTTTTCAAAAGCACAAAGTGCATGTCTCCTATTTAGTCATCTCTAGCAGGTGCATGAGGAACACTTGAATCTCATATAAACATTTTAGATTGAAAACACCCCAGGTATTCCCAGCGCTTTGTATTTGCGCCAAAAAAATCTTTCATTAGCGCCACAAACCATATTTCATTTGCGCCAAAATATACTGCATTTTTATAAAATTGTCGCGAATGCAATGCGCCCGAAATTGTGCATAATATTAAATCAAAGTTATTATACCAAATGACACTTAATAAGTGTTCTTGTAGTAAGCACATATTTCTTGCAGACCAATTGGTTCAATTCTTTGGTGTTTTCGTATGGATCTAAAAATTCCTATTCATTTTACACAAATGAATTCTCTAGTAACACAAAGAATTCCATCGATAGCCCCATTTATTGGTTCTTACAGGTTATATTATCTAAGTAAAACAAGCCAGTTTGTATACCAAGTGCGAGATGCACGTGTAATCATCCTTTTGACGTCATAGCTCAAGTGGTTGTTATCGACTGTATTCCATTAATCACTGTTGTTAATATTCATTATTATTTCAGACCAGTTTTATGACTGATAGCTAGAATTTTGGATGGACATTCCTGTGCTTTAGATCACGTGGATATAAAAAAACCGTAATCTAATTATTGATTGGTTAATTTGATTTATAACTAGTTTATACAGTATGAAATCAATTATGATGTTTATGGTTTATTGCTTTACGACAGTAATGGCTATATATTTCTATGATGATATCAGATGATCGCATGTATTATAGATGGAAAGGTAATATCTAAACGTTTTTCACCAGTTTTCTTTTTTAGCTTGCCACTCTGCTTGTAATATTGACAAAAGAGTTATGAGACAAAACACCCTACTCAAGTCTTGTTGCTCGAAACTTTCTTTGTCGTCATTTTGATAAGAATAAATACGAAAATGAGTACATATATATCTTCAGGCGAAAATGTTATTGGACAAGAAAGGTTTATGAAAAGAAGGGAAAAAAAACAGGAAGATATTGTAAAAGTTATCAATTTTCAAATCAATCACCAAAATAAATATTAAAGGAAATATGATGATGAAGTTTACATTTTCAGTTAATACTGAATATTTTTAGACAGTATTGTTCAATTATAGTGGGCATTCATTACATTTGTCACTTAAGAGAAAAATACAGATCATATTCTGTCGATCTAAATATTTTTGCTGGCAATACAAAGCTTCATTTCAATGGCAAGGGATACACGAAAATGACAACGAACGAATTGTTTATTTAATATGGAAAAGATTGTAATCAAAGTAAATTAATTAAAATTTATACTTGGCAGTATGTGGTCCATTGGAAAATTTACCACGGGAAAGCCTTTAATTGATTTCGGAAAAAATCAAAATATTTAGACTACTCGCGGTAAAATCGATAAAAAAGATGATATAAACGATTTTGATTTTAATACAGAAATGTACACAAATCCAGAAATCTCATGCCATTAACAGATAAATTTTACTGTGCACAACACAGGACGCCATATTGAGAAAACAAGAGAACGATCTGAATTTCATTATAAACATCTAATTTGGTAATATAAAAATAAGGACATGTGGCATAGTTGCCAATGAGACAACTATCCACCAAAGTTCAAATGAAATGTAAGCAATTAAAGGCAACTGTACGGCCTTCAAAAATGTCAGAGAAAAACCCATACCGTGTAGTCGGCTATAAAAGGCCCCCGACATGAAAAATATGAAACAATTCGATTGAGAAAACTAACGGCCTAATTTACAACAAAACAATTTACGAAAAGCAAATATGACGGACATGAACCAACGACAACCACTGAACTACAGGCTGCTGACTTGGGACAGGCACATAAAGAATGTGGCGTGGTTAAACATGTTTGTGAGGGCTCAATGTTTTCATTAAAAAGTGATCATTATCTTGAATTGGACCCATTATTTTGACTGATTATGAATTCCAAAAGGTTAGACATGGTTTTGAAGGGGTGAAATACATTACCGCTTTACTAGATGTTAGATTATTATGGTCAGACTACACTAACTGTATGAATCATTCAATACAACAACAACAAAAAAAAACACTATATATATGCTTTGCCAGATGTTAGATTATTATGGTCAGACTACACTAACTGTATGAACCATTCAATACAACAAAATCAACACTACATATATGCTTTGCCAGATGTTACATATATAAAATAATTGAGAAATATGATGCTATAGACTGGAAATGAAAATAGGATTGGAGCAAAACACGTTCTTATCTAAACCCACCACATTGTGTGCTTGTACCAAGTCTGGCTATCTAGACCATTCGGTTTGTTTTTGTTTGTACGCCTATTTTTTGCGGATGAGTGGGGTGTTATTGGTTTTATGTGGTCTTTTGTAGTCCAGTATTTTTGTTGATTCCTGCTTTAGTTTTTTGTATCATTACGCAGCGGTTTTATTAATAAAAATTTTATAATATAAGTTATTTTACACTTTGTACTCTCAACATTAAGAAATAATATTCTAACAGTAAATATTCATATACCTGTCTTGAAAAAAATGTTTATCGACTTATACCGCGCTTCTTTGTGGTTATCCGTATGTTTTTTTTTTCACGTGTTTATAATGAAACAATTATTGGTACCTCTCTCAGTCGAAATAATAACTTATTTTGTTAAGTTCAGTTAGTAAAACATGCCCCTAAAAATTCTAAAAATAACTTGATCGACCACTGGTAATTCGTTTGATGGAGAAGGACCACGATTACCACATAGATTAAACATATATTATAGCAATGGTTTTAATGTTAACAGCGAATTTCGCACATGTTATATTATTGAATTATCGACTCAGTTTTTATAGCGTGCATAGTAATTAGCGTCTAAGTATATTGTACTAAGTATATACATTAATAATGTATAGAACTAGAGTAATACATAAACTATCAGTAGGAAATTCCTAATTTCCTAAATTGGGTGAAAGTATGGCCCCCGAAAAAGTCATCGAATCCGTTAAGCTATTTTGTTCTGCCGTAACTATTTGTCGTTTGCTTGTATATTTGTCCCTTGGGGAGGTAAGGTGTCAACGTTACATCATCAAAACGACGGATCTAACTGGAAAGTAATGAAGTATGATCATCAAACTGAACAACGTTAAACAACTGCAGTTTTTTCTTCTTCAGTAATTTGAAATGATTACATGAGTGTGTATATGTATATATTTTTTTAACATATTTTCATGCAAGGATTTGTGTAGGATGAAATTCAAACTGTTGCAATGCGATCAATATGTTTTGTTGTTTATTCCACTTTACAGGGTTAACATTGTGAAGATGATCATGGTAAAAGATAAAGCTGTCTTTCCTATGATATAATTTGTTTCAAAGAGCTAGACCACTTCATTGTAAGAAATGTTGAATTGACATTATACGAAATGCCACGTTTTACTGAAAGTACATGAAAACATTAACCACATAACCTGTTGCACATGAAACATATGTTGCAATTTTTAAACATGTAGAAATAAAAATAATAATTTCACGTGACGTTGTGTTCACTTTGACGTCAAACATCATTCTGAAAACAAAATACAGTAATAACAGTGCTATTTTATATTTGCGTGAAAAACTAATACATTGACCATAAACAAATTTTGTCTCTTGCTTACTTTTAAGTGGCTAATATTGACACGATTGAATTTTATACTTCAGATAATGCCTTGTCTACTAAATATAGAATTTTATTACTCTTTTATGCATTTAATTAATAATCGGAGACATAAAAGTAGATTGGTTCTATTGTTCAATTAAGAGTCATGGATTTCCGTATAATAGAACAGTATTTGACTGTTTGGTTAACCATAGTTGACATTTTGTCTCCTTTTATGATTTTTTTTTATAAGAATAGATAATGTGATAGTGAAAAACGAGGTAATGGATTTGTGCAAAGTTATAGATTTATGTTTTCAATGTAATAAATTTCGCATTTTATCATTGATCTAAATCTATTAAACTGCACTGTTGAACAGTTTTAAGTCCTTATTAGATAAAAAAATATTGATAAAAAATTATATAAGTAAATAAAAGCTGTGTTCGATGTATAATGTATAACACATTTCTTATCCTTTACTGTATAGAAATGTAAAACGTCATGCGCGACATGTTACGACTTTTAATACCAAATTATACATTTATATAAACAATATATACTTATGTATACAACGTGTAGTTTTAGATATATACCAGAGTTTAAGTTAGTAAATGAATTCAATAACATTTCTCAGTCAGTATGTTACACGTAACTATTGAAATGTTACACAAGTTATTACATTACTACAAGTACTATTTGTGACGCGGTGTGCCTTGTGACGTCAGACGACAAAGTTTAATATAATACGTGATGCGTCAAATGAATTATAGTTCAATAAGAGAAAACTCTCCAATTACCTCACCAGGAGTGTCTTTGTCGATATCGTCGTGTTTTTTGTTAGTCAAAATATGTTCAATTTGTTCAAACCCTAGGTAAAGTTGTAGCGACTAAGAGCTCAGAATTTTTTTAAGATTGTATGAGGCCCAAAAAAAAAAAGTCTGTGTTTCCGGTAACCCGACCGACCCTGTTTTTTAGGCCCAAAAAAAGTCTGTGTTTCCGGTAACCCGACCGACCCTGTTTTTTAGCCCCCGACCCTAATTTTTTTATTGGATCTTCAAAAAAAAAAAAATTGGTATCAACCGACCCTGTTTTTGACACAGTCTTCTGTTAATCGACATATTTATTTATCTAACTTGCTTCTTCTGGCACAGAAAGCCAGTAAAACGTTTTATTTATGTCAAAAGGTATTCCAAATAGGTTAAAATCCAAGAAATTTGCACAGCAGGTGCTTCAAAAACATTGCAAATGGCCGCACTTCCGGTATTTGAAACTAATTACGGACCCGAACTTGGAAAAACCATGATAATTTTCCGGATTTCGTTTACAATGTCAAAAAAAAAAAAAAAAAAAAAAAATCCGACCTACCGACCCTATTTTTCAAAATGATGTTACCGGAAACACAGATTTTTTTTTTTTAGGCCTGAGGACCTATGCAAGTTTTTTCTGTTTTTTTTTTTCTCTATGATATGTGTCAATCTCATTGCTGTTTTATATTTGGAGGGCAAGTATCTTATTTCAGCTCTAACCTAGTCTTTCAAGTTTATTTATTAGACCTTATCGCTATTTGGGAATGTGCGGTACTTGACCCGAGAATTTGCGACACTTGAAGTATTGACATCATACAACAATCACTTTTCCTTTGTGGCGTCAGACATTTTCTTTTGTGACGTCAAAATATTACGGGAACTTCTGTGATACCCAGTAATGGCGGACAGATAGCGATAAGGTGTGAAGTTTAACCACAGGGACTGTGTAAAACTATGATCTTATATAAACAAATTGTTTTCCATTGATTATAGAGCACATAACGTTATCAAATAAGATTTCTCGAGAAAATGTGGTTTAAGACCTGTTGCAAAATGTACAACAAAATAACACATCACATTTATTTTTTGTTCCGTTCGATAAGCATTCTTGGATAACTTCCATCTTGAACGCTAGGAGCTAAAAAAAAAAAAAAAAAAAAAAAAAAAAATAGGACAGCCATAAAGAAATATAACGTCACAGTACCCAAATTGCACCGAGTACCCAAATTGCACCTATTCAACAAAAATAGCTGTGGAAATCTTACAAGTTTTCTTTGAGACTAAACAATTTGTATTTTTATAATTTGACATTGAACACGTCTTTCAACATAGGTAGATATATTTAAATATACACAAAACGTTCACAGTATATACCAACAGATGAAGCATTCCCTGGAAAAAGGAAATCTACGGAAACGTCGCCATGCGACGTTCTCAAAAATGTCATCTTTTAAAAATGAGCAAATTAAACATGTTACAAGCATCCATTTCTTACAAAATGAATAGTAAGCATAGAATAATGTCAAATTGTTCAAAATATTCGAAGAAATAAAACAAAACATCTGTTATTTGATTTTTAAGGATGTGAATTTAAGCATGGATGCAATTTGGGTACTCCTCATTACAGAATCATGGATCGTTTGGAGGTCGATTCAAACCCATTTTTCTATGATTCAATATGGATTCAAAATTAAATTGGTGTAACTATTTAGTAAATAAGGATACGTCTACAAAATAAACATAGAATGAAAACTTTTGTCTGGATCATAAAAAAACGTAGGTGAAAAAACTGTCAAAATAGGTGCAATTTGGGTACCCTCACGTTAGACATCTGGGGTCGAATGAACAAACTGAACTATCAAAGGTCAACTTTGTTCGACAGAATTACAAGACAACTTTTATTAGTCATGAATACGTTTGCTTCATATCATTTCCTTTACCAGAAAAATTCGTGATCCACCCCTGCCTAAAGAAATATTTTGCCATTTAACACACTTATCTAAGTAGTAATAATGGAGTTATTCCCATTAGATGCATCCCTTTACACAACGTTCCGTCATATATTTTATGCCCAACAAACACACAAATGACGTCAAATAACGTCACGTAAAACCATGGCAAACACTTTGACGGAAAAATAACGATTAGAATCAAACGTATTTATACGTAGTTATCCATGGTCAGTACCAAATCATTGTGCGGAAAGATAACGGTTAGAATCAAACGTATTTATACGTAGTTATCCATGGTCAGTACCAAAACATTGGTTGTTGGACTGAAAACAATAACTAAAGCCTGAAAATAAATATATTTCAAACTTTCTTATATGGTCAACTTTAAGGATTAGCGAATCTAAAGACCGAGTGATAGTGAAACTGTGATGTTTTGGGTTTTAGATAAGCGTCATTCACTCTCCTCTACCATGCGATTCCTAATCACCATACGACTCATCAACGTATTTTAACAGTTACACGGCAGGTTTCACATGTGGGAAAGGAAGTGCTGCCTTCCGGAGCACATGACTTCACCCCCGGTTTTTGGTGGGGTTCGAGTAGCTTAAGTTTTCTGTGTAGTGTTTTGTTATTGTTGTGTGCATATTTTATCTTTGTTTTCTTTTTCGGCCACGATGTCGTTTGTTTTTATTGGACTTATTGTTTTTTATTGCCCTCTTGTTATCTTCCTTTTTTTATAGACATTTATAAATGCATATTATTATTGTCATCTAATTTTTCGCACATTTCTCCCTTCTTTTCTGTTTTTAAAGAAATCATTCAAAGTAAAATATACATGTTTATCAATAACACTACAAGCTAACCTGCTAACCTGTCAAATGTATGTGTAAACTTAATACGAAATATGCAAGTAAACTTTATACTATACATGTAATAATTTTATATGTATATGCAATGTGTCAAAACTAAGCATGAAGATCAATATTATGATATTTTAACAACAAACAACATGTATTGATCGCAAAACCTGTTTATATTTTTCTCTGACAAGACTTGCTACTCAATGAAGCGGATTTTTACTATGAGTCAGTATAAATTTAGAATAATATTTTGAATTGAAAGAATTTCTAAATGTGGAAATCTATACATAGCATCGACAGTTAAAACTAAAATTAACTTTTTCACATGTATAGCCTAATCTAACATATAGTCATGCATATAACGACTTTACGCCACATTATCCAAAATGAGGCTGAGCAAAGTATTGTTCACCAACATGTTATATTGATACGCGAGCTATATTGGTCTTGTTCTAGCAAGTACTTGTTGGACATTTGGTTATATTTATAGTCTTGGTGTGTTTAAATCCGAATACTAACATTGATTTTGACGTTTAACAGGACATCATCAAAAAATTCAGGCTTAATCCACCATTTTCTACAAAAGGAAATGTCTGTACCAAGTCAGGAATATGACAGTTGTTTTCCATTCGTTTGATGTGTTTGAGTTTTTGATTTTGACATTTGATAAGGGACTTTCCGTTTTGAATTTTCCTTGGAGTTCAGTATTTTTGTTATTCTACTTTTTTGTAATGATTTGCCTTAATTGACATTGTCGTCAGGAAGTTTGTATGGTGTTATTGTATTGTATGGTTTCTATCTCATTGGTGTATACTCTATCCTTTTAGTCAAATATACTGACAAAAAATTCAATTAAAAGAATATATCTTATTCTCAGGATAAGAATAAGGAAAATATCACCAGTGGATCAATCAAATACGTGTAAGTTATTAGTTTTATGATTTATGTTGTAAGAAGGATTGGAATCTCGTGGTTTATCGTTTTATCTTACGCGACGAAACTTCGAGCTAATTGCTACTTGCCACTTACGATATCGGAATAATTACTCGGTAATTTTTTGTACATACCAAAATAATGTACTGTTTGTCATTTTCTATCACGAATACAGTTTATGGAAATACGTAAAATGGTCGAACAATGTTTATAAGTATATGCTATATATAGACTTTTTGATTCTAAAATCCCCGTTGGGTTTGAAACTTAACTTTAGATTTTGACGTTGTGAATGAAACAAATACAGTGGAAAAAATTGGCCCTACATCCTTTAATTTCAGTCTAAAATAAAATCTGAAAATCTACCTTGGAAATCCAGTGCATTAATTTCATGCCATACCTACGCATTCATGTAGTGCCTTCGGAGAAATTACTACCATTGATTGTTTCGATGTAAGTGTTTCTCAAACAACCTGGAACCAATTTATTAAACTCTCTATCTGCATTCTCGTATCGTATGTTTAACTCGCAGACTTTTCAAGCATACCTATTTCATGTTGTTAGGCAAACAATATAGTCTATGTAAAATACAAAGAAGGCAGGAAACAAGTTTATATTTTTGGTTTGCCTTACAAGGAAACAAGTTTATATTTTTGGTTTGCCTTACAAGGAAACAAGTTTATATTTTTGGTTTGCCTTACAAGGAAACATATGCGTACTGAAATCGGTTAGGTAATTTGATGCTGATTCAGAATAAAATTTGGTTCCAAGACATTATCAACCTTTCAAAGCACATTTAACAAACTAATATGTATATGTGTTCTTTCTTAATAGTTCAACCCAATCTTCAATTGTTGCAGCCTATTCCTATTGTTTTGTACTAAAATTAAGGCATTTTCGGTCTTTTTTATTGGAAGTTCATTTTAATTGATGGGATTTCATTCAAATTTCTATACATTTTACAATTTCATGATGATTAGTTTCAGGGATGATTCTACTATATAGTTTAGGGCCGCTTAGTGACCCTAAAATCGGCCGGCGGCCCCAAAAAAAATTATGTGAATTTAATTTCCCAATTCAGGAAAAATGAAATAAAAATCGATAATTTCCGGAAATGTTTCCGTCACCGATATAGGCAACTTTAATTTTTCCTCAATAGTCTTCTGAGCGTTTTTAAATCTGGATAAGAATGCTGTCAACGATCGCATTTTATTAAAAACGATTTTATTATGTCAACATGTGGTTAAAAGATTTTAGCAGCCGGATTCAATTGATGAAAATGTTATGGGAGTATTTGATCTCGTAAAAGCAGATCGCCCAGCAGGTAGATAAAAAGATGCTTTGTCAAATGGGTCTTATATTAAAGCAGACCTCGGCAGAGAGAAAAATTTAAATTTTGATATATCATTGATGAATTTAATGGGCACCGATCTCGTAAAAGCAGATTGCCCAGCAGAGACGGTTATATAATATGACGAAAACTTGTTTTGTAAAAGAAATTATTATATATATATTGTCAGGCGCCATTTCTTCAAAAGACAAAAGTTTGAGCGTTTTTGAAAATAGATGATAGATCATTCATAAAATAGGATGTCAACATTATGGAACCGTTTCAAAAGTTGTAAAGATGATTCAAATAATATTTAAATACAATGGTCCAATGCTTTAATTTCCTGTTTCTTAGGGTTTATTCACCTAAAGAACAAATATGGCACCCTTCTACATATTAAACAGCTAGCAAAAACCACAAAATTATCATATCATGCAATTAAGTAGTTAAACTTTTGTACATAGCTTTTCTGAATTCGACAATTGGCCACTCAATTTGAAATCCATTTGAATCAATGTAAATTTATAAAGATGACCTGTTGTTGAAAAAAAATACCCAATGGATGATTTTCTTTAGTGGTTTATGTTAGCTGTTACGCATATAAAAGGCATAGGTTACCATAGCTAAGATGCAAGCCTACAAAAGATAGTGCATCATGTGCAATGATCTTCATGTAATAACTGTCAATCGATCTGGTAATCATATATATCATAATCAGTACCTCGTCCAGGATTATTCAATATGTTTTAACTTCTTACAGCAGTGTACAGGTGAAACTTAATATACATTTTCCGTGTTTACAGGAAAATAATGTTATTTCGTCTTAGATTTTATGTATAAAAAATTCCCAATTGGGATGAAAATTCCCAATTTGATGGTCAAGGGACCCATTTGAAAACACCTGGAATCATCCCTGAGTTTTATTGAATGTGGAAATCAGTCTATTGAAAGCAATTTAG
Source organism: Mytilus coruscus (assembly GCA_017311375.1). Classification (NCBI taxonomy): domain Eukaryota; kingdom Metazoa; phylum Mollusca; class Bivalvia; order Mytilida; family Mytilidae; genus Mytilus; species Mytilus coruscus. Next base: position 127,831,315 of record CM029595.1, on the reverse strand, counting down.
TATGATATTAGTAGAGACACAATTTTATCCCCTTTGCAATCTAAGGTCTGTTATGGTTTTCCTTTCATCCAACAAATCCCGTTCTCCATTCACTTATCATGCAGTTAACAAAATATAATACTTGTTTTTTTTTTAACTTAAAATATTTTTGTATCGATGATATACCTTGCAAGAAAACATGATTTATAAATTTAGAAGATGTTTACAGATTCTAATGCAAAACATCGTTAAATATCAAAACATCGTTAAATATCAAAACATCGTTAAATATCAAAACATCGTTAAATATCAAATATTTATGAATGATAAACACAAGTTTCCATCCTTTTAATAGGAAATTGAACTTCCCTTGTCCGGATTTATGTGTGTATTTCCAGGTATAATCGATTGTACTTTGATCCTAACTATCTCCACTGAAGGTCATATTAGTTCTTTGTATCGCGCATGATTGTTTCTACAGGAGTTGCTGAGATTGCTAATAAAATGGAATTTGTCAGCTGAAGTAAGGAGAAATACATTAGCGTAACAAGAGAAAATAAGTACCAAAATCCTAAATTAAGATTACTATGATCTTTCTTTAAACTTTCGATATTTTCAAGCCTGTTACAACTTAGAAGCCTCCACAAATTTTGTCATATGTCATATCTTTATTTTTGTTTGGGGGTATTTGTTGATTTGTGTGCTAAGGCAGATTTTTGATAGTTTCATAACTTGTATAGACTTAGGATGATTTTGAGGGCTTGTCGCATTGGATATAATCTTGCTTGAAAGTCTTGTTGTCCTCTAGAGCATGTCTTTTAGTTATTTTTTGTCGTTGGGTTGATGTGTCTCATTATGTTATACCTTACATTTAATTTTATTCATATGAACAGTTATTTGTATATGATATATATCTAAAATAATCAATTTTCAATCATCACTTTGCTTTTTTAGTCCAATGGTAACATTTTGTGTGTTTTTAATCGACGAAATATTTCACACGAGGCGATGTAGGAATTCTGGTGACAAAAATTGCATCCTTCCAGATTGAACTGTACACGGTTTGGCACATTCTAAACGAGGATGATTTCTGTACACTGTTTGGCACATTCGAAACGAGGATGATTTCGAATATAAATTCTCTAGACAATGTTCTTGTTAGTTATAGAAATAATGAAAAAATAGTTATCATACAATGTTTTTCCTATTATAAGATAACAAACAAGAACAGCAATTATGTAATAGGAGTTTGTGTACAGAAAGTTAATAATGCCTATTGCCTGAAGGCCTTTTCGTAAAAATAGCTCCAGGCTATAGAGTTTCTTACTTTCGGCAGTGTGTGCAACGTAATTTAATCATCAAAGCAATCATAAGTTTGCATTTTAAAAATTGATTTTCTGAAACTATGCAGGATAGACAGAAATCGATAGTAATGATGAAAGACCATTGCACTACACGATGTCATGGATATGTTTGAAATAATTGCCACTGGATGTTAAGCAAACAACAATCATTCAATCAATACCCGATACTTACTAGTATTGGTCATACAAGAGACTAAAGATGCATTTGAAAAAAAAAAAAACAAAATTAAACATACAAAAAAAAAAACAAATGAACGACATTTGTTTTTATAAGATTATATGAGTACTGTTGCTTCTTAACCAGCGGATTTGACAATACCTTCGTAAAATCTACCCGAATAACCTCTAACTTGGGACTGTTCATTTGCAATTTACCTTCAACTTGCTCTATCCTTACTTTTTGATCAAGAATACAAGATAGCTTCATGTATCAGTAATAACGGAAATTGTGTGCAAATATTAGACCGTTTGACACAATGGCGAATTATAACAACCAACTATAATGAGAAAACCATTTTGAGTGAAAATAAACTGATATCCGTCAGTAACTGTTATCTGTGGTAATCCAGATAATGATGTATTTTACGGTTATTTTTAGTTGCGTTTTTTCTAGCATACATAACTGCTGTAACTTCTCTTATGTTTGGATTTTGCTGATAAGCCTGAACAATTGATGGCAGTCTATTAGTAAATTTGTATTTGTTTTGTCATATCTCATATATAATATGAAAAGTGTATTCCATTCAGTTCATCCATTTGTGCGGAAAGATAGCCACAATTTTCATATTTTTGATTGGTAATCTGTTCCAATTTAATGTTCAGTGACACTGTTATTGTTTTGATAACGCACTTGGACACAATTGAGACTGATGAATAAATGGCGGTTATTTGAATTGCGGTCATTAGGACCAAGTAATCATTTCAGAACAGAAATAACATTTAGAATTTAGAAATACTTCTGGCAATGCTAAAATAAAATGTCATTAATAGTTGTATCAAAGCAGTGAACAAAAATGGGCACTTTTTGTTTTGTCATAAGCAATTTAACTGTCTAATACAAAGTAAGGCCGTGTCTGAGTTTTAATTTACATTTGTTTTGCATCGTAAAATTTTCAACACTAGTCTTAAAGCGTACACATACACTCAAACACCCGCACACGCATAAACATTCATACATGCTGTGTTACGCCATTGTAAATAAATAATGATTCTTGATCAAACTGTTCTACCTTCTTTTCGAACGATGTCATGTCTGTTTTCTTGAATTTGTTCAAAATATTTAGTTTTTATACGACCGCAAAAAAAATTTGCGGTCGTATATTGGTATGACGTTGGCGTCGTCGTCGTCGTCATCGTCGTCAGAAGACACATTGGTTTTCGCACTCTAACTTTAGTTTAAGTGAATGGATCTCTATGAAATTATACAATAAGGTTCAATACCACAGAAGGAAGGTTGGGATTGGTTTTGGGGGTTATGGTACCAACAGTTAAGGAATTAGGGGCTAAAAATAAGCATTTTTGTAACTTCCAGACATAACTTGTGTGTTAGTGTATGGATCTCTCTGACATTGTACCACAAGGTTCCATATCACAAAGGGAATGCTGGGATTGATTTTGGGGGTAATTGTCTCAAAATTTTAGGAATTATGGGCCAAAAAACTTGCCCCAACTGTTCAGGGTTCGACCTCTGCGGTCGTATCAAGCTGCGCCCAGCGGAGCATTTGATTTATTTTTATTGTAGATAAATTTATGTCTTGGTAATGTGTAAATTGTAATACTGCAAAGCAGAATAGAACGTCCATGACTACCAATAACGCAGACTAAAATTGTACGGTATATCTCAAGTCTTTTTCTTGACGCTATATAGGATAAATATGCAAATTCCATATTGTACAAAAAACTAATCAAAGATCGATACCAGCTATATGATTTAGTACACTGGATTCGCGTCTCGTTTTCACAAGACTCAACAGTTGCGCGCAAATTCAACACTTGAATTACTTAATCAATAACTAAGTTGAAGAGCATTGAAAAGCATAAAGTTCAAATGTGTTGTGCCCAATCTGTCATGAGCCATCTATACCTGGGGACAGGAAAAGGTGTTCCGAATGATTTTACCATTTTGTAAGCATAAGATTTACAGATAATGATGTAAGGATAGGAGTTAATATAAAGTTACGTATATATACCCGTAAATTATATTCATTCAACAATTAAAGTGTTGAGTTTAATTTAATTGTCGCCAACTGTTTTAGTTGCGAAGAAGATAAGGAAATACTATTTCACAATTTAATTATTATAATAATCAAATATTCTGGTAGACAGAAAATTTAAAGAATCTGTATTTATACAGAATAGAAATGATCCAATTTCTAAGACACCTATTTAATTTGACAGAATGACTGACTAAGTTACTATGTGCCAAAACCAAAACAAATTTGAAAATTACAGTAACGAATATACGTCATACGTTCAGCTTTATAATCGAATTTCGTTGATGCTATCAAATTTTCGCATTGAATGGTCATAAAGATAATCAAATAGACTTTATTCGGTGATAGATTATATCCAATTTACGTTCCTAGACTGGAACGTGTTCCTGATTATACTAAGACGCCTTACTTATCCAAATATAATGAAGCAGTTCAACGTCTAAAGTTATCGCGAAGTATAGTAATTGGGTGGTGTTTCCCAAAGCTGCATCTGAATATCGAAAAAAAAAAAATGATACAAGGAGCATTTATACTTCAAGAGATACAAAAAATCGTCTGTAAAATATATTTATTATAGATATATATAATGCATGTAAGAAGTGTCAGACAAAAAGGATATTTTCGTCTTAAAGTGCGGTTTTCGTCTTTTGAATAATTAAAAAATGATATGTTATTGCTGTGAATATTATCAGTTTATTAATATGAATACTAATTGGGGTTTATACTCTGGTGCACTTTTCCCCCTGAAAAAGTAACCAAAATTTTGTTTCACTTTATCCCACGCAACGAAATTGCAGAGGGTATTACGTTTTTGACTTGTCCGTCTATCCGTTATCACTTTGTTGTCGCCCGGGGAGTGTCAACGTTTATTGTCAGATACTCTTCAAACTTGGATGAAGGTAACAAATCATTAAAACCACGGATGAGTTCGGTATTTAGAAAATTCTGAATTGGGGCCATTTTAATTGGCGGAGGAGGCTTTAAACATATTTAATTTTGATTACTCTCGCAGAAGAAAGCACCTTCATTTTCATTAGATCTTCTTCGAATTCGTATAAAGGTTTTCCTCATCAAAAACTCAGATGAATTCGATAATCAATAAAATGTGAAATAGTGGACTATTTGTAGAGGAGACTTGTAAAATATCCAATATTATTTTTTTCCAAGATTTATTTTTACCAGATTCGGTTCGAAATTAGATGAAGATTTTCATTCATCAAAACCTCAGAAGAGTTTGATAATAGGAGAATTTGAAATAGGGGAGCATTATTTTAGAATGGGAACTTATATTCAATATTAATACTTACAATCATAAAGACCCTTTATTCGGGTTGGGGGAGGAATGGTATGTCACTTTGCTCATTAAAGGTTCTTTCATTGATATACATTCATAGTACATATGCATTTAGGTTTTCTATTCAGAAGTGCAGGATTGATTATATATTGAATCGCAGAACTTTGTCCTGGTTTTCAAAACAATACAGAGTAGGTTTTTTTAAAGTTAACAGGAAACACAAAAATCATTATCACAAATTGCATTATGCGATTAAAAACTTTATACAAAATCTGCAATTCATGAGCACGACCCATTTCGAACAAATACATATTGTAATCGAAATAAAACCTACAAGTATAAGTATTAAAGCCAAAACACTTTCAATACTTGTGCAGTTTTTCTTGGACAGTCGATTGTGCTAAGATAACTCAGACAATTGAATGTTTATTAGACATTTTTCTTCGTTTGTGACATTGTTTAACAGAATCTTTCCTCTTTTGTTTCAATTTCTAGCATCTTTATCTTGCTAAGATTAAGATACCTTCCCTGATCTCTCTTGAAACATTTGAGTGTTATGCACTACTACTATCTGCAATAAAAGTTCCATGACACAATCATGTACCCTTGATTACAATTTTGGAAAATCTACCCTTTCATCTTCCAATTGGCAAAGTATAGAATACCGATAATTTTGTTTTAGTCTCATACCATCATGCCGTACTCCACTTTTTCACACATTATTTCTCGATTAATAGTAACATTTATACTTATTTTACATATTAAAAATACTATTATTCAAGAAAGGATAAAGCACATGAAAAAAATATGTTTGGCCTAATTTAGTAAGAAATAACTTCTGGTGTAGTTAATTACATTTCTCGTGCACGAGGCTCTGACCAATGAGTACAGAAAGAGAAAGAGTATGAAAGAGTATGAATGGCTATTTCTGTCACGTTTGATCCGAGTCAATATCGACGAAGGAAAATAAAGTCATTTCAAATACGGATTATTATATATCCTTATTAAGTAAAGTAAGAGAAAATTCTGTTCGTGTCGGAAGAGATTTTCTTGTTATGATTCTATAATCAGGACTATATTTACTAATCCCCAGCGTATATAAGTGCATGCCACAATAAACTAATTAAAAACGGTAAACTAATAAAACTTTTACACCTGGAATCACGAAGCATATGTAACGAATGTTATTTTCAAAGTACATAAAGGAGTATTTCGAGATATACTAAGCCAACCATAATCATCTGCGTTTCCACATCCGGGTCATCACAGCAGCTTATTTTAACCAATCTATTAACGACGGTAAAGCAAGCAAAATAATATAATATGACAGAGAAATAACTTTCTTTAGACTTTGTTCACTTCCAGTTTGAGGCTTTAACAATAAATGAAATGATTTTTGTGTGTTTTTTGAAAACCCTTTATCTTGTCCTCTCTTGTATGCATGTGACAAAGAAGGGAAATCCAAAAATATAAAACATTTGAGAGCATATCCTGAAGGGTCTCATAGAACAGACAAAACCGTCTGAGGTTAATTTTGCCTAGGAGAGTTACAATGTAAGTTTTAGCACTAGTAGTTTGGTTTAGCAAAATATTGTCTTAACAATGTTGTTTTGAATTATGGAATCTTCATTTTCAACACATAGCATCGGATTTAGACGAGGTTAACGAGTAAACAATAAGCATGTCTTAATTATTTTTTGTCTAGGATTTTGTTTTAGTAGCAATGTTAATAACACTACATCCATCGAAAATGAACTTCTACATGTGTATTATACAATGGATTGCTGATTTAGTATAATCTTTAACCTTGTCTTTAAATTAAGGTTGCTTTACATGCTAACAGTTTCCGAGCATTTTGCAGAATATAAACGGTTTATTGATTTGCTATGCAACTCCAATTTATCTTTATTAATTTCAATACAGAGACTAGATGGAAGAAGATTTGTTCTTCATTTCAAGCTGATCGAATGTCTTCTATAGAACTAGCGGTTGGTATTCTTTTTGAGTGGTATAATGGATTGCAATTTAACAGAACCGACATCTTTCCTATATTCGGTGATAAAGTGCTAATCTACTTTTTTGGAACAATTGCAATATATCCATATTTATTCTGTCAGATATTAATGCAAATTACAACGTTTAAAGCGACAAAAACACCGGGTGATCAATGCATTCTCAGAACACTCGTTAAGAAGTCATGATTTCGAAATTCAATCAGCATTGAAACTATATTAAATTAGTAGATAAAGTTCTGATCGTTGCTATCCTTGATTATAATGGAATGCACATATGGAACAGTCTATTTTTATCCGAGATCCGAAACTAAATAAGTGTCCAACATTTGAACATTTTTGTGTTATTTTTTGGGAAGCATATTGAAAACGTTTAAACACATTAATGAACTATAGGAACTTTCAGTCAACACATTATTTCAGTTTTCTTGTCTCTTAACAGTAGGAAAAAAGGATAAATTTAAACAAATAAAAATTCAACCTTATGAAAGTTGTTATCTTTTCTTGGTAGTAGCAACTCCCATTTAAGTCGTCAATTTACTTACAAATAATGAAATAAAAACACCTTACTAGTTAGATATCTTACATTGATTTTGGTATACTGTAACAAGCAAAAAACAACTTTCGTGTCACGCAATCTCAATGTTTTTCAAGTGTGTGCTCGTATGTATAAGATGTGTTTTATAGTAATTGAAACGTATTTTGTAGGGGTGGCTTGGGAGCACTTTTTTTTTAATTCCTCCGCGGCTTAAAATAAGGTTTTATTACTTTTCTGTTCAATCATATGAGGAATATCCTTTGTCTGTTCGTCTTTTTCTCTTTTGACCATGGCCATGTCTATCAATCTTTCCTGACTAATGATGTTTGATTGCCCCTTTCGATTGCATTAGCCGTATATGGCACAACTTTTTGGAATTTTCAGTTTTTAGAGCTCTACAATTTCGCATTTGATTTTGGCCTTCCACTGAGTTGTCCTAAGTAGACGAAACGCGCGTTTGTCATACAAAATTATAAGCCTGGTATCTTTGATGAGTTTACTTGTCAAGAAAAATTATATGCATTGATGTTGAAAAAAGTCTCCACCTCCCTACCAAGTACCAACCACCTTCGGTTAAAAGAAAATGATCGTTTTTGCCTGTGCGCAATACACAATTTATAAGGCTTTATTCGACAGTTGTATACAATGTATATACGTATTCTACAAGTTATTCAATCATATGCAACAAAGCCCTCCGATACACAAGGGAGAGTGAAATGCGGATTTTTACTCAAACGTGAAAATACAAGGATTTAAAGCAATAGACTGTTCGAAAAAAGCTCAACGATAATGCAATTCTAAATCATCCATTACACAAATGTCCCATATGAAGAATTGATTATTTATAATATGTATTGTCGTAAATATCGCCATCATGTGAAGTGGTATCATAGGGAATAACAATATGTTCAGATAATTGCCGTAAAATGGAACTACTGTCGCATTGTATCAGTTCCTTACTAACTCATTAACCGAAAGTTTATATCTATATTTCGAGGCATTACATGTTGACGACATTAGGTCCTTTGATGATGTCCAAGTTCATATTGTTGAAAGAACGACGAATGTCTAGACCCATGATTAGCCGATGGAATTTCAGTACAATACTTCCATTCTTTTAAATTTAGATTATGTTATTTTTTATTTATACACAGAATATAATAAAATGTTAAAATGTTGATATTTTATTGTAGAAATATAATATGTGATGTCCCTATGTTATAAGTAGCATATTTTGCCAATAAAATATCGCCATCATGTGAAGTGGTATCATAGGGAATAACAATATTGTACAGAAAATTGTTACTTTTAGTAACACATTTACCTGTTTAACGTTCTTTCGGTAGAAGCAGCTGTACTGAAAAGATATTTGAAAAAAAGTATATAATAATATATAATCTTTATTTGATAAAATATATTTATGTTAATAGCGTAATGATCTAAAAGTCATGCAGTTTTAACAGTTTTGCAGTTTTGCTTCAAATGCAAAAGTTTGCAGGGTTAAACAAAAAAAAAAAAAACAAAAAAAAAAAACAAAAAAATTGAAATATATGATTACAGATTTCTGACAGACTTTATTTCTGAAGGACTACCCTAATGTTTTAATCCAATGGACCCAACCAGTCTTATCATACTGTCTTCTTTTCAAAAGAATTTTAACATTCTTCAAAAACTTGATAGAATAATATACAGAAGAAGAAGATTTTCTGTAAGAAAAAAAAAAAAAAAAACTGAACATGACTCCCACAAAATATAAATGTGGATGCCTTAGTGGACTATTTACGTTTCGACTGCAACTTTTAAAGTGAGAAGAAAATAATTAAATCAGAGGCAGAATCTATCAAAGTTCCAATCAAAAACCATAAATCGAAGAAAAACCGACAATATCATGGCAAAAAACCGACAATATCATGGCAAAAAATCGAAGAAAAGACAAAGAACAATTCTCAAAACCAAACATTATATAATGTATTGAAGGCTGTTCTAATGAAAGAAGACGAAAAAAAACGAGGTTAAGCAGTTGAATGGTTATTTGCTATTTCAAATATCGATTGTCTTGTCCATGTGATACAAGATATTTTGTGTTAATGTGCGGGTCTTGTTCTTGTCACTTTTCTATCTGATGTCTCTTGATAACGCGTGATATTGCTTATACTTTATCCTAAATATTTGCCTCTGTGTTGCCCTGCGGATTGTTACTATGTTTCTATAGTCTTTGCATGAAAACAAACTCCATTTATCTACTAAAACTTATAAAATTATGAAACTGCTGCATTAACTATACTTGCCTGGAGAAGTAATATTTTCGTTTGTAGAAGCATTTAATAACCATAATACTGTTGACGGTATATTGAAAGTGTGAATTAAAACATCGAGATATCAAAGACAGATTCAGATGTTCTTGCTTGCAATTGTCAATACAGAATTGATGATTTGTTGTAATTAAACATCTGATGCTCTGATAAATCAACATACTATTTATGTATAATAAAGCATAAATTCATAAATGTCAACAGGTTTTCATGTGGTATTGCATACTACAGCGTGTCTTTGAAGTTCTGTTTGCAGCAACAGCACGGTGTATGCTGTATTAGAGTACTACAGCGTGTCTTTGAAGTTCTGTTTGCAGCAACAGCACGGTGTATGCTGTATTATAGATGAAAGAAAGAAAGACAAACAAATTAATGTGCTTTGGTTCGCAAAGGTCAAATGTAATCGTAGTAACTGCATGAATGGTACATGTACTGTTACGGTATATTGAAAGTGTTCGTGTGTAACTGAGTTTGGCTTGAAAAAGCATAACTATACATTCTAGTTAAAACTAAACACGAGCATTCTGCTTAATTAAGTTATATATGTTCGTGTCAACAGCAAATAATTGGATACATCTTCTTCTAAACAATAAATGATATACTCTTAATTTTAGACGGAACACCGTGAGAAATGTCAAATTATTTAAACGTTGTAGTATGTTATTGTGTTTTAATTGTAGACTGGGTTCACTTTAAAGCATAATTAATTGTAGAACTCACACAGGCGACTCTAATTATAGCATCTTATTTATAGATCTACAAATTGATTACAGATTTTGCTTGTGTGTTGTGTCTTATTTCTTCTACGCCAAGAAATACAGATAAACCATTTTAGAAACTATTTCAGTGATGGTCTGGTTAATTAAATTGCTTGTTGGGCAGGAGTTAATTCTGTCATTTTGTTACAATAATAACAATATATGTCGCTATGAAATTCCTTGGTAGGTTTTTTTTTGTACTTTTTCGTGTATATTATCCTATTTTCGCATTTCTTTGTAGTAAAATAATACTATCAAGAAAATGATTTAAAGCAAATATATTATAAACTTAATGCAATCCTTACATCTTTTTTATTATAACTTTAACAACACAATGAGGTATCACATGATATTGATTCATGTCTTGTCTATGTGAGATCATATGATTCTGTTGGTTGTTGACTTTTTTCGTGTAATTGTGCATTCTTTTCCCCAGTCTCCATTGTACTTATCATTTGTGGCGTTTCAAGAAATACTTAATTGTTAAAATCATGAAGAAAACGTAAAAAATAGGAAAGAGCTCGGCTATAAAAGTTCAAGGTTATTCGGTTATACGTGTAATTTGCCTCAATTATCAGAAGTGTCACTGACGTCACACTAACAGAATCAGTTCCAGACAATGTCTCATTAGACAAACATGCGTGACCCACATTTAAGAACATTTTGTAAAACAAAATAGAAATTGACATTTGTGGTCCAATTTTTGGACTGCAAATGGAATATGATTTATCCAAATCATAAGTTGTCGACATAAAAAAATAATTAGTGTAAACATATTTTATTAATTAAATTCAAATTAAATAACATAACACAATTTGATATTAACATATTAATACAACTGAATAATTAATAGGATCCGGAAACAAGCTGTTAACTTATATTAATAAGTAATAAGTAATAAAAAAAAAAAAATAATTGTACGGTACTTATAAATAAACAGAACAAGGGAATAAAAACCCTCTAAGAGAAACTTAATAATTGCACGCTCAGATTCTGATGTCAAATACATATGGGCGAGTCTGCAGATAATTCATTTCTTTTAGTAAGTATAAAATAAGAAGATGTGGTATGATTGTCAATGAGGCAACTCTCAACAAGAGACCAAATGACCGTGACAGAAAGTAACAACTATAGGTCACCGTACGGTCTTCAACAATGAGTAAAACCCATACCGCATAGTCTCTTATAGAAGGCCCCGAAATGACAAATGTAAAACAATTCAAACGAGAAAACTAACGGCCTGATTTATATACCAAATAATGAACGAAAAACAAATATGATATACAAACGACAACCACTGAAATACAGACGCCTGACTTGGGACAGGCACAAAGTTCTATTACTGAAGTTTAATACTTGAATTACTCAAATGAATTTTGATATAAAAAAAAACCAAAACAACATTTTTTTAATGTCAATTGTAGAAATAGTTTATACATCAACTTCGTTATAATAAAATGTATGATTGAAATGGTACTCCAGATTTTCCTTGTACCTGAATCAAGATAGTTAAAATTAACCAATTCATACTTTAGATTATTCTAGTACTTAAGCAAAAGTACAAACACCTTCATACTTCAGATTCAGTTAGTACTTAATCAAGAGGCAAAACAGTTTATACTCCAGTTTCGCCATGCATAACCCACCACAAACTACTTAAAACTGTTAACAATAACCTTCAATATTTCTTTTTGATGTATGTCTTAATTATTGTATAAAACGTAGCAATTTAAATGGCTGGACTATTCAAAAAGCAAGTGCTGAAACTCTGTATGATAAGGTTGACAGTAGAAGGTTTTTTTTTTTCTTAGTTACTTACTCTCTCGTTGTGTTATAGAGCGTCACATGTATTAATCCATCCTTTACAGATACATTGTTTGACCCGAAAGCGTTTTGGATGAAAGGTTATCGAGAAAAGTTGATAAACAGCACCTACGGTTTATTTCATTTCCTATTCTGATAAAAACCCCTGTTATTTAATTTGGTAGTCCAGTCAATCGTTTATTACCTCTCATATACGATAAACTTACGGAAAATGTGGTAAAAATGAACAAATTTATTTTTTGAAAACAGATATCTGTATTATTTTCAAATTTCAAAAAAGGTTAATAAATATATGTAGCATGGCAAATATTGAAATATACATATATTTATGTAGACAACAATCGTATAAATAACAGTACATTTTTGAATGTTCTGATATATTAACTATTACATGGTTTATTTTGTCCATATGCTATTCTGTTTAATAATTCAAAATTATTAAACAGCTTTGTTTAAATTGCAGTAAAACATATATTAAACGAATTTTAGTCTGAAATAGCCATTTTGATCTGCACAGCTCTTATAAGTCGGAACATTAAATTTTAAGTCATTTTCAGTTTTTCAGTAATTTTTAAAACTTATCCATTGTAGTCAATTCAGTACTGTACAGACCATTTGTTTGCAGTCAATTAAGATCTGTTCAGTCTGTGTTCAAACTTTTCAGTAGTTGTTATGTACCTGTACAATTCAACAGCATACATATTTGTCTGAAAACTTCTGAACCGTACTGCATTGACTGCAAGTGAGTGGTCTGAACAGTACCGAATGTACTGCAGCCAATCAATCGGAAAATTGACTGAAAGACTGAACATGCCTGAATAATTTATTGTTCAGACTTTTCAGATGATGTTGAGATCAAAGTAACCGTTTCGGAAATATCCTACGATTCTTAAACCAATAAAGAGTTTTGCATGAGTATTGCCTTTATATGCTTCGATATTCTATTTTTCGACTGAAGATCCATTTGCAGAGTACTAATACCTAATATATCGAAATAAACCAAAACATAAGGTAGACGCTTTTTATTCCATTATTTTACATCATATATAATTTCATATCCATATGAACCGCTCGTCATTTAATCTACTGTTGTTTACAAAATGTATCAATCTATAAGAGTATTGAGGAAAACGGATTCCGTTATAACTGATGGGAAATTTTCTTAGACAAAGCATATAATAACATATTGATTTTCTGTTATATCTTGGGATGAATAAAACGTGTTTTCCATGATGCAATATATTAGAACTTGCTACAATTCTTCTGATGTTTATTTCTGGTTGAATGGCGGAACTGAGCAGAATTAGGTTTACTTCAGTAATATTGTTGTTTGTAATGATCAATTGTAATTCATGTTCTCATCGTACATATGTACCAATGCCATTCCTTTTTATACGACAGCGAAATATTTACATACATCTATACAATTACATAATACAGCGTCAATAAAACATAGTGATACGTGGAATGATTGTCAATGAGACAACTATCCACCAGAGTCCAAATGGCGTGGATTTAAGCAACTATAGGTCAACGTAGGCCTTCAACAATGAGCAAGCCCATACCGTATAGATGTGATGAAGGGCGGGAAAGTTAGAATGCCACAGGAATATTGGATAGGGACAGAAATTTAGCCTTGCAACAGGTAACCTACGGACTCTCAAGAGTTGTTACAAGGGTTCTTCGCGTGCGTAGCGCTCTCTCTACACGAGACATATAGAATTTAACGTCCCCATTCTGACCGGCCTTGGATACGAATTTATTCATCTCGCACATCAAAACAGACGCCCCACTTTGACAAGCGTTTTACTACTGGTCAAAAGGCGACCAAGGGAGGACCTTATTTATAGACACTAGTCAACCCTTGCGGTCTCAAGCGCTGAAAGCGGTAATCGAGATACAATGCCAGTTTTCACGGATTTAGTATATATGTATGATTATTAATTAAACAATTTCATGTAAATATCTCAATCAAGATACTATTTTTGTGTTCTTTATGCTGCTGATATATAAAAATAAGAAGATGTGGTAAAATTGCCATTGAGACACCACCCCACCAGAGACCAAAGGACATAGAAGTAAACAACTACAGGTCACTGTACGGCCCTCAACAATGAGCAAAACCCTTACCGCATAGTCAGCTATAAAAGGCCCCGAAATTACAAATGTAAAACAATTCAAACGAGAAAATTAACGACCTGATTTATGAACAAAACAATGAACGGAAAACAAATATGATATACAACAACAACCGACAACCACTGAATTACAGGCTCCTGAATTGGGACAGGCTCATACAGTATGGTGGTGTTAAACATGTTTCAAGGCGACAACCCTCCACCTAACCTGGGACAGTGATGTAACGGCACAACACAAGAACAAACTATGCAAAACAATAAACGAAAAACAAATATGAGAAACAGCCAAAAAAAAAAGAAGTCTGCTTTAGTTTTGTACATACAAGAACTCATTATTGAAATACGTAATGTTACGCAATTCTTCTAACTTTTTGACACGTGCATTACTATAAATGTAAACATGCATTAATAATCTACAGGCAGATATATAATTGTTACTATTTATACTGCTAGCCGGCGTAAAAATGTATTTACACTAATGAGACACCATTAAAGCTTGAACTGGTTCTACACAAAGTGAGCACAACAAACAGAGATAACTTACTATAATACTTCAATCTCAATGTGATTAACGTAAGTAGAAATTTATGAAGAGAAACACAATATAAACATGCTGATAAACGTTTTAATTTTCCTATGAAAGTGTGTAAGTATGCCAGTGAGGCATGAACCTTTCTACAAGACTCTTATATAAGTACAAGTACTGTCGAAAAAAATATATAAAAACGGAAGCAAATTGCTTTTACATGCTACCAATGAATATTGAACGATATCGTTCTAGTTTTGATAATCACTAAAGGTGCAAAACTCAAATTATTGAACGAGAACACGAAATGTCATGACACAGCACAAACTAACCAGAAACGTTGTCAGCAGTGGACAATTTTTGCTCTTAAATTCTTTAAAGAATGAGTGACATAATGTTTTCAAGTTTGTAAAATATATTCGCAACTCTTGTTGAATCATGCCCTTGTCCTTTTTTGTCATATAGCTCTCGTGTGTTCTGGTTCTTATGCATCTTTGAAATTCTTGAATAGTATTCTAGACAATTTTGTTTTGCGTTTTTAAAAATTTAAAAAATGACATGGAACATTGACAAAATAAGTTAAATGCTCTCGACGGCCAAGTTTGATAGCTTTAATAGATACTTTTTCATATTTAAGGATAACTTTACGATTTCGTTGTTTTTGGGGTTATATGGAGTACTTACATGCGAATCGTGACACCAAAATGTTTCAATACTGAAAAAAAGGGTAATTAGGGTCTGTTTTACAATGTGATTGTGAAAATTACATACACATGTTCCTCATTAATCGATAGGAATGTAATGAATTTACAGGATATATTGATGGAGTAGGGGAATACATTACTGCATATGGATCGGTATTTTTGGTGAATATTTTATTTCCAATAGATCGCTGTGAACTTCTCTATAATGCTGAACAGATAATATTGTCAGCTTCAAATTTTGAATACTTTTTCAGAATAAAGCTTTTACATAAATTACTTGTGAGGCAATACACTTCTTACATAATAACACAGTGTTTCTGGTCTCTTGTGTTGACAGAAGATATACTAACATATATATTTATGAACGTAAACAAATAAAAATTGATCTGATCGTTGAGGAAATCTCATTTATTTTTAAATTGAAGAAAGACCATTTAATTTATGGAAATGTACAACGATTTGATTGTTGACTGCTTTCATATTATCGATTGTTGAAAACGTATCTGAATACATGTAGGCCTTAATGATGAAAATCTTATAATTTAGAAAAAAAACCTAAAATTTATCGGTATGCAATTTGATGCTTGAAAGTTCCTAGATATTCTCAAATTAAAGCAAGTAAATAAGCGAGTCAACATGCGCTATTCATTTAGGTAGGGGACAATGGTAGTCTTTTCCTCCATTCCTCTGTCCATATCTTAAACTTGGATATGTACGATGTTTCTGAAACTGAGACATTTTTACAGATGTTAAATTTTTCGGAGTATGAAGTCTGATTAAATATTTCACAAATTTGGAATCCCAGAAAGGGTCCGTGTTTTCGGCTTCAACAAGTAAACAATCCCCATTTTCACACATTTAAATTCTCGAGGAACTCAGTACTTTACAAAAATTTAATAACTTTATAAAAAAAAGTTTTTACAATTCAATTCAGTTAAATGTTTTATTAAAGTCTCATCTCTCAACAAGTACAATCGATATTTATAATTGTAAAACAATACAATAAAAAATGAGAGCCATTCTATACTGAATTATAAGAAACTCTTAAAATGCATATATAAATTACATGAAACGATATGATATAAACTACTATTTACAATAAATACAATTTCTACATCTTCTTAAAATTAAATAACAGGTTTTGGCACACACACGTATCATATTTACATCTGAGAATAAAACACTAATTTTTGGTTGTCATCTAAAGTATCAAAATTTTAATTAACACTTCAGCAACATAATATAAATGGTTTCTAAAATCGTCATAAAGAGAACATCTTAATGAAACATGCGCTACGTCTTCAAAAATATCATCACATATATGGCACACTCCGTTTTCTAAAACTATATTTTCATATCTCCCAGGTTCATTCAAGTGCGGCTACACCACATCTTTATTGGCGAAAGCACTTCTGTGACTGAAAGGCAAAACTATTTTACAGTATTCTTCGGGTTCAAAATTTTCTTTGAACAATTTGTACGTTCGTAGCTTATTGCAATTGTACCCGATATAGATTTATCAGAATGTAAAACAGCATGCCAATTATTGACATGTTTATCGTGTAATTTTGACATAAAAAGTTTTACAACATAATTGGTGTCCATATTTTCAGGACATAGTAAATGACTTAAATTCAGTTCACAGAAGGTTTTCCTTACCAAAAAGTTCCAGTTTTTAACACACTTATGCTTAATACTCATATTGTCAGCCCACTCACGAACTTTTGCATATATCATAATTTGAGTTCCTCATTTTGAAAGGCATTAAGGTTATCGGCCCAAATGATCTTTTTACCCAATTCAGACCGAACTCCCTTTCATTCAAAAAAACCATTTCTATAGGTGGTATATATATTTTTTTATATCCTCTCTCTAAACCAAATTCACGCAGTACAAGGTATTTATATTTTGAAAATTTCGTTGTTCCAAAGTTCTTGTTGACCAAAATGCACTGTTATTTTACTCTATCCCTTTTAAGCTCATCTGGCCCGAAGGGCCAAGTGAGCTTTTCTCATCACTTGGCGTCCGTTGTCCGTTGTCGTCGTCGTCATCGTCGTCGTGAACCTTTACAAAAATCTTCTCCTCTGAAACTACTGGGCAAAATTTAATTAAAGTTGGCCACAGTCATCATTAGGGTATCTTGTTTAAAAAAATGTGTCCGATGACCCCGCCTGCCAACCAAGATGGCCGACATGGCTAAAAATAGAACATAAGGTAAAATGCAAGTCTTGTCTATTATTTTAAAAACCGTTAAAAATAGAGAAAATCTGACAGGAGCAAAAAAGTTCAGAATGTTGAGCTCTACCAATTGTTCATATACGTCAAAACTGTCAGACGACTTCTAATTTGAGTTATCAACAAGACAAGATCTACAATTAAGACTGTATGGAGGAAATCTTTGGACGACTCTCATTGGAGTTATTGCTCTTCAATGACGATTTAAACAATTTTTTTTGCATTTTGCCTTTTATTATAAAAATTATATTAGACAAATAGACACTTTAATTCACAAAAATGATATGCAAGGCAATATCTACTAACAAGTCATTTTTTTTCGATATAGTTAGTAGATTGTCACTCTTTATAGGAGTGATTGCTATTAAATCCCCGGGGATTTTTTAACCCTCTTTTGTGTTTTGAGCAAAAACTAAAGAAGATAGAGAGAAACTAAACAGACTAAATGATCAGTAATACAAGATCAACAAAACAGAGATATTTGTCATGAATTCTATTTTCGTTTACAATGTTGGAGAGTGCCTTACTGTCTTTTGTTGAATATGCACATAGACCAAGGTGAGCGACACAGGCTCTTTAGAGCCTCTAGCCTATTTGTAAAGAAAGGGGTCAGTTTATTTTATATTCAAAATTTGCCGTCATGATGATAAAAATGTTATTCCCGAACTTATTGGATTAATTGTATTCTAAAAAGATAAAAATTTCAGGTTTTTTATTTTTTTTTAATTTTTATTTCCATTTAAAGTATTTCATTTGTGAATAAGTTAAAAGAACCCAAAGCGAATGTTTCATTTCACATGTTTTTTTTTTTCACCTGGACTTCATATTTACGTTTAAGTTTATTACTCCATGACGTCAGTGAAGCTGTTATGAATTCCTCAGAAGAGAAATATTATTTTAAATGAAAACATCACTATAACCACTGTCAGCCGAGTGCAAGGTCATTGTATGACAGTACAATTACATTTTACACAACTCCAAAACAAAACAGAATGCCAGGAATATGAGCATAATTATTATTCACCTGTACTGAATAAATAAGATTTTGTCAGTTACATGACAGTATCTGTCACATTCCATGTCAGTTTCTTTTTATTTACACCTTCAACCGCTTAATCATTTACATCAAAGCATAGGACAACCAGACTATCTTTCGTACACAATCACTGACAGCCAAACATCTACGTCTTCATGTTCATAATTACTCGTGCATGTTTCTTTTGTTTTTATAGTGAAAACAGGTGGTGGCTTCTGTTAAAAGTTATTTGAGAAAATAAAGATTTTATACTATGTTGTTGTGTCTCGCGATTACTCTTTTATCACTTTCCGACACCAATGTTCATGACATCAAACAACCGATTACTTGAAGATCGATGAGGAAAAATACTCAACTGAAATATACGGAATTCTGCAAGAGTTGGTCAATTGAAGCAAGTTTACCGAAACAAAATAGTCTGTGAATATACAATATTTTGAATATATATATAATATATTATTTGTCAAACACCGTTTTTACCTCGAGGTTTTTACATTCATAGCTCACGATCAGGTGAGCTATTTCATCACGTGGCGTTCGTCGTCGTCGTCATCGTTAACATTTACAAAAATCTTCTCCTCTGATCACTCATTAAGGTATCTAGTTTGAAAAAAGGTGTCCACCAAGATGGCCGACATGGCTAAAAATAGAACATAGGGGGAAAATGCAAGTTTTGTCTATAATTTTGAAAACCGCTACGAATAGAGAAAATCTGAAGGGAACAGAAATGTTCACAATGTTGAGATCTACCTTCTGTTTATTTACATTAAAACTGTCAGACGACTTCTTATAGGAGTTATTGCCCTAAGATATCAAATTTTACCAATAATTTTCATTGTTACTTATTATTCTGAAAACTATAATAGATACAGAGAAAGTTAAATTAGAGAAAATGGGAAGAAAGACAAGATCTACAAATAGGTCAACAAGATTGAAATCGTCTAATGACTCCTTATTGGAGTTATTGCCCTTTAATGACAATTTTTACACATTTTTTTTTTTGCGTTTTTGACATATATATTAAAAATTATAATAGATAGGTAAAAACTGAAATAACCAAAAACGATCAACAAGACAAGATCTACAAATAAGTCTAGTGCCCGAAATTGTCAAGAGTTATGACTCTTTAGTGACGATTTTTACCACATTTTTTGCGTTTTTGCCTAAAATTATAAAGATAAATAAAAACTTGAATAAGCAAAAATGACCAGCAAGACAAGATCTACAAATATGTCAACATGGCTGAAATCGTCAGTCATCTCCTTATTAAGTTTTTGCCGTTTAATGACGATATTTCCCATTTTTTTTAGCATTCTTGCCTAAAACCTTGAAAATTATTATAGATAGATAGAAACTTTAGATACCAAAATTGATCAGCAAGACAAGATCCACAAAAACGCCATCATGGCTGAAATCTTCAGTGGATTCATGATTGGAGTTATTGCCCCTTAAAGATGATTTTTACCATTTTTTTTTTTTTAGTTTTTGCCTATTATCTTTAAAAGTATAATAGATACAAATGTAGACAGAAACTTCAAAAAGAAAAATGATCAGCAGGACAAGATTTACAAATATTTCAACATGACTGAAATTGTCAGTTGACTCCTTATAGACTTTTTGCCCATTCATAATGATTGTTACCAAAAAAGTTGCCATTGTTGAAGATGCAGGTGAGCGACACAGGCTCTTAAGAGCCTCTAGTTATGTTTCCCGTTGCATAATTTAGCCAAACATTACTGCTTTTCCCTTGCCTCTAGATAGATACGAAATATCAGATCAACTCTGACGCAGATTTTTAACCTTCCCGGTTGAAAGAAGATTGCCTTATTAATAATTTTTCAATATCCTTAATAGTTAATTTCCCAAGTTTATCTGTAGGTAAAACGTGCATTTTTGAAGAATAAGATTAATTAGACATTTGACCTTATCTGAATATGCTGTAGGAATACATTCCTATTATTGATCACTAAATACTGAATGATTTTTTTTATTTTAAATTAGTTTGCCTTAACGAAATCTATTAGGTGGCGAATGATTGACATTTTCTTTACATCATTACTACAATTTTCGTCTGAAACTTCCGCTAATTAATAATATTCCTGAATATATTGGTAAAATAACAGCTATAAGCCAGTTTGAAATGACCTAATGATAAAATATATATCAATTCTGTCAATGAGTATTTCATTATTTGGATACAGCAGTTGACCGTTCGGAGGTAGTATATCTTTTTGTCGTCACCAGGACAACCAGATAACTGGCATGCAATTTCGACGATCCTGTTGCTTCAGTAATTCAGCGCTTTGTTTTTCTAGTAAATGAAATTTACAATTGATTTTATCGCTAAAGCTGATATCTTCCCAATAAACTTGCAATATTGCCATTATCATTCGAGTAAAAACTTCACTTAAAAGTCAGTATATCTCACTCATTTAGACTAATTTGCTGCAAAACAAACGTGAAGTGTTTATTTTAGTTTTACGTCTTCCAACAATGGCTTTGAATTATTAAAGCTGTTATACAAAGCAAATAAAAAACTCTTGTATACAGACAAAAATATAGACCGAACAGTTGTATGTTGAATAATTGATACTATGTGTTGAAGAAATATCAATTGAATTGATATGTGATGATTAAATATGGACAAGAGCTCATAATGATGATCGTTAAAAAAAACGAGGAAATAAATTGTCGCATCTAGTAATTAATTAAAGATGTACACCTCTGAGGAGCCAAACATTTTTAGAATTAAACTTATTTTCTTAACCCGATTTTTGGGTTTAAATGACTGTAAATAAAAATGGTAAAGAAAAAAAATCATATGGTGGTGCACTTCTTTTTTTGCTACGGCCATTTGAAAGTACCCAATTCTGATGATTTTCCCATATTTCATCAATTTTTACTCATTTTGGGGCTATTATCATGAAAAAAATCACAGTTTCACAATTAATTTTTTTTCATACTTTCAATAAAGATGGAGTGGACCAATCTGAATAAATTTAACTTAAATAACTATTGGTAGGTGTTAATATAAGAAAGTTTTGTAAAATTTTGTTGCTTTTTCGTGTCAAATTTACCATGCTGTCAATTTTGTAAATTCAGGATTTTTCTCTTTTTTTAGAACAAAAAGCATATTATTTCGACTTCTTTGTTATAAATGATTGAAAAAATACATATCTAAGAAATTTGAAAAGAAAAAAATTCATATGGGATGTACATTTTTCTGGTAAAATCATTTCTTGTACCCCTCACCTATTTTCTCAACATTTTGCCTAATGAGACTGACTTGATTGGTAATAAAATTTGAAAATGTTATTACTCAAAAACTACTTATTGTAAATACACAATTTTTTCACAGAGTTAAGTTTGATTATAATATTTTAAAAAATCGTTGATATTTTCCACTTGTATCACGTTTAAGAAATAATTCCAGAACAAATTTCAACGTCAGAAGAATACATCCTTAACGTCGTACTTAAAAAAACACTATACAAATTATACGAGAGGTATGAAGTGCAGTTTAGTTTAGTTAACTAGGTTCAAAATGATCTGTTTGAGAGGTAAGCTTCAGATTAATTTACACTATTCCGGTGCCTCTGAAACAGCTCCGGGATTAAACCAACTGCATTCGGAATGGTGTTTTGCCAATAACCCACCATTTCATGCCAGTCAAGTAAAGTTTACTGTATTGCTGGAATATTAATTTGTTATTATTGATAAAAAACCTGCATCTTTAATATAAAAATAATAAGATGTTTACTTTTAAAATAGCAAAAAAAAAAAAAAAAAAAAAAAACCAATGTGAACTAAGTTAAACACTTTATTATCCATAATTTATCGTATTTATGTTGTTCTCCTCTTTAACTACGTACATATGACATTATACTATCATAAGTAACATAACGTGATTCGTAAATTTGAGATCGCATATTCTCAAGTTTCTCCGCTTGTCTCTGTTTTCCGTTTTTTTTTTTCATTGTTTAAACATTAAGCATGTCAGTTTATCGTTTAGCTTTTTGGAATTTTGAAAATATGAATAGAAACGGAAGCTCGTAAAGTGAAAACAAGAAAGTAATGCAACAACACAAAAACTTATAAAAATAAAAGAATTTAGACATCATTGTCCAAATATAATAACTATACCTTTTTAAAATCTATTCAAACGATCATAATTTGAAAAAAGGGCGCTTGTCGGACAGAGATTTGACTTTCAAGGTAATTTTTGAATACTATTCCTTGTTTATACATAAAAGAAGCATAACATATCCGTAAAAGACGATACGGTGGAAAAAATGTAGGTTGAACCTAGAATGTACTTTTATTCATGTTATTTAAAAGGGTTTAACGAGTGTATTATTTGTGTCCTAGTTTTAGTTTAAGTGATAGTTTATGTTTGTATATCATTGTTGACATTTTATAATGTCACGCTCTGTTTATATCATTTATCATTTTAAAGCCATATGGATTCCTCAAAGAAATACAATTATTTCTTGCACTGACAACATATTTTTTTATCCCATAAGTCTGTCTGGAGGGAAACTTTTGTTTTAATAAATGATTTGTTTGGTATGAAATACTGAACTCCGTAAACACAGGACATTATGTAGACAATTTATAGAGACATTAATCTCATGTATCCATTATATCAAATTGGAGACGATCACATTAAAGGTTAACTTTTATCAAGATGATTTTTCCATATACACCGCTCAGATTTGCGGTAGGCTACAGTCAAACCAATGACTCAGGTACTACAGATATGATAATAAGGACATCCTCATGGATTTAGGAAAGCACATTGTAAACGAATCGGAAAAATCTTAAGAACAAGTCTCGCTAAGTCTCGTACACTGTATATGCAGAAGGATGTAAAAATTGTAGTCAGCCTTACAGTATTGGGGAAGGTTTTAATTCTATAAATGTTATAAGAATGGATAAAAAAGACACGATCGAACATGAAGATGGTGAATAAAGGGAGAAAATGATTAAAGAAGCATACAAAAAGTCACCTAAGAAACCAGGCTTATATTTTTGTACTGTACGTTAGACGCGCGTTTCGTCTACATAAGACGCTCGAATCAGACAGTTGAATGGCCAAACCAAATGCGAAGTTGAAGAGCATTATAAACAGAAAATTCTAAAAAGCTCTGCCAAAAAAGTATAAGGCAATATATACTTCTTAATGTCGCTTAAATCGTAAATTGCTTTTTCCTGTGAACCTGACTAAACATGTTGTTTATCGATAACTTGATGTGCTTATCCTTAGAAATCTGACTTGGAGCTGATAAATGATTTTATAATCTGGGTTAAGCCTATCAAAATTACCACGTTTATGTTTTGTAACGATTTCATATTTCAATTAATTTGATATATATAAAAAAAAAAATGAAATCAACACTTTATAAACTGTATGCGTCCGAAGCGCTTTTCTGGATTTACTTTCATCTGGGACGCTCAAAGCAGAGCTACATGACCAAAAATGACCTAAAATAATGCCAACCAATACGATAAAACCAGTCAACAACGTCAACATGCGGTCTTAACAATAGACACGTGTATATACCATTTATCAAGGTAATACATATACCATGAATATACAACATGACAATTTTACTCCATACCTACTGTTCAAAAGAAACTAAATCTTAGCTGAATATTTGATTTTTTGGGGGAAATCGAACTGTCATGATTCAATTACAAAGACAAATATATATATATAATCTCGATGAAGTAAATTATAAAATAGTAAAGAACACTATAAAAATTACTTTTCTCTTCGTCAAATACTTAGCACAAGAGATTTATCAGCATTGATTTCAGTCGGAGGAAATAAAATACCCACTTTATTCGTATGTAGCAAATTTAAACGTACTCAACAGCAAATTAAACACCTACGAACAGCATATAATTTAGTTTTTAATGAATTAAGTAAATGACTCTTCAAGTTTTCAATGTTGGTTTTGACGTGTTTAATTGCGATAATATTTCAGACGTTGTATTTCCTCTCAAGGACATGTGGTGCGTAATTTTACACTTTATAAGCACTGCTAATATACAAAGACAAGTAACAGCTGTCTCACTCATTTAGGCTAAACATACTTTAATAGCATTTTGTTTAATCAGAAGAAAATGTTAAGAAAACCCAATACTATAAACTGAAGATATAGCTCGACGATTTATTTCCCGCAAAGCACATATAATATTCGTAAGTTTGTTTTCTTTATACGACAATGCTAAAAAAAATATTTATAGAATAAAACACTTTTAGGTGAATATTGATTTGAGACATTAAACGGACTGCACAGGAAAATTTCACTCACAAGAATTTCACGTGAATTAAAATTCCTGTGAATTTCACGTGAATTTCACCTCAAACGAGCCTCAACATGAACCTCACATGAAATCAGTTCATGTGAGTTTCACGTGAATCATGTGAAACTCGTGTGAATTTCAGGTGAAAATCAATTTTCTAATAACATCTAAATTTTCAAATTTAGATAAAATCATAAAAATACCTTTTTTTTTAAGTAAGGGAGCTACCATTTGATTTTTTTGGGGGGGGGGCTAGAAAAAAAAAAGCTATGAACAAACTTTGTCCTGCATTTTTTTTTTGTACTCTGTCCTGCCTTTTTATTTTTCACTCTATTCGGTCCTGCCTTTTTTTTATTAGTTTATCCTGACTTTTTTTACATAAATTGTCATCCTGCCTTTTTTTTTGCAAAGTTGCTCATCCTGCCTTTTTTTCAAATTTCATCCTAGACCCCCGCCCCCCCCATAAAAATCAAATGGTAGCTCTCTACAATTCACGTGAAATTCATATGAAAAATTTGCCTGTGTACGTCAAATTTTCAAAAACATGTCTGTACTTCTTAGTAAAAGCAGGCGTACATTTCTACCAAAACATGTTTTAAAGTGAAAAATAAGCCTTTATACAGTAACTATCTGTTATTCACAAATTTCCAAACTGACTGTGATATCAAAAAGTTTTAACAGTCAACACAATTTAATTGACCAAGTAGCACGGTGTAAAAGATATGTAGATACATTGTAACACCCTAAACATACGTGATATAATAGACAACTTTCGAGTTCGATGCATTTCCGTCAAAAACTCTGGTTTTAGTGAACATCATTCGTGCGTTTAGGGGCATCGTCACTTCCGTTCCCATGTTGAGCAATCGGTTGGAAAACTATGATGCTATATTGCACGAACTATTCGGCAAATTGAATTTTCATAATTGACAATCAGCACTGCTGTCATTAGGGAATTGTGATTAAGTACCTACCGAACAAACATTATTTCTAGTTTATCCTGCACAATGACGATCACTAAGACGCTTGATGAACGTTAATAGTGCAGGGATACAGGCGATCTCCTCTATCTGGTAAATGACGTCATAAAGGCGCGCATAATTAACGAGTTTTTTCCGGTGACGGACAAACTCGAAAGTGGTCTATTGCCTCTCTTTCCAGAGCTGATTATTTTTTTCAATAACACCAAAACAGGTACAGTTATTAGTTGGCATACCAACTGATCAAACATTAAAACAGTGGGTTGGTAATGGCAATATGACATAAATAACATGTCTTTTTCAATAGCATAGGCAAATAACTGCATCATTCAAACTTGACAATAATTTTCCGTTCATTTGTGAAAATTACTTTTATTTCATGAAACAGGCTTATATATGTCATTGTTATTATAAATTATGCAACAGTTGTTTTAATTAAGTAATATTTTTTCTTGAAGACTTATTTTAAAGATGCACATTTCAGTTACTTGTAAATGCATTTAGTGAAAAGAAGATTGTATGACCAGTACCCTTTAAAGCCCCTTGTTTGCGAAATTGTGATCTGATTGGATGAAATAAATGTTACCCTGTAAGCATTTTCTCAGAAAATAATAACTTATAAGTGTTATAGGCATAAGGTACTCTTTCCAAATTTTGGGACATCTTACGGATGACAGATGTAGATATAAGAAGATGTGGTATGATTGCCAATGAGACAACTCTCCATCCAAGTCAAAATTTATAAAAGTAAACCATTATAGGTCAAAGAACTGTCTTCAACACGGAGCCTTGGCTCACATCGAACAGCAAGCTATAAAGGGCCCCAAAAATTACTAGTGTAAAACCATTCAAACGGGAAAACCAACGGTCTAATCTATACGAGAAACGAGAAACACCTATGAACCACACCAACAAACGACAACTACTGAACATCAGATTCCTGACTTAGGACAGGTGCAAACAATTGTAGCGGGTTTAAACGTTTTAATGGTACCAAACCTTCACCCTTATCTGAAACAATAGTGTAACATCACTACATAGAAAACACACTATAAAATATCAATTGAAATGGCTTAACTCAATCAAAAGACATATTAACACCAGTGAACATACACTGAACAAATAAATTTGATCTATGATACAATGCAAATACAAAATAAATAAACTAAGGGAAGAATAATTAAAGTAACATGTTATACCGCTGTAAAATGTTAAACAATTTAAGAAGTTTAAGAATGCTTGAACAAAAATATCAGCCATTTGCAATTACTTTAATGAAAATAATTTTGTTGTTAGGTATACGTGTACAGTTCAAATGGAGACAGGAAATATTTTTACAAAATAAATAATGTTGATGTTTATAGTACGAAGAAGTGAAAATTTATAGTAATACCAAACACTTATCAAAGCTGATATATAGACCAGATATAATCCTGAAAAAGTAAACATTAAATAACAAAAAAAGCATTACAATTAGTATCAACAGGTCAAATAAAAAAGAAAGTACGATTTGAGAGTACTCGCAGTTACTGACAGCTAGTTAAAAGCCAAAAACAATTAATAATAAAAAATCATGCATCAGAGACTAAAATCAACTAAAACACATCCCAGGGATTTAGTATTTTAACGTCATGGACAGTAAAAAATGACATGACTTGCGCAATGCCAAAAATAAATGTATCGGCAGGCAGTTGGATAGTTAGGAGTTAACCTCTTTATAGATCAAAATGAACGCGGGTGTGTCTTTATACATCCCATTGAAAAGAATACAAATTTAGTTATGTTTTAGTTTGCTGATGACAAAATCGATATTAGTGCCAATGAAAACTATATTCAAAGATCTAATTACAACATCGGTAAGATAACCTTTACTAATAAGTTGTGCATATTTTTTTATAAAATTTCCGTTCACTGCATGTCAATTTCACCAAGTATATACTTAGTGCGAGGTTTTGTATGTCTGTGATGTATGTTTACACAGTTTTTGGCTGCTGGATCCAAATAATTGTCACATTAACCAATTATATCTGTTTTGGTTGCTCATCCAATTTTGTCAATATAACGGAAGTATAAACAACTGTCATACAAAGGGAGGTTATCAAGATATACAAACACGTTTAATCCACCATTTTCTTCGGAAAGTGTCTGTACCAAGTCAGTAATATGATAGTTGTTTTCCATTCGTTCCATGGGTTGATATAGTATAACGTTTGATTTTTTTTTCAGGTTTTATGGACTTCCCCCTTTTTTAATTTACTTTGGAGTTCGGTACTTTTGTTAATACCTCCCAAACAAAAAAAATTGAGGAACAAATCATGGTAACAAATGATAAACAAATTTTATGATTTCTTTGTGATTTGAAAGTGATAAAATTTCACATGCAAATGAGCTAACAAATCACAATAACAAATCACGAACAAATTGCTTACAATTCATAAGCAAATCATAAACAAATTGTGAAGAAATTGTTTTGAAATCATTAACAAATCAGAAGTAATTGCTTTCCTACTACAAGCAAATCACAAACAAATTGTTTTCAAATCGTAAAGAAATTGTAAAGAAATTGTTATCAAATCTTTAACAAATCAGAAGTGAATCACATTCCTACCTCAAGCAAATCATAAACAAATTGTTTTCAAATTATGAAGAAATTATAAACAAAGTGTTATCAAATCTTAAACAAATCAGAAGTAAATCATATATTCCTACCCCAAGCAAATCAAAAGCAAATCGTAAATAAATTTGCATCAATCATCAATTCACAGATTAAATCATTTACATCCAGATTAAAAATATGTTCTGCCCCTGAAAACCCCAAACTTTGAAGCGCAATTGTCTTCATTTTACCTTTAATAGCTACTCCTCTAATTGTAAAAACGAATACTATCTTTGGTTGCGATGAGGGACGAATTGTTCCCTCTGTATAGGTTTCTCTTACTTTTCTCCCGAATTTGACTATAATGAAATTTGAAAAAAAAACATAGCCAACCACATGTACTTAGTAGAATGATGTCGAATAGGTGATGGGTCTTATCGTCTTGGTCCAAATCTGCTACATTGTAATAGCTGTGTCCATTTTGCCCGGGACCTGGTCAGTAAACAACAATTAAAACATTAAACTTGCCAGTGAATTTTGTCTGCTGGCTAGGGAACCTAGTCTTGAAATGACTGTTTTGATCTGTTTACACATCTTTTACACATTTTTATTTTGAAAATTAATCCTTACAGCACAAAATTATCATGATTATAACGAGATACTAAAATGCACAGTTTCTGAATTTTAAAGGTTAATTAACGTTTGAATAGTATTAGTTGAATATGTGAAATTATAAATAAATAACCGAGATTCCTTACCACCGTCATCTTTCATGAACTGAATAAAACTCCTCATCTTGCAACCTTCTTTGTTCAGTTAATATAGAACAGTATTTGAAATTTGAATTTGACCTCAACCGGAAGTCAGAGAGATAGATAAACAAAGAAAATTTGAATGCATTAACATTTTATTCATTGTAGCAAATCATCAATGAATCACACCAAGATAGCTAACAAAGTTAACAAATCATTTTCAAATCATTTCATATGATATTCAAAGTTAACAAATCATAACGAAATTTCACCATTCTAGCTAACAAAGTTAACAAATCTCTTTCAAATCATTTCATACGATATTCTAAGTAAACAAATCATAAAGAAATCGCACAAAAACAGAAACAAATTGCTTACAAATCATACAATAGAAAGAAATCACAAAGAAATCAGTTTTAGGGAATTTGGAAAAGTCTGATTTGTTTATGATTTGTTTAATGAATCGCAAGCAAATGGTACTAACAAATCGCAGAATCACGATTTGAAAGAGATTTGAATACGATTTGAAAGCAATTTGTTCATTTGTTTTTCTGTTTGGGCTGTTATCTTACATTTGTATTTACTATTCATGTCAAAGTTCTCTGGTTGCCTATAGCAACGATGTTTTCATTTAAAGCAATTGACATGACTTTCAAAATGTAGTATAACACTTTTTGCTGTACCCGATACTTCTTTCTTTGTTAAAACTCTTAAAATGAGACATTTCCGTCTGAATTGGCCAATCTCCTCGTTATTTCTGTATTCCTGCAGGTAATATATTTCATGTCTCCTATAATAGCGTTCAATCAATTGAAAGGTACCGTAGTCTGATTAAAACGTCGAAATCAAAACTTTTACTGTGGGGAAAACATCAAAGAAACTGACTAAACCTCAATTTATTCGTTTTCCAGTAATTCGTAAAGTGATTTTAATGGAAACGTTGCAAGTCATCATTTATGAAAAACGAATTATGACGGCATTGTTGTATATTGTTTACGATTACGTAATTTATCGTTTTGTAAATACGGAGGGAAATTTGAGTGTTATTAAATGGAAGAAATTAAGTTATGACTATTTAAATATTAAATTACACAATAGACAGACATGTCTGAAAAAAAAAATGTTGCGCAATTGGACAACATATCGATTTGAGTGAAAATAAACGCTTCGTTTGCATGTCGTGATCAAGTTAAAACAACGGTTTCATTATCATAAACAATTTAACATTGATTTGCCATTTTCTAAACTTAAAATTGCACTGCTTTTACTTTTAATCGGTGAGAAAGAAAGTAGGTTCTATCACATACAAGATCAATCTAGCTTTTTAATAAGATTCAAATATTTTCTGCGTTGAATTAATGTTTTCGAAATAACATTCTGGTGACCGAATTTATTGAGCTAATACAAAACATCCAAGTACATTGGAATAAATAATTGTACTGGAAAAACCTTAATACCAATGCCTCTACATGGATTGAAAATGATTGTCCAAGATGAAAAAAAAGGTAAGAAGAAACCAACCTAGGCAAATCCGTAGAGAGGAAAATGACAAAATTACACGGTTATCCACAAAACGCTACACAAAACATTAAAAACACCACAACACGAATCCCACAAAATAAAAAAAGGGATGACCTCAGGTTCTCCGGAAAGTTAAGCCGGTACCCTTCGTGTTGCTGATAACAATTAACAATACAGTGATTAGTTGCATACGTTGATAAGTCATAAACATGGAAAGGAGGTGGCATATTATGTAAGACAAATGTAACATATTCGCAGTCTTTTGTGACACAAATGCTAGTACGTGTAACTATCAATCAAGTTATGATGACGTCCATAAAACTTGCAAAAATAACCATTCAGGAGCTTATTTGATAGCAAAAACTCTCTACTGAATATCCAGTTACAGGTGGAATTTTACTGCTTAAAAATTTAAAGTTCACAGAGGGTAAATATCCTTTAAAAGAACAAACCGGATCTGGTCTGAAACAGCGATATCTATACGAGATGGAAAGCCTTTTTATTACCGAACAAATCTATTGAAATAGAAGTAAAACTGGCGAAGAAGTAACATTGGAATACATCACTTCATTAAACTCAATTAGTCTATTTAAGGTAGATGCATGTTTAAAAGTAGCTTGTATAGCACATTCAACCCACACTCAAACTATTTCCTTTTCTAGATTTCCAACAAATTGTAACTTTGATTGTTTGCATTCGTTAAAAATAACAATTTCTGTAACCAAGTAATAATCGACGTTTTTGTAAGAAGCCTTAAGAATATTGTATCGAGGATATATGAGCATATTTATCATCGCATGCATATTCCGTTAGACTTGTCGTTTTTATGTTCTCAGGCGTTTTATATTTTTGGCTGTCCAAACTATTGGTCACGAGTGTAGATTTCAAGAAACACGTGTTTTGCGCACGAAAATCATATCATTTGTTTTTTTATTTCGCTTATTGGAATAGAAATGTATTTTGCAGACTCATATGTTTTAAGACATTTCATACTTGTGAAAAACAAAATGAAATGATCAAAATATTTGAAGAGTTAATAGTCTCGTTTCGATCGAATAAGTAATTTTACATGCATATGCACAGTTGTATAATTTTCAACAAGTAGAACTAATTTTAATTTGAGAGTTGATTGTGAAGGTATCTACGTCAATATGGGACTATGGGAATAAAAAGCCATTATTTCCTGATAGAAACATTTATGTTTTACAGTGATATATACCATTATTTTATTAATAATTCATAATTTTCCCAGTTTCTTACTGTTACAATGTTGCCGTTCTGTATAATGGTTATATAGATAGTAACATGTTATAGTAAGCTAGGGAGTGGTGATAAAATGTCTCATTACTTTGAATTTTATAGTGATTTAGCAAACCTTTTCAATAGTTTTAATAACATGTACAGAATTTTAAAGTGATTTAGCAAACCTTTTCAGTGGTTTTAATAACATGTTCAGAATTTTATAGTGGTTTAGCAAACCTTTTCAATGGTTTTAATAACATGTACAGAATTGTATAGTGATTAAGCAAACCTTTTCAATGGTTTTAATAACATTTACAGAATTTTAATGTGATTTAGCAAACCTTTTCAATGGTTTTACTAACATGTACAGAATTTAACAGTGATTTAATAAACCTTTTCAATGGTTTTAATTACATGTACAGAATTTTATAGTGAGTTAGCAAACCTTTTCAATGGTTTTAATAACATGTTCAGAATTTTATAGTGATTTAGCAAACCTTGTCAATGGTTTTAACAACATGTACAGAATTTTATAGCGATTTAGCAAACCTTGTCAATGGTTTTATTAACATGTACAGACCTTATGAAAAATGAGATACATGTGTGTAACAAGAGATTAAACTGTAATTACAAACCTGTTCTTAAATGATTAATTATGTATATATATATATACAAGTCTAAATTGAAAACAACGTTCAAACCTATGATTGCGTTGGATAAAAACCGCAATTTTTATACGTGTGCATGCAAAACAAATTTCTTGTTAGAGGGGTCTAAATACAGCACTAACAACATTTTTCAAAAGACCAAAAAAGTGAAAAAGTATATTTTAACAAAACGCATTTGACTAACAGGTCGAACAAAACATGTTCTTAAACCCTGCTGACTGCCATTGGCGATTGCCAAATAAACAAATCACCGATGTAATAAATGGATCTTAATTATAAATTTAATACTAAACAGAAAAAAATAAACTTGCGGAACAGATGGTATACCGCAAACAAAAGGTGCAAAGGTTTTTGTACACCATATCCGGATTTCGACAATTAATGTTCTCTTCAGTGATGTTAGGAATCGAAACGGCATTTGGAAAGCCATACAATTTACCTCAATTTAGGATAATAGACTCTTGAATTTTGATGAGTCAAAATAGGATGAACGGATCATATAGACCCGAAGGCAAATAAAACACAAGCCCAAACGAAAAATATAAACAAGTCTAAATTGAAAACAACGTTCAAACCTATGATTGCGTTGGATAAAAACCGCAATTTTTATACGTGTGCATGCAAAAAAAAATTCTTGTTATATATATATATATATATATAAAAACGTGAGGAAATATCTAGAAATCAATATAAATCATAGGACAGACAAACCTATTGACAAAATATAAGAACAAAAAGCAAGACACACATTTAAAAAAAACAACACCCCCGCAAAAACTGAGTTGCACGAAATCCTCTTCGGTGCTGATAATCTTTGTGGTTTATTATATGTTTTTTAAGTCTAGTTGTAATAATTATATACAAAGTCTAGACTGCTGTGGAACCACTAATGGTGGACTTGAAATAAAGTTGCAGAACGAGTGATTCGGGTAAAATACAGTCTTATTCAGTAGGCGCAATTTATTGTTCATTTTCTAACTCATACTGGACTCGACATACTATTTTTACCTTAGGGCTCTGATTCCAATATTTCCTTATACTATTTAATGAGGTAAGGGGATTGCATATCGATATTAGTTAGATCTGATTCCATGGTTGCAACAGATATCGTTTAACTTATAGACATGGTTGTATATAGAAACATCATCACATCTTATTTTGTTTTATTTTAATAGAAATATTACAGATACTATCTTCGGAACATTTGTTTTTTTATTGAAAAGGTTTGCATGAATTCATGAATCTTACTCAAATGGTTGATTAAATAAGAAAAATTACATCCAATTTCCATACCCTGCTATTGTCGTACATACTATTAACCTAAAGCCTCCTCTAGGATCGTACTTAAAAGATCTCATCTAAAACACTTGAGCCAATATTAATTAAACATATCTGAATCGTCACCCTGTTAAGTAGAATTTTTAATATTCGATGATGTTTCTCTGTGAAGAACTAGTACTACATTTTGTCATCTTGGGGCCTTTTATAGCCTAACATGGGATTTGATGAATGTCGTACGTTGTAGACTAATAGTTGCCTACATTCACTTCATTTGGGCTTTGATGGATAGTTGTCTTAATTGGCACCCATACCAAATTTCCATATTTCTATTTTTATACTTGTCACAAAATGTCTTATACAAGGATATTGATGTCGTGTAATATATTTACTTAGAATTTTGTTCAATTTCATTAAAAAGTATAATCTTATAAATAAAATGTGCCAATTATGACATGACATATGCCCTGATAGTTAAATAAAAAAAATTGCATATATACTAAAAAGCATTGAAGTATTATCTATTAGAGCTCCATGAATAAAGTAAAAAAATTTAACATCATATTTATTTATCAATAAAACTCACCAGACTGAAGAATTTCACCAGTTCTGAAATAAATGGTCCCTACACCCTCTCCTTTATGCAATGATGCTAGGTGATAATGAAGACGCCTTTTCACCGCTAGCTATTTGAAACCAGGCTTATTTTTGTCTGAAGGTCTTTCGATTATACTTATATGATACACACGAACAAAATATGACTTATCTTTTTTTAGTGTAATCTTCTTTTTAAGACAATTTGATATGATAATTTTGTTTTCAAAAATTACTCTCTCGTTCTTATCAATTTTCATATAAAGATCAAGTTAAGGTTGATCTTAATCTTATTTGTTCAGAAATTTAATATAGTATAATACCTTGGCACTAGAAATGTATTCGCGAAATTCGAGAAAAGCCGGAGAAATTTTAAAGTTACGAAGCTATCTCAAATCTCTGACGAATCGTTCTGTTTGATGGATATCAAAAATTTAAATATTTGCTTCATTTAGTGGGGAATATCAACTTATAAGGAAAAAGACAGACGTTATCACATTTGTTGTAATATCTGCGAATGGAGAAGTATTGCATTGAATTTTTTCAACAGAACTTGTCACTAGTAACTACTTGTAATTCACATTTTCAATTTCATTATAGAATTTCTCACCAATATTAAAATCTAAAGCTTTTCAATAATTCTGCATACTTCCTCCGCTGCATAATTGACATTTTTAAGAAAAGTCAGCTAATTTATTCTGATGAAATTGTCTTTCTATGACTTTTCTTGCGTTTCCATTATGAGTCTTTTGGGTATTGCATTATCTGTTATTAATAATTTATTTTTAGTCTACTTTGGGGGTTCATGTTGTTTTTTCTTTAGTTTTCAGTGTTATATCTGTTTATTTTGTTTCTCAGTGTCGTTCTTGTTTCTACAAATAGGGTTGAGCAGGGACGGTTGACTCCTTAAAGTGGGATTCCTGTTGCTCAACCTTTAGTTGTCTGTAAAGTGTTGTGTTGAATGCGGTTTGTCTTTTTGTCAGTTTTCGTTTCGTCATGGTGCTGTCAATTTTTCTTTGACCTATTGTTTTGATAACTTCCTTGTTATCTTCTGTCCCCTTTTCATTATATGTTTACACTATTTAAGAAAACTATTTATGTGCATGGTGTATGCATGTTCTGTTTGAGAAATATATTTTAACAAATATGTTTTCTTTCATTATTAGTCCAACATTAGTTTCGCTTACTCTTACGAAAGGACTTTTCTTGAGGGTGCTTCTTTAAGGAGAGTTGACAACACCAAAAGATATGGACGCCAAATAATCGATATACTTTTATATGAGTCTGTACCTAAATGATACAGTAATGGTTGCATAGTTTATTCCTTCTTAGGAAAGCATATATTCAAACTTTGTGGAAATATCGAATCAAAACATTTTGATACATTGCATTTATTCTAGCTTCAGCAGTGGCATGCATATCAAGGATTGTACAGAACAATATACATGTATATGAGAAAAAGGTTAATTACCTTTAGTTTCATGTTTCCAGGATGTAAACTAGTGGTTTTACAAAACGATTACAGTTTTGTTTGCAAGGTGTATATGTTAATGATTTCACATGATGATGTCTTGAATTTAAAATACTTTATCGCTTTTAGTTTCATGTTTCATGTTTCCAGGATGTATATCAGTGGTTTAACAAGTTGATGGTTTTGAAGTAAAAATAGTTGACTACTGTAATTTTCAGGAAGTATATCAGTGGTTTTACAACAAGATGTTTTTTGATAAAAATAGTTGACAGCTTTTAGTTTTATGTTTCAAAGATATACATCAGGGGTTTTACAAGACAATGTCTTTGAATTGAAAAGAGTTGACTGCTTTTAGTTTCATGTTTAAAGGATGCAAAACGGAAACTTTTAAATCCACATTGCATTTTACAAAGCAATTCCATAGGAATAATCAGTGATTATCTCCTCAGACGTGAAACGACAATTTTATGCCTTAGCTTTCTCGGAATACAATTAGTTCGCGCCAATGCTCTCAATAGGCTAAATTTAAATCGTATCTGTCAGTTAGGATTTAACGCTTAACAAGCGCTCATATGAGAAGATATCGGTTTTTAATACTGATTTAAGATTTATTTAAAATACATTCATAGAAATATGTTCTATGGTCCAGAATAATTTTCCCGTTTATTAAACAGATCATTAGTTTTTAAGCTTGCATTAATAGATTGATATGTTAAAAATACTTTGATGTTGAATGGAATTGTATGAAGAATTATTCGATTTTAAGCATTTCGTTCTATATTTCATCATATTTTTTTATGTAGCTACGGAAGTCAACTTCGCAGTTTTGTACATAGTGGTGTGCGCTACATAAGGCAATTGGTAAACTTTGACATATTACAATATTCGCTCAAATAAAATATTTCTTGAAGCATTGCTATCTTTACAAAAATATGAAAACTAATCACTGAAATATAATTTTAATGTAAACATCAATTCTGTTGGCGTTAAAATATAATTACAAAAATATGTCAGCTATCGTTTATGATGCAACACACTTTTTGGCATTTTAAATATTCATTTCATTAGATAGTTTTGAATTATCATGCAGAGAAGTATCGCGAAAGAAATTGCTTTTTCAATTCTATCATAATATTGAAATTTTGACATTTAAAGTAAGAACGCACGAAGTTAACATATTGATTTGAAATTCTTATATTAAAAGTTATATAACATAAACAATTAAGAAATATAATGATGTTACAATATTGTTCGTATGTGATTTGAATCTGTCGAAAACATGATGTTTACACAGTGCCAATTTTATCATCCGTTTGAGATTTAAGCTGTCTTAACATGACTTGTAGCTGTCATTGCTTTCCATGAGGAGAATTTATAATTCTATGTGGTGCCCATAGTTTTTCAAACCAGGAAAAAACAAATAAATAATTACTTGCCGCTATTGTATATATATATATATATATATAGGTATACTAAGTAGTCTTAAGATTTGTGCAACGATACTGATAAAAGATAGTAATATGCGAACAAATAAATCGTAATATGTCAGCTCAACAATTGGCCTTCTTCTGTGTCCATTGCATGTTTGATTAAGCCGAAGAAGGCAATTTGTTGATCGGAATTAATTTTCTATATGATTTATAACATCTTGTAATAAGCTTGTGTTGCCACGATGTCACAGATTCAGGGAGTTCAAATCCCGCTGAGGGGAGAACAAAAAATTTGCGAACGCAAATTTGTAGATCTAATGTTGTTGGGCTAAATTTGAGACGAAGCATGTAAAACATCTGATGTTAGCACTGTTATAATCATAGGTTATCCGATGGAGAACGTCTGTCGTAAAGTTGCCACATATTTAGACAATTTTCAAATCATGTTTTATGTATTTGTTAAGTATATTTTTTCCTGTTTATTTCTAATTTGTTGAAGCCGTAACTAAGAGAAGTACGTTCACTGGTTGCAATAAACCATTGAGTAGCATTCTAGGTACAGCAGTCTTATGAAGTTATAATATGCTATAATTCAGAACAACGAGTATGGATAATGATGATTGGTCGTTGTGTGTATTTGATAGTTAATACTTTATGCACATCGCCTCGACCATGGAAGTATTATATTGATATCAATATAATACTTCCATGCTCCGACCAAAGACAAATTAAGAATTGTTTTATAGACTAAGAAAGTATAATAGATACACATTAGATATACATAAACAGTTCTAATATTCTACCTCCTATATTTATAACTGAAAAATATTTGACAACTCATTGCTTTTTTTTTTCCTAACAAGGTTAAATTCAGAAAATATTATAAACCAAAATTCCACTTTTAAGAGGTCTTTCTTTTGAAAATGCTTACCTATGGGACAATTATGTTTTGCTTTTTTTAAAACAAAGAGTTGACATTTCAGTTGTTTATTGAAATTCGTTTCTCTGCTATAATTAATTGACGTTTTGTATAATTAGAGTTTCGCGCCAATACTCTTAATAGGTTAAATTTAAATCGTATCTTGTTTGATATGCTTTTCTGTCTCCTTAGCCCAAACACCGAATTATTTTACTGGATGTAACATGGATGTAACATGTACATCAAGTGAATTTTTAAAAAAAGTTCGTTCTGTTGATCCGTCTTATTGATATTTTCCTACCATTAAGAAAGAAGGCATTATCACCTATACCTGTAAAATAACTATTCATCATCTCAAATCAGAAAACCCTTCGCGTGTTCATACAACTTTATCCTACTACCAGTGTGTTCGATTGATGAAGGCTATTTCACCTCAAATATAGCAGAAATAAATGCTACATATAGATTAATAGAATATAAGACATCAAGACAATCCAAAACGGAGAAAGAACAACCGACATCATCATTGATTATTCTAACAAAATACATAACCAGCAACAATGAAATATGCATTAAACATGGAACACTTTTAAACATTTTCATAGTTTATTAGATTATTCCGTATTTGTGAATTTCGTCTGACAAAAAATACTTTAAAGATTGACAAATGAATTCAATGTTTAGAACTATCGTCTGTTAAGAGTGTCGAACAATTATTCCAATATAAGAAATTCATGTTTAGACTATAGAGAAAGAAATAATGTATGGTTTTCACAGATACAAGATTCGTTTAATGACATATATTGTTGCTGTTCTTTTAAAATTTATTGCATTGTATAGTACCTCATACAACTGCAGCTGCTATGTTTATATTTGATTTTATTTATTACAGTTATGGTGATATGGTACCTCATACAATTCCTGGTAAAGTAGTGGGAGGTGTATGTTCACTTAGTGGTGTCTTAGTTATAGCATTGCCAGTACCAGTTATAGTTTCTAATTTTAGTCGAATTTATCATCAAAATCAACGAGCAGATAAACGAAAAGCTCAAAAGGTAAGACCAATATTTATAACAATTCAATTTATACATTTTAGTGATTCCAAGTTGTTTTAAGAGTGCCTTGGTACTAAAATCGGTGGCATACGTATATATTTCATGTGATTATAATTTGGAAACAGTAATGGAATTCATTGAATACAAAATTAATAAAGGAAAGATAAGTAAAAAGAATCAGTAATTTTGTCTTATTATGAAATGCTGCTAGGAGAGATATATAGAAACACATTTCGTATGTTTTCTATGTATAATATTGTATCAATCGTGAAATACATGATGCAATAATTTACTTACACAACAGATTTTGTAAAAATCACTAAGTATTACATTAAATCCATCAGAATTTTAACAGTCGGCGTCATTATAAAAAGGTCTTTAATTCAAATAAAACATATATATGATATTAGAATGAGTCTCCCAAACGAAATTTTCATCATGGATATGTGCCACTTGTCAAAGCCACAACACCATACTCACAACTCTGAATCGTACCTTCTACGAGCAACACGACGGAGATACAATTGATATAAGAACTGCTTTTACTTTTAGAGTATCTGAGTTCACTTACGTTTTTAATGGGATTTGTTTCGCTGAATCTTTATTTTTCTATTTTTGGACTGTTATGTGTATGTTGGTCTTTTCTTCTTTTGTCCCTGGTGTTGCCCGACTTTCTTAATCTTATGTTTTTATATCCCCCTTTGGTATCATGGTATATTTGTTGTTGACAGTTCTGCTTTGTCTGTGAAGTCACATAATAATAGCAAGCTATAAATGCTTGGCTAGAGAGGATTGTCCTTTCAACCAACAACACTGCTTTTAAGGGAAGATGTAATAAGTTGAACAGAAACTTTTGTCTGATCAGTTTGTCCCTTTTAACATTTAAAATGTGTATAATTTTACACTACTGCTTTCTCTACCATTGCAGTACTTGCTATTCTACTGTTTTCTGTTTGTACTTTGACTTTTTAAACTATTTCAGTTGTGATAATTTGAAATCTAAGGTATTGATGGGTAGGGCTAAATAGACGAAAAACGTATTTCGACATCAATCCTATTGAATGAAATCCTATTAGATATTCTACAAGTAATTTATCAAGCTCATTGTATCCCTTAAAATTTAAGTAATACTCAACTGCAAGTTGATATGTAGAGGTAGTGCGATAATTTCGACCGAATTAAGTCTAGATGTCAATTTTAGTTAACTTTATCGTTAGATTATCGTCCATTGATGATTCAAACTCTGTACTATCAGTTAAAAGGGAATGAAACACTTTCGGGAATATGTCTTCGTTTATTTTGTGTGACGCATTTGTCTAATGGAATAGACTGTTTTGTAGTTTGTGGCATTTAAAGTATGGAAGTGGAGTTATTAGCTTAGACTGAATAGAAATTACATTGATAACAATAATTGTGAACTTACCTATCATTTATTGTAAAGTTCCAATTATGGACACAACTCTTATGAAACCAACCAACTGTTTATACAATATACGCAGTTGACGTAGATGTTGTTCGATAGGGAAAACTTACTATTTGAAATGGAAACTCACAACGTTTGTCGTAAAGTTTCCAATTATTCTTAATGTTAAGCTCATTGAGATTGTTTATAGGAAGATGATCTCAATACTTTTAATCATTCAAAGAAAGTGCAATATTGTTATCCGATAAAGGAAGTCTCAACTTTTCACTATTTACACTGAACAAGTACTGTCAACTATTTTAACATCGGTAAACTACTGTTGCCTATAATTTGATACAGTAGTCCATCAAATCTTTCTTTCAGTAACATTATTCGTATTAATTATAATGTTATTCTGTTGTTTCCCCTTGAATGGACACATTGGCCTTATTGTTGTAACAGTCTAAAACCAATCCTTTTGAAATGTTTGCAGTATGCTGTATTTTTCTGAAAATCAATTAGGTACTTTTTTCCTTTCCTCGTTAAATACTTGTCACCGAGCATGACTTCCCATCCTATTTTAAGCATCACCATGAGTGCCACTAGTGCTTAACATTCTGGAGGACATAAAATCACGATCGTAGTTTGATGGTAGGCATGTTTCTATATCATGAGTTTTTGTTGACTTGTTTGTTTTTTCGCCATTTCTGCATGACATTTAAGTTACTTTGTCGACATGGGATTTTGATTTGTCTCTTGGTATTTTAATATTATTTTCCGGAACACAGATATAAAACATCTGGACCAAACGGACTAAAACTTTTATCAGCAACCAAAGCCTTGCTTCAGAGTTATTTTGAAATCATTTACTCTAAAGGCGTTGTGAACCAGATATGGATACTAAAAAGTACCAAAGATATGTTAAAGTAAGCCTCTTTCCTCTTGCAATAGTATGTAAAAACATTTGACTTTTCTACCCTTTACACAAGTTTTCCTGATTCAAAATTTAAAAAAAAAGAAAGAATTGGTCCGACTTTGTTTCATAAAAAGAATAATCAATATAGATACAAATATCTTGTTTTAGAGAGGGATAAATCATACTTTGTAAAAAGAACCCCACTCTGACAAGAAAGAAAAAACAATTCTATAAAACTGACATTATCAAGATGCATGATATCGTGATTGAAAAAATATTTACTATGTTTTAAGGACATGTTTTTTTTAAAAAACAATTGGTATTCCAATTGGAACCAACTGTGCTCCTCTTTTTGTCGACTTGTTTCTTTATTCATACGAGGCAGATTTCATACAGAAGCTTCTTAGACAGTATGAAAAGAAGCTAGTAGTATCCTTTGACTTTACGTTCCGCTATATTCATTGTAGATGATGTCTTCTCACTACAAATTAAAAGTTTCGTGACTTTGTTGACTATATCGAACTTGGTATAAAGGATGCAACAGATGCATTTAAGACTGCCTCATATCTTGACTTATATCTATAAATTGACAATGCTGATCGGTTGAGAACATTTCTTTACAGCTTCCAAATTTTGAACTTTCAATTTCTATGTAGGAGCATTCCAGCAGCGTTTGCATATGGAGTAAATATCTCCAAGTTGAGGCGAAAATTTAGAGCTTGCATTTTCTATCATGATTTCTTTGATAGAGGGTTGTTGTTGCTGCTTACAAGAAAGCTATTAGACAAAATGTTCCAACTGGTGAAGTTAAAGTCACCCCGTTGAATATTTTACATACACCATCAAGAGTTGGTTGACGGTTATGAAATATCTGTTTCACAGATAACGACTATATGTTCCAATTGTCGACACCACAACCACGTCCTCTTTTTCTCGAATGTGACATCACCGGATTAGACTTAACACCGAATATGTACTGACATGA
Source organism: Mytilus coruscus (assembly GCA_017311375.1). Classification (NCBI taxonomy): domain Eukaryota; kingdom Metazoa; phylum Mollusca; class Bivalvia; order Mytilida; family Mytilidae; genus Mytilus; species Mytilus coruscus. The sequence continues at coordinate 127,788,261 of CM029595.1, read as the reverse complement.
ACAACACGACGAGTGCATCATGCGGAGGAGGATCTTCTTACCCTTCCGGAGCACCCGAGATCCCCCGGATTTTGGTTAGGTTCGTGTTTGCTCAGTCCTTGGTTTCTTGTGTTGTGCTTTGTCTTTTGGTCATTTTTCGTTTTTCCCATGGCGATGTCAGTTTGTCTTCGACTTATGAGTTTGAAAATCTTGTATCTTCCGCCTCTCTTTTATGAAAAATATAATATTGGTGCAAAATTTTCGCTTTACGTAGTTTTATTACGTTTACTGTAAGCTTTGAATTATGTGTTTGGTCAAAGCGAGGTAATCAAAATCTGAAAAATGTCGTCTTTCATAATAAAAAAGAAACATTTTTACACTTTGAAATGAAAAAAGACAACTTGGTGAAATAGTTTAACAATTTCAAGCAGTTAACATTCACGAAAGTCAATGACTTATAAAACTACATTTAAAATTTGACTGTCAATCGAAAAGACGTCCTACTGCTTTATCGGAGTGGTTGTTTCCAAATTAGATCGATGTTTCCTAATGATTTTTTAAATATCGATAGTTTTGTGTTGTCTTGTACAAAATCGAACCATCACAGTCCTTGTAGACTGGCTTTGGTCGAACCTTGAAATGAAGTATTGTCAAAGAAAAAGTTTACATTATAGAGTTGTATTAAGCAATGCAGGCATGCGGTTTTGAAAACATAATAATCTCATTATAGATACCAGGCTTACAATTTTGTACGCCAGATGCGCGTTTCATCTACAAAAACCTCATCAGTGACGCTCGAATAAAAAAGTTAAAAGGGCCAATAAAGTACGAAGTTGAAGGGTATTGAGGACCAAAATTCCGAAAGGTTTTGCCAATGACAGCTAAGGTATTCTTCTCCTGGGTAAGAAAATCCCAAGTTTTGTGAACAAATCTGAGTTTTATAAACAGTAAATATGTGTCCTAATATTATTTTTGGTTATGGTCAACTCTTGTGATCAGTAGTATATATTATTACTATTTATGTGATGTGTTATATAGACTGTAGTCTCCTTCTTCGACTTGTTATATACAATTGTCCCTTTATGCGATAAAAGCAATTATAATTCCCCGAACGGCCTTCAAAAATGAGAAAAACCCATACAATATAGCCAGATATAAAGGGCCCCGACATGAGAAATGTGAAACTATTCAGAAGAAAAAAACCAAGGCAAAATTTATACAATACAATTTACGAAAAACAAATATGACAAACATGGACCAATTACCACCATTGAAATTCAGGCTCCTGACTTGGGACAGGCACATAAAGAATGTGACAGGGTTAAACATGTTTATGAGTGCTCAACCCTCCCCTAACCCGGGACAGTGGTGTTACTACATAATATTAAAACAATAGACTCAAAGCTCCGATATAACAGTATTCGTAGTTACTGTTAGCTAATTCAAAGCCAATTAAAACTTACAGATAAATCATGTTTTCACAAACTAAAGTATCAATCAGTAAAAATCCAACGGATTTGGTGTAAGGGTGCCATAAACAGTCTGAGAAACGCATGCAATTGTGCAATGCTATAATATATGTAAACAGTATCGACAGGATGTATGAATACTTATAACTATACATATATAGCACTATATATTTGGTTTTTTTTTTTTTTATTTCAAAATCAATGTTAGTACCGATAAAACAATTTTGATGTTTTTTTAGCCTTTTTAGTTTGTCCTGTACCTTGAATGAAAGAATGGTTACATTTTCGATGTCCATTGTTTGTGGTATATCTTCATTTATTAACGCGGGATATTAAAATATACACTCCAACTAAACGGTGGAAGTTATAAAATTACATTTTGTGACTTATAAAAGTAGAGAATTGAACTCGTTGAATGTCTTCAGGAGCTCCCGAATTCATTTCTGACATTTTATTGGGTTCGTATTTTTCGATCTTTAGTTTTATTTGTCATGTGTATTTGGCCTTTGCTTTATTCTCCGTTCGGCTATTGTATTGTCTGCTCTTTGACATGTAAATTCTTTGTTATCTTCTTCTATATTTTTAACAATCTTTGCAGTAACGCATTACAATAAGGTTTGATAGTGGCCTGCTTAAAAGTTAGCTTTCTTGTTGGTACTAATTTATATCATAGTTATGTTTAAGTTACTATTTTGTCATGAAGATTGTAACTGATGGAACCGTAAATGACTGTGAAAATAAAAATGAAAATCCTTGCAAACATGGTTCGAGATACCCGTACCTATTCAGGAATATGACAGTTTTTTTGGCATTTCTTCAAATAAATTAGTAGATCTGTTAAGTATTTTCCCGTCGGTGATTGTGGATATCTTATAGTTTAAATCCTTCGTTATTTCTTGTACTACATTGTAAAGGATGACAACCAAGTGTTTAACATTGCAGTACTATTTCGCGATTGCTAACTCTCCCAAAAAAAAAAATAGGCATTATTTGTCAAAGGTTGTTAAATGTATTTTGAGACCAAATATACTATAAGTTATAACAGTCCTGATTCGTTTGGGAGACTTTGGAAATAGGCAGATTATTTTCATAACTTGTAATTATCATTTTTATCATTATATCTTTCTTTCCATATAATGAACTTGTCTTCAGAGGTTGGCAACAAGCGTAAGTCAGATGTAACTAAGGTTTTTATAGTATTTAGGCCTAGTTCTGCATGAAATATTTTGTTTGTGCATGGGGTTTCTAAATAAAAAGAATATTTAATGAAATTCAGTTTGAAAATTCATTGTTATAAAATTTTCATTTTGGTGGATGACAAAAAACTTTTAATGGTTATGATATATTTAACCTCTCATCTATGCTGTTTGAGCGGGATATCTATTGTACCTTAGAGACTTCAAACTAGCTTTTAGTGGGGAGAGGGATTGGTTTGAATGGGAATGACAAACCTTTGATGAAACTTCTATATGTTTTTAGTGGGATTGCAAGAAGTTGGTACTGCAATTTCGAGCCCAAAGGATCAATATTTAATTGTGCATAATTAAACAAAGCTTCCATATTATCATTTAATACAAAAGTTAATTCTAATATTCTAAAGAACTGTTTGAAATTCTTCTCAATAACTTTTCTAAATAATCATGACATAGGTGCCACATATTTTTGAAACAACTTGTAAGTTCAATCACTTTAAGGACCCAAGGGAAACAAACCACTATCCAAATTGTATAAGGTATCTTCGAAAATTAATCCGATATTAAACTTTCTTATATTCAATTGTTTATACAAGATATGATAGCTGACATCCATTTGAGATTCTTTAACCACTATTTCGATATATAAAACTTACATTACAACAACAAATACACGTATACTAAAACTATAAGTGTTTTTTGCATCAGGGTGTCGGATTTAATATATTATTTGCTTGGTAATTTTGGACACTTGAAATATATATGTGTGAGCATGATAAGAAAATCTGATAGAAGTAGGCACCATCAAATCACAGCAGCAAAGTAAAGGGTTCATTTACATGCAATGCTCATTCTCCAAACAAAGACTGCGTTGATAAAAACAAGCAGAAGATACCATAGGGACAATAAACATGGCCAAAAAGGCAAAACCATGGCCAAAAAGGCAAAACCATGGCCAAAAAGGTAAAACCATGGCCAAAAAGGCAAACAACAGTATCCAAACAATACGCATTAAACTTAAGACTGAGCAACATGAACCCACCGAAAACCGGGGATGCTGCTGCCTCGGAAGAGTAATTTGGAATGGAAATTGGTATTTGCTGCTTTTTTTTAATGTAACATCTAGCGGATGGAGATAGCACTTACTAAACCGGTTTATAAATGTTTTTCATATCGTATCATTCTGGATATGACGTTACATACTCCTTCATCCATAAAACGGAGATTCTTGAATTGGTTTTGTGGCTAGAAAAATTGGCTTGTAAACCCTTACTCCCGTTACCTAATTATTAATCGCTGCTTGATCCTAGAATTTGATGAAAACAATTACATAAATAATCATGTATGAAAACAGACATTTCTGAATATCATATAGTCATGCAAACTTAATTTATGATCTAAATATACATTATTGTCCAATGCAATAATGCTCTGCCCGATTGTCGTGATCCCAGTTGGATTTTGCTTCTGCAAAATATAGACTGCTTATGCAATTGATTTGAACATGAAACCTGACATATGTTGTATGGTGGCAATTACTGACACAAGTATGACCCTTTAGTCTTTCTCATTATATTATCACACTAATTAAGCGTAATTGAATCTGCTTTTAATGATTATCGCAATCCATGTCAAGCATGCCATTTGCCTTTCTCCCTAATAGATCGATACATGAACTATAAAAGAAAATTGGATAACAATGAATACCAGACATCATTACCTTATTTCTGAATTTGCACAAGAAAGTTGACAGCGATGTCTGATACTTACTTTAATTATGCCTATAAAAAATCTTGCAACAAATCAACGATTATTAAGTTTGTCAGAGTCTGTTCTACAAAGTCGATGAAACAGAGAATTTCTCACGAGTAAAAACGTCTAAAGTTAATTGAAGAGTACAACGCAATCTGTAGAACAACTTTAATGCTATAACACCGTCCTGCAATAACATGACCCGACAGACGCAACGCCGACATATGATAAAAATATGATTAAAAAGCCAATACATCATACAAAGCAGACAACAAGCATTGTGTGCAAGGGCATTTTTCTATATACTTAGGATGATTCTTAACTTTGAGATAAGAATACCATAGGATTGATTTTCCGTAATTTCGACAAAAAGTACCTGCACCTCTTACTTGTATAATAGTAATTCAAGATACAGTATTACAAAAGTATTACTTACCCAGGAAAAGATGTTGTATGAATTAATAGATATTATTGATCACCATTTCCTTCGGCAAAAAGTGGAATGTGGAAATATTTTTATATTGACTCGGTAGATGCAATTATTCATGGACATCTCTTAAGCATTCCTGAAAATAATTTTACAAAGCAATTCTCACAATATCTATTAAAAAAATAACCAGAATATATTGATAACAAACTATAACTGTATGTTCCAGAACATCCTCATTGTTATACCTAACTCGTATTAAAAGGTTTCATTCGTTAGTTTAGCGGGGTTTTATGTGTGTTTTATTCTCTTGTTGAATTTCGTTTTCTGTTCTACTGAATTACTAAAAAGGTCTAATGTTTTGTTTTTGTTCACAAGTCCGTTATTGAAACTGTTGCTAAGTGACCGTCCGAAGTTACAAGAAGGAATTAGTACTTATATGTAGCGAACCATATACCTAGTGTTTTTTTTAAATCTAGAGAAATGTTGTCATCTGGGTTTTTCCCCAATGTTTCTTCCGTTTGATGGTGTGTCTTTACTCTGCCTTTGTTTGACAATTTGGCGGTTGTCAATTTTTAGACAATATGGATACCTTATGATAGGCTTATTAAATATCACTTTCGGTGTCATTTAGGGGTGGATTGTCTCATTGCCATTAGAAAAAATCTTCTATTTTGAACCTGATTTCGACATCTACTTTAGACAAAGTAACTAACGTCCAATGTAACAGTTTCTATTCTTATTATATTTTGAAAGTATGGCAGGAACTTTTAAACAGCAACAGTAAAAATAAATAAATAAAAACTGTCATATATCCTATTACCAAAACATTACACATATTTGTATATAACAATGTTGTTCTAACGGATGTCTAGCACATTTCATTTGCAATAAATAGACGCTTTTTACAATTTGTTATTCTGTATACAAGCACACTTAGACGGAATATATTGTATACATATTATGTCCCTTTTTACAGATATTTTTCTACCTAAAATAAGTCCAATATTCAATAGCTAAATCAGTATCTACAGTAAAAAGTGGCAAATTTTTTCACTTCAATAATAATTTTATGTCACCATCAAGAGTGCCATTTACATGTACTGCAACATTTCAAGCAAGGCATACATCTGTGAATGACATTGTAGATCCGAATTCTATTCCAATTTTAAAACTGTTCATATTTTTATCATATTCAATTTTAAATGTAATTTTGTTTATTGAATACATATTCATGTAATTATTGCAATACGCTTTTCCTGAAACAAATAGGCATGAACTTACATGACTTTGTTCTTGGTTTTTTTTCTGTAGAAAGCCAGATTAGCACGTATAAGAATGGCTAAAAATGCTAGTGGGGCTGCCTTTATAAGTAGTAAGAAACGAGCAGAAGAAAGATTACGGGCTAAAGAGAGTGGTATAGAACTAGACGACTGTCAAGAAAATTTCTTAGAAATGCAACATCATCATCTACTCAGCTGTTTAGAGAAAACAACGGTAAGTTTTATTTTCTTTTGTATGTACCATTTCTAATGTGTTATGCATGAACATGATCGATTGCAAAATATAACTTCTGCTTTCAGAAAAAAAATACCAATATATAGAATTTTGATACTTATTGCATTTAGCTTAAACCTGCATCTGAGTCTTTATACTTTTTTCCTGCAGTAAATAATTTTACATTGATGTCAATATTATTCATCCCTGTTATATGTATGGTGTTGGTAGAAAAATATGCCCGTCTTGTTCTTATATAGCCTTTCAATTGAGACGCATATATTTCCATATGAGCAAAAAGATGAACAAAAATCACTCGTTAGTTGAATAGGTTTTGATTACTATATTTTTGTTATTTGTAATATAGAAAAAGAAATATATATATATATATATATATATATATATATATAATGCAAAATTTGGTTAAAAGCATATATTATATTGCAAAATTTTGTAACAAAAGCATACATTTGTATAATACTAAGTGCAAATATTTTTTTCAAAAATGCATTCATTATAATACTCAAATTGTCACATTTTTATCCCAGCAGATAATAGTATTATTTAGGAATCATATTTACGGAAGGAATAAATGAACACTTGTTCATTCAAATTGTCTGCCATATTGTCTTGGAAAATCGTTTTTAGGAGACGGTTAAATTACAGGATAAAATTTAAACTGGAAAGGAGTCATATAAAAACAATTGTTTACAATTTTCAATTCTCTTTCATGTGATATTCACTAAAGCATGTCAAATCACACAAGATAAAACACCTAAAAATGTTTGATTTGAAATATAGGTTTTTCTTTTAACTTTTATCTGCACATGAATTAGTTTTGTTTATATGTCATTAAAGCAAAATTTCAATTTACAGATCAAACAAATACAAGATTGTAAACGGAAAACAAATACTATGGTAAATGTTCACATCATGGCTGAAATTTATATTTATGCTTTTTCTTGTATAGATTAGATAAAATTATCAACAAGCAAGTCATTGAAGCACGCATAATTATCACAGCACACTTTTTAAACTTCCAATTCTTCTAATTTACGTAAAAGTTAATCTGGAATACGCATTTAGACTCCTGCCAATTAGGAGAGAAATGAGACAACTTAACGTGCATATGTTAGTTAGAATTCTAAAATTAAACAAAAACCGAATCACTGATATTTGCCAATCATTTATGTAAAGTGTAAATATTAAGTTTATAAAAATATTTAAATGCTGTTGGACAAACATTAACAGACAAAGTTTTGAACTTTGCAATCGTGACATATTCGACTTTTCCCGTAATTATAATATAGATAGCGTAAGACGGGAAAGACCGGCTGTGATCAGATTGCAAAACTTTATTCCATCATTATGTAAAGTGGGATAACTTTTTGTAGGATCGTGCATTTGTTGAATTGGACATGGCTTTTAACGGAGCTCTCAATAATCCCTCGGAGACTCCCCCTCCCTCCCCGGACCCCTCCCTTGTTTCCCTGGAGAGGAGGCGTTCAACGGGCTGTTGTGCCCGTAGGTTCATCACACATCGAAGATTTTTTATCAGTAAGGTAAGGTATGGTGTATACCCATTTGGTCCTTGGGTTCTCTTTAGTTAGTTTGCTTTCTTTTTTTTTCTTGCTTTTAGCATCACTTTTGAGAAATGTTTTAGTCGTCAGATGTTGGCGTTTTCTGTGTATGTTTGGGTATGATTTGTTGTATATTTTGTACACCTTTTGGTAATGGGCACAAGTTGCTTTTTGTCAAAGTTTCAATTGACACACATTTGATTGTTTTCTGACTATATTCTTGAATGTTTTATTCACGCATGCACATCAACTTCTGTTCTTTACTTATATGCAATAATTATCATGCAATATTTGAACATATGTTAATGAAATTTTGCACATGAGTTCTACAAATTTGCATAAATCTTTACGTTTATTACTACATGTTAGCAAATTGTTTGCATATGTATCAATCAATACTTTACCACAAATAAACATTAATTAACTGTTACTGCTAAAGGTGTATTGCACTATAAGGATTTTGCACTACATACTTAACAAACAAAATAAATCCTGATTCATGTACCAATGCACAGGACACTTGTTTCTAGAGCAACCTCATCAAATCATAAGTGCAGGTAGCAAAATACATAAAATGAAGTAATCCTTGCACAATTGCTTTTGGCGCGGGGATATCTGGATATTACTTATAGTCGATATCCTTTAATATATTGTTTAAAAATATTTGGTAAACTTGATTACTTCTGCATTTTGAACATTACTTTCTAACCTAAGGTGTGCTACATACCTCTGCCAATTAACTTTACTGTCTTAATATTAAGTGCGGAGGAGTCGCTTTTTAATCTTGTTTAGGACAAGGAGAGGTAATATAGAATTGACTGTTGCATCAAACAGAATTTTATAAAATAATAATCCATATATGAATATAGGATATTTCAATACATTCAGCATACAATTGTGTGGTCAAGATAAAAAGAGATAAAACTAAAAGTTAGTGCTAAACTTAGCGGTATGAACTCGAAAAGAAAAGTCATAATGTGTGCCCTTGAAGCGAAGGGTTTTATTTTTTTCAAGTTTGATAATTATAAAAACAAAAGAAACCATACAACCAAAACTTTTAAAACTAAATTTGTAAAGCTAAAAACGATACATTATACCAGCAAGGTTCAAATCTTGTTTATTGATAATGCAAAAATTCCCTACCCTTCTTTGAATATACTTTTGTCCTTTTTGGTTTATAAGGCCGTCATTTGTTTAATTAGTTTTAGATTTTGAAATATTTGGACCTCGATCATCACTGAATAGATATGCTCATCCGATGCAGTAAGATTGGTTTCGTTAATGTTATTTTATAGTCTTGAGAGGTTTTGATAAATAAATGTACCTTATAAACTTATAAAAAAGTTACAAACTGATGAGATTGCACGAATTCCAAAAAAAAAAAAAAAAAAAAAAAAAAAAAAAAAAATCGAAGGCTTTCTAAATTTTCCGTTTAATAAAATGAAGTTATATGTATCTTTAATTAATGGCTTTATTTATTCTGTATGCTAACTAGGTAATATAGTCTTAACTATGTACAACAGTAATTTAACAATGTAGATATTGATTCAGAGGACAAGCGTGAGCAATGTTCATCACCCGACGTACGTCTTTTTTTGTCCCAATTAACTTTGCTAAAAAATCACTCTTTTCTGAAATCACGGAATTTATTGGAACAAATAAACTAATCATAGGTACCAAGATTAAAATTTTGTATGCCAGTAGCGCGTTTCGTCTTCAAAAGACTTATCAGTGACACTCCAATAAAAAAAAGTTTAAAAGGTCAAATAAAGAACAAAGTTGAAAAGCACAGAGGACCCAAAATACCGGTAAATTTTGCCAAATACAGCTAAGGTAATCTATTCCTGGGGTAAAAAATCCTTAGTAACAAAGCTGATTCATTCTAAAGATTTTCATTTTGACAATTGTGGTTTCTAAACTTTAAAACATATTAGTCAAATGTTGATTTGTTCAATTAGAACCTAGGTTAAAAGAAAATTTGAAATGGTAGTTGGATTTATAATTTACATACAGTTAGTCATCTTGCAATAAAAAAGCCTCTACGTGAACAAAGTTGTTAATCTCTCACCAATTTAAGGAAAATGCACGTAACATATATCATTTTCTGAAAAATTACTATGACAATTTAAATGGGACTGAATTATTCTAAAGCATCTTTTTTGAATGTATGTTTATGATACCGTCAACCAAAGTTTTAAATCCCCAAAATATGAATAAAAAGTTTAGGTTTATGGTTCGGAAGTTGCTTTGATGATTCAGTTTGACTGGGCCTTAAGACCTACCCTGAAATTGCCAGGACTACTGCTTAAGTGGTTTATTTTCAAATGAGTAGGTTCGATAAGACTCAATAGTGGGTCAAACTTTAAATCAGGATTAAACGCCATAATCACAATATATCATGGTTAAAACAAGTATATGATATGTAAAACGTTTTGCATGCATTTGAATTTCACACCGCATGGCGTGTAATGCAAATGCAAAGCTGGAAACGCTTACCCTGTTGATGTACCCGGTCCCGATCCGTTTGGAGGTCATGCGATTCCCTTAGATTTTGTGTTTTCATCTTGATTTGCATAAACGTAATTGATTTATAAGGTGAACATCGGTAAATTACTGTTATATCTTATTCAATAAGAACATGAACAAATTATTTTTGTGCTAGAGCCGGAAACATAGCGATCATCCGTCTACTAGTAGATCTTTTAATACGCATCTGGTGCAGTGAAATTGGTACCGTTAATTAAGCATTATGTTTGTTATAACAAATAGCTTGTCTAACTTTAAAGTTTATGTTGTTGAATCCTTTGCCCTAAATATGGTTGAAAGCAAGTGGCAGTTTATCGACTTTCAAAACAATTTCTACTTTTGGCCTATTTTATACGCCCGTCAAAATTTTGACGGGACGTATTATGGTATACAAATGTGAGCCGTCCGTCTGTCTTGCGTAAACATGTCGCACCGTAACTTGAGAACAACTTATCCGAATTTCATGAAACTTAACATAGTTGTTTCTTATGATGGTCAAACGATCTGTATACTTTTTAGTGAAAATAAGATTAAAACTTTTTGAGTTACGGGACTTTGTAACTAAAACTTGGGTGTGTTTTTTTTCACATGTCGCGCCGTATCTCAAAAACGATTTAAGATTATTGCTTAAAACTTTACACACTTCTTAGTTATATTAATCTAAAGATCTGTATACTTTTTGGTGATGATTCAAAATTTTATTTTAGAGTTATTTTGTACAAAAAGGGGGGTTTCACATGTCGCGCCGTATCTCAGAAACTATTTATGATTATTGCATTAAACTTCACACACTTGTTAGTTATATTAATCTGAAGACCTGTATGCTTTTTCCTGATGATTCTTTATTTTATTTTTGAGTTATTGAATTTGTATTGAGTTTTTTGGTAAAAAAGGTACGCGCCGTATCTCAGAAACTATTTATGATTATTTTTTTTATAAATTCCTGATATGAGATTGAGAAGTTATTGAACTTTTTTCTTTTAAAAAGCGACGGGCGTATCATGCGCTCATGGCGCAGCTGTTTATTGGGAGTTAATGTCCATGCTTTGTAAAAGAAAGGATGTTCGATCTGACACATTTTACATGTTAAAATAGTTGAAAATATGAAAGGGGGCAACTTGGTCCCTTACCGCACTACTTCTCTGCAATAATATCCGGTACGGTAGATAGATTTTATACATGATTTCATCTGATATACTGTCTTTTTAACCCAGTGATTTTCTTCTTAATATCAAATCACAGTTGAGATGGTATTACTTTATGCTTTTACCTGTAGGTAACGATTAAAGGGCTAAAAGCCTACAAAAAAAGATTTAAAGTATAAAAGCACTATTTTAATATCTCGCTGACAAAAGTTAAGTACCAGAAAAAAAAAGCAGAAGTTACAAAGGGGACACTCAAAATGCATAAATCGGCGATAAACCAACAAAGCCCAGGCGAAAAAAACGAAAATGACAAAAAAACAAACAAACAGTCTACAAAGACTACATTGAAAGATATAGACTGAGCCACACGAACCCTAAAACAAACAACAGTCTACAAAGACTACATTGAAAGATATAGACTGTGCAACACGAACCCTAAAACAAACAACAGTCTACAAAGACTACATTGAAAGATATAGACTGAGCCACACGAACCCTAAAACAAACAACAGTCTACAAAGACTACATTGAAAGATATAGACTGAGCCACATGAACCCTAAAACAAACAACAGTCTACAAAGACTACATTGAAAGATATAGACTGTGCAACACGAACCCTAAAACAAACAACAGTCTACAAAGACTACATTGAAAGATATAGACTGAGCCACACGAACCCTAAAACAAACAACAGTCTACAAAGACTACATTGAAAGATATAGACTGAGCCACACGAACCCTAAAACAAACAACAGTCTACAAAGACTACATTGAAAGATATAGACTGTGCAACACGAACCCTAAAACAAACAACAGTCTACAAAGACTACATTGAAAGATATAGACTGAGCCACATGAACCCTAAAACAAACAACAGTCTACAAAGACTACATTGAAAGATATAGACTGAGCCACATGAACCCTAAAACAAACAACAGTCTACAAAGACTACATTGAAAGATATAGACTGAGCCACATGAACCCTAAAACAAACAACAGTCTACAAAGACTACATTGAAAGATATAGACTGTGCAACACGAACCCTAAAACAAACAACAGTCTACAAAGACTACATTGAAAGATATAGACTGAGCCACATGAACCCTAAAACAAACAACAGTCTACAAAGACTACATTGAAAGATATAGACTGAGCCACATGAACCCTAAAACAAACAACAGTCTACAAAGACTACATTGAAAGATATAGACTGTGCAACACGAACCCTAAAACAAACAACAGTCTACAAAGACTACATTGAAAGATATAGACTGAGCCACATGAACCCTAAAACAAACAACAGTCTACAAAGACTACATTGAAAGATATAGACTGTGCAACACGAACCCTAAAACAAACAACAGTCTACAAAGACTACATTGAAAGATAAAGACTGAACAACATGAACCCTAAAACAAACAACAGTCTACAAAGACTACATTGAAAGATATAGACTGAGCCACACGAACCCTAAAACAAACAACAGTCTACAAAGACTACATTGAAAGATATAGACTGAGCCACACGAACCCTAAAACAAACAACAGTCTACAAAGACTACATTGAAAGATATAGACTGAGCCACACGAACCCTAAAACAAACAACAGTCTACAAAGACTACATTGAAAGATATAGACTGAGCAACACGAACCCTAAATTGACCATAAACTTTTTTAATACTGTAAATCCTGAACTAATTTGATAACTTTCAATTCCTCTTTTAACATATGATATAAACGTTGAACATTATTCTTTCATGTCATCCTAATATTAATTTCCACTGTATTCTTTAAATTGTAGAGATACCATAATGATTCAGAACACGAGGAGTTAAATGATATCCAAGTTAGAATACCAACTACAAACCGGTCGTCTCGTTCCAGTCTAAATGCAGTTGGTAATGTAAACAATAGTAAATCAAATAACCTTACTGTTACAACTGCAATAGTAAATCTACCAACTCCAAGCACAACGCCGGAAATGGAGACACAAGGCACAAGCGGGCCAATGGTGCAACCACCTTCATATACGCAGACGCAAGCTCATAACCCGGAAAGTGTAAGAATCTCAACGTTATGATGAGAAGTGTTAGTATGAGAATGAAAACGTTTTGCTCATAGTCTGTGATTTTTTCGATTGAATGTGATACAGAAGAATTATTTCAAATAGTTTTGAATGGATGAAATTATGTCGAGATGTTGTCAAGACCATGAAAAGTATTTTCTATTCAGAAGTTAGTAGAAAGCCGATAGAACAATCAAAACTGGAGGATAACGTTTTAAAACCAAACACACTAAATACAATTGTTGGTAAATTGAAAGATAATATCCACATTTTAATCATGAATGATGTGTTTGAACCTCCATTTGTGCACAATCCCAATGAAAGTGATAACGAAATTGATGGCCTAAATCGGAATGTTTCACGTTGAATGGTCAAACAAAAACCTGGTGTTTTTCCTTGGTTGGAAAATAGTGACACCTATTCATTTAACAATTATGTATGATATTTACAATACTTTTTTTTACATTTTCATACCATAGAAATTTTCCTGCTCACATATTCTACGTAAATAGTTGGCGTTTGTATATGAAGGATGGAAGCACAAAGTTAGATGTGGAATATATGAAGTTCATTATAATGTACATTTTTATATAATTGTTATTTAGATTTTTCATATCCATTGTACCATTTTTGTCCAAAACAATCCAATCAAAACAATATCACTGTACAGTACATACGTTCATTATTTCTGTACGTTGTTAAAAATTTTGCAACGCTTGCTACTTCATTATAAAGATTTAGTAGTGTAATTAGAATCATTTGTAAATTCAATTTTTGTACAAAAATAAATATCCTAATGCAAATGGATCTACTTTTTTGAAATTATTTAGATTTAGATGAAGCTAAATTTAAGGTAAAATGAGCTTATATCAACAGTTGGAAATTATTTCCTTCTAACTCATTTGTGAGGGTCTTATCTTTGCCTTATCTATCTACAACTATTGCAGTAGTGCTGTCCTATTTAAGCCTTGAATCGATAAAGTTTAAATATTTAAAAGTTATAATAATTACTCTCTAAATGTCTCTTCTGGTGTTATTGGTTTTAAGTGTTGATGTTAATTTGACATATACCCTACATCTATTTTACCGTATACACTATACACTATAGAATTAAAACGACTTTAGTTCTCTGAATTTCCAGCCACTTATATGTTATGAGCTTGTCAGACCATAAATTGAAAAGACAATCAGAAACAGATTGATCATACTTAATATATTTAAAACAGAAGGACAGAAATGTTTACATATTGTAAAGAGTAAAGCTGTTATGCCATTCAAACCAGTTCTTAGATAAAAGAAAGTTAGATTTGTTTAATTGTCTGCCAAAAAAATCCTGAGTTACATAAAAACACTCCCTTAGGTAGGCAATATAGGTATATCTGACATTGTTTGTTTGACACCTTTCTCAAAGTTTATACATATATAAGATTTGTTGTTCTTTTTTTTTTTAATAAGAATCGCGTGCACCGTTTACCTATTTACGCATATATTGCACTTAACAAGGGTTTGGATGTTTACTAAAAGGTTCATTGTGTGTGACTGTAATAATGATTGAATGATATTTACATTATTATAAAAGTGTTTTGTGTATACATAATTAACGTGCCAAAAGACGAACTGTAACTCTGACAAAAAAGTAGCATGATAGTAACAAGGTTAAAGTACGATGTTGAAGTTTAAAGATATCACAATAACTTATTACATTGACTGCTTCTCCTGTTTTCTGATGGGAATTTTTATCCAAATACAAACCTCATATAAAATATCTTTCGAAAACAAATTTCCCTTATGGATATAATGGTGTTCCCTCATGGTAGCATTAAATTTTCCTTTTTCTTATTGATCTGTCTTTTTAATATCTAAATAATGTATTTATTCATCAGTTATTGCTTGTTACGAACCCGTCAAGAGCCAGAAGCTTTCTTCATGTACCATCTTATACTCCACTGACTACAAACAGAAATAAATGTCTAATTTAACTTATTGATAGATACAGTTTCTGGTTTTTACTCTTTATCAAAACAGGCCATTGCGGTTATTATTTTTAATTGTTATAAACATTAGACTAACTATATATATTTTATATTTATTTTGTCATCTTTTTTATTGTAATAATTACAAAAGCTCTGTAGATATTTGCGTTTTAGAGGAATATTTCGGAAAAATTAATCATTTGCACCCAGTTGTGTATATTTTTAGATATCCAGACTGTAGTGAAGTAATTATCGATTTGTCTCCAAGACACTAGCAATCAAAGCAGTAATTGGTTTAACAGATTGCCACTATGCGACAGAACTATGTGTAAAATATTGAATCTTTAACATATGACTACAGGTGAATACGATGACAACTTTTGAAAACCAGACCTAATCACCCGGCGAATGTCTAGTCGTTTATCAATTCACCAGCAATTGAAGGGAAACGTCCTAGAATAAAGTTTAGCTTGTTTTTGTTTGTACATAACCTTATTTACACAATGAACTATAATCTATGCTATTAAGTATATGTAGGTATACTGAAAGAAGAATTTGCGATAGATACTTTAGGCTCAAGATAAAATCGTATTTCGTTCAAGGTGGCTTTTTGTAATCAAAGTAAAAAATTTGTTTTTGATTTCATTAAAAGTGTTGTCAATATCTTATATATCTGATTCCCCTTAACTGTATACGACATATGACTATGAGAGAAGAAGAAATTGTTCTAAACTTTAGTTGATTCGTCATGTTTTGGTTGGAAAATTCTGTGTAAATTCTCTTTTTTTTTAGAACCTTCCCACGCAATCCGAGTGATGTCCCATACAGACTTCATAATTATTTAAACATTAACGAGGCTGATATTTTATAATATATGAATATTTGTATCGATATGAAAAAAATATTTTGCAATCATGTCTGATCATTGCATTTTGATTTGAATAGTCTGCCCCTTGAGCGTAGTATCTTCATAATAGAAACCTGTATCGTGGATAGTATTCAAATGTCAAGTGAAGGTATCAAATTTAAGGGGAAATCATTTTTGTTTGGAATATCTATGTAATATTAATCAATGATTCCTATTTATGAACACGACATGTGTTAACAGAATAACCTTCACCCGGCATGCTCTGGAACCCTTAGTACAGACTCGTTTGTCAACATTATAACGTAGGGCTACCTAATACCTAAATATAGTCCAGACAACTTGCCTGAGGGGGATTGAAAAAATAGTCTTAGTATAATATTTCAAGTTTCGAATATCTCTAGGCGGATATTTTGTCAGTTAGTTTTTTCAAATTAAGTTAAATATGGCAAAAAGCACTATCATGTTATGCTTTATCGAAATTTCCATCTTAACATGCTTAAACTATATTTTTTTATAAGAATCGGGCAGTGGTGAAATCATGACAAACAAAAACCCACTCAAGTTTACATTAATTTGTGTTCAAATTGTATAATGGTGCACGAATATAACATTCGTTTCCTTTTCCTGTTCTGGTATTTCAAGATATAATTTGGTTGAAATGCACTAGATATTAACAATTAATGGGAGCTAATTCCATAATTTGCTTTCATTCTAACCAAACTTTATCTAGAGATTTCTCAAATTACCAGACACGCAGAAACGAAAAAAGGCCTACCACTCTAACTCAGTATGAAAGTAACTTCAAAATAGGGTGGTTAGGTTGGTGTTTTTTTTTTCGGCCATGTTTTGAAATTCTTCTAAATTGCCTTATTCTGAATCAGCCTGGCATTTAATTGCCATAGTCTTTTCAACAAGGATATTTTCATAGTCTAAACAGCTGATTCAAATAGCGAATGTAAGGATATATTTATTTAATTATGAAAACACAATCATCCACATGAACGCCAAAATACTTTCTCATTACTGAATATTTTTAAACGACCACAAAAAAATTTTTGGGATCGTATAATGGTATGATATCGTCGTGGTCTGCGTCGTCGTCCGAAGTCACATTTGGTTTCCGGACAATAACTTTAGTTTAAGTTGATGGATCTCTATGAAATTTTTTAAGAAGGTTCAATATCACAAAAAGAAGGTTGGGATTGATTTTAGGATGATGGTCTCAACCGTTTAGGAATAAGGGGCCCAAAAGGGGCCCAAAACAAGCATTTTTCTAGTTTCAGGATAATAACTTGTGTATAAGTATTTTGATTGCTCTGAAATTGTACCACAATGTTTAATACCACAAGTAGAAGGTTGGGATTAATTGTGGGGGTTATGGTGCCAACAGTTAAGGAATCAAGGGCCAAAAAGGGGCCAAAAACAAGCATTTTTGTAGTTTTCGGACAATAACTTGTGTGTGAGTGTATAGATCTCTCTGACATTGTACCACAAGGTTTCATATCACAAAGGGAAGTCTGGGATTGAGTTTGGGGGTAATTGCCCCAAACATGCAGGAATAAAGGGCCAAAAAAGGGCCAAAAACTAGCGTTTTTCTAGTTTCCAGACAATAACTTGTGTTTAAGTGAATGGATCTCTCTGAAATTGTACTACAAGGTTCCATACTACAAAGGAAAAGCTGGGATTGAGTTTGGGGGTAATTGCTCCAAGGAGGGATTCAAAAAGTTGGGGGGATTTTTTTTCCAATTTTTTTAAGGGGTTTATACTTTTTTTTCAAAATTTTTCAAATTTCAAATTTTTGAAAAGTTTCAAGAAGAAAGAAGAAACTTTCAATAGCAATAGATTTGTAAGATCTTTGACCACATTTATTTTGTATTAGAAACCTATATTATGTCATAAATTTGAAAAAAACAGTTCAAATTCAGACAGTATCAAGCTTGAATATTGTGTCCAAATTTGCCCCAACTGTTCAGGATTCGACCTCTACGGTCGTATCGGGCTGCGCTCAGCGAAGCATTTTATTGCATATATATTGCTTGTCCTTATTAGATATGAGATGATTTTGATTTATTTTTGTAATTATCATTAAAGCAATACGAGACTGTTTTTATATAGAAGTTTAATATAATTATATAATTTGAAATAGTGCTGTTTAAATACCTTTTTCCAGTGGTTAGCATCAGATACCGTTGAAAAGGTCAGAATCAGTGTTTTAATTCACAACGTTGGGTAAAATTGAGCGACCTTCTTTAAAATCAACCCTGTATCAATTATCACTTAAAGAGTGGTTACCAATTATAGGTATTGAATTTGTGTTTCTTTAAGAATGGGTATGTGTACATAGAATAGTTTGTCAATTAGAAAAGATACTACTACCAAACGACTCCTCTTAATGATAATGATAATTATGAATATTGTTTTCGAAACATTTTTTTTTATAATGATCGATATCGAAGACTTCATAAATAAAAAAAAATTTTGGGATTTTTCAGATTTTACAGAACCTCTGAAATAGCACAAAAATATAATATGATGTTGCATTGACTAATGAACATGAGCCGCATTGTTTGATCTAGTTTAGCTATTACTGGTTTGTTTTTTTTTAAAGAAATTTCGACAAAGATATCTTAACTATTTCCATGTCCAGATTATTCTAAAAGAGTTACACAGGCATATAGAAATAATCTTAGATAGTATATTTAACTGTGGTTCATGCAATGACTAATAAGCAATTTTGCATTGACGTTTTGTTTATTCTCCTTGTTTGTGATAAGCTCAATCAAAATTGTTTTAGGATAGAATTTACTTGTAGAGATAGTTAACTTGTAGTTATCGTTTACTTGTATAGTGGTTTAAAAGTCTGTTTCATAATACACCACGTGACCCTTATAAGACCAGAATATTTGAATATAAGTAAAACCATTAATTATGTTCTATTCTAAAATTTCGGCAACAGTAAATTAAAGCACCAAAATATATATATATATATGAAAAAGTCAGTTATATGGATTATATAAATGACGGCAATTCTTTGCAATAATAGTCTGTTGTAATGTTTCTGGGTACGCTAAGGAGGTTTACATAGGTAAAGGGAAACAACTCTTAACAGCAATTATACGTTTGTGTCAACAATTTTCATTGATATATTATAAACTTCTAAGTAACACCGATAATTTAACTTCCGTTTCACGTGCGTGAGTTGAAAAAAAAACGTTGGTGAAATAGACTATTGCAAACGCAGTAGTGATTTACAGATTTATCTCATTTATCCTAAGTCTAACCGTCAAAATATAATTGTTTGTATTAACTACAAAAAGCTGATTAAGCTGATTTGCTGTCTTAACCGCTCTCTAAGTACATCAGCTATTTCTAAAGTATAAGTTACTGAAATGTTGATTGCCAAAAGTGGTAGTTTAATTCAAGGTTTATTATGACTTCTGGGTAAATATAAAGCTTAAGAACCAGACGTGGCACTCCATGCAACAGAACAGATCTGTTATATGAATGAGCAAATGCTGCATGTAGAACCATATTTTTTAATTGTACAATAACAGTTCATTTTTTACTTATTCCATATGTAATATATTTATTTATATTAGAAATGTTGACACCATTTGCTATGTTTGTCAACAATACTTTGCAATAATGGTATGTCTGTGAGAGGAAAACACATCGTGTGCATTTATTGTGTGACATACAATTACAACCCATTTGTAGCAATTGAACAACCATGAGTATTTTTATTCCTTGTCAATAAGTTGGCTCAATTTTATGAATGTTGTTTTTATATTATTTGAAAAGCTGTGATTTCATGTTAAACAAGACATCCCATAATTTCAATGCTGTGCAGTGTTTTGTTATGTTATAGATACAAATTCATTGTTTGAATGTAAGTATGTATGTATTATGAAAGAATTTATTTATTTGTTATAAATGCCTTTGTTTTGATACCTCTCTTGAGTTTGATTAAGAACATTTCTAAAAGTTATACTATGACATGGTATTCTCGTGACTGAACAAAACTATTAGTTCACTCATGCTCTTCAAAGATTTGTGAATAAATGTGTTATTTGATTACCCTTTCTTGAAGAAATAATCCTATAAATATGCTTTCGTCAATTTATTTTCAACGATTAAAATATGAATTTCATTATTTTTACATATCTTTAATTCAGTCAATTTTCACTATTGTATTATGCATTGTATAGAATTTCCTTAAAATGCAGACTTACCATTACATATGCTCGTATCATAAATCAAAAAATCAAATTCAAAATTAAGTATTTCAAATCAACGTTGATCATATTTTTGGCAGCGATGTGAACGACCTTTACCTTCCAATATTTGAAAGGGTAACACAATCCTAGATTAAGTCCAAATTCAGGTAGGTTTATCAAAAACAAAATCATTTATAGCGTTTTGAGAGTACACTGGTTGCATGATTTTTTCCTTTCTTTTCCAATATTCCAAATACCAATATTGGAATATTAGTAGATAGTTTAACTATTCCCGTTGTTACTGTTTTTGATTACGAATAAAATCCCATTCAACTTTTCCGAGTTGCTATTTATCCATAATTGTGTATACATGATATTTCGTTCTGCTCATAAGCATGACGAAGGCAAAAAAAAAAAAAAAAAAACGAAACGAAGCAAGTCTCAAGTTAATTAATTGAAAACAAATGTTTTTCAAATGTCTTTCATATGATGACTTCGAACCAGAATATTCAGCGGAGGACATAAAGTCGAAAGTCCGTCAACGACGCCCAGCATCACTGTCATCAGTTGATCAAGTTCTTGGATTAATGGTGCAATTGAGGAAACTGCCAGTTATGACTATAACATGCATAACCGGAGAATCTTATTGTTGCCGACATAAAAAAAAATGTATCCAAGTTAGGCTATCATCAATGTATTATACATGATGATTGTTACGCAAATTTGATTCTAATTCTGATTATTTGGAAACATGAAAATCCGAATGGATACCTTGACGCAGAAAACAAAATGTCGAAACACATAAAAATAATGGTGGTCAATAAACTCATGATAGATACCAGGATGAAAATTGTGTACGCCAGACGCGCGTTTCGTCTAAAAAAGACTCATCAGTGATGCTTGAATTAAAAAGTTAAACAGGCCAATTAAAGTACAAAGTTGAATAGCATTGAGGACCCACAATTACGAAAGGTTTCGCCAAATTCACCTAAGGTAATTCATTCCTGGGGTAGAAAATCCTCATTATTTTGAAAAATTCAAAGATCTGTAAACAGTTAATTTATAATTATGACCATATCAATGATAATTCATGTCAACATAGAAGTGTTGACTGCTGGGTTCAATTCTGCCATTAAATATTTGTGCGAAAAAATGTGGAGATCATACAAGAATAATAAGTAATTCGTCAAAAATAAAAAAAAAAAAAAAAAATCATTTACTCAACCAGGAGAACTTGGTTACTAAACTTTTTTAGAGCTTGAACAAAAAGTTGTTGAGAAACACTGGTTTTCGTTGGGTCGATACCTCTGCTGGACGAGCGTGTCATCAGCTCAGTAATCGGCCGTGCGTCGGCACTGATATGATTTATAACATAACTTGTATCAATTCTCTTGTGATAAAATTAGCAGTTATTACGAAACTACATTTCCAACTCTCTCAGGAAAAGTTAACCATGGTTGATTTGGCTATTCCTTTTAGTTGCCATTGAATCAATTAGCTCCTCATATATTCAAGTAGGTTTGAGCGTTACTGATAAGTGAATATAGAAAAGCGATTCGGACGCAATATATTTATAATGTTTCCACATTTTACCAAACATTTTTACTGCATGTTATTTAGATTTGTCTATCGTCGTCTACTCCGAAATTATTTGCCGCCTTAAAAATACCTTAAGATGCTACAGCAATTTAAAATGAAAAATCGACACAATAGGGAACAAAAGTATAAGTGAATTGCAGTTGTGTTAACCTGGTGGATAATACGACAAGATTTGTAGTAAAACCCTGCCGAAGTAATCCGCCCAGTACATAGTTATTTTTTAATCTTCAACGACGGGTTGAACGTCTTAAAGTAAATCAAAATTGGTTGTCATAAGGTGTTTTCTTTGCGTTGATTAGTTTAAGTCAATGTGTTTTAAATATCAAGTAAAAGGTATCTCGATTCTCTGGAACATGTTTGGTTTCGGCAAAAAGAGTGCCAAAATTTAGCAAGACACCTTTATTAATTCCCAACAGACAATAATATGTAAATCATAGTATAAAAATTGTTAGATGAAGAAAATAAGTATTGACAATTCTCTTGACAAACTATACTTTATGATAACGGCCTCCTGATCAGTATAAGGTCTGTTGTATATTTTCTTTTAAAATTTCAGTCTAAGATTGAGATTATTCTTTTAAAATTCTGCAAAAAGTATAATAACAAAAATACCGAACTCCAGTGACAATTCAAAACGCAAAGTCTGTTATCAAATGGCACAATCAAAAGTTCAAACACATCAACAAATGGAAAACAACTGTCATATTCCTTACTTAGTACAGGCATTTCCTTATGTAGAAAATGGTGGATTAAACCTGGTTTTATAGCTAGCTAAACCTCTCATTTGTATGACATTCGCGAAGAATTCCATTATATTGACCACATTGTGTGAGCAAAACAGACATAATAGGTAAAAATGTTAAAAATTGGGGTTCTGCAGTCAACATGGTGTTATAATCTTAATCACTATAAAAACAAACAACTATTTCAACAAAGAAAAACAAAATGACATATAGACACTCTATAGATCAACATCAACTGGTATGAGGCAGACTTCATTCAGGGCATTCACAAGAATAAAGAAGAAAGAGCTGCGCCATGAGCGCATGATACGCCCTTCGCTTTTTCAACGAATAAAGTTCCACAACTCCTCAATGTCATATCAGAAATTTATAAAAAAAGTAAAGGGAGCTAATTTTAATAGATATAAACCAGTCACCAAAGTTTCACGAAAACTGCTCAAAGCATTTTTGAGTTATTGTCCGAAAACTAGAAAATTCCCTCTTTTTATGAATAAAATCCCATAACTCAGAAACGTAAATTCTAAAATTTATAAAAATCAACGGGAGCTTACGTCAATAGATAAACAATTCACCAAAGTTTCATGAAAAGATTCAAAGTTTTAGAGTTCCTGTCCGACATGTTGACGACGGATGGCTCTCATACAAAACAATACTGAAACATTTTACTTTCATCCATTTACACATTTATGTTTAAATTGTTTAAGATTGATTTTTTTCTCTCTTGAAATGTTAAAATCGAATATTGAACAACCGAACGCATCCTATCATAGACTTTCTGAAGAGAAAAACCAACCATACCTTTAATTTACAATCAAGATTACTGGTAAATTACATAGTCAGAACAACGCACAGAACTGACAGTGTTGCACATTAATAACATGACAATTAACATTAAAACGTACAGTTGAACTGACCCGGATTTCGACAATTACACGACGGGTGTCATATGTGGAGTAGGACTAACTCTTCCGGGACACCTGAGATAACTCCTAATTTTTTGTGGGTTTCGTGTTGCATAGTCTTTAAATTGTTTTCTTTGTTGCGTTTTGTGCATTGTTTTTCTTAACGTCCTCTTTCGTTTTTGGACATTTCGTTGGCAGTTTGTTTTCGACTTATGAGTTTGAATATCTTTTTAGAGATGTAATCACCTAGTGATTATTCCCAACTCGTCTGGAGTCCATTACAATGTTTACTCTGAAAGAAGATGCGGTATAGCGCTGTATAAACTGTTGAAGGATAATTTACAGTTGTAGTATCCACCATACACAGGCGATGCTTAACTTGATATTACTACTAAGAAAAGAGGAATTCACCATCGAGAAATTAAAGACAAAGCATACGTTTTGTAGTTCTTGTCCATTGATTGACATTTGAATAGATTAACATTCCAGCAACGAGAAATTTGTTTTAACCATCGTATTTGTGAATCTGCGTACTCAGATAATGCATCAGCTATTGGTTTAGTTAATTGGTTTTGTCTTATCTATATTTCGCAGACGTGGGGGTGTTTTGTTGATAGGAAAGGGCTTCACGTTGGTAATTATCTACTTTAATCTTCGTTTGAATCGAAAACTTATTTCCTTTATTTGACACTAGGAAATCTTTATACTTCGAAACACTGAATA
Source organism: Mytilus coruscus (assembly GCA_017311375.1). Lineage (NCBI taxonomy): Eukaryota > Metazoa > Mollusca > Bivalvia > Mytilida > Mytilidae > Mytilus > Mytilus coruscus. The sequence continues at coordinate 127,763,601 of CM029595.1, read as the reverse complement.
CTTTAATCGATCAGCCGTAATGAAACAGTTTTTGAAAAGTGATGAGACAATTTCACAATGATGCTATATATTTTTATTATTATTATTATTATTATTATTATTGCACAAAACGATTGCTTATCACCTGGATGCAATCATCTGGTATTTTGTAAATGTTTGTTTAGATATAGTTGAAAATTATGCTTGCCTTCTATTATGTGTCTTTCTCACTCGAAAGAGATAAGTAAAATTTGAGTATGTGACTTAATTATAAAAAATATAGTAAAAATATATATATCAAAAAGAAGACTTCAACATTTCAACATTTTGAACTATCATCTACAAGTATAGGAAAGCAATAGTCAAAAGTAAAAATAGACGTTTTTCATAATACTGTATATTAAGAGACTTTTATTAGCACAGGACCTCAGAAAAGATGCCTAACCTTCTATTCCTGTTTTTCTTAGCGTATTACCTACTTGAAAAAAATGTTTTGGAAATTGCTATAAAAGGGTAGCATTCATTATGCTACTCCTTAGTTTAGAGATAGCAGATTGTAAGCACATACCTTCAAAATTTCAAAATAGCTTCATGAATGGAAAGTAATAGTCAAAGTAGAAATAGGCGTGTATTATACGTTATTATATTGAAAGTCTTTTATTTGCGTCAGACCTCAGAAAAGATAACAATCCTTATATCCCCGTTTTCCTTTAGTTTAAGATCAATATAACGTAAATGAGATGTATACTGTATTAATTACTATAATCTTCGCTGGTATGTTGAGCTACATCTATATGTGGTGTCTGTTCTGAACTTAATACAATTTATAAAAAAAAAATCTCGAGTAGAAACATGTCACTATGGATTGAGTACGATATGGACGAACACAATATTTAATTAGGAAACTGAAAAATAAGAGTTAACAGCTTGTTTCTGGATTCTTTTAATAATTCACTTGTATTAATATGTTCATTCATTTTATGGATTTTTCTGTTTATTGTAGACGTTTTATATACATTGAATATTTGAAGATCAAATCAAAAACAGTAAGTCGAGGAAAAACAGACCATACCAAAAAGACAATCAAGTTCACAATACACTATACAGAACACTGAAGATTAAACACAATGAACCAAACCAAAAATAAACCGGGATAAACTCTGGTGTTTCTGAAGGAACAGCAGTTCCTGCTCAACAAGTGGCATAGACCGTATAAATCTTGTTGAAAATACAATATTTAATCATATCCATGCAGTTGTTAGGCTTCTTTAACAATTTCTATTTCCAAGAATAAAATTTTGACCTTGACTTAATTTGAAAAGCAATGTAACCTTTAAATCGAATATAACCGTTTGGTGTTCTAACTTTATTGAGTTGCAAATACATTGTGTCGTTAACATGTATTTCAGATATCTTTTTATTCAAAGGTACAAAAACAAGAAACCAAAACAATCAACTTTGATCTTGAACAACACGAAGCAAAAAAAATATTGTAGGAGTATTCCGTATCAATAATCTTTCCCCTAGACTGTATAAATTTACTACAGTATACAAGTCATCCACTGAAAATTTATAATATGATTTTAACACGCAACCTTACGTCTGTCGGGTCTTGTTATATAGTATAGAATTAAAGGCATAATGATCTATATCGCCATTAGGGTCACGAAAATAACATGATTTATTTCTCTTTGCTTTCAAATTATGACATTTGGAGAATACTCAATCTATATTTATGCGCTGCCCGTAGGTACAAAACCTCCTCTAATTACTTTACGATGGATATATCTGATGGACACAAGTTCTATGGTGTTTGTTTGTCACAAGTTGAGTTTATTGGTAATTGCAATAAAGACTCATATCGGACGTAAAACAAATTAATTAGTATATCTGTAATGAAAGTACAAGTAATTTCGTTTTTACTATTGTCATCACTTTCGGTCTTAACCGAATTTGTGGAGCTGAAACTGATAATCTTTGGTATTTAAACTTCAGTTGAAAAAATTCCTGCTGTCTTTGTTTCTTAAAAATAGTTACAAAGTTATATTTTGTACAATGCCAATTTCATGTCTGACTCGGTAGTCTTTCCTTTATAATAAGAGTCTCACCTACGCATGGACAAAAAGTTGTATTTTAGACATTTTAGATAAATGTTTTTCTTATGAAGATACATATGCTTTAAACCGATATTGAATGCGACTGATTCAAATGAGAAAGTACTTTCCTCTTAAGGACTTGATTTCATGTCTATTGAATTAACCGCATGATACTTACTTCTGTCAGCAAGACACTTGTTTCTTTGATAACTTTCGCCAGGTACGTTAGAAACTCAAAGTTTCTGAATTCAAAACTATAAATCGTTTTAAAGTAAGAAACCAAAAGGGCAGTCTAACAACTAAACCAATTTTAGGCAAAATTCTCGTAAAGTAATATTTCAACCATACATTTAAGTATAATTACATATTTATTTAACTAAATATTAACAGAAAAATTTATAAAATGAAAATTAAAATCAGGTAATGAGTGATTGGCAGTATAATTGCTTCCTTATTACTAGTAATCTTTATCGTTTCTGGCCAAACAGTATTTTCAATCTGACATTGTACAAATTGTTTTTCAAAGGTCAAACCGCAGTGCGAACTTATCGAATGTAAATAAATATCCAAACATTGTTTTGTCTCAAGTGTTTATTATTTTGATTCTGTCAAAAACAAACTGAATAAATCAATCGAACGCATTGTTTTTGAGCCCGGTAGATATATCGAATGCAAATATATATCTCACTTCTGAAAGAAGTGGAGTTCTTGACAAACTATTATTGTCTTCTATTCTAGTGGCTTCAACAAAGCAGCAATTAAAGATTAGTTGGTTATACACCTCCTTGTTAGTACGATGGGTGGTAATTATGTGGTTATTAAGCCTTCCATTATATGAAATAAATTGTACTATATCGATCCCACAATCTGTATGATTTTCAGGCAAGTCTAATTTATACTACATGTTACAAAATCATCTACAGTTTGCTGTCCTGAATAATACGTTGTTACAATCTCAATTTATAGTCCCTTGCTTGACCCATCGTAGAAAAGGTAAAAGTTAAACATATGCAGAGCCGAAAAAATGCAGACTTTAAATCAGTTAGATAGATTCGGAAGATATTAGATGTTAGACCAAGGCGATGGTCAGATAAGGTTTCATCATTCCTTAAGAATGAGACCTAAAGTGTATGTTATGATTTTTTTTTTTACTTTCAACAATGAAAAGATAGACACCCTCCCCGAAAGAGTGATTTCAAATATGCAAGACATCTTTATATGGGTCACCGGTTTAATTATCCCATCCCTATCAGACAAGGAAGTGTATTTAATACAAGTTGAACCATAAAAAAAAATACCACGGAGGCGCCAACACAAGCTTAATTCTACAGCAAGGGAGTTGTTGAAGCAGTCCATGGATAAAATGTATCAGTATTTCAAAACAACTGCTTTGATTGATTATTGTGTTACATTTTTTATTATTTGTAGGCTTATTTTTAATTCTCCTGCGTTTCATGTACTGTTGGACATATCGGAATGATATTAAAGTTGCAGACATTTATACATTTTTCGCCCCTTTACTTTAATTTTCCCAAACAGGCTGGAAGGGTTTTGAATTAACGGCTCGCCTCTCCTGTACGTTTAATGTACTACATTTTTATTATATCATACAAAGAAGACTTGTAGTAATTTTAAAACATTTGCATTTTTCACTTGATTTGTGTTTTGTACTTGTATGTATGATCCCTTAACTAACCAGAAATTTCAATTGTCCTAAATTATCATTAAAATTGTCCTCAATTGCCTCAATTTATGATGACGGGATTACATATTAGAAGTACATATGTAAATTCAACTCTGCATGTTTCACCCACAGCTAGGAGTTTGGTTTCGCATTTTGGCCATGGTGATTTTTTTAAATATGAAAGTTATTGTGTAATAAAATTGATTTTTAGATAGCTGAAGAATAATATAGCCTTCAAAGTGGGTTGATATGAACATCAAGATTGTTTTTTGCATGTTTTATATATTACATTTTCTGTTTGACAGTCCGTTTATTCATAGAAATAATTGTAGTGTTTATTAATAAATATTTGACGCTCAAACTTTCCAATTCAATTTTATGGAAAAATGAGGTGTAAGGGACGACATCAAAAGATCAATGTAGGATAAAAAACTTAAATCAAATAGTTTGGGGGTGGGGGTTAACATTGCTGCAAGTTTTGTTTATCCAAAATCGATTTTACATATATCCATATTGGTCAATCAATTTTTCCCAAATTAAGTTAAGAGGGGGGGTGGGGGGTTAGTGAAAAAACTATGTGAATTAAGTTTTTTATCCTACATTGAACTTTTGATGTCGTCCCTTATGCATATGATTTTTTTTTACCTCTTGATTGATAAATGTCAAGGGTTTCAGAAAAGGTATCACTCTAAAAAAATGAAATTCTACTTTGGACCAAACTTTAGGGACATTTGTGATATTTTCACCTCCCTTTTTGCAATATTTTGTAACAAATAAATGCAAATTGTTGCCATAGTTACTCAAAAAGAGATGATATTTCACCATTTTAACTATTGGAGATGAAATCTATGGAAGAGGGTTTGTCTTCATTCCTTTTTTCTTCTCTCTCTTTTGAATTCGGATCTGAAAATCGTTACCTGTGGCTATTTGAAATAAAAAGTGGTTAAAGAATTTACACGTTCCTATGGTATATAAATGTTGTCATTTGGTAGGGTTATATATTATGATTTTTTTTATGGGTTCCAGTTGTTGAATACGAGTTTCGGTGTATTTGTTTGTGGAACCTTCTGCATGGCTTAGTCCTTCTTTATGCCATTAAATCAACACGACATTCACAACGAAATGTCTGTTACAACGCTTTGAATATGTATTCTATAACAAGTAACGCATACTTCATAATGTACTTCATTACAGATAAGTGTCTTATTTAGTTCGCAGTTCAACCCCTAAATCAACAACCAACAATTTATCAAACGAAATCGGTCTTGAATAGTTTACAGCATCACGCTGAAGTAACATGTTTGTGATAAGGATATCAAACAAACGTTGCATGACATATAAACATTTAAGCACACGTAAATTAAATTTCCTGGAAGACGTTAATGCGATGTTGTCTGGTTCAGTTCCTGTGTCACAATCAAAACCTATTGTAAACAGAAATCAACAAACTAAAATGTACATGGTTTAGTGTGTATAACATGTGTTTTCTCTCTTAACAAAGTTGGGCTAAGGTATTTTGCTTCTTAATTATGGTTATTCTTTGATAGAAGGTAAAATGAAGGTCAAGTAGAACTGCTCAAAACAAAGTTATATAACACGTAATAATTAAACAGTTGCAAGGAACGACAAGTCTGCTATTTTCGTGAAATTTTTTAAAATCGAAAAGTGGTAATTCTATCAAAAGGAAGTCATAAAAATATTGACTTTTTTATTGACGCTTAGAAACTGGAGAAGGAAGAGGTTTACCGAACAGGTTCGTATCGAACAAACAAAGTTGATATTTTTCAGATTTAAATCCAATATTGTTTTTATACTGGAGCTAAAATGAGAGCCATTATAATGATAATACAAACTCAAAACTTATATTTAATATCTGCAGAATTTTTTGATTGTAAAGGAAAATTGATGCGACATGAAATTAGCAATGTTCAAAATGTCACTTTTTTCGTTATTTAAGAAAAAAGTTAACAGGAAATATTCCAGAGGGTACGAATGGGTTTTACATAGTAGATGAAAATGGGCAAAATGTGCAAAATAAAGGGCAACAAAAATAACTTTAAAGAAGAGAGAACAATGGCCAAAATAAGTAAAGAATAGAAAAAATGGTATAAAAAGTTAAAAAATAAGGAAATGAAAGACCCCTATCTAGACCTTTATAAATGTATTACTTGCCAAAGATTTGTAGCCATAAATTTGATTGTTTAGATGGTGTTGGGGTTACCTTTATGCTTTATTTGCAGCAATAACAGCCATTGCTTCATCATCGATAGAAAATCATACAGAAGGATTAAAAACGGACGTCGATTGGATGATTGTGATAACGTTTGGTTCCAGTGGACAAAACGTTGAAAAAGTAAACGGACGATGGTGCCATAAAACGCAATACCTCGAATAGACTTTCGAGTCTAATGAGATAATAATGTATATGACAGTCTTCATAAAATAATAAAGTGTGTCAATCTGCACCAGTTGTCAGGACTTTCCCTAAGATAGCAATTTATAGAATTGGGTCAATAGCTTTACAAACATTAATCAACTTTTGTTTTTTTTTAAATATTTAATTTTATAAAAAGAGTTGAATTCATATCCTTTTAGCAGGAACAGCGACAAGATAGTCTAACTTCAGATTACTATGACTACTTTTCCCCGATTGAAATCCAAGACAGGATTAAAATTGTTTAGAATTAACTTAAATACTTGGTCAGTTTGAACCTACATATACAAAATTTTACCGAGTATTAATGATCCACTTAGTGATTATGAACTATTTTTTTCTTTAATTGATGTAAATCCCCAAAAATACCAATAACCTCCATTAAGACAGAAAATATATTTACTGAATGTCTATGTACATCAGCTTTTCAATTTTTTCTACTAATAATGTCTTTTATATATTTTATTGTTTCGATTATCAGTGTGTGATGCATTCAAAGAGCTACAACTCAAGTGAATCAAACTAGTTCGTGCCATTCATGAATATTCCAAAGAAGGCACATTACATTTTGAATGATATATTTACTAGTGTACTAAATTATAAGCCTTGTATCGTGAGTGACTTTTTTCTGTGGACAAACTGAGCTTAATGAAATTATCTTTAAAGAAGTAATCAATAAGAAATGTGTGTATAGTGAAAAAATGAACATATTTACCCCGTCGACGTACACCTTTTGGAGTTTATGCAATTCACGTGATGTAATTCCCTCAGTTTTGTTTGTTATCATGATTTGTATCTGTTTTGTTCGATTTATAAAACTTGAAAATCGGTCAGTTACTGTTTCCGAAATTTGCTTTATAGTTTTAGAAAACATCGATTGTGTTATTCTTCTTTCATCAAACATCTAAGTTTCATCAACGTTTTGTAAATTTGATGCGTCCGACGCGTTTTTCTGGATTTACCTTCATAAGAACGCTCAAAGCCGAATATATGAAAGCCAAATATGTATAAGAACCGAAGCAGTCGAAGAGCTATATGACCAAACAGGACATAAAAAATAGCCAAATCCGTCTGAGGTCAACTTTGCGTGATGGAGTTGAAACCTTAGTTTTCTTCATAATTATCAAATTTTATAAACAGACAATTTTAAAAAGGTTTGTTATAAATCATGCAGTACCGAAGTACTGACTACTGAGCTGATTATACCCTCTGTGATTTATACATAGATGGACAAAATCCTGCTATTTGATATGAGAGGTCATTGAATATTTCCATTTTTCGGTTTGTTTAAATTGGCTAAATACCTTCCAAACTAACAAGGTTCATAACATTTCGTCAGTGTTCAATATTCTTACAAATTGTATATGTTGAATTATTATTAAGGTATTGACAAATATGGCCGATATTACATCACAAATGTGATTACAGACAAACATGTGCACATAGAAAAATTGTAAAGCATGACTGGACTACATATACAAAAGTTATATGCATTTATGTTTCAGAAAATTACATACCTCGCTGGATTTTGAAGTCATTTTTTCAAGTCTGCAGATAATGGTTTAACAAATAAACACATGTGTATCACTTGATACGGTCCACTTATTTACAACGTTTATATCCCCTATTGTTGTTTCGATATCCATTGTTCCTCTATTGCCCATGTCAATTACTAGTTTACTACAATTATGAAATGAAGTGACCTTTTCTAGCATTTCCCACAACTTAGTGTATTTTTGGCATCTTCTGTTTGATCGAGTTTGGACATAAATGTCTCGCCCCTCAAAGAGTTATAGAAAGGGTTATTTACGTACAGAGAGCATGGTGCTTTCTCTACAAGTGCATATTCGGAATGACATAGTGTTTGCTTATTTGTCCTTCCAGCCCAGATCCCCCAAAACAGCAAATAAATACAATATTCATTGTATACCCGAAGAATGATATGTATATGAAAATTAAGACTAACCATAAGCCAGCCAATTTTACGTTGAAAAAATTTCAATAGAAATTCGTCTTATGCAGCATATATAAATATCTAAAACTACCCAAAATGAATTGCACTTAAACAAAAATGTAAAAAAATAACTGTAAAAATCTGTCAAACTTAACTTATTTAATAGAAACATCAAATAATACTGTAAAAGTACAAAAGCCAAGAAATATTAGGAGCTATATAATAAATATTTATTAAACAAGCATAGAATTTGAAGGAAAAAAAAACTAAAAAGTTCACATGCATATAAAATGGACGGAAATTTTGAAATCTCGAAGAAAATCACTGATCACAAATAAAATATTTCTTTTTTTAAAAGAACTATTATAAAGCTAAAATCCAAATAAATGCTCTAGTAAAACGAGCAGAAGATAAAAATGCATAAAATATCAAACATTAAACAAGTGGCATGCACTGCATGAAAATCTATTATGATTTCATTCACTTTAAGTAGTTCCAACTTTTCAAACTGTCAAAAATCACGAATCAAATAATTTACATAATCTCGCAGCCAAAACAAGACTGGTCAGGATAATCAGGAGCATGAACTCTACAATCCAAACCATAAACATAATAACTCATAAGTTTATTATTATATCTGTACTCGCATTTTGTCACAGGGACCACTTTTATCTTATGTCTCTGAAAATATAATAATATTTAGAATGTAAAGAGATGTTTTTTGTTGTAAGACTTAAATTTCATAGTGTTATATATTTGCCTTATTGTAAACAAAAGATCACATTTCTATATGAATCGTTGAACAGTTTCATTTTTAATGGCTTTAAGCAACGCAACGGGTGTCACGAATAGACTAGGTACTGTTTACCCTAAGGCTTCCTAAACACCTGAGATCACCCACCCATTTTTGACGGGTTCGCGTTGCTCAATTTTTAGTTCTCTGTATAATTTTGTGACTGTTGCTATTTTGTTCGTCGTTTTTCTTTTATGATCACAGTAGTGTCTGTTTTTTCATCCACTTTTGGTTTTCAATTATCCTCTTGGCATCTTCTTGCTGTTTTAACCGCTTCGAACAGGCAAGACAGAGTTGGTATAAGGTATATCGGAATGATAAAATTATTTTGCTCAACATACGGCATCAATATAAAAATGAGGGAATGTGGTATGATTGCCCCCAGAGTTAAATTAAAGTTGTAGATAGGCCACCGTAGGCCTTCAACAATGAGAAGAAAACAATACCGTATAGTCGGCTATAATCCAATTTAAATTACTAATTATTTAAAATGAATGGTTTTAACAAGACATGATTATATATAATATATAAGGCAGACGAAAACATTGTAATAACGTACCTGCATCAAAATAAGAGAATGTGGGAATTTCTGTTCTGCCAACAAGCGAGTGGAGGCTGTCATAATTTCTGGATCTGGAGACTTTGTTATTGGATATAACTGAAAAGGAATGTATTCAGTGTAGTCATAGCATGTCTAATAATATGATACTTACACATGCCAATGATCGATTCCCTGTTAAAGGGGGGATATCATTGTGTTCCATGCATAAAGCATTGTAAAAAACACTAACTTCAAAACATCATAAAATATTTTGAAAGACTGTTTCTAACTGACGATTCCTGAGCTGTAAGTTTCCAAGTCCTAAATACATTAAAAGTTTCATTTTCAAATATAAAAATAAGGAGATGTGGTAAGATTGTCATTGAGACAACTATCCACCAGAGACAATAATAGGTCCAAGTACGACCTTTATCAATGAGCAAACCCCATACCGTACAGTAAGCTATAAAAGGTCCTGGAATGACAAAATGTGAAACACCTAAACGAGAAAGCAAATGGCCTGATTTATGCTAAAATCAGAAAACAAAAAACAATGTGATAGACAGCAACAAACGACAACTACGGAATTATAGAATCCTGACTAAGGACAGGAATGTAAAAAAAGTCAATTTCACTTGTTCCAGTGAAAAATGTGAACTTGTTCCAGTGAAAAATGTGAAGATAAATAATTTTCACATAAACCTAGCAGTACCAATCGAATAAAATAGCTTTTAGAAATTTCCCCAGGGAGATAACATGCAAAGTACTTTGATCTTTTTTTTATCTGCAATTTAACATTTCAATGCTCCAAAAATGTGATATATAACCCAAAAAATATCTATTAATGTGAACATATTAACCAACTATGTTTTCAACATTTAATTACAAAACATACTTAAAACACTAATTTTAATATGTTGAGATGTGACTGTCTGAACTTTCTTAACATTTCTCCATTTGATTGTAAAAACGTTTTTCAAGGTTCCCTATTAATAATTTTCGCAGACGATTATTGAGTTATTTCGCTTTATGTAAACAATTGAGATTTTTTATAAAATTTGTAAAAAGTTCTTTGATGTAGCTATTTGAATTAAAGGAAATACGTTAGTCTATTATATGCGTGATGAGCTTTTTTGACAGTTAATTAGAGGCAACAGTAGTCTATTATATGCGTGATGAGCTTTTTTGACAGTTAATTAGAGGCAACAGTAGTCTATTATATGCGTGATGAGGTTTTTTGACAGTTAATTAGAGGCAACAGTAGTCTATTATATGCGTGATGAGGTTTTTTGACAGTTAATTAGAGGCAACAGTAGTCTATTATATGCGTGATGAGGTTTTTTGACAGTTAATTAGAGGCAACAGTAGTCTATTATATGCGTGATGAGCTTTTTTGACAGTTAATTAGAGGCAACAGTAGTCTATTATATGCGTGATGAGGTTTTTTGACAGTTAATTAGAGGCAACAGTAGTCTATTATATGCGTGATGAGGTTTTTTTGACAGTTAATTAGTAGTCTATTATAAGCAACAGTTAATTAGTCTATTATATGCGTGATGAGGTTTTTGACAGTTAATTAGAGGCAACAGTAGTCTATTATATGCGTGATGAGGTTTTTGACAGTCAATTAGAGGCAACAGTAGTCTATTATATGCGTGATGAGGTTTTTGACAATTAATTAGAGGCAACAGTAGTCTATTATATGGGTGATGAGCTTTTTGACAGTCAATTAGAGGCAACAGTAGTCTATTATATGCGTGATGAGGTTTTTGACAGTTAATTAGAGGCAACAGTAGTCTGTTATATGCGTGATAAGGTTTTTGACAGTTAATTAGAGGCAACAGTAGTCTATTATATGCGTGATGAGGTTTTTGACAGTTAATTAGAGGCAACAGTAGTCTATTATATGCGTGATGAGGCTTTTGACAGTTAATTAGAGGCAACAGTAGTCTATTATAAGCGTGATGAGCTTTTTGACAGTTAATTAGGGGCAACAGTAGTCTATTATAAGCGTGATGAGCTTTTTGACAGTTAATTAGAGGCAACAGTAGTCTATTATATGCGTGATGAGGTTTTTGACAGTTAATTAGAGGCAACAGTAGTCTATTATATGCGTGATGAGGTTTATTGACAGTCAATTAGAGGCAACAGTAGTCTATTATATGCGTGATGAGGTTTTTTGACAGTTAATTAGAGGCAACAGTAGTCTATTATATGCGTGATGAGCTTTTTTGACAGTTAATTAGAGGCAACAGTAGTCTATTATATGCGTGATGAGGTTTTTTGACAGTTAATTAGAGGCAACAGTAGTCTATTATATGCGTGATAAGGTTTTTGACAGTTAATTAGAGGCAACAGTAGTCTATTATATGCGTGATGAGGTTTTTTGACAGTTAATTAGAGGCAACAGTAGTCTATTATATGCGTGATGAGGTTTTTTGACAGTTAATTAGAGGCAACAGTAGTCTATTATATGCGTGATGAGGTTTTTTTGACAGTTAATTAGAGGCAACAGTAGTCTATTATATGCGTGATGAGGTTTTTTGACAGTTAATTAGAGGCAACAGTAGTTTACTGATCTTCAAATCACATAAATCCAATTACAAGATATAAATAAAAAAACAAAAACTGAGAGAATTGCATGAATTCCGAAAGGAGCGAAACCTGTTTTGGGGTCATGTAAAATTAATTCCCTCTTATATGTAAAAACTAAATACATTGGGTTTATGTTCTTTGAGACCCTTTAACATGACCATGTTTTCAATCATACCATTGGTTGTACATCTTCGAAAGCTATTGTTCCAGGAACTCTGGTCACAAGTACTTTTGGAACATTGGATTTTCCGACAGCATGATCACCTTTATAGGTTTTCCTGAAAGTAACAATATAAATATACCTAATGAGCTTCATGTTAAACAAATACCTTTTAAAAAATGAAAATAACACATTATAAATGTCATGCGTCCGGGTCGCTTTTCTGGATTTACCTTCATCAGGAACGCTCAAAGCCGAATATTTGAAAGTAAATAGCCTAGCATGCATTGCAGCCATTTGACACTTAATTTCTATAGGATTTTGATTTTCCTACTTAATCACAAATTATGTACAATTTTAGAGTGTTTACAAATATAGAATTAACACTTTATAAATTGCATGCGTTCGATGCGCTTTTCTTGATTAACTTCATCACGAATGTTCAAACCTAAACATTCAAAAGTCAGTGATATATCTATACGTAGACATATAAAAAGTTATAGAGATATCCAATAAAATGACATTACTCTACATAATCAACGTATCTCGGCCTATTGCACTGAAGTTTGACTGAGGGGAGCATACATTGCATGATTTTTTTGCTCGTTGAATACACATATTGTGTTGGAATAGTTGTATTAAAACATTAACACAATCTGCTATTTTAAATATATATATATATATTGTTATGAAATTCTGGAGGATTTCATAGAAAACAACCGTTTAAGGGAATAATTAACTAGTTACCGGAATCAAATGCACCGATCATTACTTGGTCATTTCACTTGACCCATATATTTAGTTCTCAAATGAGGAATTTTTTAAACTACTAAAATCAAAATTAAGTTTGAAATAATAAAAATAATGAAATCTGAAGCGAGATGATATTCTCATTTTTTATTTATAAGTTGTAAACAAGAGTTTCAAACACGCCGGAATGTAAAAGGTGTACTAACTTCTTTTTTAGCATAATTCTATAATTTATTCCAAGGCCTTATAAAATGGATTAAGGAGTTTATTTATTGGAATGCATCTTCAAATGAGAAACATGATTACAATTTACTAAATCAGTATTTATGTTTTCCTTCTTTAAGGGCATACGATACAGTTACAGGGGAGGTAATGACGTTGCTAACGTAAATTGATATTTTCGCGACGTCAAACTGTGACTTATCGGGAAACGATGCAGTTTTCGACTGATTTTTATCATTCAAACTGATTTAACTTGAAAACGAGTTCATGGACCCCACTTTTTCAAAATGACATTTGGTTTGATTACGTATGAAGATTATGTGTACCAATTTTCATGAAAAAGTCAATAGTGCAATTATTTTAAATTTGATAAATATACAGCAAAAAATTACGTTTTTTTCTACATTCATGAACATTTGATAAATATGAGTTATTTGTAAAAATAAAATGTACAAATTTACAGAACATTTATATAAAACAGAAATTACAAATAATTTAACAAAAACAGCTTGTGTTTATCTTTTAAAACAAAAAGTTATGTATTTCTGTCCGAAATTTGAGGAAATATCTGAAATTTCAACCTCAATTTACTCAAAAAGTAGCACATGATGGTATATTTTTTATTACATATTTGATTTAATCAGGTAAAAAAAAGCCTATATGGAAATTTTCATCACAATTTCATTATGGGATCAAAACTGTATCGTATGCCCTTAAAAAACAGGTGCATGGGTATAATTAAACGTCATTGCTCACAAATTGTGTTCGTGAATTGTTTGTAGTGCAAATCAAACAAATACTTCTGAAAAACAGACACGGACATGTATGGAAATTTTTATTGTAGTTTTGTTGAGTAGGATTCTTTTATTTTTATTACCAACTTATGATAGCAAGGAATTATTATGTTTTCTTGTCTGTGTGTCCGTCCGTTCATCCGTCCCGTTCCAATTTTAAAACTTTAAAAATCATATACCAAATAAGGGTTTTACCCGAATTACGTGGTTTTCTGAACATGTGGAAATGTGATAATGTCAGGGAGCACGGTGTTTTACTGCCACATATTCTTGTTTATAATGTTTTGAATATACGTGAACGTGCATGTGTATATATTCAATATTCTTAAGCGCCTCTGTGGTCTTGTAGTAGCTTGTTCGCCTCGGGTTCGGGAGGTCCTGGGTTCAATCCTCGGCTGGTTAAAATCAAAGATTAGCTACCTCTCTGCTAAGCACGCGTCAGAATTTTGTGTCCGGATAGAGTGTCATGTCATCCTGCGAACCTAATAAACTAGCTGGTTAAAACAATTGGACCAGCGTGTAGGTCTATTACAAAGTCGGGTTCATATTCATCTTCTCGTCCTGAATATGCATATTCAAACTACATATGCAATGAACACTTATTGTCCAACATCCTGTTGATACTTATATTTTAGCGTTCCGCAAAATCGTGATCTTCTACACTGTATTGGAAATAAAAACACCGAAAAGGAAAATATTATCGTGCGTTTGGACTGCATTGCGCATCGAAATCTTATCATCTTCTTTTTTTCTACTAGTATGTTTCTGACTTGTGACACATGCACTACAATGATTTATGCAGATAAATAAATCGGTGACCCTCTTTAAATTGTTTATCAATAAAATGGATAAAATACTATAAGTGAAGGCACTTGTTTTCGCCTGGAAATGTCTTTTGTATTCGTATAGCATTTCGAAACTGTCATTCTCATTAAACACAGAATAATCCGTAATCTAGCACACCTTTTAAAATACAACCTATATAGGGAAATTTTTATTTATAAATTTTATAATAAATTGAAAATATTTTTAACTTATAAATGAATTGGAAGCGAAATTTTTTTGATATGGACGAAAATTCCAGTGTAAGGTTTCAATAGTCTTGGAATACTTGGTTTAAACTTGAGCGACGTATTTAAACAAATTCAATGGTTGGCAATAATAACCAGTCCCATTAGGTCCGTACGTCGAGTTACGTACGTATGTCATTTTATTGGAAATCTTTTATATGACCAAAAGGGACATAAAAAGCGTAGCAAAATTCATTTAAGGTCAACTTAGACGTAGGGGGTTGGAACCTTAGTTTTTGATAATTTCTTAATTTATCAAGCCTTTTAAATTGGTATGTTAGATATCATGTCAGTACCGAAGCACTGACTATTGAGATGCTGATAACCTGGGGACAATCAGTTCACCACCAATGGTATCGACCGAGTGCTAGTAAATGAAAATTGCGCTTAATAAATTTCGTCAATTTTGATTTTGAGATGCTTTACCGATCACTAAGGTCTTATGTAAACGCAATATAAAGACATCCAGGTGTGTGAATTTCTCATCACAGATCGCCATCCTTACAACAAAAATTCATTTTAAAATACTGAAAAATTATAGTATAATTTATATTTCTTTTATATTATATTATGATTTGCAGGAAAAAAAGTAGATCTTTGGCCTTGTCTAAGAATGTGCATGTAAATCTGGCCTAAAAGATCCTAACCATTTTAAGTCACTCGCATGTGTTGGTTTACTACACGATACAGGCTTATGTTCATGTCAAATTCAAGTAACTTACCATGTAACCAACAACTGAATGTACCATTTCAGCTTTGTTTGTCCCTGGCAGCTTGGACACGTCACGCGCGCAGTTCCATTGCAGCGAGAGCACCTAAAATATTAAAAAATGTAATATTATTTGTTATGACCTCTAAAATATAATGTATTTTGTAAAAAGGAAGTCTCCTTCTCAGGGTGACGTACATAAATATCGTAACTTTCAGTTTTTTTTTTGCATTTCTCGGCAGTTGTGTAACTAAAGCAAATAAAAAATAAAAATCAACTAAATATTAAGATCCATTGAAAAGGTTATGAAAAATATTTTGTATACACATTAACCCCAACTAAAACAAAAACAAATGTTATCAAAACGTCACTAAATTACCGATGTTACGTATATATGGACCTTCTCTAGAAGGATTGTATTGCGCGTTTGCACTCATGAGAAACCGTGCGGGTATTACTTGTGGAGTAGAATCCTTGCGGAGTAACTTTAATCCCACCGATCTTTGGTTCGGTCGAGTAAGCCAGTCTTCCATATTTTATTTAATCCCACCGATCTTTGGTTGGGTCGAGTAAGCCAGTCTTCCATATTTTATTTAATCCCACCGATCTTTGGTTGGGTCGAGTAAGCCAGTCTTCCATATTTTATTTAATCCCACCGATCTTTGGTTGGGTCGAGTAAGCCAGTCTTCAATCCCACCGATCTTTGGTTGGGTCCAGTAAGCCAGTCTTCAATCCCACCGATCTTTGGTTGGATCGAGTAAGCCATTTTTGGTTGGGTTTAAATCCCACCGATCTTTGGTAGGGTCGAGTAAGCCAGTCTTCAATCCCAACGATCTTTGGTTGGGTCCAGTAAGCCAGTCTTCAATCCCACCGATCTTTGGTTGGGTCGAGTAAGCCAGTCTTCAATCCCACCGATCTTTGGTTGGGTCGAGTAAGCCAGTCTTCCTATTTTATGTTTTGTCTTTTCGTCTTTTTTCGTTTTTTTTTTGCAATGTTTGTAGAACTCTCTTTGACTTGAGTTTTTATTCTCTCTTTGGTATCTTTCGTCTCTATTTTATGTAACTTTGTCGCTCCGTTGACACTTCTTTCGATTTTACAATTGATACTTACGGCTTATTACCGGATCCACAACATACATCATAGTTATGCACTCCTGATACTTACGGCTTTTTACCGGATCCACCACATACATCACAGTTATGCACTCCTGATACTTACGGCTTTTTACCGGATCTACCACATACATCACAGTTATGCACTCCTGATACCTACGGCTTTTTACCGGATCCACCACATACATCACAGTTATGCACTCCTGATACTTACGGCTTTTACCGGATCTACCACATACATCACAGTTATGCACTCCTGATACTTACGGCTTTTTACCGGATCTACCACATACATCACAGTTATGCACTCCTGATACTTACGGCTTTTACCGCATCCACCACATACATCACAGTTATGCACTCCTGATTGATACTTACGGCTTTTACCGGATCTACCACATACATCACAGTTATGCACTCCTGATACTTACGGCTTTTTACCGGATCTACCACATACATCACAGTTATGCACTCCTGATACTTACGGCTTTTTACCGGATCCACTACATACATCACAGTTATGCACTCCTGCTCTCCATACACCCTGGCTGTCCTTGACACGCTGTTGTCTTCTCCCTTTTCCTTTACACATTCCACAATAAAGCTGAAAGAAAACAATGTAATTATGTAGCCATAACAAAGACGATAGTACACAGTAAATATAAAGATAATTTGAATAAGTCATTACAGAAAGCAATACTCGACATAGATAATAGCAATAACCACATGTATGCAAATAGAATTACAAAATACGACAATGAGTCTCTAGAGAAATGAAAACAACATAAAATTTGGAGTATTTTTTTTTTTTTGCAGTTCGAAACAGTTATTTTTGTATTTGTTAATATTTGCGAAATTAATATTGTTATCTACAAATGAAAATCTGCAATGACATTTTAATGAAAAAAAAAATATGATATTGTTAATATAAATTATGTACATAAAGATTGTCTCTCGTAACTCTTTTTAGAGTGGCTCTTGTATATTTTATGTCTATGTTATATAAATTACTGGTATGAGGTTGGACTCAAATAAAGTATTGTCTTGTTAAATGTTCTATTGTTTCAGATATACATACCCGTCCTCTGCCTTCACAGCCAGCACATATAAGAAATCCACCAGCTTGACATCTGTGACAAGGCTAAAAGATAAATCGTTTATATTAGGTCACTCAGGCCAAGAAAGGCTATTTGGTTAAAGAGAAGGCGAAATTGACGAAGTATTTGAAACAACAAAACGTACATGTACAAGAGAACAAACTTCTCTTTTAACCACAACATAAAATACGAGAACAACCTTTATTAATAGTAACGAAGTAAAATCCTTCCATACGAAAACCAATAGATTTGATTACACAATACCCTTATTGTACAACTATTTTTCAGATCATACCAATAATTGGTTACATGGGACACAAACATTAACAAGATGTATTGTCTAAACCTGAAAATAAGTAGTAAGAACAATCATAATTCTAAAATTCATACATGAATTCACAACTGACAAACGGTTTATGGTCCAATAATAGAGTCAATATGATGTTTAATTGGTTTACCTCAACCAAAAACTACTTTTGAGTCGACCACTGATGAAACCGGACTTTGGAATATGTGTTCTCAATGACGAAATACCTGATGTTTGGGCATATGGGTGAACTCGGGTGCCTTTATCTATAATTTATAAATAATATTCTGTTACCATTAAACATTTGGTGTACGCTTTTTCAAAACATTTCCAATCAACAATATGTATAACTAAATCACAATAGTTGAACTATATATATGTATCTACTTCTACAACATTATCTGGTGCTATTACAGTCAACACATATGATTTGAAACTGAAATAGTAATATTTGTTTAATATACATACTTGAAATTGTGAAGAGAAAACGATAAAAAAAAGTTTGAAATCATCCAAAAATTAGGATTTTTTTCAATAAATATCACAGATTATTTGTGGCACAAACGTAACGAAACAAATCAGATATGAAAAATCAATATTTGTTTTTCATTCAGTCTAATACAAACAAATGCAATTACCTTTACGCGATATAAACAAATGAGTACTTACCATAAACCAATCTAAACAAACAGACTTTTATCCTACGCAACATAAGACAAATAGATACATACCCTGACGGAAGCTGTATGTGGAACCTCCATACTGCGAGTCTCAAAATCCCTAAACTGTTCTACCGCGGTCAATGGGATTCCCCATGGGTGTACTGGAATTCCATTTTCTGGTCCGTCTATAAATTGTCCTATAAAGAAATACAAAAACAATGTAAACCTTTTTAAATTTCCACCCTATTAATCATTCTAATAAGAAAACTGAGATTTACACACTGGTAGGTTGATTTCACAACTTAAATATTTCCTTGTTTCTGAACAAATATGAACATTTTCAGTTATGCTTTATACAATTTGTTGATATCAATTAGGAAAGGTATAAATTTATATCTATAATTATGGTAATTCACTTCGTAGAAACGCACATCAGTAGTACAAAATTATAAGCATGGTATCTTTGATATGTTTTTGTAACCGACCGTTTGATATTGTCAAAATGTTGAGCGCTATGTCTGGTTTTTGTTTAAAACAAAAATTATGTATTGTAGATAGTTTTCTTTTATAACCAGACACATGTTAACATATATTTTGTTTAAAATTAAATTTAGGTGAAAATTAACGCCCAGCAATCATTAGTACGGACATTTCCAAGTTGAGATCAAATTGAATCGGTATCATTTGAGTTTTGCAGCACTTTAAGTATTTGAGTCTAAGCCCTGTATTGCCAATCCGTTGTGTTCTCTTGTATTGCTTTATAAAGATATCTCAACTGTTCCCTTATTTAAGTACTGATTATGTACCGAATATAAAAGTTGATATTGACAATTCGGACATCAAAGAGCGCTTTCTGTACTTAACTTGGCTTTTTGAATAGCGCATTTTTTTGCTGTGGCATTTAGCAACACCTGGTTATTCTGGAATTGTCTTTGAACGATTTTATGCTATAAAATTATATATTTTCCAATCAAAGGGGGCATAAGCCCTCTACAACCCCATTCCCGTGAATCAACCGCTGAAAAGATACGCTTACTAAGATTTATATCATGACTTAGACTGATTAGTTGATAACTTGTCTTCTAGACTTTAAATTTTGAATGCTTTAGCTTTAGGACAAATTAGTTTGAACGAATTGAAAATTGTCCATACATCGTAAAGTCTTTAAACTAATTGTGATAAAGTTTGCATGTACCTCTGAATGGTTCCATTTGCCACTGTGTTGATCTTGTTTCTGTAAAGGTTTCCAGTGTGTACTGCGAACAAAATGTATAAAGTTAAGTATTGAATTGTAAATAAAGATATTTAAGAAAACAAGTTAAAAAAACAATATTTTATCAATAGTTAAATTGAACACAAAAGTTACAGGATTAAAGACGCAAAGACAAAATAAATTCAAGAAAAATAATACCCAAAGCTTCTTATTGAGCAGGTGGACCCCATCAAAATAATAACTAGTGTATCTCTTGTCGTCTCATATATGTTGTTATCTCCTTGGGATCTACTCTAGTGTTTATCGTTTGTATATTTGTTTCTACTTTTTATCGATAATACTATTCACAAGATTTTTTTTTTAAATCTCTTAGTTTTTCTTTGTCATATGGTTCCCCATAAAGGGCAAGGCTAATTCTCATTAAGACTTTTAAATGCTAGTATCCAAAACTAAAAGTTTTGAAACGTTAAATTTGGGGGGTTGGGGACGTTAAACTTGGTTTTTTTGTTGTTGTTGTTTTTTTTTTTATATAAAACAATTGATTTTTGTGTTTTTCCAAGCAACATTTTAGAAAGCATCTAAAATTTTCAAGATTGTGTCAAAATTATCTTGGAAGCAATATAAACGACAACAAATAACGTTTTTATTTTATTTATGAACGTGGATATTTGATTAATCTTTAAACATATTATTTTATATATAAATTCCACAGAGTTTCATCAACTTTACAATTTTGAAAATTTGAGTGATACAATTTCAAGCGAAAGTTGCCATGTATCTTTATTTTTTATTTCATTTAAGATAATAGTTAGGACAGAACATAAGCACTGGCTATCTCCTCAACCTCTCACTTTATTCATCAATGGACGTTTGGCACATTAGTCGTTACATTGTATTTGCAGTTCACTTCAGCACATCACGACTGCGACATGGATTTAAATTCAGAAACTGTTTTTAACACCAATAACAAATTCAACTTCAACAATCCATTTACGTCAAACATTATTCGTTATTCACTGAACGTCGATCGTTAAACACGGTTTTTCGTATAAGAAAATTTTAAAGCAATTAAATCAGTAATTGCGTAGGGTGTTAAATATGATAAAGGCGTAACATTTTTAATGTATGTGTAGGTAATTAACATATTATTTACATGATATGTTGTGGAGGATTCAAGGTTTTCAAACGTTGTTATTTTGTTGGCTGTTCCTTTTCCCCAGCAACACTGTGTTTCTATGTGGTCAAGCAGGGCTTTCTTCGCTCTTTCGTGTGATATTACTGGAACCCTAAAAGGATAATGGAAAAACGTGTTAATCTTTTAAGACATGTCTTTTGAACAATAAGCACAAGAAAACTGTTTTATTTGTTGAACAAAAAAAAAACCAATTATCCGTAATAAATCATTTTACAGTCATACAGATATTTAACCAAATCCCCATTCTTTAAAGTATGTAGTAAATGTTTCCCTTGTATGACGTGTTTTTTTAGATTGCACGATTACTATTGAAACTTACTCTTGCATTTCTGGTTGTTTATAAGAAGCTTTATCCGGGATATTTGTTGCGAGTGGCGGCATTGGTGGTGGTAGTGAGCCTGCAATATATGTTAAATAGTTAGATTTCAGTTATGTAATGTTAAATAGTTAGATTTCAGTTATGTAATGTTAAATTCTTTATAAATATAAAGTTTAATAAATTCTCGATGCCAAAATATAATCGGAATAGTATTGAGTATTTTGAGGACATTTGTTGTCTAAACGATTTGCTCTATATATATATGTATAAGGAATAGTTTAAAATCTTAACTTAAATATTGACAGAAAAGATATACTTAATATATTACTTGAATATCTTAAGTGTGGATTAAGTTTTCGTCACTTATAGAGTTTATATATATTTTCATATGATAACACATTTAAAAAAATAGTTTGAAGGCAGTGCGGTTGCATTTTAACAAACCGTCTTTTGAAAGACACAGCATTGTCTGAAGAAATATAAATATTTTTTTGTATTCATAGTTTTGTCTTCAGTTGTTTTAGTTTTCTCCTAATGTGTATAATATATTTTTTCAAATTAATTTGGTTGAAATATCTAGTAAATTTTCGGACTTAAAACAATGCTTGTGGTTATATCATTAGAAAATGTCGGGTTACATATTTTTTTGATATCTCAACTCGACCATTTTTAAGTCTCGATTAAGGACTTACAGAATGTACATGCGAAAAGCATCTTTTTTCGAGATGATTAAGATTTTGTTTGTAAGTTTGTTGGTTGATTGTTAATTTGATTATTGTATTACTATACGTATCTAAATCGGGATCTCGCCCTGATTTTAGAGTCATATCAAATCTATTCCTTACTATTGATTTATCATCTCTATACCAAAATATTCTCGAGGGCGGGGACTTCTACAAAAATTTGGACATCTGCATTATTTGGCAATGTCATAGACACGTTTAGATATTGCAGACATTCAAGTCAAAAGTCACAAATGTTTTATTCAATTTTGGTGAAAATTGAGAGTGAAAACATTCTGCTATACATATAAGGATTTTAAGACATACTTAAAGTGGTTGTCATTTGTTGCTGTAAATGTTATTCGATTTTCGATTATTGTTTTGTACATAAATCAGGCTATTAGTTTTCTCGTTTGAATTGTTTTACATTTGTCTTTTCGGGGCCTTTTATAGCTTACTATGCGGTATGGATTTTGCTCATTGTTGAAGGCCGTATGGTGACCTATATTTGTTAACTTCTACGTCATCTGGGCTCTGAAGGAGAGTTATCCATTTCCAATCATACCACATCTTCTTATGTTTCCATTTGGTAACATTTTACTTACCTCCTGCAACTGAATATCCAGGAATAACTTCCAAATCCGTCGGTAAACCAACTTTGTCATTTTCTCCTACTCCCTCAAGTATTACTGTAATAGAATAATACTTACTCATGGATTGAAAATACACTATCAAACATTGGTGGTTTTGTTTTATTTCAATGAGTTTTTATGGTTTCCCGAATTGTTATCCAATCACAAGAATAATACTAAGTATGCCAAAAGAAAATTTATTGTGAAATAAAATCAATTTACATTTGTATGAACATAAATATGTCTGTGTATGATTTTGCTAATCGGATTCGGGTCCTTAGATTTCTTTTGGTTGTTTATTAATATAAGGCAACTATAGTTGTGTTGATGTTCTAAAAAAACTCTTTGAAATACTTTCATTAGAGATGCTAAAGGGCCGTTTTCACAGCAAGATTAAAGATGCATGTCAAAATTTGCTGTGTAAACCAAGCTAAGTCTAAGACTTTGAAAACATGTGTGTTTGACAGGAGAAACAGAACTTGATCTGTAACACAAGTCTAAACATCGCAATATGACCAATCAGAATGAAGATTAAGCTTAAATAAACACACCTTCCTCAACATAACCATACTGCATGTATATCCGTATTTATTTCATTATCATGTACATGTTCTTAGAAAGATAATGCCTACATTGAAATGTATGTTTGTTTTAAAAAAGCAAACAGCTATCGATCTTGCAAACTTGATTCCTCAGTCTAAGCATGATGTGACATCAATATTGTTTTTGGATACAGAGTGATAATATTTACCCTGTTACAAGAAGCTTTGCTAAGGTAAACAGTTTCAGCATTTTTTTCTTATTCTATAAAGCATGGTTGCTCAACAATTTTAATGATGGTGCTATGTAATGTGAATATATACATCTGTAAATGAAAAAAATGAAAACAATATATGATGCATATTACACATAAATTTACCATCAACTAACCTGGGTCATTTTTGTCAACAGAATCCGGACCGCCTGCATCAGGTCTGCAAAAAAAATTGGAAAGTATAAAGAGACGTCTGCATGTATATAATTTATCGGAAAATGGTAATTGCTTTAAAAGAAAACATATAAGAACTAGATGGTCCAAGAAGGTCGAGTCTTTCATCTTGTAATCATATAATGTGTTAGGTTTGTTTGAACCCGTCAAAGTTAAAAAAAACAACTTTTTAGAAGTATAATATCTACAATATCTACCCCATTCATCCGATTTTGAAATTTTAAGACAGGAAACAAGATTTTCAAAATGTTTTTAAACTGAAACAAAACAAATGACATTTGTTACTGTTTTAAAATGACACAAACAAACAAAAAACACATACATATCCGCACAATATCCTTAAATTTGGGTAAACAATTATTTTCTTAAGTTTCATGGTCCAGTATTCACAATTAGATCAAATATAGGTCAACGTGTCTTTTATTTTTAATCTCAAATTTCAATATAACTCTCAAGTATCAACCAAAAGCCCGGCTCAATACCTACCAGGAGAGCAGATAATGGTTTAATGACTTTATGTCAAAAGTAAGTTGGCAAATGTAAAATTTGTTTTTATCTGTAAATATTTACGGCAAAAAAACTTTATATAAAATCTGAGGTCAACAGTGATATCCATATGATTATTTTGCTATTTTGACGGAAATATTGAATATGGCAGCTGTTGGAAATGAAGTGCCTATATATACATATGTTACAGGCATTTTCTAAATTTAGGCATTTTGTAAAATGCCTTAAAACTTTAGGCATTTTCTAAAATGCCTGCAAGATTCAGGCATTTTACATAATGACTTATTTTTCTAGGCATTTAACAAAATGCCTGCAAAAATTGAAAGGCCTGAAATTATTTTATAGAATGAAATGTTAAAAAATCAATTGAAAGCTTTGAACAACATAGCAGTTTTATTTATGATTATTACTTTGAATGGCTTGCATTTTAAGAGTTTTAATAATCAAAAATAAATTTTACTGAATTATTCCAAATTCACACAAGCACAGAACTCGACAATTATTGGTTATTTCTTAAAATGTTTGGATGACAGAACTGTTACACAATATTTGTCCTGATTTTTTGCAAATACATTGTTGGGCGTAAAATCTGGTTTTAGCACTTCGACCACATTTGGAGAAACCTGGATCATGACACTTTTAGCTCTTTCATTACCTTTCTGATAAAACACTAAATGTTCGACAACATTGGGTTTTGCAATAAGCACATACGTCACACATGAATACCTTCTTTTTCATATGTTCCCAAAAGATTCAAAGTACATTATCATGATTAGTTTGACTTTTAGCTTTTGGTTTATAGCTTTTAACGGACTGAAGCAGATCTGCCCAATCCAGGTTATGCATCTATAACAGGAGACGCTTACCTTGTCAAGTCACCGTTATTTGTTTCTTCTTGGTCGATTTTCGAGATTTTAACCACAGTTAACTACTGTCTCATTAATTCATGAATTATAGCCAAATTGTTCTCGTCTTAAAAATGCATGAAATATTTGCTACTGAAGGCAAACAAACAGCAATCAATCAATTAAAAACAAACTTCTTTTTCTCCGCTTCATATGTTTCACTTCACTGTTTTGAATCTCGATTTTCTAAAAATTCGTTTGTAAATTTTGTTTCTATTGAAAGAACAATTTGTCCTTCTGCCATTTTGAAAAAAAATAATCATAAATTTACTATCTGAAATACAGAGTGAGTACATACTTAACGTAGTTTCACTAAAAAGAACATATCATATGACATACAAACTTTCCCAGCTGGTTTTTGAAGAATAAATTAATTGTACCGAACCATTAGTTATTTTCTTTGCAAGATCTTGTGTTTTGTCCACTTTTTGTCATATGCATCTCAATGATATTCCTTTTCTACAAATTGCCTGAAACTAAACAGGCAATTTGTTGAATTTTGTTTCAAAATTTCAGTCATTTTACAAAATGACTAGGTATTTTTCGTCATTTTATATAATGCCTGTCAAGGTTAGGCATATTACAAAATGCCTAAATTTAGAAAATTTCTGTAACATGTATAAATAGAAGATCCAAATGAAAGAAATATTACAGTATCTGTTCCTAACGGAATACAGAAAATAGAATCTTTGTTCCAACAGACACAGATTTTATAGCATTGTTTATAATTCAGTCTCCACGGGAACTTTTGTTAGGCGGACAAATATATGTTGATAATATCACTGGACATAATTTTAAATTCAAATAAACCTTTTTCGTCTAGCCAAGGTTTAGAAAAAAAAAATATTCCCGATATTTAGTTTGCTGAATACTTGTATCCACCCAAAAAAAACACAAAAATTTTTAAAAGTATAAAACATGGACGTTATAAATTCCTACCATACATAAGTAAGTACATATAGGTTTACATGCATCAATTATTTATAATACAAACAAATCATTAGAGCAGGTATTATCTCGTGGAAAGCTTCAATATATGCTACTATAAAAATATAGGATGAATGATAAACACGGCTTACCCTATTTGTGACATTTTGTAGTTTTGGTTCGTCAAAATGATTTATACTTTACGGTTGGAAACCAACAATTCTATTTCTGTTTGTTTTCAACGAATCAATAGAAATCAACGGTCAGAAATTAAGACCACTGGTCAGAGTGAGTGTGCCGTGTGCAAATGTTTTTAATTTCTGACGGCTAATACAGGTAACCTTTAGCATGTTTAGTTATTTCTTCAATTAATTAAATACCTTTGGGTTTGGTAATTTTCTATGACATACATACGGCTTATTATGTTCATTTAATGTCACTACTATCACTGTAAGATCCACAGAGTTCATTGTACGTGTATTTAATGTTTAAAAGCTGTAACAGAACATTGGATCATATCGTCAAGGGAAACAATTTTATAGATTCATTTCTCCAGGTACAAATTTTCTGAGGCAAAATTAATGTCCTCATCAATTCCTTTTCTGTTTTAACGAAAGTTTGAACATAGTTTCGTGTTTTCCAACAACAATTTAACTAGTGCAATTATTTTTTTTTTGCCCTTTCAGATCAATTGTCCGATTACTAGCATTTTGGAAATCCTAAAATTTTACAAATAAGAAAATAAAATTTACAACTGTGCCAATTTTACTGGAAGATAATGCACATATTATTGGATCAATTTTACTATTTTGTTTTATAGAAAAACTTTACCCGAAATAGACCGTGGCGAAGTATAAAATTTATTAAAATATAAGGCCTTCCCTATTGTAAAAAAAAAGGATCACGAGACGCAATATGGTCAACAATCGGTAAATGTCTGGATCTATTCTTTTTTCTGAAGTTATATTATTTTTTTGCTTTGGAGTAGAAGACGAAGACAAACAAATATATCTTAATTTTACCTTTAACTTCGATACTTTTCAAATTCAAATTTCTTTTATGAATAAATAGTTGTCTTGGCTAAAACTCTATATTTGAAACAATAAATGAATGTAGTATCTTCCTTATTTGTTTACTTTTAATTTGTTATATCCTCAAGCCTCTCGACCACCCATTGGAAAATGTAAATACAATGAGTTCGGAAAAGCCAGTGGGCTGAAATTTCTACAGTTTTTTTTTTTATTGAAATTAAGTTTTATAACTATAATTCTTCTTGAAGCCTTTTTGTTGTAGCGTAGTTTGTTTAGTCTATAACATATGAAAAAAATACTGTTGCTAAAAACTATTATTGTAATATGACCAAGTAAAATTTGCCTATGACTTAATAAATACATTCGTATTTTTTTTTTTTTTTTTTTTATTTCTATTTGTATTTTTTACCCAGTGCCTTTAATGAAACTATTTTAATGTGTTACTTTGAATTTCTCAGTTTTGACATGGAGTGACATGTTTTAATCCATTGGTGACAAATTATGTTCACCATGATGAGATGCTTAATTATCAAAATTAGATTATTAATTACATTTATTCTTAAAGAATGTCAAATTTATAGGAATGGGGTGAAGCAGCACCCCCTTTCATTTCGCTGTTCAGAAAATACTTAAGACGCCCTATAGCTTTACTAGATTGTCATTTGGTCTCTGGTGGAGAGTAATTCTATACACAAATGTTTTTAGAGCTTGCAGTTACTGAAAGCATAAAAATATCGTCTTTCTCTATGTTTATGTTTTGCGTGACATTGATGTAAGAAATCTTCTTTGTAGTTCTGTGGCCAATTTTTAAAATGTAAAAAGGCATGATTATTTAGGATGTATTAAATAAATGTGCATAAACTTCTTTTCAGTTACTGCAAACATTCGTTAATACAGTATTATTTTGTAATATTTTATTTGTAGCTGTAGTTTACATTATCGATATTATTGAGTTATAAATATTACTATTTATGTCCCATCCTCGATAGTAGAGGGACATTATGTTTTCTGGTATGAATGATAAGGAGTTGGTCGAAAGCAACCAAGAAGTAAGAAGATGTTAACGTTTGTAAGATGGGCGATCGAGTTTGTGAGCCGGAGGGAGTGGCAATCAAAATCAACTGAAGTACAGACAACACCATGACAAACTAAAAAAAGGACAACACGAACCCTACACAAAATCAGGGATGAAAATAATATTTCGGGAGGGCAAGTTAGTGCCTCCTTCACCAGTGGCATCTGGTGTGTTACTCGTTTGAAGTTACTACTTGGTAATATGACAAATTCAGTATATTTCCATAAACAAGGAAAGGAGTATGGGATTGTAGTTCCGACAGATTGGATAATTCCATTCAAGATCTTCTTTGAGGCAGATTTTCTGTAAAGGTCAACCGAGTGGAATAGGTGAATTCAACAATACTATTTAAACCCCTGGTTAAGTAGCTTTTCTATCATCAGCAACCTTCTGAAAACTCTTAAATTTCTCATCAATTGGTAGTTATATTTCATCTGTAGGCAATGCTGATGGAATGGTGTTATAAATCAAAAAATAAAATATCACATAGGGGAAATTGAAGTCAATCTTTTGGTATGAATTTTGGTTTTAAAACCGTCACTTACTGTCATTTACTAGATGTTTTAGTGTTCCTGTGGTATCCTGTAAAAGGGAACTCTCAAATAATTCCACATTTTTTTCAAATTCAATAGGATAGATATAAACAACATAGGTTTCAGATGATATTTATTATTTAGACATAAATACTTCTATGAACCCTTGATTAAGTAACATAAATTAGAGTTATATATATCAAAAACATTAAGTTTATGTATTTGTATATTGGTTATTATGCTATAGAAAATAAATAAATATAAAAATTCCCGCACAACACTGTAGACTAAATGGAAGTAGACTGTTAGATTATCATTTTATTCAAGCAGTGACGGTCAGATTTAGATATATTAGTATATATGACAGATAAACAGTTTGTATAAAATAATCTTACAAAATAGTTATATATTGCGTTTAAAGTCATGATTGAAAATATCACAGAATTGTACACCCCCAACAGCACTGATCTGGATATGTCGGTGCATACACTTTACAGTCTAAGCCATATACAAAATAATTGAGGGTTTGGTCTTTATACTTGTAATCACACTGAGTAACTGGAACCATCCTTATCACGTGCCTCTGAAATACAAGAGAAAAACATGTTTTGAAAATGATACATAGCTCTTTTGAACTTTTGGAGTTCTGTAACAGTTACAGTCTGGATTATTTAGTAACTGATTTAAAATAACCCGGTTTCACTTGATATTACAGAGTATAAAATAACCCGGTCTCACTTGATATTACAGAGTAAAAAATAACCCGGTTTCACTTGATATTACAGAGTATAAAATAACCAAATGTACTTAGCTAAACGACATGTTCTATAAAATCGTAATTTACATTGGCTTTTTTTTATTCCCTAGGTATGGATACATTTTGGGATTGGCTGTTATGGCCTTCATTTAGCACTGACACTTTAAAATGAAAGCGCCGAACTGAAACGGGTTTAAGTATGCGCTAAACATTCAATTGAGAGATTTAGCTAGCTATAAAACCAGGTTTAACCAATCATTTTATTCGGAAAATGCCTGTACCAAGTCAGGAATATGACAGTTGATTTTCACTCGTTCCGTTGGTTGATAACGTTTGATCTAATCAGTTTCTATGAACTTCCCCTTTTTGAATTTACCTTACAGTTCGGTATTTTTGTTATATTGTTTTCCACGACATTTATTACAGTTTATATTTTAGAAGTTTTAGTACAATATCAAATCAACAATAAAGCCAGGCAGGTTCTGAAACCGGCATGAAAGAAATTTAGTCAGGAATTGGAAATAGAGGATATGTTGGATTGGAGCATATTATCCTGTATTTTTTAAAGGGTTGTGGTAATGATTCTTTAACCTGTAGGGATCATGGCACTCTCATGAAATTCAAAGTCCTACATGCCAACAGAATGTGACTGTTTGTTTATAAATCCTACACAACCCTTGGACACTCCTCTCAAGCATAGGCTTGTTCAGTATATTCCAAAAATCTACTACAGCCAATCATATTCAGCGGTATCTAATAGTTAAAAATATAATTTATTTTCTGAAGACAAGCATTTTTGTGTTTTGTGTGCATGGGAAAAAAAGGAGACAACTTCCTCGGATTATTAAAAAGTCTATTGTTTAAGGCAACCCACAAAATCCATGTGAGCTAATGTTATTGTTTACTGTAGGTCGAATAAAACTGTTTAAAAAATCTCCATAGAAATCACAAAGGTGATTTATTAACGTTTCTACGTAGAACATTCCTGGATTTCAATTGGTCAGATTTGAGCGTTCATGGTGACGGTAAATCCAGAAAACGCTTCGGACGCACGAAATTAATTAAGTTTTATTTTCATTTAACTTCAGAATTATATTAAAATTGTATTGAGTACTCCAACAAAAAGGAGACCTTCATTTAAGATAGATATATAAAATAAGAAAAAGAATCCTTGCAGCTTCTAGTATATCTTTTACTTAAGTAAGATGTATTTACGAAATCCTGAAGTAATCGCAATATTCAATTACAAAAACAATAACTCGTACCTGCATTAAAATTCTACAATTTGGAAACTGACTGTGCTCGTTTACTAAGCGATGAGAAGCTTGATTGATTTCTGGTTCAGGAAACATGGCGATCGGAAGAACCTACATAGTAATAATAAATGAAATTGTTCGAAAAAAATATATCCAATGGTGTCAACAGGCACAGACAAGGCAGAATGGAGTAAAACGAACTAAACAGTGACTAGTGTGATTAAATATCTTTTCATTTCTAAGAAATTTCTGCTCTAAATGTAGCAGTTTATTTGATCGCATATTTAAAATAATTATTATAATAATACTGTATTTGAATGCGACCGATGACTGAGTATTTACATTAGTAACACAACAAATAATTCTAATGAAGCATGATCTGGTTACCCTTAGAATTCTAATGAAGCATGATCTGGTTACCCTTAGAATTCTAATGAAGCATGATCTGGTTACCCTTAGAATTCTAATGAAGCATGATCTGGTTACCCTTAGGGGCACATGTGTTAACTCCAAATTCTGGTGGGATTTGTGCTGCTCCTATTTAGTTTTCTGTAAAGTTGTTTTTACAATAATGTTTGTCTATTTTTTTCTTTCTTTTGGTCACGGTTTTATAAGTCTATCTTTCACTTATGTTTTCAATTGCTTACTTTTAGTACAGGTTGATTGATTGTAGAATACCAAACTGATAGGCAATGCAGAATATTGTAACAAACTTAACTAACAAGTTTACCAACAAAAAAAACCCAAGACTAAACACTTTGATTTATAAACAAACATTGTCTGTATTCCTTATGAAAAGTATGTTATGTGTTCTTAATGTGAATATTGTGTTATAAAAACTCATCAAAGAGACCAGACTTATAATGTGGTACGCCAGACGCGCGTTTCGTATACATACAATTCATCAGTGGCGCTAGAAACTAAACAGTTAAAAGGCTACATCTAATACGAAGCTAAAGTGCAATAAACTTCCTAAAAGTTAAACCAAATGCAGCTATTGCAAGCTATGTCTGAGGTAAAAAACCTCAGTGCTTCAAATAATTCAACATTTTATAAAGCAGTAAATTTACAGAAAATGAACATATCAATGATATTTCAGGACAACAGAACTACTAAAACAGTCAGTAGTATAACATGGTGAAATAACACGTATTATTTCATTCTGTTTGGTGTTCTCAATGACCACTTATGATTAAAATGGACAACGGTGATCATACCCGTGGTTGTGTATCTTGAAAACCTAAAGTGCCAGCGACATTTTTGATCAGCTCATCTGGTAAGTCTGTTTTCTCTACAATATGATGACCCAAGTTGTTTTTCCTGGAATATATAGTAAAACAATCAGACAAACCCTGAATAAACCGAAGTGTTGTATGTATATATGATTCTTCTTCCTTATGTTTTAAGTAGTATCTGACAACCAGGCAGAATGCTTGAAAATTCATATTTGACTTTATGTAACCTCGGTTGACAAGTTTTCGAAAGGCAACAATCTGCTCTATCGTCCTCTCGGCTATGTTTTATTTATTTTTTTATACTGAATATTCTGTCAATATTGTATTTTATTCTGCAATCGGCCTTTCTACTTTACTGCGATAAACTATAGTTTCCTGGTTCTGTTGTGAGCGAGCGGTAATATTCAAATTACTGTTAACGGTATAGTTCAATTTGGGTTCCTCATTGCGGTCCGCGTTTAAGTCATGTTGATTTAAAAAAATCAAATCCAACGGTTGAGGAGTAGAAAAAATCTATACGTTTAAGCTTAGATATTAAATTGCAGGAAAAAACAATTAATATCTGTACATTGTAGAAAATATATAATGTACCGTATTTGTACTTGCTACGAAACAAGAGAAATGCTTGGCGAACCTCGCTTTTCTCTCTGTTTCTAAAGCTCGTACAAATAAATTTTATATTTTCCTACAATGTACGAATATTATCTAATAATATTATTAATTCGTATATTTAAACTAATTTCATTCGTTCAGGGATAGTCACATGTTAAACTATATTTTCGAAGGTAGAGTGAAAACGGCGGATAGCAAAAAGCATATTGCACGGTTATTTTTAGAATATCTAAAAACCGATATACTTTGTGACGTCATGTAATGAATTTCATGATATTGTCAAAAGTTTTATAAAAAATATCTATGATAGATTATTTGAAGAAAACAAATCTTTATATACACAAGATGAAAAAAAAAAAAAAAAAAAAGGAAATGAAATAACCACTAATATGTTGTTATTGTCTTGGAGACAATATGTTATCTATAAAATTCCAACAAAATCACGATTTTGATACAAGTATGGTTTGAAATTATGTATTAGGTCAATACAGAATATATCGACCCAAAGAAGTATATCGACCTCGCGGACTTCGTCCTCAGTCAATATACTTCTTTCCGGTCAATATATCCTTGTATCGACCTCATACAAAGGCTATAATTGTATAGTATTTTTCAAATTAGTAATGTAATAAGCTACAACTTCGTGTACATAACATTACAGTAATTAAAAAAGTAACAAGAGTGAAGACAGATGTATATTTTTATTTTGGCAGTATAACAATATATGATTCATCGAGTTGAACCGATATCTACAAATAAATCATTCAAGCATTTAAGTATGTATAATTGAAATATACTATGCATAGCACAACATTGTTATTAACCGACAATATTACTTCAAAGTAAATTTCTTTTGAAATAAGTCACAATATAAAAATTAAAACAAATGCATCAAGTGAAAAATAGTAGCCCGTTCTGTTCTGTTAACCTACTTAGTATCTGTTTTTAAAGTAATTACACATAACACAAACAAAACGGTTGTAAAATTTAACGTCATTGCGTTTCTGATGTACATCTTTTTAGAGCTAATTTTCGAATACACTGCAATTCATTAGTAGTAAGAGCAAATTACAGTAAACTTTATATGAATATTAACTCAAGGTATAACTTCATTTCGATTCTACCGCTGCAAATATAAAAATTGTTGAATTTACTAACCTTAGTTTTGAATATAAGGGCATGAAAGAATTTTTTCACAACAAATGAAGTTTTGAGTGGATCAGATTATTTTTACAACTGCTGTCTATTGAATTTTGGACAGTCAGACATAAAGAGTTTTGTGTAAATAAACTACAAAATTTGCTTACATAGAAATGATCAAAACCATATCCGGACTGTTGTTGAACAACGGTAAATTAATATGATTCGGTGACATTTTTGGTTGGGCAATAAATTAAAACCCTTCTCCCACAATCAAATATAATGAAGGCTCATTTTTATTTATTAACACAACAAAGTAAATGAAAGTTGATTTTTAAAAGATAAAAAGGCATTTTTACGTGATTACCAAGTGATTGTAAGCTGTATAAACCATTTGACTTGTGTTGTTCCGTCACATGTGCCACATACAACACGACCAGTACCACTACATCTGTGGCATCTGTAAGGATATATATTCAACTTTTATTAAAACAGAACCCTAAAAATGAACAAAAAATATGTCTGCATATAAAAATCTCAAAAGATATGCTATATAGCAAAGAAACCATGGACTGCAGAAAATGTGAACTGCATAAAGAATAAGACTAGATGCGTTGACACAAATACATCCTACTGTTCACATATTGTCGATCAAATATTCTCAACTGAGGTCAAGCTAAGCGATGGGTCTGCGACGTTAGACTTAGCTGAACACGCGATCTCTCTGCTGAAAGTTTGCTCATCCTTCTACTACTTACCCACACGGACACTGAACTAAATTATTGAAATTTAAATAAATTAACTCATCTGCTTAAGAAGAGAAAAAAAAAAAAATAACATCAGCCGGCTTCTTCTGTCGTAGGAAATTATCAAGATAATAATAATCCGATAGAAACAGGCAAGGGGTGATCTTTTTACCAGTTTAGACATTAGGTGTTGATTGAAGGTCTTTGATAGTCTCTATTAAATGTATAATTCTCTTTCCGGTTTATTTAATTGAGTTTGACATGTTGTTAAGACACCCGTATATTGCTGAAAATCGAATGTTGCATTTTTTAGTTGTTTGGTTGCTGTATCATTACATATACACCTCATCTCTTTTATTGATATGTAATAACATCAATGCACAATACATGGAACGTTCTGTCAAACCCGGATTTCATTTGCTTTGTCCTCAATAAAAATCGAACCATTTAAGGATATATAAATTTTTTTTTTAAAAATAAGCCGTAAGGCCTTTGAATGAGACTGTTTCTATTGAGTCGAACTAGTTATTTCGAATTTTTTATAAAACAATATTTAGATGTGGTACGACCATCAACCAAAGACGACAGTACAAGTATAAACACAGGAAATGACGTCCATTTTTATATGAGGCAAAGAGACTGATGCATACAAAGCAAATGTTCATACTAGGTTGTCAATTTTACCGTAGAAGTAGATTTTACCTATTCTTTTCGGAAATTACAATAGATCATATTAAGAACTTTTAAGTAAATGCAAAAATTGGTCAAAGATAAAAAAAAAAACAAAAGGAGAAAAACATCATGCTAAAAAGATCTGCATCACCACAACCCTTTGTTTAATTCATTGTAGTAGATCAATGAGAGGAAAAAAGTATTTTGAAGTGAAATTTTTAACTTTTTATCAAGAGATACATCTTACTTTATTTGACTGCTCGTGTTAAACAATGGGATTCAAATCACATGTTTACAATGCATGTGTAAGAAAACTAAATAAAACCGGTCGTGAAACTTAACATTGGCACACATAAACGATAAATTGATGCAAACGTTGAACGCAAATCACCATACGGCTACAAATTCTACATTTTGCAAAATTATATACAAAGGTTGATTCTAAAAATATAATAAGTACACATTGTAAAAACTATATCTGATACCACTTAGCTTTATTCCAATCTGTGGTTTCATTGTGCTCATAAAATACAGTCTCTTTTTTTCATATTATGAAGACATAAACTTTCGATTAGTTTTATAGAGGTCTGGAGCTGGCATCTCAGTAAATGCTAGTAGACCTTTATTTATGTTGATTATTGTCATTTTGCTTAGTTTCTTCTGTTACCTATTCCAACATCGGACTCGGACTTCTTTTACACTGAGTTTTACTTTGTGTATTGCTGTGTATAGATATAGGAAGATGTGGTTGTTTATTCCGGATTGGTTAGAGGTATTGGGGTTTTGAGATCTGACAAAACATGTTTAACCCCTCCGCATTTTAGCGCCTGTCTTAAGTTAGGAACCTCTAGCCTTTGTTAGTCTTGTGTGTATGTTTTTTAATATTGGTTCATTTATATGTTTCAGATTTAGTGTGGCGTCCATTTTGCTGAGTTATTATACATTATTGTTTAGGGGCCAGCTCAAGCTCGCCTCCGGGTGCGGAATTTTCTTGCTGCGTTGAAGACACATTGGTAGCCTTTGTCTGTTTTTTTATAGCCTTTGGTTGGCTGTTGTCTCTTGACACATTTCCCGTTTCTATTCTCAATTCTATCTTGATTTAGCAGTATACATAAGAAAGATAACAGTAGTTTTGAACAGTAAATTTAATTTAGTACGTAGGAACAACTGAATCGGATTTTTCCACCAACCTTCTTTTTCCTGTTCCGTGACAACCCCCACAAGTCCGTGTAACAGTTCTCCACCCATCCTTTCTCTTTACACGTCTTCTCTTTCTCCCTCTTCCATTACACCCTCCACATCGTTTCTAGAAATAAGAAATTGTTACTTGAGAAACAATAATTGCACTTCATTTTCTGCTCTCACCCCCCCTTTTCATCTCCATTTGAGTTATTAATCTCCAACACTGCATTTGGCTTTGAAGTAGCTGTCAGTACTGTGACTACTCTTATATCGATACTTTGTGTCTATTGTTTTAAGTTGGTTTATTTGTGCTTAGTACCGATCCATTTAGCTATTAGCAAATGATTTTTACAGTTCTTATGTTGTGCTGCATCACCATTGTCCCAGGTTACAGGGAGGGTTGAATGGTCACAAGCATGTTCAACACCGCCACATTCTTTATGTGCCTGTCCCAAGTCAGGAGCATGTTATTCAGTGGTTGTCGTTGGTTCATATCTGCCAGATTTATTTTTCGTAAATTGTATTGGATAAATTAGGCCGTCAGTTTTCTCGTTTGAATTGTTTGACATTTTTCATGTCGGGGCATTTTATAGCCGACTATACGGTATTGGATTTTCTCGTGGTTGAAGGCCGTACGATCACCTATAATTACTTTTATCATCGTCATTTGAACTGGTGGATTGTTGTCTCATTGGCAATTATCCCACATCTAATGTTTATGCTACATGTAGTTTATTTATGACAACTCACATTTTTAAAAAGTTAGATATAGATAAACGAGATTATTAGACATAAACGAAATATATTTAAAATCTAAAGATTATTTTACCTATTCTAAAAGAACACACGATGACAGCTATGTTGAGGTTACTCATTGTAATGTCAATGCTATCATATTCACAACTAAAATGTCTTTCAAATGTTGAAAGCTAAAAATATACAATGTGTTTTAAAATGCTATTGAAAATTCATTACATGGTTACAGATCAGAGCAAATTGTATCTTCCACCGTTTGTTTCTACGAAAAGATAAGGCAAGTTTGTATTGGTTGCTTCTAATTGACCGGCATGTGTTCTTTCCGACTCCTCTTGATTATGAGTTGCGCAATAAACCATTGGTTAATCCACTATGGACAAAATTAAAATCGCCTTATTTTCCCGTGAGACCTCGTGACAAATATTACAATCTCGTTATACTTTTTCAATAATGACTAGGACATGTTGACAATAACAAACTATATTTATATTTTTTACACATTGTGACTTCGATGGAGAGTGGTCTCATTGGCACTTATACCAAATCTTCTTATTTCTATTGATTTATTAACCTTCTATACAAGAGAGTCTCATATAACATAACAATAAAGTCCGGATCGTATCCGGTTAAGATATGTGAATATGACGGTATGTGACATCCCCCTTTTTTCTAAAAGATAAAATGATGTGATTAAATGAATAAATGAATTTGGGTATTACCCAGTTGAAATTAAAACTGAAATTGTTTTGACTAGATTATAGTCTCTTTTCCAATTTAACTTAAAGTCTATAGATATAGGAAGATGTGGTGTGAGTGCCAATGAGACAACTCTCCATCCAAATAAAAATTTATAAAAGTAAACCATTATAGGTCAATGTACGGCCTTCAACACGGAGCCTTGGCTCACACCGAACAACAAGCTATAAAGGGCCCCAAAAGTACTAGTGTAAAACCATTCAAACGGTAAAACCAACGGTCTAGTCTATATAAAAAACGAGAAACGAGAAACACGTATAAATTACATAAACAAACGACAACTACTGTACATCAGATTCCTGACTTAGGACAGGTGCAAACATTTGCAGCGGGATTAAACGTTTTAATGGTACCAAACCTTCTCCTTCTTCTGAAACAATAGTATAACATCACAACATAGAAAACACACGATAAAACATCAATTGGAAGGCTTAACTCAATCAAAACGTAAATTAACACACTATGAACGAACAATTCGATCTGTGATACCTGAAAGTAAATACATAGTTAATAAAATATTAGGGACAAACATTCAAGGCCAAAAGCAAACAAACAAGTCCAAATAAAGCCATGGCAATACACCACCGCAAAATATTTAACCCTTAGAACAAAATCACTTTTGAAAAACCGGTTTTCATAATATATACAGGTAAATGAAAAATAACTTTGTCGTTTTAGGTATACTTTTCTGTCTATATAAAATCTTCCAATAATTAGGAATACCAAGAAAGGTCTGTCATATAAATACCTAATTTAACACTAGATACATAAGGGTAATTATCAACAATAAAACTTCCTGTACAGATTAAAGGAGAATAATCTTGATGTTCATACAAATGTAGTATGAAGAAGTGAAAATTAGTAGATATTCCAAATAATAAAAGCTGGTATACAGACAAGATCCATATTAATATAAAATAACAAAAAGTATTAAAATAGTATCAACAGGTCGAATTAAAAGAAAGTACGATTTGAGAGTACTCGCAGTTACTGACAGCTAGTAAAAGCCAAAACAATTAATGATAAAAATCATGCATCAGAGACTAAAATCAACTAAAACACATCCCAGGGTTTAGTATTTTAACGTCATGAACAGTCAGAGAAGACATGACTTGTGCAATGCCAAAATAAATGTATCGACAGGTAGTAGGATAGTGAGGAGCTACTTTTAAGAGATAAAAATAACGTGTGTGTCTCTAAACATCCCGCCTCAAAAGAAGCTACAACTTAGTTATGTTTTAATTTGCTAATGACAAAATCGATATTAGTGCCAATGTAAACTATATTCAGAGATCTAATTACAATGTTGGTACGATAACCCTTACTTATAAGTTTGTTTAAAGGTTCGATGAGTTTACACGGATCACATAGTGATTTCCTCGCTTTAAGTACAATATTACCGTAAAATTTAGGATGTGAAATACCATTTTAATAAGTATTCTACAGGTACAGCCAAATTTACAAATCTTTGTATCTATGAAAGAATTTAGTAAAAGTTATAAGTAATTTATGGTATCGAAATCCTGACACAATAATTTCCCAGTGATGCATTGATTACGTTCGTTAAAATCTATGACATCAGAACACACACGGGCATACCGAACGAGTTGGGATATATAAACACCGTATGATGGAGCCAAAGGCACATCGCCGTCTAAAAATGGAAAATTAACAATAGGAAATGAAAAATCGTCTCTTTAGTCGTAAATTTTAGTATGTAGTTTCCCGTTAGAAATTGAAATGTCTAAATCTAGAAAAGGGCAACTGCTGCTGTTTATGTTAGATTTAGTTAAAGTAAGTTCTTTTGGGTAAATTTCGGAAGTTATATTGTTTTTTTCTGATAACTTACTAAAACAAATAAATGCTTCCTAGCAACTTCTTGACAGTTTAAAAGAAATTATTTTACATAGTCATTTAACTTGGTTAGCTCTTTTATTGTTCTTCCAGATCTTGTCACGGGTGACTTAGACGATTCGATACTTTCATTTTCCTCGAAGGCAACGGTTTCACTGCGGTCTAAAGTTTGTGAAGTGTTACAAACAGTTGAAGTTTTACATTAGTCCCATTAAATAGTCAATGGTATTCTTGCTTGTTTCATTGTCCAGTTTCATTACTTCCGGCAGTTTCGAGTAGTAGTCAATTACGAGTAGGTAGTGTTGTTTCTGATATTCAAATAAGTCTACGGCAAGTTTCGACCAGGGTCGCTCTGATATTTCAAGAAATAACATTGGTTCCTTCGTATCAAACATTCTGATATTTAGCGCAAAGTCCACATGATTTGACTTTATGTTCAATGTCCTGTCCCATGCCGATCCAGAAAAGCACATCACGTGCACGGCTTTTGCACTTTACGATCTCAAGATGTGATTCGTGTATTTTGTCCAACATTTCATTTGTAACGCTCTTGGTACAATTGCTTTGTTTGACTTGTACATAAGTCCATCGATGACTGATAATTCATCACGGACAGTCCAATATGGCCTCAAAAAAGTGTAAAAGTTCAGATTTTTCATTTGGCCATCCATCAAATATGACATCTTGTAATTCCTGAAGGTGCTCATAGATTACGGTTTCCTTCTGAAATTTAGCATACATTTCTGGTGCGATTGGCATGTGTGATATCAAATGAATGTCATTCACGTGTAAATCCGGTATTAACACTTCTTTTGTTTCATTTAGGAACGATCTACTGAGATGACCAGCGGGATACATCTCTTTGCCAGGTTTGTAGTCAACGTTTAGATCATACTTTTCTAATGCTTTTAAAAGTTTCTATAATCTAGGCAGAGTTTAGTGGAGCGGTTTCAAGAAGATTGATTGGAGCGGTTTATGGTCAGTCTCTATTTGAACTCGGCACAATATACATACTCATGGAATTTATTACATCAATAAACAATTGCAAGTGTTTCTTTTTCGATCTGCGGATATCCTTGTTGTGTTTGAGTGAGAGCACGTGAGGCGTATGCAACCGGTTTCTGGTTTTGTATCAGTACAGCTCCAAGTCCTTTTGAACTATCATCAACACTGAGTTTTAGCGGTTTGTTCAGATCGCAGTATTGAAGCAGTGGTGCGTTTATTTCCATTACTTTTAACTTCTGAAAGCTAGTTTCTTGTTGTTCATCCCAGTGCCATACAATGTTCTTCTCTCGGAGTATTCCTAACGGTGCACTGACTGTTGACATGTTTGGCATAAATTTGCCGAGATATTGAATAAAACCCATGAAGGTTTGCAGATCTTTGATGCACTCCGGTTATGACATTTTATTGACTGCACGGATTTTTTCGGGGTCTGGTTTCACGCCTTCACTTGTTAGACGGTGTCCAACGTAGTTTACTTCAGGTTTACTTATTTCGCATTTTCCGGCACTCAGTTTCATGTTGTATTCTCGCGCTCTGTCTAGAACTTGTTTGAGACGCATATCATGTTCTTTTTGGTCTGATCCCCAAATGCGAATTTCGTCGATTATCGTTGCTGACTCCTTCTATGTCGGATACCATTTTGGACACAATTTTCTTGAATACCTTTGATGTTGAATCTATTCCAAAAGGTAAACGAGCGAATCTATAGCGTCCAAATAGTGTATTAAATGTGCATAGCTTTGACCATGGTTCGTCGAGTTGAATGTGCCAAAATCCACTGGTGGCATCCAGTTTACTAAAGACTTTAGCATTTGGCATTTGCGAAATCACTTCTACGGTTTTTAAAGGATAATGTTCACGTAATATGGCCGTACATTGACCTATAATGGTTTACTTTTATAAATTGTTATTTGGATGGAGAGTTGTCTCATTGGCACTCACACCACATCTTCCTATATCTATTGTTCAGATCACGTGGATCAACGCAGATTCGAATTTTGCCGTTTGGTTTAATGACAGTTTCCATGGAG
Organism: Mytilus coruscus; assembly: GCA_017311375.1. Lineage (NCBI taxonomy): Eukaryota > Metazoa > Mollusca > Bivalvia > Mytilida > Mytilidae > Mytilus > Mytilus coruscus. The sequence continues at coordinate 127,721,593 of CM029595.1, read as the reverse complement.
TTAACCCACTGTGTCGGCTCTTGCTGTTTGAGGATTACACCAATTTCCTCCATTCGGTCAGGTTCAGCTTCAACTTCGTCTTTGATAGCCATCGGTATCATACGCGGTGCGTGTACAACTGGTGCTACGGTTTTGTTTTTATGTATCTTATGTGTTCCTGGAAGACACCCTAGGTCTATGAACAAATCTCCATATTGTTGTACTAGTCTTTCTGGTAAAAATGGTATTGTCGTTTCTTGCGGCTTGCTTGTACGAGTGCTTAAATGTATGCGCTTTAGGAGTTTCATCGCTTCACATGTTGTAGCACCTATGACGGATTGCTCATTACGATCCACAATGTGAAATTCAGGGCATGATCCTGGTATTTATATCTACTTCTAAGATTGATAACTCCAACAGTGTCAATGATGTGTCCTGAGTATGAACGGAGTGGTGAAACTTGTTTTGTGATGATAGACTGCGAACAAATGGTTTTCAGTTCATGTAGGGAAAGAACGTTGCACTTTTCATCTGTGTCTAGCTGAAAGTTAACTGGTACGTCGTTGACGTTGATTGTTTCGGTCCAATTATCGGTATTCAATTCTGAATCATCAATCGTAGCAACAAATAGTTCATCATCAGATTCACTACATATGTCTAGAGTGTGCATTTTCTTTGTTGATTTGTTTGATGATAGACATAAGGACGCAAAGTGGTTATATTTACGGCATCCGTTACACTGTTTTCCCAAATGAAGGGCATTTTTACGCTCATGCTGACCTCCACAGTTTTTACAATTGTTTGTGAATTTGAGTGATTGCCCTTTGTTATTTTGAGGTGATCCCTTTTTGGTGTGTACTGCTTGCCATATTTTTCACCAGATGTTAAATTTGATCTTGATCCTTGTTTGTTCAACATGTTGATGGATTTATCTTCGCCTTCCATTGACTTTAACTGTGCTTTAGAAAGTTCATACGTTCTTGCGAAATTGATTGCTTTTTCTAGCGTTAGGTCAGACTCTTCGGTGATGCATTTTTCACGAACTTTGTGGTCTCGTTCCAAAAACAATGGTATCGCGAACCATTTCGTCTGGCGTTGCATAACCACAATCTTTTACCAATATTTTAAGATCGGTGAGGTATTCTTCGAAAGTGTCAATGTCTTTTTGTACACGATTTAAAAATTTATATCGTGAATAGATTTTGTTTGATTTAATGTGACAACGATGTTGTTACGGAAATGTTTGATACAGTGCAACATGTTCTGTAGCTGAAGCTGGCGAAGATGCCAAAACGAAAGGCAGTGACCGACGACTAGTCCCCTGTCTATAAAACACAAACCCACTGGCGGAACTAACTCACAGACTGGTAGAGAGATGACTTTCAGTATGGATTTTTATTTTCACTTACAATGAACGGATGGTGTCAGTTCTAAATGCTGACTCCGACTGAAGACTAAACTTCAGTCGACAAATTATAAAGATAGACAATGTTGACAGGTTGCCAAAGAATTAAGATTACATAATAATAAAGTTGAAAAATTTTATAAACATACAATTAGCACTTTAAAAGTATCAATAGACGATGAATGAAAACGGATTAATATCATTGCAATCATACATGTACCGAACAAGAACCAATAAACAGATATTGAAACGAATTATCTATGTACGCTATGGACATTAACGGATTAAAAAAAGAAATGAATTAGTAGCATAAATTAACATACTTCTTTGTAGAGATTTCACACAATTTTAGATTAAAAAGTAACACACATGAATAATATTTAAGAATGCAAATCAAAACACATTTTCTGTTGAATGTAGAATGAAATTGTCTGAAAAGATTAAACAGAAACTGTAAAAAATATTAGAAATAAGTCTGAATGTCCGAATTAAGAAACACACAATTTGGTTCGACTTTTCCCACGATCGCAGATTTCTCCCTCCTCGAATGAAACGCGTCCTCGCGTTTTGCATGTAATGAAAGGTTAGAAATTATCTATAACAAGTCCTTTGGTTTTGAAACGTCCATTTCCGGAACACTGACTTGCATTTTGATGATTTATATGTTGAGTTCTACAAATTCTTATTTGATTTACCATATCGTCAAATTGATCGGTTAGAATTTTAGAGTTTTTCCGAAAGTCCTGGTTTTGTTCAGTTGTTCTTTCGATTTCAAAAGTTTGATATTCAGATTTAAGAATAAAAAAAAATGTTCTGGTTTGTTAATGTTTTTATGCATATAGACTTGTCTTCATTCTCCTTTTGCTGATTTTCTCTAAACATTCTTTTAACTGCTCTGATGAATCTGGTTAGTTCTGACTGTGTTCTAGCTTGCTGATTTTCTATAAACATTCTTTTAACTGCTCTGATGAATCTGGAAAGTTCTGAATGTCTACCAGTTTGCAGGTAGGAGTCCTGATTTCCTCTTGTGCACTTTTCAAAAAGATTGATGTTTCCGAAATCACCGATTTATTTTTCTGTAATTGAATGTTTGCTTCTATCAGTTCGTCTTTCAATTGTGCTGCCTGGTCGAAAAAGTTCATGATAACTAAATTTCGTACATTGCTGAATGGCAATTCTCTTAGGCTGTTTGAATAATAGTTTATCAGACGTTGATTGTCTCTCTATTGTTTTTTCTTTGATTTCTTTTGTACACTTTACACCTTTGAATTTGCTGATTGAGTTGCTTGAATCTTTCCAAATAGACTTGATCTAACTGTAAAACACTGTCTTGGGAAATGTCCAAATTTGTCGCACGAGAAACATCTTTTGTTGTAAGCTTGGAGTATTTCAAAACGATGATGTGCGAGTCCACATCTACCACAAGCTGGATATTGATGTCTGAAATGTCTTTACATACTCCACTGCGGTCTGAGATTTTAATCCATCACTGAAAATATTGGGATTTGGTGTTGTTGGGGAATTCACTTCTGTCGCTTGACTGCTGAGGTACGCGGTACCGTGTGTTGCGCTTAAAAGACAGTTTAAGATAAAGGTCCCGCGAACCAAAATTGTGTGTGTTGTTGGAAAGATTTACAAGCGGTCACTAGATCTGTTGCTTCTCAGTCCATTTTCGGATGTGATCCTGTTAGTGCATCCATGATTTTGATTCATTTCATAAGCTGGATTGTTCATGCAACTTTTAAGATTGCTTCAATCTACGAATGGCTTGTTATTTTTACAATGGGCGATGGTTCATGTCTGACAGCATGTTCAATAATGACTAGGACATGTTGACAATAACAAACTATATTTATTAACCTTCTATACATGATAGTCTCATATAACATAACATAAAAGTCCGGATCGTATCCGGTTAAGATATGTGAATATTACGGTATGTGACAATACTAACCCTTCCTCTTCCATTACATGACGAGCATATCAAAAAGCCACTTGCATTACATCTGTGACAGGGCTGAAATTATAAAATCAAATCACAAATGTAATTTCATCTTCAAAGTATCTCAAAATCAAAATAAGAAGACTTGATATGATTGCCATTGAGACAGCTCTCCACCAGAGACCAAATGACGTAGACGTTAACAACTATAGGTGGCCGTACGGCCTTCAACTATGAACAAAACCCATACCGCATAGTAAGCTTTAAAAGGCCCCGAAATGACAAATGTAAAAAACATTCAAACGGGAAAACTAACGGCCTGATCTATGTACAAAACAATAAACGAAAAACAAATATGATATACAGCAACAAACGACAACCACTACATTACAGAATCCTAAATTGGGACAGGCACATGCAGAATGTGGCGGGGTTAAATATGTTTGCAGGTGCACAACCCTCCCCCTAATCTTGGACAGGGGTATAACAGCACAAAATACGAACAAACTATAAAAATCAGTTACTCATCAGATCGATACAAAGCTCAAAAACACTAAAAACACAAAGTACATACCTGAGAGTATTCGGAGTTACTGACAGCTAGTTCAAAGCCAATAACAACTAATACAAAACATCATGTATCTAAGATTGATCCATCAGTACACATCCAATATTTAATGGAGTGTAAAGACGTCATTAACAGTCAGGGAAAAAACATAATATTTTGTAAGAATTGAAAATTTGACAATATCTTAATTTAGAGTTTTAATTTATTCCTATAAGATAAGGATTTAATTAATGACTGCAGAACTGTTTATTGAAGTGAATGAATTTCACTGACTAGTGTGTCTGATTTGGTTATATTTCATACTTGGACTTTCACATAGCCATTGACAGTTCTTTACGGTGATATAATTAGAAAATCAATTCGACCTTTATAGCAGACGAAGAAAGGTAACATCCGGTGTTGCTATCTAATATGCAGTGCCAGATCTCATTGACATATAGAACTTATGTTTATAAAAGAACAAAACCTGTTCCGGGGAAGCTGTGTATTCTGCAGAATAAGCAAATAGTTTACAAGTCATATTTGTCATTTTAGTAAATATAAATATGGGGAGTTCCCACACTTTTAAGTTTCTCAGTTGCTTGCAGATGCGTTCAATGGTCAAATGTTTTGTTTTATATGTTATACACTTGTTCTACGGATTGAGGAATAATAACAATTTGTCTGACTGTAATACAGTTTTGGATGTTTTATGAAGCCACAGTAAATAAAGACAATTTTGCGTGCAACATTTGTGCAATGACAAATTATAGGTATCGACAGAATCTAGGACCGTAAATTTTCATAGGCGTATAATTGGTAATCTTTGTATAATAAGGTTATCGATAAGTTTACCCGGATCGCATCTAAGTTTACGGGCTCGACAACAACAGCTTAGTAAACATTAGGGTACGTATGCTATCCCGTTTGTAATAAGTTTTCTACAGGTAAAGCCAAACTTTCAAACCAAAACTTTGTACCTATAAAATAATTTATTAAAGATTTTAAGTAATTTGTAATAACGAAATATTTGACTTAATAATTTAACATTTATACACAGATCAAGTTCATTGAAATCCAAAACATCACTACACACACAATTATAGCGTACGAGTTGGGATATATAAACACCGTAAGATGGGGCCAAAGGAACAATCTTCCCTTTTTTCGTAATTTTTTGTGTAGAGTTTCTTGTGTAAAAACTCAAATATCTAAATCTAGGAAAATGCTGATTTATTTTAAAAAGTTCCTTTGGGTGAACTTCGGCAGTATATTTAGAGAATGCTTGATTATTTGATGAAAACAATTAATTAAGATAACAGTAACTGTTGTTGCATTTATCAATTAAATAGAATTTAGACGGGTCTTTACTGAGTTAGGCCATACACTGTGATTGATAACAATACAGGAACAAGTTTGCTATTAAAGGTGACAATTGGTGTCCCTAGGGATATCTACAACCTGTCGATAAGCTTTATTGCTGAAACATACATAAATGTTATCAATGAGACAATTTACCAGCTTCAATCATTGATATCATCACACTTCTAGTAGGTATTAATATCAACTACGTTTATCTTTTTCATTACAGAACAGTCTTTACAACTAAGTTAATAAAAACGCTTTTTTGTTTCAAAAATGACATTTTAGGAAATATATTTATATAAATTATCAAAGAGGTGCATTGTAGATTTTGTATGGTGAGGTCGACCCTCAAAAGAAAAATAAAAGGCTCTTAGACCAGTCAAGTTGTTTTCCTGCTCATGGATTTTTGTAGATATTGTGCTTTGATATCATAGTTAAGGATTTATACCCTTACATGATTCAATACAATTTATGTCGTTGTGTGCCTATACCCCACATGTCCTTTTATATTATTTAAACAGAAAACAAATCAAACATGCTTCACTCACTTCTTACTTGTTTTTCTAAAATATTTTGAATTCGAAAATACCCAAACATTTGTAACGTTTTCAACAAAAAGTATTACCTTAACTGACGCTGTATGTGGTACTTCCATCTTACGAATTTCATCACTGAAGAGATCGCAAGGATTTGTAATAATGTCCCATGGTCCAGGTGGAATTCCATTTTGTGGTCCATCAATGGGTTGGCCTAACAAGGATTCCAAAGTTACGTAATATAATAGTGTGGATTATAAGGAACCTTTCCGATTATAGACAAACTGCAAAGGTGAAGTTATTTTTTCATGTGTTGATTATCTTTGTTTTATCAGGGTTTTTTTATCATGAAAGAATCTTAATCAGGGTTTTTTGCATAGATAACAAACATTATAACGACAACCAGTTAAAGTTGGTGTAAACCCTAAGTAACAAGAATGTTACATGACCTCTTTAGAGGAATACATTTTCACTGCGATATGAAAGTACGTTTTTAAACCCATAAATTGTTCCGATTTCATTATACAAATGTACTATTCATAAGTCGATTATTTTTAAATCATGATGCTTCAATCTATCATGTCTGTTTGGTGTTCCCTACACAATCCCTTTGATGTTTACGTTAATATAATCTGTTTGAAGGGAGAATATTTAGTAGCGAAAGTTCCGATCTTGCATATACAGACAATGCAAGAACTAAAAGAAATCTTTTAAATATTCAAAATATGTAAAATTAGGCCGGCTTACAATTGAATATAAAAAGCATGCATATCCTACAAAAATGAGTCCGCAAAAGAAATAAAAATATATATAACACATAGAACTATTGAGAATGTATATATGTACCTTTAAACGGTACATTTTCATATTTCGTTGCTCTTGTCTCTGTGTATGTCTCCAAGATGTACTAGAAATAATAGTAAAATGATGTATAAGAATATATGTGCAGTAGCATATCAAATGGTAATACTTAATTAATTAACGTTCAATATTTTCAAAAAAATTAGATCTATTTAATTTACATGACAGAACAAGTTTGACGTTAAACTATTTGCGTAAAACTTAAAGATCTACAATAAAACTTTACTTACATGGTAAGATGTAGAAGACTGAAGATTTGTGAACTGAAGCTTTTCTGCCGTTCCTTTCCCCCAACAAAATTGGTCATCAACATAATCAATCAGTGCAGTTCTAGCTGTTTCTTCTGAAATCACAGGAACTCTATAAAAAAGAAAATCACTGGTATTGCCATTGATCAAATGGGATTAAAAGAGAGGCGAGAGATGCCAAAGGGATATTCAAACTCATAAGTCGATGACAAACAATTCCATAGCGAAAACGAAAAACGACGAAAAAACAAACAACAATACACAAAACACTACATAGAAAACTAAAGACACTCGGGGTGATCTCATAAATTTTATGGACTGGGGACGATAAAGAGATTGACTCCTGTCTATCATTGAAGACTGTATTACCCTCTAGATGTCTTTTCTGTTATTTTTCTCGTTAGGTTGCTGTTTCATTGACGTATTCCCGTCATCTTCTTTTATTTATATTAGGGGTAGACTGACTGATATGAATTTTTCTAAAATCTTTGTAAACCAGTTCATAGTAATTTTAATAACCATATTTCACGAAATGTGTTTATCAAATCTAGAAACGTGAATAGTTCCGAATGAAAAAAATCATGGTACAATTTTACAGTTACCCTTGCACTGCACTGCAGAACAAAGCGACGAATACACTTTTATAAAATGTTGGCAATATATGGGATCTTTGTAAATTCATTGATAAAGTGTCTGACATTTTGAGTTGATATTCCTTAATATATTAGAGGCTACCTACTCCTGAACAACACCTGAATTTTACTCCCGCTATACACACACCTCAGTTTCCTATTATGGTTAAAATTATATGTGTACTTTCCATTCTGTCATTACGCTAGGGTACATGTAACTTAATGGTCTTTGTAGCACTAGTTTGATTGTGATGGCTTCGGTTATAATGAGCAATGCTTATTGATTAACAACGAAAAGAATTTTCTCTTAAACAAAGGTTAACAGGAGTTGGCTGAACATTGTGTTCCTTTTTTGTTTTTATCACCTCATCAAAACTTTAAAAGGTTTTGGTTTCCAGAGCATCATTGGAGAGGCACTAATTGTCGAAATGCGCATTTGGTGCCAAAAATCGTACCATTAATGTTATTACTGAAACGTATTTGATTTCATTTAAGAACATCTAAACAAAAACAAAGTGCACAAATTATAAATAACTCTATGTTTCTGGATTTCATCTGTTAAACCTACTTTGTAAACTCCGGTTGTTTATATTCAGATGATTTAGGTACATTAGATGGTGGAGGTGGCAGCAACGCTAAAAAATATAAATTAAAGAGAATTTTAAAGGCTTCCAGAATTCATCACTGACCGCTATGAATTAATCAAAAGGGGCGTTAAATACCAACAATCAATCAATCATATATCGAGAAGTTTCTTGTGTTTTATCAGGTAATTGCGACTCGTAACTTCTCGAAGAGATGGACACAATTATGGCTCACTGTACAATATACTTTATCATCGAAGCAAACTAATGATTTAAATCACTCCATACACAGTGTATGTAATGTGCGAATCCTAAAATGTCATTTTACTGTATCCGTGATGAATTTCTGATGTAGAATGATAAATAAACAGACGACAAATTCAAGATTTTGAATAAAATAAGAAATAACATATAATGTGTACTGTTTTATAAATTCATGATATAGGTATGAGATGCGGACGGGTTTTCATCGCGCCTACAACCATCCAGGTGCAAAATTGATACACAAATAGATAAATATTAAGAATAGTTCATGAACAGAGCGTGCAAGAGATTTAAAAGTAGCAGTTAAGTTTCATTTGCAGAAAATGTACCTTTAACATAATTATTAATGTTGTTTAACTTAAAACAGGTTTTGTTATTCAGCTTGTTGATATTGAATCAAATTCCACTATGCTGTTTTCGTTATGCGATTCATGTTTACTGTCGAATAATGATACCAGACTTTCATTTTACTGTAGGGCGATTCATTTCTATTGTATATGCGATGCATTTTCACAGAAGGAAATTAATTAGTTTTCATTATATAAAGTCTTAATTCAGCCGACTCTCTAACAAAATTTATGAAGTCAGAAGGATTGATTATATATGCATACTTAGTGAGTGAAAGTCTGAGGTAATATATCAATAAATTCCTTAAACATGGTATTTATTGCTAATATAGTCAATTTTAAATTTTCAAATGATATGTCCTGATCTATATGTAGGATAAAATTTATTCTTTCCTATGACACGTCATCATTAAATACATATATATTGGACAGTTAAGCCAATCCACGTCACCGGTAAAGCAAAGTTTCTGTTTCGATCTAAATCTACATCACATACTAATAAATTAAACGTCATTAGAGCTAATTTACTAATGCTTGTAGTTGAAAGGTGTGGTTGGCGACGATTATGTAAATGTTGCCTAAGCATTGTTATTAAGATTGAGCAAACGTTGAGTAAACAAAGCAAGCAAGCCAACCAAACCTTTAAACTACAAGCGTTAGGAAAATAGCTCTAATGGATGCATTTGAGATAACAAAGAGCATTCACAAAACGATCTTCATTTCACGATTGAATGAGTGGAAACGTTTTCATCTTGCACAAACAATTGACGCTTGGATGACTGGATAATTGATATTTATCATGCCATTGTGTATAAATCTTATACAGTAAAGAAAGTTCGAGCAACAGTCGAGTCACCTTAAATATTCTTGAATTTCTTATAAGTCGGTATAAAAATAAGCCAATACGCAATTGTGAGAATACAACGAAATATTGAAAACAGTTTATTGTTACATGTTTAAATGGATCTATACCACGGGGTATGACTGCCGTACAGTTGATTCCGGACGTTAATCGCTACATCGCGAGGCAATGTTGGTAGATATACCGTTCTTATATTTACAACAAAGATTAATTGACTAACTGTTTTCAGTAAGTATTCAATGTTTATGAAAACAAAGTTTACTGTTCCTGGCAGCATTGTATATCATTTATATTACATGAACACCATGTGACTATTTTAAATAGACAGGTCTGTGAATTACTTGTAAACATCATGAAACAAACATTATGTATAACTCAAACTTGATTAAATTACATATAGAGCATAGTTGGTTGGCTCTTTCACTATATGCGACCGTGAATTTTGTGCTTTGTTGTTGTTAAAATACATAAAACGAACGAGAAACCCTTGTTTTAATTTTATTTGAAGACATTTACTTGAAAAACTGACCTCAGAATTTTGACACTGTACGATTCATTCTCTTTGTAGTTTGTTTTCTTTCTTTAGTACCGTTCGTTGTACATTCTTGTACTGTTCGTTGTGCAAAAGCCTATCAATACGGTAGAAATATGTATGACACGGCGTGACAAATGTTCAAAGCTTTTTAAGCAAGTTTTAAAACTTTTCAAAGAAAATTCGTCGTAGAAAAACGTTATATTCATGGATGTTCTGCTCCAGTAAATTTTCGGATCCATGACAAGCTAAAAGCAAACTCACCAACAGTATTTGAATATTCATGATATGAACGTGGTTATACCCGTGTATATTCAAGTAAGCATCTACGACTAGCTTGCATTTCAAATTGTAAATATCATCAATATTAAAGTCATTTAAAACTATTTTCAGTTGTTGTATATCGAATAATCATATAAAACGACAATGAAAATTCATCGCACTTCAAAAATTCCACATCAGAAATGATTGCACTTACAGTGATAATTCATCGCATCTATAGTTAAAATGAATCGCATTCAGTAATCAATATTATGGATTCTGCTGCTTAAATAACACTTTTGGACTTTAATCCTGTTATTATACATTAAAAGTTATATTCTAATGAAATTCTGTTAAACCATACATTCAAATCTATTATTTTGTATTTTCAAAAGTAAACAAACGCAGTTTTTCCCATCATCCTTTATTCTACGATAGACATACTCGCATACAACAGTGAAAATGAACTAACTGGATTCGCACTTTATATACACTGATACACGTCCAATTCGGGTATTTTTGTAGTAAGTTACACACTGATTAAACAACAGACTATTTGACTAAATCATTAGATTGCATTTTATAGAAGTGTTTTTAAATAGAACTAGAACCTAATAACTAATCTTATTTTCTTTCCATCTCAATAATTATATTTAAATAATGTAAGAAGAGAACTTATAACTGGTCTTATTTTTAAAACCCTTTTAAATAATTACATTTAAATAATGTCAAAGGAAAGAACTAATACCGTGCGGTGACATATAGTTGTTATAAACTTCTATGTCATTTGGTCTATGGTTGAGAGTTTTCTCATTGGCAATCATTCCACATATTCTTATTTTTATAATAATTCATTTGATTTTATTTAAAATACAATCTTTTCAATAGACCTTATTAAATATTAATCGCTATCTGGGAATCTGCGACGCTTGACCCGAGAATCTGCAACGCTTGAACTATTGACGTCATACAACAATCACTTTTCCATTGTGGCGTCAGACATTGTCTATTGTGACGTCAAAATTTGACGGGAACCTTTGTGACGTCCATTAATGGCGGACAAATAGCGATAAGGTGTATACTAACATGCATCAAACTTTACGTTTGGATATCCGGGTACTGTCTGCATGTCTGTTGGAGGAGCGACCTTGGCATCTTCTCCAATACCTTCTCCAGCAATGACTGAAAGGAAATTGATAAATCATGACAGTTTGTAACATTTGCCAAGGTTTAACATTTTGTATTTCTTTATATAAGGTCCATGTGCATGAGACAACGACCCAGTGAAATACTATGATCGAGATAACAAGTTAACCGATAGGACTGTTTTTTAGGTTATTTGGAGAAAATCTAATGAATTAACATTATACTGACTATCCATACTCTTTGATATTCCACTTATGTGACGTTAGGCAGTAATCAATCCGTTTATCTTTGATATTCATCGATACCACTTCATTGAAGGAACATATATGCGGAATTTTATCAATAGATTGCATATGGAAAGGCAAAGTCTTTCAACAGAATCAAACATATTACAAAAGTACAAAAACAAAGAGCGCACAAAACTGATTAAATCTGCACTGCTGTTTAAAAGAATTATTGCATATAACAGCAAACATTAAAGTTATATTTTAAAACCACTACTCATTTATCTAGAAGCATATTTGATTTAAGAATGGACAGGTTTTCGAATGGTTATTTGTTAAAAAAAAATCTTAAAAAGATAAGTAAGAAATATTAACATCTATTTCTACTAACAGTAACGATAGAAAAACATAGGTTTCAGATAGTCATTCAGAAAGATGGTGTAAACATTATGATTGGTGATGTATTATACAGCTACCTGGTTCATCGGGATCAATGGTATCATCACCTTCTTCTCCATCACTATCATCTGCAGGACTGAAACAAAATATTACATTAGTTTTTTTTTTTTTAAACGGGAAAGAAAACTTTTAATCTTGTCATACTAAATTAAACAACGATTGACCGTGGTATAGATATATGGTCATCTATGGACTTCTCCCGTCCGGCAGTAAAACCCTTGCTGAAGACGAGCGTTCGTTTTGGCTTTGCGGAATGTATAAATACAAAGCCATGCACAGTCAGAATACGGACGTTAAACCCGATGCCCTTAGGGTGAGTGCCACACTATCTGTATGTTAAAAAAAGTCTTGGAACAACTCCTTGATGAGTCGTAGGTGGCCTGTTGAAATGAAAAACTTCTGTTCCTAGTCAACCTCATTTTCCAGTTGGCGTTAAAAATTCACACCCTTCAACTCCGTTCGACCTATACCTTACATAATCTATTGTATTAATTGTTCATTTGTTCTTGTCCCTAACCGTGTATGAAATATTTGCCACTGGAAGGTAATCAAGCAACAATCAATCTATAAGACTTTATTTATATTCTAAATAGCAAATAATATTACTAAAATGCAAAGTTGGTTCATTTTCATTTTTGTACTTTTCTCACATTTTTAACAGAACATATTTCATAGAAAAACAAAGTATATGGGGTATCCATCCATGACACAAAATCAGTACATGCACAGCAAAAAAACACACAAAAAGCAAAGGAACAGCGCTTTTATTGCTGTTCTTCATCTCAAAGTCACAGTGAGGCCTTCAACACGAAGCAAAAAAAACCTCTTACTTAACTGCAAGTTTAAGATGGCCCCTGGCACCGGCTTCAGCGGAATTCTTTGCAAAAATAATTTGGATAGACTTTATAAGATGAAGACCATTTAGTTTGATTGGTTGTGTAAGCAAGCATTTCATTGCCACCTCGTAGAATGAAGATGATATAACTATTACAGAACATTTATAAATATAAAATCAAATCTCGGTTTTTTGTGAAAAATATGAAAAAAAAAATTCGCTTTCCACGTTAACTTTCAATTTCATATTTATCGAAAAAATTTATACGGTGTTTAAATTCGTCACATGATATGACAACATAGAATCTGCATTTGTTTCAACACTACATTTCAAATATGTATGAGTTACATATTAATTCCGGGTATAAATTAGGACTTTAGCTTTTAGTTACCTAAAATTGTCACCGAACACCCTGCATGACAAACATATATACTCAACCTACATAAAATGTTTAGATGGTAAGCTAAGTACTCTTTTCCGTTTTCAGCAAACTATAAAAAAGTTTGCAACTAACAGTATCAATTTTCTAATGTTTAATCCATATAATAGGGTCTGAAATATATACTTATGTTTGATAATTACGTTGTCAGGAAGCATTATTTATGATGACGACCAATGATATTTTCCCATTGCATTATAAATAATATAGATCACCAGGGAATTACATTTGATTAATATTCTTTAGTACCGGATATGTAAATCAATTGTAAACGACAATTCAGCTTTATATATGTCACAAACGATGTTCTTATGGACTGAGTGCATGTTGTACAAACAAAAAACTTAAAATTGCAAGATTCTTAAATGAGAAAATATATTCCTGAACCTCTTTTTTTGAAGATTTGAAGATTATATAATACAACAATTCATCTTATGATTTATGTCCCTCTCCTCTCGAAAAGTGTTATTGTCCAGTACAATTTTTGTCTTCTGATATCCTTTAATTGGTATAACATATTGGATTGCTTCAAAAGCAAACTCACAAGTATGCGTTCCCCTTTCTGTATGTAATAAATATGCAGATCACGTTTGGTTTGATTGTGGTGGAAATCAAGCTTAAGGTAATTACTTATAAGTCAACAAAAAAGTAATTATGTGCCATTGTTCAGATAGATCTACAGTCAAACTTCATTTCCATGTTTTAGCATTCGTTTTATATTTCGCAACAGTTAATAACATGCCAGATGTCCAAAAGCAGGTATATCCGCATTGGTGGTCTCTTGAGTGTGTAAGGTTGTAGGTTAGATCCTCGGTCGGGTCAAACCATGCTTTTCCGCTAGCACGCAGCATTTAAAAGTAAGAGCAAAGACTGGTCAGATCGGAGTCAAAACAATATATGGGTACTGAATACCGTGCATAGCAACTGTATCCGGGTTGGGTGACATGTCTTCCTGCAGACTATCACTGAACTACTACGTTAAAAATTCGGCTAAGTGGTCAAATGACACTGAGATATTTTCGCCCTGATATGTAAGTAATTTTTGACACTGGTGGTTAAACACACAATTCATCGTCATTATTTTCATCTTCTAAGCCAATTACTTAATTTTCAATGACACTTCCAGAGATATAATATCATTGCGAATCACATGTATTTTTAATGATTTTGGAAATTAGCGAATGCAAGAATTTGTGAGTTATGTTCAGAGTTTTTATGCCCCATTTATGGGCATTATGTTTTCTGGTCTGTGCGTCCGTCCGTCCGTTCGTTCGTCTGTTCGTCCGTCCGTCCGTTCGTCCCGCTTCAGGTTAAAGTTTTTGGTCGAGGTAGTTTTTGATGAAGTTGAAGTCCAGTCAACTTGAAACTTAGAATACATGTTCCCTATGATATGATCTTTCTAATTTTAATGCCAAATTAGAGATTTTCCCCATTTTCACGGTCCACTGAACATAGAAAATGATAGTGCGGATGGGGCATCCGTGTACTAGGGACACATTCTTGTTTGTAGTATCTTTTAGGAAATTAAAAATATAGGATTAAAATAATACATGTTTATCAATACTGTATAAAAGAGCAAGAACATTGGTGTTTTTTATTTATCTCTAAACATTTTATCAGTTGGAAAAAAGGGGTAATTCAACAACCTTCATGGAATATAAAGAAACTATGAAGGAAATGCGTCGATGACACAGCAACCCCAACGATACAAAAATCAAAAGACATCAAGAATTCAACACACGGTCTTCATCAATAGCTTGATCAAGATTAGTAGATTTTTTTAAAGGAATTCAACACCAAGGATTGTTGTACACATGCCGAATAATTGTTTATACTTGATAAAAGATTAACTGTTGGTCCATTAAATAATTATAATTGACAATTGTTCTTATTTTTATTATCTATAAAGCAATGTGTCCAAGCTAGTATATGTAAGGAAGTCTAAGACAGAATTATAATTTATTACGTAATTTACAAAGTTATTAAAGATATCTAGTTCGAAAGTTCAATAATTGTTTTGCACTGACTGTGACACTGGCCGTGATCTGACGAATTCTGGTGTTAGCGAATTGTCACATGAACACGTGATCGTATAGCGGTATAACTGTTCAGTCCTGATTAATTCCAGCCTACCCACGAGGGGGGAGACCTTGGCCGAATCTCCGGTCGGAATCTACCGTTCGAGTCCAAAGCTGGATCTTATATAGTTCAGAGGGGTCATCCATCAGCTTTCAACAATAGCTATAAATGTCAACAGTTTATAGAGTAGTCTAGCTATTAAATAATACATGTACTAGGTTGGGCAGTTGATAATGGTATTAACATCTGCATAATGCAAATAATGTCGGCAGAATACATGTACGATAAATGTCTGCAAGGTACATGTATTTGTAATAAGTATGTTAGATTGGAATACACCCTGTTAAATATTGTTCTTCAACACATTGTGTTACATATATCATATATCCTTAAAAAGTGAGTCTTCCTTCTCTTTTACAACAAACAACTTTCATTTCGACTGCTGGTTTACCTCCAGTGTGGCTGTTGATTTAATAAGTTTTATACACCAGCCGCACTTACTTTGGACAATCACTGTTTTTGGTACTTTTGAAAAGGTTTTGTAATTTCGCCAAAAGGTGTGATGAGTATTTTTTAAACAGCAAAAACAACGTTTCATTATAAATCTCAAAAGAGTTACTCCTCCTATTTTTGCTTATTTTGAAATTCTCATGTTAAAAATATATTTACTCTTAGGAATATTTATAAGAAAACAAATAATTGCCATAAACTATAAAATGGAATGTAAGGTTATATCTTCAATACTCCCAACCCAATAAAATCAAAACCAGTATTTGTATTCATTCAGTGTATCAACTTACCAGACCTATTATAACCGACCGTGCAAGACCCTCATGGGTAGTTAAGAACATTAAAAACCATCCTCGTCGTCCAGACCTACCGAGGAAAACCCTCATGTGTAGTTAAGGTCTTTAAAAATTCCCCTCGTCGTCCAGACATTTTCAGCTAGACAAGTTCGTTGAAACCAGACTAGTGTTATAGGTACATGTAGAAATAAAAATTGACAATTCTCTTCATGCTTATGACTGAATGGAGAATATAATTTCTTTCACTGCAACAGTGTCAACAAAAGAAAAGAAAAACTCCAATGGATAAAAGATAATCAAAAAAGAAAGAACCCTATGATAACTAACCTTAAGGAGTATAGATGAAAAAGAGTTGCAACACGATGCATATTATTATTGATGCAAATATCTAATTTTTCGGTGCTATTTACAAATCCTGGAGAGAACACTGTGAATACAAATATAAATATGGGATATAACTTCATTTATAAAACAAATATAGACACAAACTATGGATGATAGATATTTATTCACATAAATATTTCAGGACATTTGATTTATTTAAAAACAAATATAGGGTTAAAAAACTGAAAAATAAATATGAGCATTACATATAAAAATAAGGAGATGTGGAATGATTGCCAATAAGACAATTCTCCGCCAAAAATTCAAATGAAGTGGATGTAAGCAACTATAGGCAACAGTACGGCTGTCAGATAAGTTTTTTACACAAACATTGCAGTGATGTACTTGATAAAAATCACTCCAACCCGTTTATATAGCAGTGGTCAGGTCTTTTAACATCTCAGGATTAGGTCAACTCATTATTGCAGAATATTCAATGAATATACATTTATCGTCCAATTGAATATATCATGTATGGGATGTTTTTTGCTGACATTTTGGGTATCTGATTTGCCGAAGTCTACTGTATCAACATGTTAGTAATAAAAGCTTTAATAACTCAAATCAGAAAATAGTAAGTATACACTTTATTAAATGCTACATTAGTTTTATGCACTAAATGTGCATGTTTTGAATAGTGCTTGAAAGCAAAAGGATTGATAACCTAAATAAATACACTCAAATTGAGCACAAACAGCTGATAAGTGGCCTGCAGTGTAGAAAACCATCCACGACATCCAGTTGGGAAAAAAAAAAAGTACCTGCCTGCCTGGTCTGTTTTCAAAGAGTAGACCCGGGGAAGGGGAAACAGACATTCTTTTAAATGTGGCCCAAAGTAGGACGGATTCTATTCCTGCTTATACAAATTACATTTTGATGGTTTTTAAGTATGTGAGTTTTAATAAATATTTATTGCGATACCAGTACGAGGTTAAAAAATATTTTTAGATCCCGCACAATTCACCAGGCTTGTTCCACTTGCATTATATGGACAGGAATGTAGTTTGTTCTACCCAGTGGTTATTTTTCTTCGCGAAAAATAGATAAAATTGGAAACAATACGGTATTTCGCAAATGGACTATTAGACAAGGAAGACAGACGATAGAATACCAAAGGGCCATTCAAACTCATAAGTGGTCATAAATCAAAGACAAACTGACAACGCCATGGCAAAAACACGAAAAAAAAAAAAAAAACGAAAAGACAAACAAATAAAAACATTGAAAACTAAAGACTGAGCAACACGAATCTCACTAAATACAGGGGGTGATCTCATGTGTCCGGAAGGGAAGGCATATAAGGTTTTTTATTAATTCAAAAAATTTTTAAAATTTAATTTTTTCTTTTTGGGTTTTCTTTTAAAGGAAAATTTTTTAAAATTTTTCCCCAAATAAAGGAAAAAATTTTCTTTTTTCAACTTTTAAAATTAAGAAATTTTCATGGGAAAAAACCAAAAATTTAAAATAAAATTTTAAAAATAAAGAAATTTTTTCCGGGTTTTATTTTAAAAAATTTCTTTTTAAAAGTTTAAAAAAAGAAAAATTTTTTCCCCAAAGGGAATTCCGGGGGTAAAATTTTTGAAAAGGGCCCTTTCTTTTTTGGGGAAATTTAAATTTTGGGTTTTTCAAATTTTTCTTTTAATAAAGTTTGATTTTTCTTTAAAATTTTTAAATTTTTGTTTTAAAATTTTTAAAAAATTTTGGGTTTTTGTCCCTTTGTTTAAAAAATTTTTTTTTTTTTAAAATTTTTGGAAAAAAATTTTCAATTTAATTTTAAATCTTTTATTTTTAAATTTTTAAAGAAAAATTTTTTTCCAAATTATTTCAAAAATTTTATTTTTCCTCTTGTTAAACCCTTTTTTCTAAAATATTTTTTCTAAAAATTTTTGAATTGAAAATTTTTTTTAAAATTTTTAAAAAGGGTAATTTTTAACTCCCTGTTTTAAATAAAATTTTGGAAAATTTTTATTTAAAAAGTTTTTAATATTTTCCAAATTATTTTTTTTAAAATTTAATTTTTTAAATAAATAAAAAAAAAAATTCATTTTATTGTCCCCGGGTTTTAAAATTTTGGGTTTTAAATTTTTCGAAAAATTTTAAAAATTTTCCCCCCAAAAATTTCAAATTTTTTTCGAAAATTTGGCTTTATTAAAAAAGTTGCTTTTTGAAATTTTTTTAAAACTTATTTTTTCCTTTGTTCGATTTTCCCCTTTTGGGGGGTTTTATTTTGAAACTTTGGTATAAATTTTTTAAAAAATTTTCGGGTTTTCTTTAAAGGGCAGTTTTTAACAAAAATTTTGGGTTTTTGGGCTTTTTTTTTAAATTTTAAAATAAAAAAAGGGAAAAAAAATTTTTTTGGGCAAATTTAAAAAAATTTTCCAAAAAAATTTTATAAATGAAATTTTTAATTTTATGTTTTTAAAATTTAAAAAGATGAAGGGGTTCCCAAAATTTTAAAAAAATTTTTAAAATTTATTTGAAATTGTAAATTTTTGGATTATTTTATTTATTTTGATTTTTTTTTTTGGAAAAAAATTTTATTAAAAATAAAAATTTTTTTTCCCTTTGTTTTTTAAAAAAAATACCTAATTTTTTAAATTAAAAGGGTTTTAAAAAAAACCCCTTAAAATTAAATTAAATTTAAAAATTTAAAAATTTTTTTTGGAAAACACAAAAACCCTTTTTCTTTGGTTTGTTTTTATATTAGGAAAAAATTATAAAAAAAAATTTTAAAATTTTTTTAAAAATTTAAAATTGAATTTGACTAAATTTTAAAAAAATTTATTTTAAATTTTTCCAAATAAAAACATTTTAAATTTTAAAATTTATTGGGAAAAAAATTTTTAAAAATTTTCAAAAAAATAAAGGGGTTTTTTTAAACAAAAAATTTAATTTCAAAAGGTTTTAAAGGAAAAAATTTTTTTTAACATTTTAAAAAGAACTTTTCCTTTTTCTTTCCCTGTGTAAAAGCCTTTCCCCAAAATTTTTAAAATTTGGGTTTAAAAACCTTTAAAAAAAAATTTGTTAAAAAAGAAAAATTTTAAAAAACAAAAAAAACCCGGGTTTGGGTAAAAAAATTCCCCGAACAAAAATAAACCGGGGGGAAAAAACAAAAGGGAAATTTTAAACAAAAATTAAAAAAACCGAAAAGAATAAAAAACCAATTTTAAAAGGGAAAAAATTTAAAAATTTTAAATTTGTTTGGGGAATTAAATTTAGGAAAAAAATTTTTTTAATTTCCCAAAATTTTTATTGGTTTAGAAATTTGATTTAAAAAATTAATTTTTAAAATTGTTTTTTAAAAACAATACCCTTTTATTATTTAAAAATTAAAAAACCCTTTATTTTTGGGATTAAAAGGGGTTTGGGAAAAAATTTTTAGTTTATTTTTATTTAAAAAAAATTTGATAATTTTCCCGGGTTTTATAATTTTTTTTTAAAAATCCTAAATTTGGAATTTTTTTTTGAAAAATTTTTAAGGAAATTTAAAATTCAAAATTTTGAAACTAAAGAATTTAAAATTTAAAAATTTTAAAGAAAAAATTAATTTTAAAAAAAATTTTTCCCAAAAAATTTAAAAAAGTAAAAAAAAATTTATAATTTAAATTTGAAAACTTAATCTTTAAAAAAGAAAAAAAAAAAAAAGCCCTTTTAATTTTTAAAAAAAAAAGAATTTTTTGGAAAAATCAAATTTTTTAAAAAATTTTAAAATTTGTTTGTAAAAAAAAACCAAAATTTAATTTGTTTAATAAAATTTGCTAGCAATAATAATTATTGGAAAAATGGAAAATAAAAAACATTATAAAAAATTAAAATTTTTAAATACTGAAAAATATATTTTAAAAAAAAAAATTAATTTAATTTAATTTTGTTTAATTTAAATTTTTTTAAATTGAAAAGTTTTACGGGTTAAAAAAATTTTTTTTTAAAAAGAAAAAATTGTATCTTTAAATAATTTTTTTGGAAAATCCAAAAAATTTCCCCAAAATTTGTTCCCAAAGGGAAAAATAAAGGGGTTTTTTTGGAAAAAATCCCTGGAAAAATTTGTTTTTAAAAAAAACTTAAAAGGTAGGGAAAAATTTTTTAAAAATTTTTAATAATTTTTCCCCAAAAAGGGAAATCTTTTCAAAAAAAAAGTGAGGGAAAATAACAAGGGAATTAAATTGGGTTAAGTAAGAAAAGTTGAAAAGCAAATAAATGGAAAAAAAAAAAAACCAAAAAAACGGGAAAAAGGTTGTTTAAAATAAATCCCTTTTCTAAACAAAAATTTCCGGGGGAAAAAAAAGGGTTTTTGGGGAATGGAAAAAAAAAGGGAAAATTTTTTCTTGGAAATAAAATTTTGGGGGAAAAAATGTTGAAATTTGGGAATTAAAAAACTTTTAAAATGAGGGCCTTTGCCCACATGTTAAACGGAAAAAATCCCCGGGATGGAAAAACTTAAAACAAATACCCATAGTAGAAGATGGAAAAAAATTTAAAAAGGTTTCAACCGAACCCAAAAATTTTTAAAAACCCGTTTTTTAAAAAAAATAAAAAAAAAAAGGGAAAAAAACAAAAGAAAAATTTTTAAGAACAAAAGAAAAAATTAATCAAAAAAAAAAAAATTTCCAAACAAAATTTTTTGGGAAAAAAACCCGGTGGGAAAATTAAAAGGAAAGAAATAAAAATTAAAGGGAAATTTAAGAAATTTTCAAGGAAAAAAAAAGGGAAAAGTTTTTAAATTAAAAAGGAAAAAGATTTAAAAAGGAAAAAAAGGGAGGGGGTTTTTCAATAATTTCAAAAAAGGGTTTTAAAAAAAACCAAAAAGGATTTTAAAGAAAGGAAAAATTAAAATAAAAATACCTTCAAGAACCCAAATTGTATAAGCCAAAAAAAAAAAAGAAAAAACAAAAAAATAAATAAAAAAACCCAAAAAATATTTAAAAATTTAAATCTTCCCGGGAAAAAATTTTAATAAAATAAAGACCAAAAAAGAAAGGTAAAATTTAAAATTTGAACTTAAAAAACAAAAAAAAATTAATAAAAGGGAAATAAAGGGGGGGCAAAAGAAACCCCGAAAGCCCAAAATTAAAAGGAAAAATTATGAAAAAGATTTTTAAAAAAAATTTGAAAAAAATTTCAAAAAAATTTTAAATAAAGGGTAAAAATTTGAAAAAAAATCTTTGAGAACAAAAAAAAATTTAAACCGGGTAAATGAAAATTTAACCGGTTTAAAAAGGAGGTGAAATTTTTTGGGCAAAACCCCGAAAAGAAAGGAGAAAATAAACCTTAAAGTAAAAAGAAAAAGGGAAAAAACCTCAAAACCCAAAATTTGTATTTTAAAGGAAACCCCGGGTTTTTAAAAAAAAGAAAATTGGGAATTTGCAAAATTCCAAAAAATTAAAAAGTAAAAAGGGAAGAGGTTTCAAAAAGGGAAAACGAATCTTTAAAAAACCCCTTTGGTTAATTAAAATTTTGGAAAAAGGCCCTTAAACAAAAAAAAAGAAGATGAACCAAACAACCTGAACTAAGGGTAAACAAAATTTTTAAAATTTGGGAAAGATTTTTAAGAAGGGTGTCCAACTTTAAAAAAAACCAAACAAAAATTGGGAAAATACAAAAAAACAGGGAAAAATTTTAAAATTAAAAAAACAAAAATAAATTTCCAGGAAAGGGGAAAAGTGTTTAACCCAAAAATAATTAAAAAAAAGTACAAAGATTTAAAAAATTTTTAAAGAAAATTTGTTTTAAATTTAACATAAAAAACAAAATTTGAATAAAAAAATTTTAAAAACCTGTATGTTAACCCAAAAAATTTAACACAAAAATACAAGGATTTCCTGAATAAAATTGCTGATTGTAGTGATAATTCTAAATTAATAACTATCGGCATTTTTATTATGAATTATCTTTATATTCACCTGTGTTACATGTAAAATGAATGCTCGCAAACGTAAGTGTTTGTTATCCCCAAATGCGCACAAATGTAATGCGCCCAACAGAACATACGTACTTTAAAAGGTGAAAAGTGAGTAATTGCCAATCCATATATATACTACTTGCCACTATATATCATGTACTGTGTTACAACCCTAGATAAAGCCGACGAGGAAAAGGCATTACATCGACCACCGGAAGCTATATTTTTATGTAGCCTAGGTGGTCGAGTGGTCTAGGACGCTGGACACGGTGCAAGGCGGTGTTGCCACGATGTCACAGAAGCAAGGGTTCGAATCCCGCTAACGTAAATTTGAAGATCTAACATTGTTGGGCTAAATTTGAGACAAATTATATATATATTATGGTGTTAGCCCTGTATAACCACGTATTATCCGATGGAGAATGTCTGTCATAAAGTTGTCACATGTTTAGACTTGTATAATAAAATTAAAATTTGATGTGGCGGCATGGTAATTAATATAATCATTCTTTACGACAGACAAAATAGCTGATCTGAAAGGTACACCATCTACTTGCCACTATACATCATGTACTGTGTTACAACCATAGATAAAGCCGACGAGGAAAGGCATTACATCGACCATCGAAAGCTATATTTTTATGTAGCCAAGTGGTCGAGTGGTCTAGGACGCTGGACACAGTGCAGGCGGTGTTGCCACGATGTCACAGAAACAAGGGTCGAATCCCGCTGAGGGAAGAACAAAAATTTGCTAACGTAAATTTGAAAATCTAACATTGTTGGGCTAAATTTGAGACGTGAACCTCCACCAGCAGTTGCATCGACCCAGTGGTTGTAAATAAACTCATCATAGACATCATAGATACCAGGATTGAAATTTTGTACGCCAGACGCGCGTTTCGTCTACAAAAGACTCATTAAAAAAGTTTAAAACGCCAAATAAAGTACGAAGCTGAAGAGCATTGAGGACCCAAAGTTCCGAAAGGTTTTGTCAAATACTGCAAAAGTAATTTATTCCTGGTGTAGAAAATCCTTAGTATTTCGAAAAATTTAGTTTTGTAAACAGTAACTTGTAATTTATAATTATGATCATATCAACAATAATTCCTGTCAACACAGAAGTGATCAATACCTGGGCTGTTGATATCCTCGGGGACCAAACCTCCACCAGCAGTAATGTTATTTCAATGATTAAGTTTATACATCGTGGGATTATTGAGTGACAAAAATACTATTCAAATTCTGGCTGTCCTAAGTGGTTGCCTTCATTCATATCTCCAATGTGTTTGTCTTTTGTGAAATTTGGTGTTGAAGACAAACTATGCTAAATTCATTATTTTTTTAGGGACGATGTAGTGCTTGAAATTGTATAGACACTTATCTATTTTGTAAGATCTGAAAGTACTTTTAGTTGTTTTTGTTTTGTTTGCCATTGTATTTATTCGTACTTTGTCGGGAAAATGCATACTTGTACGGTATTATGTTTTAATACACTGTACATCCGTCTGTACCATCAACTTAAAATAAAATTGAGAATGGAAATGGGGAATGTGTCAAAGAGACAACAACCCGACCAAAGAGCACACAACAGCCGAAGGCCACCAATGGGTCTTCAACACAGCGAGAAAATCCCGCACCCGGAGGCGGTCTTCAGCTGGCCCCTAAACAAAAATGTGTACTAGTTCAGTGAAAATGGACGTCACACTAAACTCCAAAACATATAAATGAACTAAATTTAAAAAACATACCAGACTAACAAAGGCCAGAGGCTCCTGACTTGGGACAGGCGTAAAAATGCGGCGGGGTTAAACATATTTTGTGAGATCTCAACCCTCCCCTATACCTCTAGCCAATGTAGAATAAACAAACACACAGCAATACGCACAGTAAAACTCAGTTTAAAAGAAGTCCAAGTCCGATATCAGAATAGGTAACGAAAGAAACTAAGCAAAATGACAATGATACATAAATTAACAAATGACTACTAGCAGTTACTGACATGCCAGCTCAAGACCTCAATTAAACTGATTGAAAGATTATGTCTTCATCATATGAAAATTAAGCACAATCCCTCCCGTTAGGGGTTTAGTATCATACCATCATAAAATATACGAGAAGAACATAACCCGTATCATTCCAACAACTGGTTTTAGAATAAATGTGTTTATTTCATATGCAAAGACCCTATGAGTGAATCAATATTAATACCAAAATATGCCATCTTTAATGACCTGACAACAGTATCGTAACTATATCCCTTCTGAATAAGTCTGTTTAAAGGTTTGGTTAGCTTTTGAGGTGAATGTCGACATTTTTGTGCTTTGTATAGAATATTACCATAAAAGATTGGATGTGAAATAACTGAACGTACAAGATGTCTGCATGTTGATTTATATTTACGAATGCTGTCCTTGTACCGATGATAGAATTTAGTAAATGTTTTGACTAGTTTGTGATATCGAAAACCCTAAAAATACGTTGTTACATACATGAGCGAATCGAACAAGTTGAGATATATAAACACCATAAGATGGTGACAAGGGAACGTCACCACCTAAAAATGGATTATTAACAATAGGAAATGAAAAATCATCTCTTTTATCATAATTTTGGTATTAAGACATTTTTTGTTGGCGTCTTTGTCAGATTTACTAACAGCTACAATAACTTTCTTGTTCGCGTCTTTGTCAGATTTATTTGTATGTTTTTCTTTTTTTTAATTTTGAGTCAGTTGTGTTGTTTGTCTGTGATATATGCATGTTGACACAGTTTTGGCTGTTGGATCCCAATTATTGTCAAATTAATCAATTGTGTCTGTCTGGGTTGCTCACCCTATTTTGTCAATATAACGGAACTATAAACAACTGGGAGGTTCAGCTAGCTGTAAAACCACGTGTAACTCACCATTTTCTTTAGAAAATACCAATACCAAGTCAGGATAATGACAGCTGTTTTCCATTCGTTCCGTTGGTTGATATAGTCTAACGTTTGATTTTGTCAAATTTATGGACTTCTCCGTTTTTTAATTTACCCTGGAGTTCGGTATTTTTGTTATTACTTTTTTTGTAGATAGGTAGAATTTAGTGTCCAAAATAGGAACTCAATGCTCTAAGACTGTATGTTTTGATTGTTTCTTTCCCTCTTTATTTACATATACTCCACCTCTTTGTTCATTTACACAAACAGCTAGCGAATACCAACAACAAATAAAATAAAGCTGTCGGAAATAATACCATCTAATTATCTAAGGATACTTTACTAAAAAGGTCTAATAGAATTGTATTAAACACGTCAAAATGACTACTAACGTGAAACGTAATGGGGTTACTAAAACAGGTCTAGTAGAATTGTATTAAACACGTCAAGTGATCTTCTAATATGGAAAGTAATGATGTTACTAAAACAGGTCCAGTAGAATTGTATTAAACACGTCAAGTGGACTACTAATGTGGAAAGTAATTGTGTTTCTTAAACAGGTCTAGTAGAATTGTATTAAACACGTCAAGTGGACTACTATCGTGGAAAGTAATGGTGCTACTAAAACAGGTCTGTTAGAATTGTATTAAACATGCCAAGTGGACAACTATTGTAGAAAGTAATGGTGTTACTAAAAAAAAGTCTAGTAGAATTGTATTAAACATGTCAATTTGACAACTACTGTGGATAGTAATGATGTATCCCATTATGATGATTATTCCCCTCAACAGAATATTTACCTTAATAAGCTTTCTAAAGAAATTTCGAAAAAAAAAAATATTTTCTACTTCGTTCCAAAACTATAGTTTTGATCGTTGTTTCGGTAGTATATACATATATGAGCACTAACGAGTTCAGTTTGTTTTCTGACACACAAAACAGTTTCATAATTGTGTTGTTCAGTCACAGCTGTATTTATTGTCATGCTTTCACAAACTAACTCAACGCAGCTTTGCACGTCTCAACACCATGTGTATCACTGACTTTAATCTTCCATTGATTTGGAAAAAATATCTGTATGAAAAGGTCTACGGTGCTGTAACAGTTCTTTCAACGTTTCTGGTGTGTTTGAAATCTCGTAATATTGCAGAGGTCGATTTTGTATTGTCTACAAATAACGGTAGTCTTAAGTTTTCCTCTCTTTTAGTAAGTCGATTTGATATTGTCGTTTACCTTTTGGGGATTGCGAGAACATGAGGTCACTTACCTCGCGTTCAATAAATTTACGCATTTGCCACGTTGATTTACATTCACCCGGAAATATTGTTCTTTCTCGACATAAAACAAAGGTCTTCTCGCGGCGCTTGAGACGTCTCGTGCTTTTTGCATCAATGACCCGATCATCTACTATTGCTCCTGTATTTTGTCCTCTCAGTTTGTTGATCAGTCCTTTCCAGTTTACAGGTCTGTTTGTAGCTGCATTGTGAATATGCTTGGTATCATATCTTAAAGTAGAAGCACTACTTGATCTTCTTGTATCATTTGTACTTTTATTTTGAATATGTCTAGAATCTGTTTCCGGGTTTGATCTTTTAAGAATACCAGGAGCGGTCATTGGTATGTTTGTATCGATTGATATTGCTGAGTGATTTTGCTGTTTCTTAAGATTCGAACCCGAGGCCTTTATCATTTCATTCCTTGTATAATCCTTCCGTGATGTCGATTCCCTTACAGAAGTATCACGTGATGTAGATTTTCTTGCAGATTTATCACGTGATGTCGATTCTCTTACAGATTTATCATCTGCTGTGGATTCTCTCACAGATATATCACGTGATGTCGATTCTCTTACAGATTTACCAGAGTCCGTTGTTATCGATTTTACACAAGGCAAGTCAATCTTTTCTTTTCCTCTGTCTGACACGCTTGTGTTTTCTCTTGATATTGAATTTCTGGATAGTGTTGTCTTTTCATTCGACACGGTTTTTATTGACAGGGATGATTTTTCTCTTACTGGTGCTACAAATGTAGATTTCTTTGCAGAATTCTTTGATCTTGCAGACATGTTTGTTCTATCTTTAGGCATTTGGGAAAGTTTATAATTTGCATTTTCTGTGTTGTTATTATTAACAACGATTTCATTCATGTTTTTTGTAGCCCCTTTAAAATTTTTCTCACTTTTTGTACGATGGGTTGTCGTTTCTCCACTTGAAGTTGGTAAGTGTTTCGTGGTCTGTGATGATTTTTTTGATAATATTGATGTGGCCGACATGACACATTTCTCTCTTTCTGGGAAGATTGTAGTTTCTTCTGTTTGCTTTGGGCTTCTCAACTGATTTTTCTTTTTAGAGCTAGCTATTGATTTGGTTTCTTGATCGGATGTTTTTATCTTTTGATTTGAGGAATCATTTTCTAAATTATTTAAATTTTGTTTTTCTGTCTGTTCTAAAGATTTTGGAGTGCTTTCGTTTGTTATACCAATTTTAACCGGATCAACACAAACAGTCCTTTCGGAATTAATCTGTTCAGATTTTTCCTCTTTAGTTTGAATATTTTCTTCAGAAGTATCTTTGTTTCGATTGACGTTTCCGTTATCTATTACAACGCTTTTCCTGATTGTTTTCTTCGAATTCGATGTATTATTCGACGGAGCGTGTTTTTTAATATCTTGCAAAAGATCTTTCATTTGTTTTTCGTCGAGGGAGGGATCTTCAGGTTTGTAATTTTTGGGCAAGGTATTGTCCAGTTGTTTTTTTGATATTTGTTCTTCAACTAAGGAAGATGAACTTTTATTAATATTATCGTTTTCTGTTACTTTATTACATGTTATAAAGGAAATTTCGTTTGTCACTTTCGTGTGCTCGTTATCCTGAGATTCTGTTTTATTTATGGGATTCATCACATTTTTTGTTACTTCTGTTTTACTTTCAGAGCTGCTAACAGTTTTATTTGGTACGATGTGAAGTTTGTTATCATCCAAACGATACACAACTTCTTCCAAATCATCGTCATTTTCGTCTCCTCCTGTCAGTGATCCTATTTCACTTTTGGGTTCTTCTTGGATTGTTTCTGTCAATAAATTACCCCATGTGCCGGCTTCTCCTGACACGGAACTCATCTTTCTGCTCCTCCCGCTAGCAACGCGCATTCGACGAAATATAGAAGACATAGGACGTGAGTCAGTTTGAGATAGAGTGTCGGATTCAGTTTTCCCTATTGACACAGTTTTTCCTTTAAACCACATCTTCATTAAATCTCTGGCGTCTAAGTGACAATATCGATTTCTTTTCTGGGGATGGAGAACAGGGTCGTATTTCTCGAAACTATGTCGTTGATAAATTTTTCTCAGAGCTAACATTTTTGACAAGGAGTCTCTTTCGTTGTTAATGTTTCGAGTAGTTTGAACTAATACCAGTTGTTCGCTGTTGTCTATTTTTTTCCTTTCAAATTCTAGTAAATTTGAGATTTGTTGATTTTTAGTTCTTGTTGAAAACATAATGTTCTTGCTGGACCGCATTATTGAATCCATTCTCGATTCTCGGGAAAACCCGAGGCTATGTTGAATCAGTTTTTGTGGCATGTTTATGATACTTTGCTACATTGAAACCTGAAATAGCCAAATACTAGTATTATCAAATATTTAAATATTAAGACTGAACACAAGAGTGGACACTTCCATTTTAGACAAAAACCGTCTAAAAATTAGCACAAATGCTAAAATTGTGAAGATGTCGGTAATTATGCATGCATTAAGGATGCTAGTACCTGATGCATGTGCATTGTATTGTCAAAAAACAGTCCATATTTGTGTAACAAAAATATTCTACTTGCCAATAAATAGCTAAAAGTTTACATTTTAACAAATTGGCAAACATGCTATATTTTGGGGCCAAACATGGTCTTACCGGGCCTACTCCTTTATCCTACATCTTATAAACCATTAAAAGTATGTCAGATGTTTTACATATGTGAATGAAATGTAGATGTTATCGGAATATCTAGATTAGAAAGTTCAACTCCTAAATCCAATTCACTCAGGCAAAGTTGACCATAGATGAATCGGACTATTTTGATGTCCCTTTTGGTCATATAGTCGTGTGTAGGTTTTATACATCCTGATGAGTTTAAATTCACAAAAGCTCTTCTTATGCACGAAATTGATAAAGTGTTGTATTCGTTTCTTAATTGGAAAATAATAAAAATTCAGACATTGACATTAAAGATATGTTTCGTATGTTGTGCTAGCATGTATTTTGCCATGTTTTCATTTAGCAGCAATATATAAATATGCAGTATTAAATGAAATTATAGCGAACCATTGTTCATGTTTTTATACTGGCAAAGTTCTGTAAATCACCGAAATGCTTAGCCATTTTCAAACAAATACCAAAGCGGCCTCGAGATCACAGAGCTGGTTCACGACAGTTTTTTTTTAAAGCGAGAATAAAGTTTATGGAATGGTACCCTAAAATGGTTAACTATGAGCAAGATCGAGAAGGATGGCATTTTGATATATAGACGTGGTAATCAGTGATGGTTGACCAAGGTATAGTTAACAGTAAAGTACCGATTTCTTAACTTGTCCACGTAGATGATTGACTTGAAAGGTTGCTTGTCATTATAAACCGTCTAAAGCTAAAACATAAACCAAGTAGACCAGAAGTTTTGAAATCTAAAACATAAACCAAGTAGACCACAAGTTTGGTAAGCTAAAACATAAACCAAGTAGACCACAAGTTTGGTAAGCTAAAACATAAACCAAGTAGACCAGAAGTTTGGTAATCTAAAACATAAACCAAGTAGACCAGAAGTTTGGTAAGCTAAAACATAAACCAAGTAGACCAGAAGTTTGGTAAGCTAAAACATAAACCAGGTAGACCAGAGGTTTGGAAATCTGAACATAAACTAAGTAGACCAGAAGTTTAAGAAGCTAAAACATAAACTTTTGAATTGCATTAATAAAAAAGGCCCGAAAGAGAATAATAAAACAGTATACGCTATGCTTTGCCTGAGGGAATTGCAAATTTAGTTTAAGTATAGTGGAATGATTTATAAACTTAAAATATAACTATAAGAATGAATCATTTAGGTCATGCCAGTATCGAAATACTTGCCAACTGCTGCATTTCATAAATGAAAATTCAATTTTAAAGCTAAAAAAATTCAAGATGTATTAAGATGACAACTTTGTACATGTGAAATCTTTCAGTTTACCCATTTCACACCAAATATATTTATCATCAATCGGTTTATTGGTTTTGTGGGACGTTACCAGGAGGGATACCAAATATGCATGCATACTTTTCAATATTTTGATCAGTTCTTTGAGTTATATATTGACACAGATATACACAGTTTGAAGTGAACAATAATCTTGTCTTAGTTTAGAAAATATGATATTTATTTATTTTTATTTAATAAAATTGTCACTTTAATATTTGTGGATATATTTAAACTTTAACAATTGAAGAAATATATATCATTGTACTTTGACATGTCAATTAATTGTTCAGTGAAACATATTTGACATGTTTAATCTTAGACAAGATCTATTTTGGTATATCTTTTGAAAGGAAAACAATGTAAAGTTAATTTTAAAATTAATTTAATATTTGGCATTCTCAAGATTCAAAAGTGACTTAAAACAACTTTTTGTTAATAAATGTATAATAACTTACTTGTTTGATAAGATTTTAGACTTTGTTTATCCAATTTATCATCAAATACAATCTATAAAAAAATTGTAAATATAAATTTTAATTAGGTAACGGTAAATAACAATCTTTTATTCAATTCTTTTAGAAATTAAACGGGTGAAATGTAATTGTTTTCTATTTGGTTACAATTGTCAAAGGTACATATCAAATTTCCTTTAAAGGTGTTTGTAAGTCAAACCCGCGTTAATCCTTTAATGGTTTTCACAATTTGTGCATTAGATTTCATATTATCGTAAAGAAATATCATAGCATAACGTTTCATGAGGTATAAGACTGTGATACAATGGAAATAAATATAAACGATATATAAATATGAAAGTTCGCATTTAAATGTATCCTGGATACGTGGATAATATTGTATCTTGAAATAACCCAGCGACTCATTTTACAACAAATCTTACGAGAAAAAATACTCTTAAGTCATTAACATTTCAGTTTAACTTACGATCAAGTTTAGTCGTAAGATTTTTTGAGAAAAGAGCCCCTGGTTTTACTTGAAAGGGTATAAAAAAAGATATATATTGTTTTTCAAATTTACTTTACAATGAGCAAGCATGGATCTGCTTCATCAAACATTGGTGAAGATTCATTTAGTTTCAAATATTGTTCATGTAAAAGATAGGTTCTCTGGGGTATAAAAATATTGTCATCACTTGGACTTCTCCACAACGGCAGTAAACCATTGCTAAAGGCGGGCGCCCCTTTGCCTGTGTGGGATGTATATAAAAGCATCTGCGTCTGGTCGGAATTAGAAAAAGTGTCTTGTTCTCGGCATTTTAAAGACCTCAGGCAACAATCTTTGAGGGGTCCGTAGGTGGCATGTTGAAAGCAAAAAGACTGCCTCCTGTCCAACATACTCTCATTTTTCAGGGCAGTCAACTTATCTTCCTCCATCCTTGTTAACCCATGCTCTCTGCACAATAAGTGCCATTGCAATAACTAGATGGGTGATGAGTTGCAAGGAATTTCTGCCACAATCTAACAAAGGGGCTGATACGTCGACGGTGACACATCACGTTGTCCAACGCGTATACCACATGGCAAACAATGTTATATAAAATACAGATTAACATAATATTCACAAACTGTATTTGTTTATAACGTTTGACCCGACTGTTCCAGGGAATACAACTAAAACAAATTAAAAATAAATTCATTATCAAGGTTGTGCAAAGTAGTTTGACCGGGTAGAGAAGAGGGTATTTTGACTGCCACTCGAAATGAGGGTATATTCGAAAGTGCAGAAATTTTATCTTTTAAAATGTCACCTATGGACCCCTAATAAAGATTTTCCAAGGGTTCTTTAAGAGAGCATCGGATGGGATTTGACGTCATTATTCCAAAAGAAGCTGTGTATTCATACCTCCCGCACGCCAATTGGTTGTCACTTTAGCATTGGTTTTACAGCCAGATTGGAGAGGTTCACAGATGGCCATATTTCTTCACCCTAGTCGACCCCTTGGGTTATATCACATGTGCAAACAAATATCATGAGTATGAAGATTTGATGATAACATTTAAAACATTTATAACCCGGTTTTCGATAGGTGCTGAATGCAATAATTACATAATACACTTTTGTTCCTGGTGGCTGTTTTGCTTTTACAGCATTAAAAAATCAACACAAAATAAAGAAAAAGAAACACCTTATCCAATTATGTATTCAATCTTATTCATTTCACAGAAATCATTATAAGAACAAAAACTTAATCACAATAAAAGATGAATAAAATGAGGTAGAATGATCTCCGTTTTTATTAGTGATTCATTGTCCACTTTCATGAAAAAAGTTAAATCACAAGAATACTGAACTCCGAGGAAAATTCAAAACGGAAATGAAGACCTAAAACACAATTTTTGACTTGACAATTTAGCTAATGTCAATTTAGCTAATGTCAATTTTGAAGGCGACTGTTACAAATTTTGCATTAATTAATTGTTGATTATTACGTTTAAAAGCATTTTGGAAATAAATGACTGTCATATATATAAAAAATTTTGGTTGGTTATGTCGCCTTCGTTTTTCATTTGAATTTTTCTATTTTTACTTTCAATCGGTTTATGATAACTCCAATCTTTCTTATATAATGGTTTAGTCGTTTTAAATTTTTTTTTAAAGTTTGAAAGCGATAAAAATGTCACAAGTATAATAAACAAAAATACATGAAAATGGTCCTACCTCTTTGAAATACTAACTATTACTTTCTAACTATTTTCGTTGACTTGAATAATAATATGTACCGTGCAATTAGATTATTAAAATTTACCTACAGTATAATATTAAATGATAAGTTTTATCCTCCACAAATGTTTAAACTGGTGTATATTTGAACGATAACATATAGACAAATGTATGTTATATTAGTTTTACAGAATATAATCCAATATCTTAGCATTTATTATTTTCAAATATTATATTGTGGGACACGAATTCGATTTTCAATTGTTCTTACACGCGGTGAATAAATATTGGTTAGATAAAATATTTCTGGACTACTTTAAGTCAAAGGATTTCGAATTTCAAAAGTTTTGAATCGTTAAAAAAATCGATCTTTTTGCTCATGTATACATATAAGTCTGCTAATAATGAATGTACACAGTTTTATCCGTTATTTGTCTTCGGCTGCTGCGATAAAAGAACACCTTCCGCCCATTTGTTTTAATTTGTCGCTACGTTAACTTTGTAAAATAGAGGAAATTGTTATGACGTCAATGCATTCTTGTGTCATTATCAAAGAGAGCAGTCTTTGTAACAGATAAATATGGGGCTTGTAACAAATAACCTGGAGTTTTAAAATATTTTGGAAGTACAAAGGCGGGTGATAGGTATATTTTGATTATTCAGAAAGGGTCTCCAAAAATATCCGAAGATACTCAATTCATAATTTTTATAACATGGAGAAAATGTCCAGTTATGTCCTATAATTGTTTTTATTAGATAGGTTCCCAGATCTGTCGGTTAATTCTGATTCATGAGTTCATGAGTATGTAGAACCTTCTTTGTCTGATTCAGTTTGCCATCTTTATATTGCTCTATCATGTTTCTGTGATGTAAAGATATATAATTCCTTTCCTAATCTGTATTCTTTGAAGAAAGAAAAAACGAGATGACCCGACTTTTATTATTGAAAAGAAGGCCTATCAACCACACAACCCTCTTCAATAGGTTGATTGATTAATTGGTGATTGTTTTACGCCGCACCAGCACAAAAAGTCTCCTCAATAGGTGCTACACTTTTTCATTATAAAGATAAGGAGATGTGGTATGATTGCCAACGAGACAACTTTCCACCAAAGTTCAAATGAAGTGGTTCCAAGATTATGGGCAACCGTACGGCCTTCAACAATGAGAACACCCATACCGTATAGTCGACTATAAAAGACCCCATTTGGATAATATGAAACAATTCAATTGAGAAAACTAACGGCCTAATTTATAACAATTTACGAAAAACAAATATGACAGACATGAACCAACGACAACCACTGAACTACAGGCCCCCTGACTTGGGACAGGCACATAAAGACTGTGGAGGGGTTAAACATGTTTGAAGACGCCAACTCCCTTCTAACCTGGGACAGTGGTGTAACAGTACAACATAACAACAAATTATAATAATCAGTTGAAAAGGGCTTAACTCATCAGATCGATACAAAGCAGAAAAACATCAAACAAAAACAAAAACACAGACCGGACGTGGCAGGGTATTTAAACATCCCTCACAACAAAAACGACACAAAGTACAGATCTGAGAAAGCTCGCAGCTAATGACAGCTAGTTCAAAGCCAAAAATAACTAATAAAAAAAACATGTATCTAAGATTAAAATACCAATCAGTACATAGCCAACATCCGATGGATTTAGTGTAAAGCGTCATTAACAGTCAGAGAAAAACATGACCTTGTGCAATGCCAAAATATAGGTATTGGCAGATTGTAGTACCGTGAAAGTGCATATATGTATAACAATAATATTTAGTATGTTTTTAATTTACTGATAACAAAAATCAATATCTATACCAATAAAAACAATATTCAAAGATCTAATTACACGTGTTGAATTGGTAACCTTTTAGAATAAGTTTATTTAAAGGATTGATAAGTTTTACCCGGATCGTATCAAAATTTCCGGGCTCGGTGAACAACATCACCGTAAAAATTAGGATGTGCTATTCCGTTTGAAATAAGTTTTCTACAGGAACAGTCAAACTTCCAACCCCAATCTTTGTATCTACGGAAGAATTTAGTAAAGGTTTTAAGTAATTTGTGGTAACGAAATCCCTGACTTAATAATTTACCAGTAATACATAATTATTTAACGAAAAAATATCATCAAGATAACGGTAAGTGTTGTTGAATTTATTAATTAAATGGAATTTAGACTGGTATATTTGTGGCCTTTTAAAAGATAAAAAGATAATTTCATTCTTTATGTCAATTTGTATATTTGCACCAAAGTCGTAGAAGATAGTTTTGAAACTACATCGGAACGTGTATCTGTGTGTTGGAATTGAAATACAGTAAAGTTGTAAAAAGAAGAAAACAAAAATATAATTGAGTGCAAGTGAAGTTTTTGTCGTAAAGACAATCACATAAATACTACCACCAGGCAGAAAAATAGGTAGGTAAAAAAATAAAGAGAAATCTCCGGAGTTCAACGATGACGAACCAAAAATGTAAATATTCGTGCTAGGGTAGGCATGAAAATATAGGGTAGGTGGTGAAGTAGAAAACTATTCAACTTGAATTTGCCAATTTTTGTTTCATGTTGAATATTTCATTTGTGAGTTGCAGCCATCCCACTGGCGTTAAGGGTATATTTTGTTGAAATCGGTAGATACTATGTAAATAACTTATACCAGTAATAGTATGGGGCCTGTATGCACTATGTATAAATGCGGAAAATGTGCTCAGATAGCAAAGGAGATGAGAAACTATGACATCAACATACTTGGCATAAGTGAAGCAAGATGGAAGCAAAGTGGTGTTTTAACACTTGAAACAGGTGAGAAAATTCTATACTCGGGAAAAGCCGATGAAAATGATTATCACACCAAGGGAGTGGCAGTAATGCTTTCCAACAAATCGAAGAAAAGCCTGATGGAATGGGAACCAGTAAGCGAGAGAATAATGTGGGTGTGAGACGTAGAGCTAAGTGCCAAAGCATAACTATTATACAGTGTTATGCACCAACCAATGATGCCGAAGAGGACGAAAAGGATTGTTTTTATGACAACTACAACATGTCTGGGACAATATCCTAAAAAGAGACATCAAAATAGTAATGGGTGATTTAATGCGAAGATTGGAAAAGAAAACAAGGACAGAGAGCAAACACTAGGAAAACAGGGTCTTGGAGAAATAAATGAGAATGGAAAAAAGATAGTTGAATTTTGCGAGATGAATGAGCTAGTGATGGGAGGCAGTTTGATCCCACATAAGAACATTCACAAGGATAAATGGGAATCCCCTGATGGAAAAACTAAAAATCAGATTGACCACATCATGGTAGGTCAAAGATGGAGAAGTTCACTACAATACGTGATATCAGCTCAGACCACCACCTTGTAATAGCCAAAGTAAAAATTAAACTTGCAAAAGGAATAAAAGTAGAACAAAAACGTATAAAGTACAACGTAGAGAAGCCCAAAGACTTGCATCTCAAAGATGAATTCTAAATCGAGCTCAGAAACAGATTTCCAATACTTAAAGATGGGCAAGACCTGGACATAGAAAATGAATGGGAAGCAGGTAGATATATCATCAAGGAAGCATGTGAAGAGGTTCTTCGAAGGAAAACAAACAAAAAGAAAGATTGGATGTCACATGGAACAGGGATAAAGTAAAAAAGAGAAGGAAAATGAAGGAAAAAGTCAATAATGCAAAAACAAGGCCTCAGAAACAAGAGGCACAAAACAGACACCAGCACCTCATCAAAGAAGTTAAAAAATTATTGAAGGAAAGATAAGAGAGAATATGTAAATGACCTTGCAACTGAAGCAGAATTTGCTGCATATAAGGGCGACATCAAAACCTTGTATGATATCACCAAAACTCTTAGTAGACGTAAAACAACTAAGTCTAAACCAGTAAAGGATAAAGATGCAAAAAGCATAACCAGTCTTAACCACCAGATGGAGAAATGGAATGAATACTATATCTACGTTCTAAATAGACCAAAACCAGACCAACCAGTAAGAGTAGAACCATGGGAAGACTTGAGCATTAAAACTGATAATATCAAGAAATATGAAGTGAAATAGGCCATCAAATCGCTTAAGAATGGAAAATCAGCAGGCATAGATGGAATACCACCTGGAGCTTTCAAATCTGGAGGAAATGAGATAATAGAACACATGCACAAATTCCTGAATAAAACCTGGGATGAAGAAAAGATACCAACAGAATGGATAAAGGGTTTTTTAGTGAAGCTGCCAACGAAAGGAGATTTAGGTCTATGTGAGAACAGGAGAGTCATTAAACTTCTATATGTAGCAAGAAACATACTGTGCCGAATTATACTCAACCGGATAAAAGATGCAGTTGATAAGGTACTTCGAGACGAACAAGCTGGTTTCAGATCAAACAGAAGCTGCACTGACCAAATAGCAACTCTATGTACCATCATTGAACAGTCGGTAGAATGGCAATTATCCCTCTACATCAACTTCGTCGACTTTGAAAGAGCATTCGATAGTGTCGACAGAGAAGGGATGTGGCAACTGTTTAGGCATAATGAAATACCACCTAAAATTGGGAACATGATCAAAGCATTGTATGAGGTTTTTACAGTCCAGGTGATACATGAATCATCATTCATCAACCCTTTCCAGGTTAATATTGGTGTGAAACAAGGCTGTCCACTCTATCCTACACTTTTCTTGAAAGCTGTAGACTAGGTAACAAAGCAAGCACTAGACACTACATCAAGAGGTATACAATGGAAATTTATAGAAGGCCTAGATTTTGCAGACGATCTGGCTCTGCTATCACACCTTCTGAAAGACAAAACCAACAAACTCCATGAATCAGGCAAAAAACTAGGGCTATTAAACAATCAACATCAAGAAAACAAAAATAATGAAAGTTAAGACCAGGAAAGGCGGAAAAGTGTCAATTGCAGGAGATGATATCGAAGAAGTTGACAGATTTACATATTTAGGAAGTATTGTGGATAAAACTGGTGGGACAGATATAGACATCAAATCAAGAATAAGTAAAGCTAGACAAGCCTTTGCTATGCTGAAGCCTGTTTGGAAATCAATAGCCATAACAGAAAACACCAAAATTCGCATCTTCAACACCAATTTAAAATCAGTCCTGTTTTACGGAGCTGAAACCCGGAGACCCACAGCTGAAGTACAACAGAAAATCCAGGTTTTCATCAACAAATGCCTGCGACAAATTTATATTTTTTGGCTTGCCAAAAAACAATAAGTAATAAAAGCTTATGGGAACGTAACAACCAGGAACAGGCAGCCCTATGTTCTACAAGGTGGTCGAGTTGTTAGTTCTAACTACGCACGTGGCAGGTGCATTCGACTCCAGCTTCCTCCATCAATAAAAATTGGCCGCCAAGAAATATCCTATATTGCTAAAAGTGGCATTAAAGCATCAACGATCATTCAATAACTATAACAGTAATAAAATGTAGTCTTTTATTAAACTTATCGAACCTTTATATAAACTTATTCTAAAAGGTTACCAATTCAACACTGTAATTAGATCTTTGAATATTTTTTTATTGGTATTAATATTGATTTTGTTATCAGTAAATTAAAATTAAACTAAATATTATTTGTATATACATATGCACATTCATGGCTCTACAATCTGTCGATACCTGTATCTTGGCATTGCACAAGGTCATGATTTTCTCTGACTGTTAATGACGTCTCTACACTAAATCCATTGGATGTTGGATGTGTACTGATTGATATTTTAGTCTTAGATGCATGATTTTGTTTTATTAGTTGTTATTGGCTAGCTGTCAGTAACTGCAAGTACTCTCAGATCTGTACTTAGTGTCTTTTTTGTTGTGGGGATGTATAAGTACCCTGCCACGTCCACTCAGCGTTTTGTTAGATGTATTTCTATGTGTATCCATCTGATGAGTTAAGCCTTTTTCAACTGATTTTTATACTTTGTTCTTATGTTGTACTGTTACACCTCTGTCCCAGGTTAGGGGAGGGTTGGCGCCTTCAAACTATTTTAACCCCGCCACATTCTGTATGTGCCTGTCCCAAGTCAGGAGCCTGTAATTCAGTGGTTGTCGTTTGTTGCTGTGTAACATATTTGTTTTTCGTTCATTATTTTGTACATAAATCAAGCCTTTAGTTTTCTCGTTTGAATTGTTTTACATTTGTCATTTCGGGGCCTTTTATAGCTGACTATGCGGTATGGGCTTTGCTCATTGTTGAAGGCCGTACGGTGACCTTTAGTTGTTCATTTCTGTGTCATTTGTCTCTTGTGGAGAGTTGTCTCATTGGCAAACATACCACATCTTCTTATTTTTATATTTTATTGTAAATTTAATAAATATGTTGAGATTGAGATTGCTAATGTGTTTTTTTTCACAATTTATGGTTCCAGATGTAGCCCTTATTCCATCTGCTCTTTTTATTTAACAAAATACATTACAGACGTTCTTGTGGAGATGTTTAAACAATATGATACCCTTTAATAGTTGTAACAATAGTCCGGACATGGATCAATTCATGTACAACAGCGGCAAAAAAAAAAAAACATTCGATACCTATGAATGATTAAATACTCTTTTCTGATGCCTCACTGAAATGTTCATTGAATGACCGAAGTTCTTCCTCTATTTTCAAATACATAAGTAAAGCTTGGAAAATAATTCCTCAAAAGTCTTCAACTTTGACATTAATCCAACGTTAGGTGCATGTTGTAACCAAACAGTCTAAAGTCGTTTTCATACACTTTTTGTATGTTGAGTAAAACGTTGACATCTACTGAGGCATAAGCTTCCCTGAAATGTCTGTTTCTTTGTTGCTGCTCTTCCGCCTTTGAAAGTATTATCTCTTTACTTTTTATAACAAACAATTCAGTTATTTCGTTTTCATTAACTGCAGACAACTGTAAAAACAAGCTTGGGGAGAAATCCACTTGGTCACTTAGTAACCCTTGAGATTGTAACAAAAACCAAAGTCTCTTCATTGTGTCAAAAAAACTAAGACAGTTATCCTTCATTTCTAGAAATCGTGATGTAAACATTCTAACTAATCCTTTCAAATAATCTTGTTTATCGGCTAGCTTTGAAAATAACGCTTTCTTTTTTTCCGAATTCTTAGGTAAAATTTTGTTTAAGACGTACGCTGAATCTTCTTCAAATGATTCCATTTTCATTATATATTTATAAGAGTATCTGCAAACTCTACAAAGTGAGCTTATAGGTCTCCAATGTGGATCAAGTAGATTGTATTTAGATTGAAGAACAATGTACTTTAAAAATTGTTCAAAAGTTGGAACTTCTGCGCAATATCCACGGCGCTTACCAACCATCTGTTTAATTTGGTCTTTATACGCTGTTTGAAGTTGATATATTTTATCCATATACGCAGAATATATCCTTTTCCATGGATCTCGCGAAATAATTAACAATGTGTCTGACGATCTTGCGTTTAAATTCCTTGAAACTATTTTTTCTTGTAACTCAACATGAATCATATCTCTGGTTAGGTTCCCCAAATTATCCACATGCGTCACGTTACTTAATGTCAGAAAAACTTCAGTCCAGAAAGTCGATCCACATTTTGGAACTTTGCATATATGATGCGTGTTCATTGTATTAGCTATTGGTATCCCACGTGAAAATATTGGACTGGAACCTTTAGTGTTCTTCAGTCGCTGACAATTTTGTTTTAAAAGTTTTATTCTTTTATTCATGTTTTCATCAATACTTGACGTCGCTACAAAAAGGATAATACAGAAAATCAATATTGAATTTATACCCAAAAAATTCTGTATTTTCCATCAGTCATGAATTTTGAATTGTATAAATAGTAAACTAAACAGAAAATACAATCCCAAATAAAATATGCACCCTTTTTGTGTTTTTGTCATTCGAAATACATAAGGCATCACAGGTAAGCATGTCTACTGTCAGGGCTGATTTACAAGTTATTTAGGGTATATGTGAGTAGATGTTTCCCTTTCAGCAAGTACAGACCATAGACATATTTAAAAACAACAATAGTTTTAACTGTTTTTTACTGGTTCTTCTATGTATTTTTTTATTTCACTGATCCAAATTAAAAGAGGGAGGGTTGAGATATCAAAACTTTAGTTGTCATCCACCAGGTCCGAGGACACAGTTATCGTCCTTTGATTTTCGTTGTCTACAAATATAGTCCCTAGTGTGGACAGTGTATAACTTGCATATTTTTTTCATACACTTTCCAAATTCATTAAAATGCACTACTAAATAACTGTGTTCTCGGGCCACCACGATGGAGAGCTGTGATATACTCTCAGATTGATTTATATTTGTTCACAAATTCAATCTAAACTGTGGTAGATTTAAAGCTTGACATATTGTATAAATATTATTGTATATGTTGATAACTAGATGTCTTTAGTTGGTTTGGTTGTGTCGTTAGATTGGTGTCTCATAATGTATATCCCACATCTAGTTTTACTCATCTTGAAAAT
Organism: Mytilus coruscus; assembly: GCA_017311375.1. Lineage (NCBI taxonomy): Eukaryota > Metazoa > Mollusca > Bivalvia > Mytilida > Mytilidae > Mytilus > Mytilus coruscus. The sequence goes on along the minus strand of CM029595.1, from coordinate 127,679,650 downwards.
ATTTTCAGATGTTATGAACTCCTTCATTTAACTTACTTTCCACTCTCATTTCATTTTCCCTATAGTCAATATACGTATAGAATGAATAATTGTTTGTTTTGTTTGGTATTCATCTATCTCACTTTGTCATTATCCTTTTCTTTCTTTTATTTTTGTGGGAAATTTTCAAACGATACAGAAATCTTAGTTTAAACATATTCAAATTGAAAGCGTGACATCCAAAATATAGTATTGCAGTATTATACAACACGATTTGGAAATTTCAAGATTGTCCTTATATTAAATCGTTTCCCTGGATACATAAGCCTTACCGATATTGTCCATTCGATCGTGCAATACTTTTGCTTTTATAAAACTTCTACCATGTTTCCCTTTTTCCTGAACTTTATCTGTAATAAAAGAAAACAATCGAGTATTTTATACACTAAGTGAATATAAACCGTTCAAAGACAATTATTTTTCAAATAACTTTTTTGTAATGTATATCAGAAATAAACAAGTAGGAATACATGTATAATATTTGGCCGAGCACGTTCGTGGAATTTTACATGCCGGATGGAATTATTGCAATCCAATATAAGGTCATGTATTATTTCAGTACCTGTATTTCGCGCAACATATGTACTATGTACACGCTTTTAATAGTAGAACTTAGCCATTCAAGTATATAAAACATGTTCAACTTTTTAACGAATTTTTCCTTCTTTTTTTCTATTTCGACAATCGGTTCAAAGGGTATTTATAGAACGAGGCGGTTTTTGAACAAACATCTGAATTTGCATTAACGTGGTATCTAAATTACAAGTTTCTCTAATTGTCATTAGTGGTTACAAATTTCAGGAACTAAAATCTCAATTTATAGAAATCAGTGGTTCTACGATTAAACACCCAGAAAGTAACAGAATTAAGGTGAAATAAAAGTGGACGGATTTCCGAATCATGAGATGAAAAAGAAGAAATCCATATGGAAAGAGTGTACACTATTTATATGTAGGACTCAGAGGTGCGATGGGGACGCTTAAGTGCGATGGTTACGCTGAAGTGCGATGGTCTTCGCCGAGGTGCGATGGTCCGTTCGCTGATGTGCGATGGTCTATATGACACGTGATGGCTAGTTTAAAATCTACAGATGTGCAATTATTATGAAAAGTATATTATTCCCATTGTTAGTATATGAATTTGAATTCATTATTGTTTATGTATGTCCTTAGTTGCAGTTGCATACTAAATGATAGATCGTCCTCTTTGATTTTCTGCATGTGAAAGCAATTCTGCGTTAACATTTTATCTTTACTTGGTTCCTCTCACGAGTTCCTTGTTTACCGTAATATTATACACAGTAATAATGAGAGTTTGCTGACCCGTATGTATTTAAAGAATGCCACGCTCCATCGTACGTTAAAACATAACCTTCTTTAGATTTCGAAAAAAAAATCCGCTACAGAAGGTTAACTTTCCCCTCTCCACCAATCACTTCCCATTTACCGTAGTATTAAAAGTGTATACGCAGTTTATTAACTTAAAAACCCAAAAAACTGCTTCTATACAAACAAACTGACTTCTATATCGACATGAAAATGTAGTTTATGTAGTCCATCGCACTTCAGCGTAGCTATCAACTAGATATCGTCACAACAAAGGCGGATTTAGAGGGGCCCAGGGGGTCCGCCCCCCCCCCCTCCTTTGCGGGAAAAATTTGGTTGATTATATAGGGAATCACTAAAGCGTGACTGGAGCGGGCCCCCTCTTAGGCAGTCAGTGGGCACCCTCTTATAAAAAATGCCACCATCGCACTTCAGCGTCAAACCACCACACCTCAGCGTGACCATCGCGGTTTGGAGTACCATTGCGGTTCAGAGTCCTACATATATAACGTTAAATACTTTACCCTCTGTTCCTGTAAGTTTATGTCCGTATATAAACAGCATGAGACCTGTTGCAAGAAGTAAGTACTGATGGCAATATTTCCTTTTACATAATAAATTCAGTCTGTAAAAACAAAAACAAAAAATAAGCATTTATTCGTTCCTTTTATAATGTTTCATATATTATTTTGTTTTCTGCAGTGTTATGATAGTGTAGTAATTAATTCATTGGTTTTAGAGTAGAAATGACAAAGGGGGTTGATGCTTTTCGATCTATATGTGCTGTAGAAGCCTTATCAGGGGTGGATTCAAATGCATGATGCATGAACCCTCTAAAAATGCTTATCATATGTTTAAGATGTATACCTTATAATATTGTTTGACAAAAACTGATGTAAAACTTGGTATATTGTTGGATGAGGTATCTACAGTCAAATCGACAATACAAGATTACAATGTAGTTAAACGATCTGTGAAGTACACCAATCTAAATCGGATATGTTGTGCATGCTATGGAAGTTTTAGAAAAACTGGCACTATCATACTTCCATGTTGATACGTAAAACAGGATCAACCGAGTAAAATAAACCTTATCGTGCACATTGAAATATGAAAGAGTAACATAATTTATCGGAGAAACCCTACCGCCAATATGTAGTTTCACCTCCCCTCCAAAGCGGGATTAAGATTGGCCATAGCAATGCTTAAAACAATTTCTACTTGGTATTATTTCTTTAGTACGACAGTTTTTTTTTTTAATATTTGTAGGAAGGAATAAGAAATTGAAAATGTGTAAACTAAAACATCTAAGACTGCTCAAAACCTTTGTATATTAGTTGCATGTAATTGTTTGACTGAATTAAGTTACCACGATTATTTTTTTATATAGAAATACAAATGAATAAAAAAAAAATAGCAACTTACTTCATTGTTTGAATTACAGGCTCTATGAATTTCATAAATTCCATGTAAGGCACGACATCGTATACTAGTCAAATATGTCCTCGGGGTTTTGTTCGAAACTTCCTTTTACGGGAAAATATTACATACTTAACATTGATTATAAATGATATTTTAAAATTACTTTATTATATTATATATATACTAGTATATATTACATTTATTTTCATTTGTGTTCAGAAATTTTTTGTGTTTTTTTTTTTTTTTTATTTCAATACTAAGACATCGGTAATTGTTAAAGGGTCCGACAATTTTTTTCAAATCTGTCTTTTCGGTAGATTAGTTTGTATAAGTGAATCTGATGACGCTGAACCCCAGAAAGGCGGTTTGCAAGGAACAATTATGTCATATGGTGACGTCCTTTCAATATATTATTAGTATAAAATATGTACTATTCGTATAGTTTGCATTTCAATGAAATTAGAGGCAGAACATGTGTGGATTTTCTAAGATTTTTTATCGGTACATTACGTCCACAGAATAATGGTTTTGTTGATATTATAATGGCAATACTGATGTATGCAGAATTGCTGGAAATGTCCCGTCATACATGCAGTATGCATTGCCAGATTCTACAAATCCAAAATTAAAAACAACGGAAGTAAAATGGTGTATCGTAGCATTGAATTCTATGATGAAAAATATGTATCCTTTTGACATATTGAAGCCTCGGGATATATGTATTTCTGCATGTACTAATTGAAGCAAGTCAATAGAAAAAGACAGTTATACTAACTGTATTTTAATCATCATGAATATTGAAATGTATTTCATTTTTTTCATTATTAGTGATTGTTATTATTATTTTTTTTTATTATTGTTATAATGCCGGATTCTCCTTTTGTTGATGTTTTTGTTCGTTGTTGTGCAATCGATACCGGTGTTGTAAGACATAAATTAAGTGTTTGCTTGTCATGTTGTTCGTAAAAGTCATATTACAGTGCTTGTTTACATACTTTGATGATTTGTATCTTAAAAAGCAAAACAGAGATACTTTCTTAAACAATATCATGATAAATTCTCCTGATTCCCCCGGGGTGCATATTTTATAACTATTCTTTCTGTCGATGTTATCGAGGCTAGCGTGAAAAAATCACTTAATTTGTACAACGTCTAATGTTTATTCTTATTTTTTGTAAATTACACTCACGGAGATTCTATGTAATATTCAACATTAAGCATTACATATATATATATGCGTTCCATGGAGGTGCTATGAAATAATTGCAAAGGCAGTGTGTATCGTTTTGTTTTAAATGTGAGACATGGAGTATATGAGGGTCTGGATGGTGGTCCTTCATTTCTTTACTTTTTTTCAACCATTTTCTGTATTCTTTATTTATTTTGCCCATTATTCTCTATTTTTATATATTTCAGCACCCTTTAATCTCTATTCATTATTCTTTATTAAATTTGCCATTTTATTCTACACTTCTTGTCTATTATTCTATATTCGGTAAACCCCATTCAGACCCTCGTATTGCATAAAAACAAGTAAAAACACTACGACACAAAGGGTAAAAAGAAATGAAACTCCTTTACTAAAATGTTCCTACGGTATTCTGTAAGCAAAAGTTTTCCCTCCTCTGTATTAGAAAGGGCGACACCTGCCATATGTGAATGCCAACTTTCTTTTTAACTTTTGCAGAATGTACAAAATGTTTCATTGCTGACTGTAATTGTCAGTTAAAAGGGTCATATAAATTGCACTAATGTAGGAGGCTCATGGTACTAGAATAAATAGAATTGCAAAATGTTATGTGGGACAGAATACGTTTAAAGTCAAACTTTGTTGTGTTTGATTTATTGGTTATTGATTAACATTCAGGACTTGTATCTATTATAACAGTAAATTTCCACTTAAATATCTGAAAGAACTGTATCGGAAAATTACTCTGCGTAATGTGAAATGCTTTCTTTGTTTTAAATTAATTGCTTTCAAAAGGGAAGAGCTATCGGGGGAAATAAAACATAATTATCATGTGTATCTAGAGATTTAGATAAAGTTTAGGGGTGAGCAATTCAAAATTATTTTTTTTTCCAAAAGAGTAGGTTTTGTAAATATGACTAAGGAGTAATTGTTTTTGAATATACAATTAAAGTACATTTATTTCCAAGTATTACATACGTCCCAAGCGCTTTTCTGAACTTACCTTCATCAGGAACGCACAAAGCCGAAAATGTGAGAGCCAAGGATGTTTAAGAAACGAAACAGTTGAAGAGCTATATGAGCAAAAAGGACCTAAAAATAGCTAAACCCATCTAAGGTCAACTTTGCCTGAAGGAGTTAAAACCTTAGTATTTTTAATGAATTTCTTAATTTACAAATTTCCAATTTTGTATTACAAAATCTAAGTGAATGACCATATAGTCTTTATGTTATGGTACAGTTTGTACTTCACATGTGTATCAAAATGTAACTATGATTTTTTCCATAAAAATATATTGTTTGTAAATAACATCAAAAACTTTTGTTTCTGAAGAAATGAGTCAGAATCATACTTTAGTTTTTCCGTTGCAATTGCATAATAACTTCAAAAGGATGAATATGCAACATAAAACGTTACATGTATGTAATTGTTTCCCTAAGTTATATAATTAGGATCGATGTAACTCTTTGAAATGTCTTTGAAATCGAAACTCAAAGAGTTCTCTTCATTTTGGAAAAATGCAACTAATTTTTTGTCGTAAAGTTTGATTTGCCGCAAAATAATTTCGCTGACGGATGCTTAATCTGATAGCGAAACTTAATTTCCATTTCTATCAAAATTTTGCATATGTCAAAGATGAACTTTTTGAAGAACGAAATGCGATTATTTAAATTTCAAATTTGATTTCTGGAAATTGTTAAGATTTAATTACAATATCTCCTTGAGAAATTTTGAATTGATAAGCTAACAAATTTTCGAGCAGTTGCATGAGAAAAAATTATTTGAAATTCTGTTCAGTTTATATTGCCATTCAGTAGCTGATCTTGTTATAGAAAACGCAAAGAAAAATGTTATCCATGCAGTATAATATAAGATTATTGCACTAATATTGAGGAATATTTTCCCGAGTAGTATATCAAATTACACGAGCTTGCAAGTTCAATGTGATATATTTCGAGGCACAATATCGTATTTTTTAATTCGTTATCACAAATTACAAAAAATTGTGATAACGAATTTAATTCGTAATTACGAATTATAAAATCTGTTATAACAAATTATACAATTCGTGATAAAGATTTAAATTCGTGATTTCGAATTCAAATTATATTTTTGGAAGGTCCTAAATGGGCTTCGGTATAACTTCTATTTTGTATTTTACATTGTAAATTACGAATTTATGACCCCTATATGATGCATTATTTGTATTGTAACGCCAGGTTTTGGTCATTCTTTTTATGATTTATAACAGTTTTTATCATAGATAACTTTGGTCGCATCCCCTGAATCAGAAAATATATATGTCTAGGGGTTCGATATATACCTTTGCACAATTCGGTTTAAAACATTTTGGATCGTAGAGGCCAAGGTTTCTCTTCAGCTTTGAGGTCCAAACATTGCACAAAATCATCTGTGCGGAGTCCATAATAAAGATATAAGAAGATGTGGTATGAGTGCCAATGAGACAACTCTCCATCCAAGTCACAATTTGTTAAAGTAAACCATTATAGGTCAAATTACGGCCTTCAACACAGAATAATGTATTCTTAAGAAGATATTCGTTTTACTTAGCATTAAGGCCTTTTAAACAGATTTATTTAAGAAACAAATTGTGGCCATTTCGAAAAAAAAAATATTACATAGAATGTTGAAATTCAAGACCATAATTAGACAAAAGAGAAGCTTGCCCTTTGCTCGAGCATGAAATAGATTTAGATCTTTTAGATTTTATTATACAGCAACGCTCAGACACATACATGTGTAACATGAGATAAATATAGATCACAACCACCCACATTTTGTATATTCCTAGTATCCAACTAGGTAAGTAGATATCCATATACCCTATATACCATTTATTTGAGATATGAACATAAACGCGCTTTGTGTTAGAAAATTTGTTCAAGTATGAAATTTTTGTCATAAGTACGCAAAATACATTGTACCGTGTATGAGGCATGAGGTTGCGAGATATTATTTTGGTATGCTGAAAAACTTAAATATCCCTAAATTGAAAGTATGATACTAATTTCACGTATTTCTGAAATTAAATGTTCATCATACTTGTCAACTTCGTTAAGAAATATATTATATTGTATAAAGGTATACAAGTATAAGTGATACCTTAGAAATCAATTATACACAAACAAAAATTGTGTCTCTCAAATATTAGATTACGATCAAGTTAACTCAAATGTTGAGGACCGAAGTATGTATAAGGGTAACAGTATTGAGATAGACAATAGAACTTGAGGACCAAAGTATGTAAAAGGGTTACAGTATTGAGATAGACAATAGAACATTTTGAATGAAAGTCAATGGTACGTCTTTATCAGAAAAAATACCACATTTTAATTAGCAGCATAAATAGATCAAAGGTTTAAATGACCGGTTTGGGCAGAAATGTTTCTTAAACAATGGCGAATGCTCTATACTGAACATTTAAATATTTGGAATATGAAAAGAAAAAAAATTCCTCAAACATTTCATAATAACAGGTGCACAACTTTAATAACATATGTGAAATCTTCCTGTGAAATTTCAGGGATGTGGTTGGAAAACTGTAGGAGATTACACAAATTATGTACCCTCTTTCCCCGCCCGACATCGCCATACTATAAACGGTTTAAATTAGACTTCGTCCAACCCTGCCAAAAATTAGAGCAATGAAATAGAGAAATGGAGGTCTCATCAACCTTTGGAAAATTTGGGAACAACAAAACTGTTTCATAAAATTGTAAGAAAAATCTGCTCCATCTGTGGCAACTGCTGGGAAACTCGTGGTTAAATCAAGCTATAAGACAAACATGACCATAATTCATTCGCGATATACATATACATGGAATCCTCGCGATACACATATATACATGGAATCCTCGCGATACACATATATACATGGAATCCTCGCGATACACATATATACATGGAATCCTCCCGATACACATATATACATGGAATCCTCGCGATACACATATATACATGGAATCCTCACGATACACATATATACATGGAATCCTCCCGATATACATATATACATGGAATCCTCGCGATATACATATATACATGGAATCCTCGCGATACACATATATACATGGAATCCTCCCGATACACATATATACATGGAATCCTCCCGATACACATATATACATGGAATCCTCGCGATACACATATATACATGAAATTGAAAGACAAACACAACAAATGTTTGGGTTAAGAATTAAGGATTAAACGTGATTTTTTTAGAGGTTATTGATATGTAAACTGGGCCCCGGACAGACAAACATGTGATTTAATCGCACCAGTTTACACATCAATAACCTCTAGAAAAGATGTGTTTAATCCTATGGTATTTCTCGAAATTATCGCCATTTTTGTTATCATACCCGTGGTCATCTAGATCTGTAATGTATAGATATTCCGTAACGGTTTAGAAAAGGACACCAGAAATGATTTCAATTGCTGTCAACCCTAGGGAAATCGAAAACACATTAGATTTTTTTGAAAACATAACATATGAAAGTTACCAACCCATCTCTATCTCTCTGAGATAATCCAAGTGACAGTGGCTCTTTTCACAAAAAAAACCTTACGATAAAAATGATCGTACGTTATACTGGCCCCATATTCACCAAATATACGATGCAACATGTCGTATTGTAATTATTTATCGTAAATATACAACATGCATAAGACATCTCGTAATTTGTATTCTCCAACGTTGTCGTAGTACTGCAATTGCTAATGTCGTAAATCTACAGAACAATCATGTTACGCAACAGAGGAGGATTTTGTTCAGCAAGTGCCCGATTTGAAAGTCAAATTAAATTTTAAAGTTAAACACTTTCAATAATTAATGTCATATTAAATGCACTCGGATTCAGGATCATATTTGTGACCCACAATGACATTTCCAGGCTTATGGAGATATAATGTCAGAAAAACGCAGTTATTTATGAATTTCTATTTTGTACATCAAATAATACATGTCTGGGACATACGAATTTATTTCTATACTGAATATAGAGTGTGAATGCATTTTATCATTAAATATGAAATATAATTCAAAGTTTATCGCTAAAACATTCAGTATTACAATGATCATCACATTTTTCCTAAAAATATTTATTGAAATACACCCTTTAATGCCAACATACTAAATTATTCCCGAATCTTTTATTGTTTGTATCTCTCATTATGTTCAACGATTTGATATATAAACCATTCATGTGATATTTGTCGCTGGTAACTTTACATAACACAGAACATAATATTTTATTAAGAAACACTCAGACACATATACATGTGTAGCAAGAGGCATAATCATGGCGTATTGTAACCATATGAATTATGTTTGCAACTATACTGAACAATGATTGCTTAAAAGAGTATAATTAGTAATTTACAATATTCTAACTAATTTGTTAATAAAAAGTGATAAGTTCTCCATCAATTTTATATTGTAAAATAAATGAAACCCTTTCATTTTCTTAACACATAGATATCGATAATAATATTCGGGAACATGCTTATTTCTTATCGTTACTTTAATAAATAATTGAATTCGTTTCCAATTGATGTGGAGCACAGATGATACTGTCTTTCATCTCTAGGAATGGTGTGTATAGGCAGACAATGTGATTTGTAATAAAATTACTTAAATCAAAATACAATTATATTCTTACAATAGGTTTCTTACTTGGTATTCGTTCTCTTCTTCAAAAGAGGGGCGAAAGATACCAAAGGGACGCCCAAACTCATAAGTCGAAAATAAACTGACAACGCCATGGCTAAAAAGGAAAAAGACCAACAGACAAACAATAGTACACAAAACAAAACATAGAAAACTAAAGACTGAGCAACTCTAACCCCACCAAAAACTGGGGGTGATCTCAGGTGCTCTGGAAGGATAAGCCGATCCTGCTTTACATGTGGCAACCGTCGTGTTGCTCATGTTAGTACAAAACCGGTAATAAGTCTAATTCGGTAGGTCACATTCGGGAAAAGGGGACGGGATTGTAGTTACGACATTAGGAACATATCCGCTATCATCTGTTGAACATGTTCAATAAATTTTCATAATTTATAATGCCATATACATTGTAGATGTTTGAAGATCAAAACGCTTTTCTGAATTAACCTCCAACACAAATGCCCCCCGTTTTTTAAGTTATTATGGGAGTCCGTCCGCCCGATCGCTCGTCCGTTGGTTCGTCAGTTTGTTCGTTTATTAATTTGTCCTTCTGTCCCACTTAAGGCTCGTCCGTTAGTACGTCAGTTCGTCCGTTTGTTAATTTGTCCTGTCCTACTTAAGACTCGTCCGTTAGTTCGTCAGTTTGTTCGTTTGTTAATTTGTCCTTCTGTCCCACTTAAGGCTCGTCCGTTGGTTCGTCAGATTATTCGTTTGTTAATTTGTCCTTCTAATCAACTTAAGGCTCGTCCGTTGGTTCGTCAGTTTGTTCGTTTGTTAATTTGTCCTTCTGTCCCACTGAAGGCTCGTCCGTTGGTTCAATTTGTTCGTTTGTTAATTTGTCCTGTCCCACTTAAGGCTCGTCCGTTGGTTCGTCAGTTTGTTCGTTTGTTAATTTTTTCCTTCTGACCAACTTAAGGCTCGTCCGTTTGTTCGTCAGTTTGTTTGTTTGTTAATTTGTCCTTCTGTCAAACTTGAGGCTAGTCCGTTGGTTCGTCAGTTTGTTTGTTTGTTAATTTGTCCTTTTGTCCCACTTAAGGCTCGACCGTCGGTTCGCCAGTTTGTTCGTTTGTTAATTAATCCTTCTATCCCACTCAAGTATACGCAACTGCTCCTGAACTGCTTGACAGAAAAGTGAATTAGTCTTGGTGTTTACTTTTGGATTGCATGAATATCGGCACAGTATATAGAACACATTTGTACCTGCATCTCCTCCTTAAGGATGTATACCTCTGAGGAGCCAAAAATTTCTAGAATTAAACTTTTTTGGGTTTATATGACTGTAAGAAAGTAACTGATGAAGAAAAAAATCATATGGTGGTGCACTTCTTTTTTTGGTACGGCCATTTGAAAGTACCTATTGTTTATGATTTTTCCATTTTTCATCAATTTTTACCCATTTTTGGGCTATTATCATGACAAAAATCACAATTTCACAATTAAACTTTTTTTTCATACTTTCACTAAAGATGAAGTGGACCAATCTGAATAAATTTAACTAAAAAAACTATAGGTTGGTGTTAATATTAGAAAGTTTTATAAAATTGTGTTGCTTTTTATGCTGTCAGTTTTGTAAATTTGGGATTTTTCTCTTTTTATTTAGAACATAAATCATATTATTTCAACTTCTTTTTTATAAATGATTGAAAAATACATATCTAAGAATTCTGAAAAGAAAAAAATTGATATGGGATGTACATATCTTTAGTAAAATCATTTCTTTGTACCCTCACCTATTTTCTCAACATTTTGGCTGATCACACTTACCAGATTGGTTATAAAATTTGAAAATTTTATTACTCAAAAACTACTTATTGTAAGTACACAATTTTTTCTTAGAGTTTAGTTTGATTATGATATTTTTTATATTCATTAATATTTTCCACTTGTATCACATGTTTTGGAAATAATTCCCGAACGAGATTTCAACGAGACTGAAACCTCAGAAGAATGCATCCTTAACCCCTCATCATAATTTAATGAAACTTTCTCAGAATCTGTACCATGTAATGCCATTATGTACCCTCTATATTTTTTTGGTTCAAATTTTTTTTTGAGGTTTCTCTTACCAAACCATGGAGCTTGCCATTGATTTTATGTGGGTACCCGTTTGTATCCGCAACTCATCCCAAACCCCTTATTACAATTTATTTCTCTCACAATCTGCACCCTATAAATACTATTGTGCACCTCCTATTTTGTTTATTCATCCGAATCATTCAAGATGAAAAAAAATGTTTCTATATATTTTTTTTACATGTATATTTGTAATTGTTGTTCGTCGTATCGCAGTATTTGTCAAAGAAAATGTAACCATATATCTTAATTGAAACCATTTTAGTTTCTTATCACTTCATTTGGGAAAAATCTGCTCCCGATTAAATATACATGTATGTTTAAAGAATGTTTCATACATATGTGCTTATGTCAAGTTGGTCTCTGTGTTAAGTGTTTTGTTGTTCTTCCACCATTGGGATATACTCATATTTATGATTGTATGCCTCGGAAATCTGTATGCCCTTAATAGAAAATCATCAGGCCTTTGTAAGAGGTTAGATCTATCCAAAAATATCCTTGTTTGTCTAATGAATATTATCTTTTCTTTTAATATTAGAGCTGCAGTCATATGTGTGGTAACGACTTTAAGAGTATACGACTGGTTTCGAGCAGTCGAAAGTTTATTACATTATTTACAACACCTCGCATCGTAAATTTCTTTCGTGAATACAAATTACAACTTACGATATCGTAAACCCTTCCTTACAACAGTTTTGTGAATACGGGGCCTGAAATGTATTGACTTACGATTATTTTTCTCTTTCAGATATTTTGTTAAATGAGTCGAAGAACAACAACGTGAAAATAAGCATTACTTTATGTGTATTGTACAAAAGAAAAGATCTAACAGTATTTTGTGTGTTTGTGTCGTTTTATTGCTGTCTCATTGGCGTTTACATCCCATCTCCAATAATCAAAAAAAAAAAAACAGCGAAGGCTTTTCAATAAATTAATGCTGAAAAGATTGGGCAAAACTGGAAGTGATAGCAAATGCACCGGAAGGGATAACTTATCTTACTGCCCTTGTGGTAATGAAGTTCAAACTATTTGGAAAAGTCAATATGAACAATGTAAACTTTAACAACGTTTATTCAACACTTTATACCAAAATAAATTCAACAGAAATGTGGAAATCTTAACAAGTTATACGATAATACATAATGAAATATACATGTTAAACAAATATTTGGAAGCAGCAACATCGATATATAGTTTTTTACATTGAAAAACGGTTAAATCATATAATGATTATTACAACAGGTATGTTTTTCATTAGGTTAAATTATATAATTTTATGATTATAACAAACAGTTGTGCATTTCATTAGGCTGTACAATACATGGTTATCGAATGTAGCAGAATATAAGCGACAAAAAATGTCACGGTACGTCTAAAAGTCAAGGACGCCACTTCGTAAAAATATGTTTTCTTTTGATAGTGGAATAATGCACGAATATCGTTGAAAGACAGTAAATTAGGACTACACTTCAATAAACCACGTTGCCGAAACTACTTTCGTAATCTATGTAAATGCAAAGCAAAATATTGTCCTTTGAAATATTGTCCACCAAGACAATTTTTCATGACTTTGTATCGGGAAATTTTGTCCCTATCTATGAAATTACGTCCAGAAAAGGACACATTTTCTTTTGAAATTTTGTCCATATACAGACAATATTTCGTAGATGAATAGTATGAAATTTTGTCTTGTTAAAGGGAGGTTATTCAAGGATATTTATTGTGTATACTGAGCATAGGCTGTTATATCAAAGTATATAGGTAATTTTTTCATAGACAAGTGCCTGTGATATTGAGATAATATTTCATTGATGGATTGTCATCAATTTTTGTCTCATGAAAGGGAGGTTATAAAAATTTAATATTTTGGATAATGATATCATTGAAGTATTTTATTTGATTGATGAAAACAAACAAACCTGCACAGCTAATTTATGCAGCAATTCATTGTTATACTCATACTTTTCATGATTTTTTTTAAAAATCCAGAAACGCAATTTCATGGCAGAGGAATCCTCAGGGAAGACAAAGTCACATAATTACATGAAGAAATATTTTTCATGAACAGTATTTCATAGTGAAATATTTTCATGGACAGAATTCCACAGTGAAATATTGTTATGGACAGTATTTTATAGTGAAATATATTTCAGAAGGAGGTGACAAAATTTCATGGACAAGATTTTATATGAAATTTTGTCCAACGGATATTTCATGGGGTCATTATTTTATGTTAAAGTTAACCCTTTTTTATTTAAAAAATTTTTTTTAAACGGCCCTTAAAAAAAAATTCCCTTTTTTTGTCTTGGAAAAAACCCTTTTCTTTTAAAAACAAAAAAAAATTTTTATTTGAAATTAAAACCTTTTAAAATTTTATAAATTTTTGGGAAAAAAAATTTTCTTTTCCCAAAATTTCTTAATTTTTGTTTAAAACCTTTAATTTTTCAAAATTTTTTTATTTAATTTTAAAAATTTTTCCCAAAATCTAAAAAGTTTTTTCAATTTTTTATTTATTTAAAATTAAAAATTCTAAATTCAAATGTTTGGTTCCTTTTTTTTTTTTGCCTTTTTAAATTTTTTCCAAACCTTTATCCTTTTAAATTTGGTTTTTAACGCGAAATTTGAAAAAATTGGGAAAATATACTTTTAAAATTTAAAACCAAGGTCCTTTCATTTGGAAAAAACTTAAACAAATTTTCCTTTTAAACTTTAAAATTTGGTGTTAAATTTAATATTTTCAAAAATTGGGAAACCTATTTTTAAATTTAAAATTTTTTTTTTAATTTTTTAATTTTTTTTAATAAGGGCCAAAATTTTTTAAAAAATTTTTTATTTTCCCAAATTTTATTTTAAAAGGAAATTTAAAAAAAAAAAATTTTCCCAAAATTTTTATAGTTTTTTTGATTAAAACAAAATACTAAATTTCATTTTTTTTTTTGGGTTTTCCAGGGTGTTTTCAAAATTTTAATTTTTTGGTTTTATGGGTTTTTTAAATTTTCCTTAGGGGGAAAAAAATTTTTTAACCCCAAAAATTTAATTTTTATTTTTCGTTTTTTTTAAAAAAAGGGGGTATTTTTTTTAACTCCAAACATTAAATTTTTTCTTTTTAGGCCCTAATGGAATTATTAATTAATTTTTCCAAATTTCCAAAATTTAAATTTAAAATTTTGGTTTAAATGGGTTTTTATTAATAGATTTTTAAATTTTTTTTTTGGGGAAAATTTTGGTTTTTTTAATTTGTAAATTTTTTTTTTAAAATTTTTTCCCTTATTATTTTTCCCCAATATTTTATTTTTTTTTTTTAAATAATTTATTTATCCCTTTTTCTTTATTTTTATTTTCCAAATTTTATTAAATAAATAAAGTTTTTTAAAAAATTCAATCCCAAATTTTTCAAATTTTTTTTTTTTTTTCCGATACAAAACCACAACATTTATTCAAAACCATTTACAGTTTTTTAAATTTTAAATTTAAAAAAAAAGTTTTAAAAAGAAATTTTAAAACCCAAAAAAAATTTTTTTTAATTTTTTTTAAAAAAAAATGGTTTTCAAATTTAAATTTCACCCTAAAAAATTGGAATTATTCAAAAAAATAAGGAAACAATTTTTTTTTTCGGCACAAAATTTTACCCTTTAAAGGAATTAATTCTTTAAAATTTTTAACCTTTTTAAATTTTTTTCCCCAAAGAAAAAGTTTTAAAAAATTTTAAAAATTTTTTTTTTAAAATTTATTTTAAAACAAATTTTCTCTAATTTATTAAATTTACAAATTAAATTTTAAATTTATTGGGTTTAATTTTAAAAAAAGTTTTTAAAGGGTTTTGGTTTAAAAATGGGGTTTAAAAAGGGAAAAAACCAAAAAGAGTTACTTTTAAATTGGAAAATGGGGAGTTAGGGGTTTTTTACTTTATCTTTTTTTATGGCTTCCGTGGGATTTAATAAGTTGTTTTTTATTTTAAAAATAATTTTCCCTTGTTTAATTTTTTTTTTTTTTTTATTTTTTGTTGAAAATTAACATAAAAATTTTTCTTTATTTTCTGGAAATTCCAAATTTATTTGGTTTAATTTCACCGATTTAAAATCCAAGTTTAATTTTCTCCCTGATTTAAAAAAGCCCCCTTTTTTTAAAAATTCT
The DNA here is from genome assembly GCA_017311375.1 of Mytilus coruscus. NCBI lineage: Eukaryota > Metazoa > Mollusca > Bivalvia > Mytilida > Mytilidae > Mytilus > Mytilus coruscus. Next base: position 127,663,778 of record CM029595.1, on the reverse strand, counting down.
TTAATTTAAAAATTTTAAAACCCCCCCTTTTTCCTATTTAAAAAAAAAAAACCCAACCCATAAAAAATTTTTTTATAAATTAGTTTAATTTCCCACAAATTTTTTCCCAAAAACCCTTTTAAGCCCAAAATCTAAAAAAAATTTGGGGCCCGGGGTCAAAGGAAAATGGGAACCCCTTAAAATTTTTTCAGCCCTTAAAACCCCAACCTGAATTCCCCCAATAGGTGACCCTTAAAATTAATTTTAAAACGTTAATTTTTTTTGGAATTTTTTTTAAAAACGGGCTTTAAAAAATATTTTAAAAAACCTTTTAAAAAATTTCCCTTTAAAAACAAAAAGGGTTTTTATTTTTTTTTAAATTTTTCTTAATTTTTTTCATTTTTAAAAATTATTTTATTAAATATTCTAAAAATTTACAAGGTTTTCATTAATTTTGAAATAAAGTACTTTATAATTTTTTCTAGAAAGATTAAAATTTTAAATATTAAAAGTTTAAAAATTTTGGGGAAGGTTTATCAAATTTTAAAAAATTTTTTCTTGGCCCTAAAAGGGTTTATCTTTTTTAAAAAAACATATCCCCGTTTAAAAAACCAAAGATTAAAATTTAAAAAAATTTATTTTATTTTAAAATTTTTTTAATTTTTGGAAAAAAAGAAATGTTTTCCCTTCAAGGTTAAATTTGGATTCTTTTTTTCTATTTTAAAATTTTTTGTAAATTTTTCCTTTTTATTTTTTAAAGGTTTTTTAAAAATTAAAAAAAACGTAAAATTTTGGGTTTTGGGTTTTTTAAAAAATTTTAAAAAATTTTTTTAAAAAAAAATTTTAAAAAAAAAATTCTTTTTAAATTTTTTTTTTTTTTTTATTTAAAAACCCGTATAAAAATTTTTCTTTTTTTCTTTTTTAAAAAAATTTTATACAAAGAAAAAGAAAATTTTTTAAAATTTATTTTATTTTTGAAATTTCCATTTTCGAAAAATTTTTTTTTTTTTATTTTAAACAAGCCCGGAATTTAAAATTTTTTTTCCCCAAACCCGGGGATTTAAATTGTTTCGGAAAAAAACCAAAAAAAAAAAATAAAATTTATTTTTTTTAAAATATGTTTTAAAATTAAAGTTTTTCGCAGTTTTTTAAGAAGTAAAATAAAAAGGTTTTTGTATTATAATTGAATTTGAAATTACAAATTTGTTTTTTATAATTTGTTAAAGGCCTTTTAATTTTTTAAAAAATTTTTTGCATAATTAATGTTTATTTTTAAAAATTATAATTTTTTTTAAATTTGGAAAATTAAAAAAAAAAATTTTTTTTTTAAAATATATTAAATTTATTTTTAAATTTTTAAATTTTAAAATTTTTTATTTTAAAGGGTTTTTTTTTTTAAAATGGGTTTTTTTTTCCATTAGGGTTTTAAACTATTAAATTTTCCATGGTCGAAAACAATTTAACGGTTTAAATTTAAAAATTTGTTTAAAAAGGGTTTTATTTTTTAAACCCTTTTAAAATTTTTTTTTCCCCCCAAAAATTTTTTTTGCCCTTTACAATCAAAAAAATTTCCTTTTTATTTTTTTTTTTATTCAATTTTTTAAAATTATGTAAAAAAAAAAAATTTAAAAAAGTTAAAAAGGAAATCTTTAAATTTTCCCAAAATTTTTTTTTTAGGAATGAAAAGTTTGGGGTTTTTTCCTTTATTTTTTTAAAAATCAAAATTTTAAAAAGCCATTATTTTATTTTTTTTCATTTTTTAAAATTTTTTTAAATTTATTTTAAATTCCAATTTTCAACAAATTTCTAAAATCAAAACCCTGTTTTTGAAAAACCTTCCCAAAGGAAAAATTTTTTAAATCTTTTAAAAGAAAATGGGAAAATTTTTTCTTTATTAAAAAATTTGTAAAACTTTTTTTTTTTGGAAATTTGGTTTTTTTTTTTATTAATAAAACATTTTTAATTTGTAGGGTCCCAAAATTTTTCAAAATTTTTGGAAGAAAAGGGAAAAAAAGGGGGAAAAATTTGGTAAAAAAGGCTTTTCAAAACATTAATTTAATTTGGGGGAAAAAAAATTAGTTTTAAAATTTTCTTTTTTAAAATTAATTTTTTAAAAAATTAAGGAAACAATTATTTTTTGAAATTTTTATGTAATAGCCAAAAAAAAAATTTTAAATTTTTTAAAATGGAAAATTAATTTTTTTGGAAATTTAAAAATTTAAAAATTTCCTAAACCCTTTTTTTCCTTTAAAAAAACCAAATTAAAAAACCAAAAGGGTTTTAAAAAAGGGTTTTTGAAAGTTTGAAAAAAAAAAATTTTAATCCTTTTGAAAAAATTTATTTTAATTTTTTTCAAATTTAATTTTGAAAAAATTTAAAAAACAAATTTTATTTTTTTAAATTAATTTTAAAATTCTTTTTTAAAAATTTTAAATTTTAAAAATTTTTTAAATGAGAAAAAATTTTTTTTTTTTAAATTTTAAATTTTTTTAAATTTTTTTGGGGAATGTTTCCTGTTTTAAAAGATAAATTGGGTTTTCTTTGAGTTTTAAATCAAAAAAGTTTTTTGAAATTTGAAAATTTTTTTAAAAAAAAAGGAAAAATTTTTTAAAAAATTATAAAAATTTCCTTTTAAAAATTTTCCCTGAAAATTTAAACTTTTTTCAAAATTTTTTAATTTAAAAATTTTTAAATTTTAAAATTTTTAAATTTTATTTTAAATTTTGAATTTTAAACCCTAAATTTTTAATTGAAAAAATTTTAAATTTTTCAATAATTTTATCGTTTTTGACAAAAAAAATTGAAACATTTGAAAAATTTTTTTTTATTAAAAGAAAAAATTTGGAGTATATAAATTGAGTTGGCCTTTTAAATTTTTAACCAATTTTTTGTACTTAAAAAATTTTTTCCCAAATTAATTATTTTTTAAAAATTTTTTAAACATTTAACTTAAAATTAAAAAAAAAAAATTTTTTTATTTTAAAATTTTTTTAATTTTTTTTTTTGAAATTAAAATAATTTAACTTATTTTAGAAAAAAATTTTTTAAAAAAAAGACAAAAAGGGTAAAAGAAAAAAATTTAAAATGTTTCCCTTTAAATTTTGGTTTAAAAAATTTTTTGAAAAAGGGGATAAAATTGCCAAAATAAAACTTGGTTTAAAAAGGGAAAATGGAAAAATTTTTAAAGTAAAAATTTTAAAATTGGAAAGGTAGAATAAATTTATTTTAAAAAACAAATTGTTAAAAAGAAAATTTTAAAAAATTTTTTAAAAAAAATATTAAAAAAATTTTAAATTGACCAAATTAACAAAAACCTTTTTGGGATGAAAAATTTGCAATTTTTAAAAGCCGTTTAAAATAATTTTTTAAAAAAACCCTTTTAAATAAAAAAAATTAATTAAATTTAATCAAAGGTTTAAATAAAGGTTTGGAAAAATTTTTTAAAAAATTTTTTTAAAAATTTTTTTTATAAAGGGAAATTTTTTAAATTAAATTTTAAAAATTTAAATTGTTAAAATTTAGGGTTTTTGAAAAATTTTAAACCTTTCCCCAAGAAAAAAAAAATTGAAAAGGGAAAAAAAAATTAAAAAAATTTCCAAAAAAAAAAAAAAAAAATTTAAAAATTTGCCAAAAAAAAGTTTTTTAAAAAAAATTTCCAAATTTTTTAAATTTGATAAAAATTAAATAATGGAATTTCCCAAAAAATTTTTTGGACAAATTTAAATTTAAAATTTTAAAAAAAATTAACATGGGAAATTTTTATAAATTTAATTTTTGTAAAAAAAAACCTCAAAATTTTTAAAAAGGTCAAATTTAAAAATGTCTTCCTTAAATTTCAGGTTTGAAAATTAAAAAAATTACAAAATTTTTTTTAAGAATATTTAAAGGTTTTAAATTAACCCCCCTGAAAATGGAAACCAAACCAAAAGGGAAAATTTTTAAAATTAAAAATTTTTGTTTAAATTTGGTTTCAAAATCTGGGAATGTAAGAAAAAATTAACACCAAAAATTTAATTTGGGCCCAAAAAAGGAACCTTTGGAAAACAAATGGAATTTTTCCCATTTATTTTAATTTAAAATTTTTACAAAAACCCTTTGGAAAATTGAAAATTAATAAAAAACAAAGAACAGAGTGACCTACGTTCAGTGAAATGCAATGCACTCTTATTAATTCAATCTGGTATTCGAGAGATACGCTGTGTAATTATACTCAACCGAGGTAAATGAAACACGAAGTCCAGGCTAGGTGGCTTGATTGAGCTAACAGACATGTTTAGATTCACTATAATACTTAGTAATATGATTGCCATTAAAGTCATTCAAACTAAATAACGATGTAAGTTTTGACGAATGTACGTAAAATCTAAGCCAATGAACACTGACATAAGTGTCACCTGACTTCCATCATTGTTGTAGACTGTCCTCCACTCATATGTGCACTCAGAATTAACTTACCTCTACAAATAATGCTTGAATGGATTAAGTTTTAAAGTCTGATGGGAAGAGAAAATGTGGTTAGATTATGAACAACTGTCATATCTTAAGATATCTGTTATCATGTTTTTGTGAAATATCCAACTGAATGAAAAAGAAAGAAATTTTGTTGTCTCGACAGCAATTAATTTGTAGATGTCACGCAAGCTTTTTTGACAGCTTATACATGTATATGCCAACGTGAACGGTCAGACGAAATGAATATAGTGTTATACTTTAATTATCGAGATGGTTATATTCAAGGAGATAATTTTAGACGAAACAACTCTCTGTTTGACCATCAATTATCATCCGAATCAATAATGGAGTGATATACATAAAGGTCAAATGTGTTAGCAAATAAATTCTGCTTATCATCTAAATTACAGCTTCTTAAAAAAAACTCTATCATTGTTCGGGTTTTCCTAATAAGTTACGTCTGATGATATTAATGGCATTTTATATCGTTTATCATAGTTTGTACGCCTCAACCGATTTGATGGTTTGAAGTCGTATCTAGACTTTATTAATTGTCCAATTATTGATGAATCAATATGCTTCTTAGTCAGCAGAATATCTGCGCGATTGCAACGATTTTATAATGAAGAAAGCTGATGACACAAACCATACAGACTGTAAATTAATCAGCCATTGTTGATGTCTGAGAAAATAAGTTGTTTCATCTGTGCCCAGTTTTGTTTGTTTGTCTGTTTATTTTTTATTTGTTTTTGGAAAGGTAAACGGAAGGGTGGGTTGTGTTTGATAGAGACAAATACAAAATAACTAGAACCAATATGCCACTATCCAGCAGAGACCCAAGAACGTGGAAATAAGCAAATATAGTTCACCGTGTATGGCCTTCAACAGAATATACAGAATATACAGAATATCCGATATCATCTTGACAAGGTGAACTTGCAACACTTTTTTGGATAAAATTTACAAATAAGGTATGGTCAATCTCCAATGAATTTGTTTCACTCTCATTCAAAACATACTGCAGTTTATGAAACAAACAAAAAATCCAACAATTTGAAAAAAAAAAAAAAAAAAAAAAAAAAAAAACATCAAAACTATAGTCACGTTATAGATGGAGCTTAATAAGGTCTGATAAAATTGAGTGACAATCATCAATATAAAAACGGTAAACAGTTCTTTTATCAAATAATTGAAGATAAACATAAAAGGGAAAATACTAAAAGCATTTATACATCATGAATAACATTAATGGTACCAATGTCACTGCACCAGATACGCATCGACAATAATTGTATCTTTTAGTAATGCTCGAGATAAAAATATTTGAAATTCCAAACCTTATTAAAAAATTGAAGAGCTGATAAACCAAAAATGACAAAAAAGTATAATTAAAGTCGGGCAAGGAATGAGCTTTGCATGAATAAAAAGTTATGAAACTTCAACGGAACTGCAAAGTTTCTCACAGAATAAAAAGAGTAAGACAATAATAACATCTATTAAAAGTACAAATATGTGCCTTATTGTTCGTGAGTTCAAATATTGCAGATTCTATAAAATCTTCTCTATACAGTCGTTTTTCAAGCGGTAGCCATTTTGTCCAAGTTGATATTTCATTTTTCAAAGCAGTTAACGAGTATTTTTTAACTGATATTTCAATAAGTTATTTATAATTGATCAAAACAAAAGTTAGATACACGAAGAGTACAAAATGCCAAGATTCTTTTCTTATTAACTACATATTTGGGTCTTAAAGGAATTAAATGCTTCCACGCATTAAAAAACGGTAGCCAATTTGTCCAAACGTCTAATACGTCGAAAAATCCGAAAAACGCTAATTTCCGACGTTACATGTGCGAAAGTTTCAATTAAATGTTCATGATAATTAAAACAAATCGTGTTGTGAAATTTGGAAAAAGATGTTGATGGCTGTCGAAAAAAAAAGAATAGTGCATGTTGCTATAGACTCCGGCCGGGGACATAGATTCGACACAGGTTAAATTTTGCGATTTGTATTAATCGTTTATAGCTTTTAACGATTTATTTAAAATAATGGTGAAATGGAAAAAAAAAATATCATTACATGAACTTCGTTCAACTTTGCAAAGACAAATTGGAGACACCAAGACAGTCCTCTAAATGTAAAATGCGGATTTTGATTTTATGTTGCGGAAGTACTCCGAAATAGATCATTTAAAGTCGTCACTTCAGTGAGGTGCATTCACCAATATTAAAAGACTTAATACAAGTCCACGGAATGTTTTACTTCGCGATTTGTCTTGCTATTCATGTTATAACTGTCGTGATGAAAGTAATTCCTGTACTAGCGAAGCCGGAACTTTTCGTCAATATAAACTTGTGCATGAAATGGAGGTAATTGAAAGACTAATCCCAAACAGCGACGAAAACCGTTTTATTGAAAAAATAAAACCCGGGATTATATTAGCCGTTTTACGGACGATCCAGGAGTAGATTACTATATTTTAAAATGTTAAGACAGTGCATCGAACCATTTTTCAAAAAATTGAAGGTCTTGGCATCAATACAAAATAACAAATTTATCAAACAAATTTGAAACAACGTATGTGTATTTCAAAACAAAATGTTGGAAATAGCAAAGTTTAAAACATCTGAAAGCGCAATAAAGCTGCAGAAATAACATGATAATATTAAGACTCCAAAACAAACAGTTAAGAAACATCTTTGCCTCGCGGGATAACAGTATAATTAAACCATATTAAAAGACTGTGTATGTAAACTGTTGAACTGAAAAAATTGAAAAGTATGGTTATGTCTCTCATGTCAACATATCAGGAACCTGATGTTCAGTGGTTGTCGTTTGTTGATGTGGTTCATAAGTGTTTCTCGTTTCTCGTTTTTTTATATAGATTAGACCGTTGGTTTTCCTGTTTGAATGGTTTTACACTAGTCATTTTGGGGGCCCTTTATAGCTTGCTGTTCGGTGTGAGCCAAGGCTCCGTGTTGAAGGCCGTACTTTGACCTAGTCTCATTGGCACTCATACAGCATCTTCTTATATCTATTTCAAACATTAGCTTTCAAAAGACTACGTACATATTGTAAAGCACAGCTAAACTATCTGGTGTTTTTCCAGTGGGAGTTGCTATCATCGTTTTCAAACAAAAGAGGTTTCTAGTATGTGTGTTACTTCGAGGAAAAATCAGAAAGTTGTTGGAACGTTCGTAAGACCGAATAAGATTGTGAAAAATACACAAAATAACTCCATAAAAATTGCACTTTCGGTCAGTTTTAGACAGTTATATAGATCTGTTTGAGGACGAACTGTGGACAAATGCTAATATCTAATTTAACACACCCATCTGCTAACAACGGTTGTATAAAAACATTCATTTCAACAACTGGACAAACCACTTTTTTCGACCGGTTCCTTTTTTTTCTAATATAGACTTGATAGAGACACACAATATATGTTGTATTGCACTAGCTGCGGGACCGTAGCTCTTATGGTACTTATACGGTTCCACAGCTAGTATTGCACTGTCTGTCAGGTATGTGTACTTTTGCTAGATTACAATAATTGAATTTCTTAAATCTGTATCTTATCTTTGGCCATATTAACGATCCATTCGTCTGAGTTAAGTTTATTGATCTTGTTTCCCTCAAAGCTGTCATCCGTATTTAATATCACATATCTGAGAATTGCAAGATAACCTTCCCAGTCTTTGAATTTAATTGCTTATATTGTGAGGTATTTATTAGCATTGCTTTAAAACAAGTAGAAAATCAATATTCCAAGCCGAAATATCAAAGATAGTAATATGGAATTAAATATCTAAACGACTTTGATTTGTCTTACGCTTTTGATTTGTTTTATCAAATCTCTTTACATTTTTATTTTGGGATTCAAAGTTTTGAATACCCTAATGCTGCATACAAAGAAACAATTCAAGCGATTTTTAAGAGGGTATTGTGCAACATAGAACTGCTTATTATCAATATATTTTACATGCATGTTTCATGACCACACAGATTGAATACTATTTGAATGGTAGATTATATATAACGTGCTTTACTTGCAAGTGTGCTGTAATTATACTCACAACACCGTCAATAATTTGGCAATCCAAATACATAATGCGTTTTGGGCGATTATTTTTTTATGTAAAAACTCTTCGGACGAACTAAATTTAAAAAGTGTTATTTTCATTCTGTATAGAGTAACACGTATAAGGAAAAATAAAATTAATGTTGAACTCTACCAAGTTCAAAACAAAAAATAAAGAGTTTAGTAACAACTCGCCAACATTTAAAATCTTGGTGACACTTATTCATTGACATGTTCAAACTACAATTTCTATTTTATTTTACCTACCTACACAGGATGCTGCTCGAGTAGTATAAAACATAACACACACAGCTTGGAAACATGTGCTCAGTACTAATAGCACGAAACTCCAGTTTGTAGCATATACCAGGTATAACCATATTCTATCGTGGTAGAACTTTTGAGATTCGTACATGAGATCAGCTACAATCCATCCTACCATCAGTACAGCAACTGTTGCACGGTACACCGCATATCCTTTATGATTAATGGGCCACTGTAATATTAGAATAATAGTATGTTTTAAGAAAAATACAGATATGATGATGAAAAAAGGGGGTAAAGTAAGAGATGTAATGTAAGAGATGTAATGTTTTCTGGGGCATGGCTTTGAGGTGGACTTTTTTGCTTAATGATTTTTACATCGCGATGACCGTGAGGGCATTCCGATGTATTGTTGCCACAGAGATTTGACTTTCGTTTTTGACTGGTAACCGATCGTATAAATACGCGGACATTATCGAGTGCAAAATAACATTCCTTATCGCTTGTTATAAATTCATTTCTTCAATGAATACTCATAAAAATATTTTTTTTAGAACATAAATTAATAATATGAAAATGTTTTGTCGTTAGAAATATATATATAAGTAAGAAATCATTAATATCTATGCACACGTACAGAAAAAGTGTGTTAACGCATGTGGAAGAATACCACGAGAACGTTTTGCGGGAAAATATGAATGCCTACTCAAATCCAATCTATTAGAAAAATCGAATTATTACAGAAGAGTGTCCACCATGCACTTGCACTGCACTATTATTAGAAAAGAATGATATACAAATGGATGAAAATTATATATACATGTAACTGTTATATACAAATATTAATAAAATGTATAACAACAAACCAGAGTATACTTATTTGTATAAAATTGAGAATGGAAATGGGGAATGTGTCAAAGAGACAACAAACAGCCCGACCAAAGAGCACACAACAGCCGAAGGCCACCAATGGGTCTTCAACGCAGCGAGAAAATCCCGCACCCGGAGGTGGTCCTCAACTGGCCCCTAAATAAAATTGTGTACTAGTTCAGTGAAACTTAACTCCAAAACATATAAATGAACTAAAATTAAAAACCTACAAGACTAACAAAGGCCAGAGGCTCCTGACTTGGGAGAGGCGCAAAATGCAGCAGGGTTAAACATGTTTTGTGAGATCTCAACCCTCCCCTATACCTCTAGCCAATGTAGAATAAAGAAACACATAGCAATACGCACAGCAAAACTCAGTTTAAAAGAAGTCCGAGTCCGATGTCAGAATAGGTAACAAAAGAAACTAAGCAAAATGACAATGATACATAAATGAACAAAGGACTACTAGCAGTTACTGACATGCCAGCTCCAGACCTCAATTAAACTGATTGAAAGATTATGTCTTCATCATATGAAAATCAAGTACAATCTCTCCCGTTAGAGGTTTAGTATCATACTATCATAAAATATATGAGAAGAACATAACCCGTACCATGCCAACTGCTGGTTTTAGAAATAAATGTGTTTATTTCCGATGCAAAGACCCTATGAGTGAATCAATATTAATACCAAAATATGCAATCCTTAATGACTTGACAACAGTATCGTAACTATATCCTTTCCGAATAATTAGATATAGGAAGATGTGGTATGAGTGCCGATGAGACAACTCTCCATCCAAGTAACAATTTATAAAAGTAAACCATTTTAGGTCAAGGTACGGCCTTCAACACGGAGCATTGGCTCACACCGAACAGCAAGCTATAAAGGGCCCCAAAATTACTAGTGTAAAACCATTCAAACGGGAAAACCAACGGTCTAATCTATATAAAACGAGAAACGAGAAACACGTATGAACTACATAAACAGACGACAACTACTGTACATCAGATTCCTGACTTAGGACAGGTGCAAACATTTGCAGCGGGATTAAACGTTTTAATGGTACCAAACTTTCTCCCTTTTCTGAAACAATAGTATAACATCACAACATAGAAAGACACACTATAAGTCTGTTTAAAGGTTTGGTTAGCTTTTGAGGTGAATGCCGACATTGTTGTGCTTTGTAAAGAATATTACCATAAAATATTGGATGTGAAATACCTGATGGTATAAGATGTCTGCATGTTGATTTATATTTACGAATGATGTCCTTGTACCGATGATAAAATTTAGTAAATGTTTTGACCAGTTTGTGATATCGAAAACCCTGGTGTAATAATTTTCAGTAATACAGAGATTTCTTTCGTTGGAATCAAACTACGTTGTTACATACACGAGCGAATCGAACAAGTTGAGATATATAAACACCATAAGATGGCGACAAAGGAACGTCGCCATCTAAAATGGATAATTAACAATAGGAAATGAAAAATCATCTCTTTTATCATAAATTTTGGTATTAAGCTTCCCGTTAAAGATAAATATATCAAGATCCAGGAAAGGGCGGTGTTCATTGTTAGTATTAGCTTTATTTAAAGTCAATTCGGCAGGATAAATCTCTTTAGTGTACATTCTGAAGTCGTCATTATTGAGAGCCAATATACACTTAACTGCGGCCAAACTTAGAGAAAGGCCGTGCGGCATAATCAGTCAAACAAACTTTATTAGATCAACTCGTCAAGGACCGAGTGTTGTCATTGGTCAATTCAAACTATCGACCTCAAATAAACTCAGTTAAGCCCCGCCCAAGCACACCTGGGGAAAAAAACAACAAAAACAAAAACAAAAAACAAAAACACAAACGCGTACTATAAACGATCGAAAGTTGAATGATCACGTACATGATTGTGTACTTTATTATCTCAAGGCGTTCTAAATTATATACGTGTGCATGTGAAATTTACATAGAAATATAAAATAGAATCACAAATGACAACTTACATTTACATATCATTTCATGACTTTTAAAACAGGGAAGTTCTGGGATTTTATAGATTTGACTTTGGATATTGTTATTTTTCCTTCATATTCAGTTTACTCTGGGATATGATATATTTTAGTGTAATATATTTTAGTATCATAGTCCCAGGTTTACTTAATTTTGAAAAAATCCCGAATTCTAAGTAAATTCGGAGCAGGTAACCATGCTTTCTTTAGAGAAAACGGAGGTAGCAAACCACTGGCCACAATGAAAGGAAATTTACTTTACATAGATATAAGATGTGGTATGAGTGCCAATGAGACAACTCTCCATCCAAGTCAAAATTTATAAAGTAAACCATTATAGGTCAAAGTACGGTCTTCAACACGGAGCCTTGGCTCACACCGAACAGTAAGCTATAAAGGGCCCCAAAATTACTAGTGTAAAACCATTCAAACGGGAAAACCAACGGTCTAATCTATATAAAAACGAGAAACGAGAAACACTTATGAACCACATCAACAAACGACAACTACTGAATATCAGATTTCTGACTTAGGACAGGTGCAAACAAATGCAGCGGGTTTAAACGTTTTAATGGTACCAAACATTCACCCTTTTTCCTGAGACAATAGTGTAACATCACAACATAGAAAGACACACTATAAAATATCAACTGAAATAGCTTAACTCAACCAAAGGACATATTAACACCAGTGAACATACACTGAACAAATAAATTTGACCTATGATACAATGTAAATACAAAATAAATAAACTAAGGAAGAATAATAAAAGTAACATGTTATATCGGTATGAAATGTTAAACAATTTAAGAAAAACAATATGCTCGAACAAAATATCAGCCATTTGCAATTGCTTTAAACTCAGGTAAATGAAAATAATTTTGTTGTTAGGTATACGTGTACAGTTCCAATAGAGAAAGGAAATATTTTACAAAATAAATAATTTTGATGTTCATAGTACGAAGTAAAAATTTATAGTAATACCAAACACTTATCAAAGCTGGTATATAGACCAGATATAACCCTGAATAACATTAAATAACAAAAGGCATTACAATTAGTATCAACAGGTCAAATAAACAAGAAAGTACGATTTGAGAGTACTCGCAGTTACTGACAGCTAGTTAAAAGCCAAAACAATTAATAATAAATAATCATGCATCAGAGACTAAAATCAACTAAAACACATCCAAGGGATTGAGTATTTTAACGTCATGGACAGCCAAAGAAGACATGACTTGTGCAGTGCCAAAATAAATGTATCGACAGATAGTAGGATAGTTAGGAGTTTAACCTCTTTATAGATCAAAATGAACTTGGGTGTGTCTTTATACATCCCGTTTGAAAAGAACACAAATTTAGTTATGTTTTAATTTGCTGATGACAAAATCGATATTAGTGCCAATGTAAACTATATTCAAAGATCTAATTACAATAAGATAACCTTTACTATAATAAGTTTGTTTAAAATTATTCAGGTTAGATGAGTTTACACGGATCACATAGTGATTTCCGCGCTTTAAGTACAATATTACCGTAAAATTTAGGATGTGAAATACCGTTTTTAATCAGTTTTCTACAGGTACACATGTTTGTAAATCCGGCGATGTAGGTGATGAAAATATTTACATAGATTTACATAGAAATCCAAGTATTATGTCAACGAACTCGCTGTTTAGTAATGAAAAACAATCAATTTAACATGTTTAAAGAAAGTGTGTTTATTCATTAAATGTATAAATAAAAAGGTGGGTCCCTCCTTGTACATTTATTTTGTCATCCTTAATTTCTTTATATTTCGTTTAACAGTTTATTGTACATGTATTATTTTGTACCTCATTTAAAATAAGCATACTAAATTTGTTAACCTTCAATTTTATGTTTCTCGGTAAATTCATACTTAGTTTTGGGAGAAATGTGCAACCCGTCATGACTTATTTTCATTATGAGATCTTTATTACAAGTAACTACAACATTGTCAGGACAATAACGAGATAACTACAACATTGTCAGGACAATAACGAGATCTTTATTACAAGTAACTACAACATTGTCAGGACAATAACGAGATAACTACAACATTGTCAGGACAATAACGAGATAACTACAACATTTCAGGACAATAACGAGATCTTTATTACAAGTAACTACAACATTGTCAGGACAATAACGAGATCTTTATTACAAGTAACTACAACATTGTCAGGACAATAACGAGATCTTTATTACAAGTAACTACAACAAGCCAGGACAATAACGTAGGATATAATTTTATCGGCAATTAGAACATTTCCCCTTTGATCTTGCTGCCTAATATTTTCAATATCATGGACAGGACTTGATACTCGAAAATATTAGACAATGACGTCATGTATCAGTGCAGTAACGTCACATGTTCTTGTCCATCCGCTTCAATTTATCAATGAAATGCACGCGACTTCATTCATACAACCGAACAACGAACCCAACGTTTTGTACGCGTAAAAGTAGTTTTACTTATTATTTCATTTTACTTCTTATTCTTTACAAAAAAAACATAGAGTTAAGACAGATTGCCGATAAAAAGAATAATGGCATTTAATTTTTTGATACTGACTTCATCAGCTCGAATATCAGCTCGCCCTAGCGGGCTCGCTTGATATTCTTGCTGATAAAGTCAGTATCAAAACAAAATACCATTATTCTATATGTATCCCGTCAGTGTGAAAGAAATTTAAAAGTGGTTCATTTATTTATCAGTATAAATGTGGCACATATATTTGTCCTTATATTTTCATAATCCGGTACATGTAAATTGGGTTGTTGCATAGAAAACATTTATAAATAAAAAAAATTATTACATTGGTTGCAATGAATTACATTGATTTCCCAGTGAAATAAAAACCGATTATTTCACATGTGAAATAAACGTGTTAATTTCAATCCTCTGACGTCATACAACAATAGGCGTTGTCAAGACGTCGATAACGTTGGATCAAAACAAAATTTGAATGCGTAGAAAACGATATAGTTCCTTACATTTTCTACTTTAATTTCACAAAAAAGCCCTTTGCCAATGTAATAAAAAGAATAACTAATCAAAGAATTCAGATATCGAAAAATATTCAACTCGTGACCGAACAACACTGATAATTAACTCATGCGCTACGCGCATTCGTGAATTAATGTGTTGTTCGGTCACTCGTTGAATATTTTTCTCTATTTGAATTCTTCGATTAGTTATTCTATAAATATCCGTGACAAGGATAATATTTCGACCCCGTTATTTGAAAATCAGGCGACGACACAGCAGTGGACTGTTTACGTTCGTAGTTAACATAGTACATTCCATTGTCGGTCAACTGTGTCAATTCATGTGCATACTATGATTGTTGTTGTATTTGAATCTTTCGGCCAATGAAATGGGACGTTACAAGTTGTTTGTTTGTGATACGCAGAATGTTATCAATGAATTATAAACACTTAACTTGACTGCAGTTCAGTGTATCATCTAAATATCGAAAAGTATTATTAAATTTTTGAATCAGATGTTGTTTCGATGGGTCTTTGCTGATTTTAGTCATAAATTGTAACTCATAACAATACAGAAACAGATCCGCAATAAGTGGTGTATCACTACAATATAATAGTTATTACGGTGAGGTTGAATTCCCTGTCATTTATTCATCATCCACGCACGAACTTGTCTCAGAAAAAAATATATCTTTGTACATTAACCTCACTTTCAGGTATAGAGATGTATTTTTTTTTCTGAGACAAGTGCTTGTGACCATCCACAAGAACTTGCGGTCATCTGTTCAGTACTTCAGTACTTTGATTGTTTTACCCAGCCGCTGATTGCACCTTTGACATGCAGCAACCGAGAAGAGCACTCTTAGCACAAATAAAAAGAGACGTTGGGTAATGTTTTAATTAGACAGTAATCCAACGACACAAATAATAAAAAGACATTCAGATTGTACCAACTTAATTGGATAGTGGGTGCTGGCTTTAGTCGGACTGAAAACAGTGAAAATGTATGGTGCTTTGTAAGTTCATTCTTCACATTGACATCTTTAACTTATCAACGTTTTCATTGATTGTATCTGTATCAATGCTACAAATTGTCAGATCCCGTTCAACAATTTATTTTCGTCGTTTTATTTTTGTGCTATAAACCCGAAATATCGTTAAGTACACTTTAATTGAACTAAGATGATTATGAAGATGGATGGCTTTTAAACGTCCAGCGGCAAGTTAAATGCATATTCAGGACGATTTTCAATTAAGCTTGATAACTTTTTTTAGAATACGTCATGTAAGAAAATCAGAATGTACTAACATGCCTTTTATAGCCGACTATACGGTAAGGGTTTTTCTCGTTGTTGAAGGCCGTACGGTTGCCTACAATTGCTTACACCCACTTCATTTTAACTTTGGTGGATAGTTGTCTCATTCGCAATCATACCACATCTTATTTTTATATGAACTGTCAATGAACATTATTATTAGACAAAACGGAAATTACCTTTACATATATAATATATTGAATGGTCAAGTTATAAATTCTGATAAGCCGTACTATTAGTATCAATTCCAGTACTAGGGTTGTATCTCAAAAACTAATTAGACTGCTGCATACATGAAGTGAACTAAAAATAAATTTTTCCGGAG
Organism: Mytilus coruscus; assembly: GCA_017311375.1. NCBI lineage: Eukaryota > Metazoa > Mollusca > Bivalvia > Mytilida > Mytilidae > Mytilus > Mytilus coruscus. Next base: position 127,647,468 of record CM029595.1, on the reverse strand, counting down.
CCTTGTCTTTGATTAGTAACTAGTGGGTGAACAAACTAAATTGAATACATTGAAATTTCGTAGACTTTTAATATAACCGTTTCATGGGTTTAACAAGAAATAAAATAAAGGAATTGGTTTAGACAAATATACTGAACTTCCAAGTTTAAGCATGTTAATCGAAAGTCAAATCCACTGTTTAAATACTTGTGAAATCTTCGAACAACCTTCTGTCATATATAATTGTTCCTTGTTTTATTTTGAACTGTGGTTCTATGCTTATTTAGTGTTTGTGAGTGTATGGTTGTTTGTTTGTTTGTTTGTTGTTGTTGCTGATCAATTGCATATTCATATATTTTATTTGGTTACGGTTCATTTTGAATATCAGAGTCTCTTTGAAGTATCAAATCATATAAATGGGTATCACAATTATTAAACATTTCAATGACTCATATCAATAACTTATATATATTTTGTATAGACTATATAATATGTTCTCGTATTTTACGTCAAATTACTGAAACCACACAAATAACAATAAATAGGAATATATTGGTTATCAACAAATTATCGTGATAAAAGAAATATATGAAAGATTGATTTTAAAATTATAAACATCAATATGCATATGATAGTAAAAGCTACAGCTTTGTGAAATCGGCTTTATGTTATATATATATAGCACGCCTTTTATGAATTAACGTATTAAATTCACGAAAAGCGTACCTTTGAGTGGATTAAATATGTTAACGAGTAAGGCGTGGCTGTAAAGGGGGTGAGTTAAACTTGTATACATTATATTTAAATTTGATTGGACATTATCAAATAATCAAATTTACCTATATACAGGTTTAACTCCGCCTACTTATATTGTTTGCAGATGTCAATCTTAATTAAAATGCTTGAGCAAACATTAATACAAACAAAGCAAGCAAGCCAATCAAACCTTTAACTTGCTAGCATTAGGAAAACAGCTGTAACATTAATTCTAACACTATAAAAACAGGTATCAAACCAATTAAATGACAGTAGGATATTTTTTTTTACATTTTGTTTTAATTTTATCATTATTTACTACTCCAAGGAGGCGGAGCCAGACTGTGCATTAAGGATGTTCGCTCCTCTTGTTTATGAATTTTTGTCAGATATTCGGAATCCTCTGGTTTTATCCATGTAGTGCTAATAAATATTTTGCTCGCTAATACCTACTTTTCTTTTCATAATTTTATTACATATAGTTTAAAAAGCCATATTTGAAAATCTTATAAAATCCTTGTTATTTTTTCACTATTTTTGAAAGAAAAAGGTGCCAATGATAAATGTATGAAAAATCTAGAGAGAATCATTTCCCGCCAAATTTTCAATGGCATATATCTCGAAACAAGCACACGGACCCTCATTTTTTTCTGCTTTTTTAGTTCCTTCATTTATATACTATCAATTTATAACAGTCTTTTAAAAAGCTTGTTATTTTGAAATAGAGTAGCGAACATCCTTAACTTCGAGCACTGGTTTAAGCCCCTCCCATTCTTTTTTTATTTCAACGAGAAGCGGCCAACGGCGGGATTGGAGAGTGCAATAACTAAATATTCATTCAGTTAACGCACTCCTCTAAAGATAGCAGAAGTTAACTCACTCGAAAATCAAAGGAAAAATTACCATTCATGTTACAAGAAATGATAGCTCAAGTAAAACATGTTTAAACCGAAAGATTTTTGTGTAATATACGCTTTAATATTCAAATTCCACTAGGGATCTGATAAACTTTTCAAACCTTATCTGCGAGTGAATCTTATACAGAGGAAAATGGTCCTATCACTTTGACATTCTCAGTAGACTAGATACTAGAGAAAATATGGCCGGCTTGTAGACGCCAACAATTTACGCTAAGGGTTGAATAAATAAGGCGGATTCCATTTCTAACTGAAATAAGCTTATTTAAGAAACCTCAATAGATATCACTAATGCAATCAAACTAAGGGTAATGTCGATGAATATTGAATGAAAATATCTGATTCCGAGATAGAGTGTGTTACATTGGCGAGGTTCAATAAAATAGCTGTGTAGAAGTTAAAAAAAGAACTCTGGATTGTAATCATGTACTAATTTATAAAAGTGATACAGATCAGATAAACGTATACATTGGCGAGGTCCAATAAGATTGCTATGTGGGAGTTAAAACAAGTAAGAACTCATGTACTTTAAAGTTTAACTAAAAAGCAGATTTCCATTCCCTGTGTATTTTATACAAATACATTTTAAGCCAAGTCTTGAAATATTTTGAGAAGAAAGTTGAATTAAGGAACGTTTGGTTTATTGTCAGTTTGTAAAACAAAGCTACTTGATTTGTTACCAAACATCGCGTTTAAGGCAATCATTATACGACTTCTTATGCATAATTTATGGTTCTGAGATTTCCGCAACCAAAGCGTCTGTCCAATACCAACTACAGTGTTAAGTGAAATATTGTTTAGTATAATCTCAAAGTGGAGATACCAGACAATTGATAGCTTAATACTTTGGTAAGGGTCAAGAATTAAGGTAGATGGTGTTATTCAGAAATAGAAGCGCTATCGACAAAAAAAAAATGCATGCATACATGCGTCTAGATAGTTTTACTATTGAAAAAAGAGAGGCGGAAGATATTAAATGGATAGTTAAACGCATGAGACGAAAACGAACTAACAATACCATGTAAAAAATACGAAAATATTTAGTAACAATTAATAACAAATGCTATCGAGATGAATATATTCACGAATATTAAAACCATGACGATAAGGAATACATAAAAACTTTAAAAATGGAGGACAGCAAACCTTTTTTCTTACCATCTCCTATGGGCCATATTGAAATGTTTGCTCTTTTTTCGTAGTCGTTCCTTCAATTTAAGGGTGAAAAAGAGGTTGAAAAATCATGAAAGACCTATCTGTCCTTAGCTGTAGCAGTACTTGTTTGTATTTTCTATTTTCAATAGTGTTTTATAGTATTCTTTTTTGCACGATTGACGGTAAAAAGCTAATGTGCGTCTTGACCATGTTGTAGGATGCGGGTTTTTTTTTCAACGTAAAGACCTTTAGAGACTATAAAAATGACGATCAAGAATAGATAAGCATCACAGAATCATGTGATTCTGAAATAATATTTGTTATGTCACATCTTTATATTGAACTACTTTATGGACAGGAAACAACGATGTACTTAACTTCAAGGTATATCTAAAAAATCAATGGCTAGTTTTAGGAAAGATATGTTTAAATGTACTTAAAGATAGGATCTTACAATAGACTGTGTGTAAACTAGGTACACACACACACTTTAGTACGAAAATGGTGGGTTGTACCAGACTTGACAGGTCTTAATGTTAATTTGAATAACATAAAGCTGCATCTCATTAAATAAGCCAACAATAATCATAAAATTGGAAGAGAAAGACCAGAAACACGATCCTAAACCTTGAGGCTCTTCACAGACAAGACACACGGTCCTAAACCTTGAGGCTCTTCACGGACCAGACACACGGTCCTTAACCTTGAGGCTCTTCACAGACCAGACACACGGTCCTAAACCTTGAGGCTCTTCACAGACCAGTCACACGGTCCTAAACCTTGAGGCTCTTCACAGACCAGACACACGGTCCTAAACCTTGAGGCTCTTCACAGACCAGACACACGGTCTTAAACCTTGAGGCTCTTCACAGACCAGACACATGGTCCTTAACCTTGAGGCTCTTCACACTGACAAAACCTAGGTCGGGGGTTTCCCATGTGAAAACAAATTGGTGCTTTTTATCTTTCATCTATTTTCAACGTTAAGTCTTTGAAATCTTTAATTAATTGATATTCCAGCCAAACCAGAAATATAATCCTAGATTGTTGGTTAACTACATTCTAACAAATTTCAAAGAATTATTAAAGATAGCAGTTAAACTTTAATCTTAAGCTATAAATGTGGAGGAAGGTTCTTAATAACAAACACTGCAGTTTTACAGCAACTGTTTGAAAAATGATAAGTTACTTATAGTTAAAAAAAATCAACTTACCTGGGGTGTGACGAAATCTGATGGGTTTTCATATTCCAATCCGATATTATCTGGCCTAAACTCTTGAACCAAGCTCTCACAACACCTGTTGTGATCAGTAGACATACTTCTCTCTTCTTCCATCCTTCATTCAACTTCACTACCATATTTTGTCATACATTTTATAATACAATTTTCCCGAATAGTATATACAGTATTACTTTGATTTTAAATTGTCTTTTCCATTTTTCGAATGGTCGATAAAACACATAGCCACTCTATACAATGGTGTTCGTTATCATATATTGGCGACAGCTGTCCCCGCACAATGATTTGATGTGGGAAATTGAGATATTGATTTGAAGTAATCCGAGTAAAACCAATTGTAATTATTTCAATGTATTGTTTTAAATAAATATATATTTGATTCAGACTTGTATTATAATGTATCTTGCATCTTTGTTTAATTTGTATTTATAACGTGACTAAATATCTATAAATCGATGTAACGTCACCAATTTTTCTGTTGTCGATGTTCCGTTTTATGGGCACGTTTCATTCATGATTAGAATAATAAAATATGAATAAATTCTACTACCATAGTTTCGATTTTTTTTTTATCGTAGATGTCTCACAATTGATATTGAATCATTATTTCATAAAACAAAAAGTTCCTTTCTCAATTTAGACAAATAGTTGTTTACTTTAAGTCATTTTTTCTATTTCATTTCTCATCATTTGTTTAAGCTCAAGTCTCCGAAAAACCGAGCTCCAGCATCGAAGTCCATTATGTATATGTTACAGGCATTTCCTAAATTTAGGCATTTTGTAAAATGACTGAATTTTTAGGCATTTTTTAAAATGCCTAAAGTTGACAGGCATTTTGTAAAATGCCTAAAAAAACCTAGTCATTTTGTAAAATGCCTGAAATTTCTAATGAAAATTCAACAAATTGCCTGTTCAGTTTCAGGCAAATTGTATAAATATGAAATACATGAAATAGATGATAAAATATCTTGTAAAGCTAAAAAAAAATGTTCAGTAAAATAAATGTAAGAATATTCTTTAAAAATGTAGCCTGCAGGTTAAGTTTTTAGATTTTACTAGTTTTAATGTCTATAATTAGAACTCCATAGAACAACAACTTTGAGTATGTACTCACTCTGTATTTCATAGGGTCATTAATGATCTTCTCTTCGTAATGGCAGAAGGGTATGTTGTTCTTACAACAGAACAAAGATTTACAAACCAATTAATTGAAAATGCTGCTTCTAATCAGAAAAGTGTTATATGAAACAGAGAAAAATATGAAACTATTTTGAACAAAATCAAGATTGGAATAAAAGAACATTCTTCGGATTATTACCATATGCAAAGGTAGGTGCATTTATGCTGTCAAGCTATAAAGTTGTTTTACAGTTTTCATAACAAAAATAAATGAAAAAAGCTGCAGGCGCCTACGAGCCTGAATCGCTCACCTGGCAAAAATATGATGCACTCAAGATTATTTAACAAAAGGTCAAGTAAAATAAGGACATTATCACATATGAAGATTGAGTTGACGACTTCTGTTACCATAAGTCGCCACATAGACTGTACTGAATATGCATGAAATATTTGCAACTGGACATTTAGCATGCACCAATTAATTGACAAAACATTGAAACTTACTGTTTTTTATCCGTTTTTCTTCTTTATTATTATTTTTGGGTCCTGATCGGATGTTGAGAGATTATTTAATTGTTGTGTTTATTCTACATATTATATATTATTTATTATAATTATTACTTTCTATCCGCACGCAATTTTTCCCACAAAAGGGGGCTCCCAGGCCCCTGGATCCGCCTATGAAGCTAATTGTATAAGGCCACCATTGAAAAGTAACAAATTGACAAATTGATATACTTTTTAATTGCAGATTTGATGTGTTACACTGTGGTGATGTAGAAAAATTGATAAAAAAGCGACAGTCGTTGACAGATCCTATTTTGTATTATGCATATGCAGAGGAAATATACAGCATTGTAATGAATCTATCCGAAACTCAGGAAACAGAACTAGATGTTCATGTGTGTGCTGTATGTGAAAATCCATGTTTTTCGAATGTTCAGTGTTCGACTTGTGCACAGTACATACATGAGCTGTGTTCAAAAGGAAACATGTCTATACTATAATTACTTGTCATCTGTGTTCAAATGAAGAGATTATAAGAAATGAGAGAAGGCATGCATCAGACTCTATGACAAAACAAGCTGTCAGGATGAGAAATTTATCAGAAAGAGTTTTGACAGAGGTGGATGTTGGAGCGAATGTGTTGATTCCAATTCCCCATGTGGATCACGGAAAAGGAGACCCGCGTAACGTTATGGCTGTTGTTACTGGAAAAGAAGAGCACGATTATAAACTGGGAATTAAAGACGGAATACTACGCGGACTTTACACCAGGAATCAGTTTGAACTGTCTGACAGTAACTTTATTGCTATTCAATCTGTAAATTTTGATAATAAAATATCCTTAAGAAAAGCTGTCAGTAAAGTATCTTTGTGTGATGGTCAGGGTTACACAAAATGTGGTTGTAGCGCTAGTGGTAAAACTAGATGTAACACTAAACGTTGTCTTTGCAAAAAATCGGGACAAATGTGTAACAGTCGCTGTCATCCAAACATTACATGTAGTAACAAATAATTCAACTTCAGTGTTAATGTAAATAATTAAATTACAAGTATAAACTTTAACTGTTTAAATTGTATGCTATATTTAATGATAGAATAAAATTGTCTGTTTGATATTTCCAATCGTTCTAATTTTGGTACAGTCCATTCTGTTTTAGACTTTTAGGCATTTTGTAAAATGCCTGAAAAACATAGTCAATTTGTAAAATGCCTAAATCGCGCAAGCATTTTAGAAAATGCCTAAAAATTCAGTCATTTTACAAAATGTCTAAATTTAGAAATTGCCTGTAACATATAGATTAATCAAAGTACTGAAGTACTGAACATCGGATGACCGCAAGTTCTGGTGGATAGTCACAGGCACTTGTCTCAGAAAAAAAATATCTCTGTACCTGAAAGTTAGGTTAAGGTACATAGATCTTTTTCTTTTTCTGAGATAAGTTCCTGTGTGGATGATGAATAAATGACAGAGAATTCAACCTCACCGTAATAATTATTATATTGTGGTGATGTAATCATGGGACAATCATTTGTTATCAGTATAATCTGGTTTGTTGTTATATATTATATTAATATTTGTACAACAGTTATATATATAGCAGATCATCTTAATAACTCTATCGGCAAATTTTCATCCATTTATACCATCATTCTATTCTACTTCTAATGATAGTGCAGTGCAAGTGCATGGTGGACACTCTTCTGCAATTCGTTTTTCTAATAGGTTTGATTTGAGTAGTCATTCATATTTCTCCCGCTAATGAATATGCCCTTACAACGTTTAATCCCGCTGCAAATGTTTGCACCCGTCCAAAGTCAGGAATCTGATATTCAGTAGTTGTCGTTTGTTGATGTGGTTCATAAGTGTTTCTCGTTTCTCGTTTTTATATAGATTAGACCGTTGGTTTCCCCGTTTGAATGGTTTTACACTAGTAATTTTGGGGGCCCTTTATAGCTTGCTGTTCGGTGTGAGCCAATGCTCCGTGTTGAAGGCCGTACCTTGACCTATAATGGTTTACTTTTATAAATTGTTACTTGGATGGAGAGTTGTCTCATTGGCACTTATACCACATCTTCCTATATCTATGTATTGATGATATTAATATATAACAAGCGATAAGAGATATTCGTCAGCAAACACAGACTTTCGGTACGTGTGTATAGATATTAATGATTTTTTACTTATATATATATATATGTACAACTCGTCTAAACATCAACCCAACAATGTTAGATCTGTAAATTTGCTTTCGCAATTTTTTTGTTCTTCCCTCGCCGGGATTCGAACCCATGCTACTGAGATATCGTGACACCAAATCGCCTGCACTGTAGCCGTCCCGCTAGACCACACGACCACCTGGGCTTCATAAATGAAGCTTTCGGTGGCCGGGTGTTACCTTCCACGTCAGTTTAAATCTAGCGTCGTACTACAGTACATGATATATAAGGCATGGAGATGTTATTTTACAGATCAGCTAAATTATCTATAGTAAAGGATCCTACAAATTAATGTAAGATACAGTCACAGAAAATAATTATATTTATAAGTACGTCTGAGCCAGTGACAACTCTACAACAGATTATCCATCGGATCACCAGCAGTGATGGTGATACATGGCTGTGTACATTATGTATATACAACTCGTCTAAACATCAACCCAACAATGTTAGATCTGTAAATTTGCTTTCGCAAATTTTTTGTTCTTCCCTCGCCGGGATTCGAACCCATGCTACTGAGACAAAACATTTTCATATTATTTATATATGTTCTTAAAAATATTTTCATGAGTATTCATTGAAGAAATGAATTTATAACAAGCAATAAGGAATGTTATTTTGCACTCGATAATATCCGCGTATTTATACGTATTCGTTCGGTTATCAGTCAAAAACGCAAGTCACGTGGGTAGAAATGTCTGCGGCAACACAACACAGGAATGCCCCCAAGGTCACCCGCTGTAAAAATGGATACATATACGATTCGTGACTGACTCTATGATGGTTCCAATATGATATTTCACATCAAAATGTAATAGTTACACAACCCGAGACGAGAAAAAAAAATTGATCGATACACTGAAGTACAGAAAGTCTAACTGGAACTAGCAAATTTTATTTCAACTAGATAGCACGAAAACCATGAGTTAATATAAACTAGTTCTCAGAGACAAGAAGAGTCCTTTTAAAGGGTTCTGCGATTCAATGAGAAAAAGTAAAATGGTTGCATAATGAAAAACTTTTTCTAATTGAATCATATTGTTACGATGTATCATTTAAATTCATGTTAAGGTTGGAATCTCGAAATAAATAGTGTGATAAGTGTAACAATGGGGGAAGGTCACGAGACCGGCGACAGAAACTCAGCCGACTACTGTCCTGTTTGTTAACCACCGAGATGCTCTGCATGTGTTCAGCTTGTCTTCCAGAGCTTCCAATTTATATATTCATGTTATTTTCTGAATTCAGTTAGCCATTAATAAGTTTATATGCAAAGTTTGAGGAATATATTTTGTCTCACTATAATGACATATTTAGAACTATCATGCATTACCCCAACATTTGAATAAAAGAAGGAGTGGGGTACTGAAACAGCAACTCAACGACAAAAATAACCAACCGATATCAGTCTGCAACAATGTGAGTTTCAGTCATTCCCTGGTCAACTAGCAATAAATCAAATCATCAAAATGTCTTCGTTCGCAGTCAAATTACTTTTCCGTTTTTTAAGTATTGAATGCAATCTAAAACAGTAATAAACAAATAAATGAAAAAAGATACATAATTATATTGAAAATAAAAATCAGTTTATAAAACAACTAGTATGCATTTTTTTCCCATAATAATCGATATGACGTGCCATTTTATTATGATGTGTATTTTTACGGTTTGGTTTTGTCTTGCCTGCGACGAAAGTTGCAGTATGCGAGACATAGGGATTACTTTCCGTCGGCGGCGGTGGCGGCTGCGGTGTAAACTATTTGTATAAAGCTTTATAATTCAGAAGGAAGAAGACCGGGATGATTCATACCTTGTATGCAGATACCGTTTGTGAAAAAGTTTCTGTCTGTCACATGTCACTTGTCCTTGGCCTCATTTTCATGGTTCAGCAACCACTCGAAATAAAATTATAGTTGTTTTGTCAATGGAATTTCTCACTTATTATGAGTAAAAGGATAACTTTATATGGTTTATATATATGGTTCCTTGCAACGTCGACATGTCCGCCAGACAGGGTTCACCTGACCTCGACCTCATTTCATGGATCAGTGATCAAGGTTTAAGTTACGTGATTAGGTCCGTTTCTTAGATACTATTAGCAGTAGGTAAACTATATGTGGTGTATGGAATGATTGTAAGGGGTACATGTCAGTCTAGTTTAATCTGACCTTGACCTCATTTTCTTGGTTCATTGGTCAAAGTTAAGTTTTTCTTTTGTGTTTTGTCTGTTTTTTTTACGTACTGTACGCAATAGATCAACTATATTTGGTGTATGGAATGATTGTAAGGCGTACATGTCGGTCTAGCCGGTATCATCTGACCTTGCTCTCATTTTCATTGGTCAATGTTAAATTTCTGTGTTTTTGGTCTGTTTTTCAAGTACAGTAAGCGATATATCAACTATATTTGGTGTGTGATATGATTGCAAGGTGTACCTGTCGGCCTAGTCGGTATCTTCTGACTTTGACCTCATTTTCAAGGTTCATTGGTTGATGTTAAGATTTTGTGTTTTAGTCTGTTTTTCAAATACTTATACCAATAGGCCAGCTATATTTTGTGCATGGAATAATTGTAAGGTGTACATGTCTGTCTTGCAGGTATGATCTGATCTTGAACTCATTTTCATGGTTCATTGGTCAATGTTAAGTTTTTGTGCTTTCGTCTGTTTTTCCATAAGCAATATGTTAACAGTTACTATATTTAGTGTTAGAAATAATTGTACATGGTGTACATGTCTATCTGACAGGATTTATCTGACCTTGACCTCATTGTCATGGATCTTTAAAATGTTAAGTTTATGCGATACTTGTAGTAAAACCTTTATCTTTTAGACTTTCAACATAAAATTAATGGTCAGTAAAGCAGGCGAGACATTTCAGCATGTGCACTCTTGTTTAATTTCTGCTATCAATCGTTTATATGGAAAATAACATAATTGTAGAAAAACATTAAAACAATTTTTTTTGATGAAAATGTTGCATTATTTCCGCCAGGTTTTCATGACATTTGTAGTTCAAAAAATGACAGTAATTGTCGTGACAAAACAAAAACAAGTCTGTGCCCTTGAATTACTGTTATCTACTAAGTAACGATTACATAACAGATTGTTAGTATTATTATAATTATTGAAATTATATAAACATTAGGAGACGTGGTATTATAGTCAAAGAAACAACTATCCACAAAGAACAAAGAACAAACATGTGTACAATTACAGGCCACCGTACGGCCTTCAACAATGAGCAAAACCTATACCGTATAGTAAACATTATTGGGGTTGCTTTACTTGTAGTTTTGTAGTACTCAATACCCCTTTTATGCAGAAAAAAAACACGATCGGTAATTTGAATTGTAAACAAAATTTAAAAAGAAGAATTAATAAAGCGAATAAGCTTTAAAGACTTAAAGACAAGATGCAATGATTTCACAACTGTATAGCGAAATTTATAATATTTGAACTACTCGATTTGTTCTCTTTATAAATAATAAATAATATTTCCATGGAGAGTTGGTTATGAGACATCACTATTTTTTATTGAACATTGCCAACGAAATCACGATATATTTACAACTATATTTTTTGTAAAACTTTAGAACTAACTTAAAGATTTGACTAACTTGTGTTGCATGTGTCCCTATTGTAGAAATGATATGTACATAAAATCTCAGCTGATAAAATTAGTGAATTGTGTATCCAAAGTTATTTCTAAATCTAGAAACTATCGGTTCATGTAAAAGATATGATGTAATCTTTATCATAAGTACATGGTTTAAGGATTAAACTAAGTAATAGTAGTAAGGATTTTCTACCCCTGGAATAGATTACCTTAGCGTTGGCAAAGCCTTTCAGAATTTTGGATCCTAAATGCTCTTTAACTACGTATTTTTTTATCCGAGAGTCACTGATGCGTCCAATGTAGACAAAACCAGCGTTTGGCATTAGCTTCCTTGCATCAGAGAAACCATATAAGAACAAGAATGTGTCCATAGTACACGGATGCCCCACTCGCACTATCATATTCTATGTTCAGTGGACCGTGAAATTGGGGGTCAAAACTCTAATTTGGCAATAAAATTATAAAGATCATATCATAGGGAACATGTGTACTAAGTTTCAAGCTGATTGGACTTCAACTTCATCAAAAACTACCTTGACCAAAAACTTTAACCTGAAGCGGGACAGACGGACGAACGGACGGACGGACGAACGAACGGACGCACAGACCGAAAAACATAATGCCCCTAAGTTGGGCATAAAAGCTACCTCTGGAATATCGTATCAACTGAGGGCTTTATACTCTTTACTATTTAAGATGGCTCTGTTACAATTTTGATACTAGTACATAGAAATGGAACGTTCAAAATAGATAAATCGAAATCATCTTTTTGGTTATGAAGTTTAGCTCTCATCTGACCCCATTGTAAATTTCTCGATGTAAGTCAAGGTAATATAAATCAGACCTATCTGTATCTGAACTAACTTTCATTAATGTTCAGTGGGATGATTCAGATCAACAAAGTCACAAAACTTTGACTTGCACATGAAATAAACCATATGGAAGAACGTGATGTTAGCATAAGATAATGCTAGCTTCTTTGCATTTTTTCTTGAGAAGGCCTGTATGAAGGCTACCTCGACTGAATAAAGATACAAGTCTGCAAGAAGAGGAGCACAGTTTGTTCTCATAGGAATATCGACTGTTTGTTGAATAAATGGATACCAAAAATAACAAATATGCTGTCAGTAAAAAAAATCAGCAATTTTATATCACTTTCAGAGAACTTTTGTTCGAAAAAGATCCTTTTTCTTCTTTTTTTATTAAGTATGATTTGTATCTTTCTGAAACAAGATGTATGTATTTAGATTGGCCAATTTTCTATAAACATTTTTTGATTTATTCTTTGAGTTTTAAGATTATAGTAAGGACTACTTATATACAGGGTAGAGAAGTAAACTGTTTTAAGCATTGCACAAAGAAAGGGACTTGAATTGTACAACATACATTGTACTTTCAGTTCTGTCATTTATCTCCATTCTGTCAAAGGATATATGCATGTTCTTTACATTGATGCATATAGAATAAATGTTCTCAGCAACTGCATATCATAGCTTCTTGATAATTTATACCAAATATAATATTGGTAAAATCAACTATGTGCTCATCTACTTTCAGTTGTCTATTTCAACATTGTTTGTTATATCCATTTCCTTTCACTGAAAAGTGAGAGGTATAAAAAAGTGAGTCCAAGGTCACACTACATCTTGGTCTTTTTTAGCTGAAGGAGATGATAATTATTTATTAATATTGGTAGACACAAAGGTCTTACTTGGGACAAAAATTAATCATTATTGTACAAGTCAGAATTGGACATCTGAACTAATACTTTTGTGTACATAAAAAAATAACTGGCTATGATTATATGCTTGTTGTTGAAGGCTGTACAATGACATAACAGTTGTTAAAATCCTTTGGTCTTTGGTTGATAATTGTCTGTTTGGCAATCATACCACATCCTCTTCATTTTATATTTCTGACTGAAACATTTCTTCTACAAAAGGATTATTTAGTCAAGTCCCAATATTACTTCAGAAACTTATCAATTAAAAACAGATAATTCAAGATTATCTTATAAAGAAGGATCTGGTTCCCTAATAAAGTTGTCAATATTAAATATGACACAGACAAAATCATAGCATCATTGCTATTGCGATCCAATCAATTTTTTTTATAGCTAGTTTGACCATTTTTTCTAATCTCATTTCAATATTTGTTTCTTTAGTTTCTTTATACAAACTCCTGTAAGACATTTTAAGACAATGATCAGAACTTGGGCACAATGTATTTTGATAGAAAAACTTTGAAAGTGAATGGTTTATAGGGTTATTGCCACTTCCATAATCTTACTATACAATTTTTGTTCTATTGCCAACAAATGGAGAATTTGAAGTGTTGAGATCATTTTGAAAGACCATCTGTTGATAGTTCAGGTAATGTATATAAATAACAACCATTGTTCATTGAAACATGGTTATTTCTGAGTACTGTCTAAGATTAGTGTCCAATGTCCATCAACAATACATCCTTACTCCTTCAATGGGTCTGGTTTTTTTCAGAAATGTCTGTAGATAGGTTCCATTATGATGTAATTTGAGTCTGAGTTGTTTCCCTTGGCCCCATGTTTGAGGTGTTACTGGTTGATTTTCTTATTTGACAAACCAAGTTTAAACATGTGGTACAAACAAGTATTGATTAAAGATCCTTACTAGACTGTAGTGATGAATTAAGCAAGGCTTAATTGTTTAGAAAACAACATCTTCTAAAGTCTAGCAGTCAGTTTAAAAGGTTGAATATGGCTGATTTATGAAGACATTTGTGCACATGACTTCTAACATGGCAACAAAAGGAAGATAACTCTTGCCCAAATTATGTGAATCGAAATCTATATTAAAATAAACAATACACAATTTTTTAAATGTTTACTGATATAAGTATGTACAATAAAATGTATTAGTTTCAATTTACAAATAAAATTAATGATTATATACATCTTCTTATAAGATATCTACAGAGCTGTACAAACAAACAATAATATAATATCTTCACAAATCTAATTAACCAATGTTTACAGGACATATCAATTTTATTCACAAGACTGGTACTATGAATGATACTGTTGATTTATTTTTGTTCGCTGGATACAAATTTTCGTATTTCAGGGGTGTAGGTAAACCACAAAATTAAATATTCTATGAATTATAGATTGTCTATAGGCTTCTAACCAGAGTTAGGCAAATCCTTCAAATCAAATATCCAGGAAGACACAATTTTCCCTCAATCCACGAAAATTGGTATCCACCAAAATAAATGAATCCCCAGTACCTAAATATATATCCCTAATCAAGTAGCGACAAACCTATTACATTTTATTTTGACATGATATATACTTAGTTGTCTTGGTACTTTATTTTGACATGATATATACTTAGTTGTCTTGGTACTTTATAATGACATGATATATACTTAGTTGTCTTGGTACTTTATTTTGACATGATATATACTTAGTTGTCTTGGTACTTTATTTTGACATGATATATACTTAGTTGTCTTGGTACTTTATTTTGACATGATATATACTTAGTTGTCTTGGTACTTTATTTTGACATGATATATACTTAGTTGTCTTGGTACTTTATTTTGACATGATATATACTTAGTTGTCTTGGTACTTTATTTTGACATGATATATACTTAGTTGTCTTGGTACTTTATTTTGACATGATATAATTTTGACATGATATATACTTAGTTGTCTTGGTACTTTATTTTGACATGATATATACTTAGTTGTCTTGGTACTTTATTTTGACATGATATATACTTAGTTGTCTTGGTACTTTATTTTGACATGATATATACTTAGTTGTCTTGGTACTTTATTTTGACATGATATATACTTAGTTGTCTTGGTACTTTATTTTGACATGATATATACTAAGTTGTCTTGGTACTTTATTTTGACATGATATATACTTAGTTGTCTTGGTACTTTATTTTGACATGATATATACTTAGTTGTCTTGGTACTTTATTTTGACATGATATATACTTAGTTGTCTTGGTACTTTATTTTGACATGATATATACTTAGTTGTCTTGGTACTTTATTTTGACATGATATATACTTAGTTGTCTTGGTACTTTATTTTGACATGATATATACTTAGTTGTCTTGGTACTTTATTTTGACATGATATATACTTAGTTGTCTTGGTACTTTATTTTGACATGATATATACTTAGTTGTCTTGGTACTTTATAAGAGTTGTGCCTAGAACTTCCATACAAAACTTTAAAAAAGATCACAAAATCAAACACCCACTTCCCTATTTCAATAGACATGGCAAAATGTATCATTTGTCCCGTGAAACCCCAAAATGTATCATTTGTCCCGTAAAACCCCAAAATGTATCATTTTCCCGTGAAACCCCAAAATGTATCATTTGTCCCGTAAAACCCCAAAATGTATCATTTGTCCCAAAACCCCAAAATGTATCATTTGTCCGTAAAACCCCAAAATGTATCATTTGTCCCGTGAAACCCCAAAATGTATCATTTGTCCCGTAAAACCCCAAAATGTATCATTTTCCCGTGAAACCCCAAAAAGCATTATAATCTAACAAATAAAATTGGAGGTACACAATACAATCAGGTACTGAGGATTTATTGAAATTGGGTCACTGATTTAGGAGGAGCAAGGATGGATAAAAATAGGGTGACTAATTTAAGAGGAGTGTGGGTGGATAAAAATTTGGTCACTGATTTAGGAGGACTGTGGGTGGATAAAATTGGGTCACTGATTTAGGAGGAGTGTGGGTGGATAAATGAACAGACAAAGTAACAAAAAAACCACTTTATGCCTCACTTCACCAAAAGGGGACATATTAAAATTTACATGTATCATTATGTTTCCTTGCAATAAAAAAGTACCATAAAATAGCACTGTTTCAAAACAGAATCTAATTTTGGTAATAAGAGATTCTAGTCAAGTATAAGATGAAAATGTGGAGGTATAAATTCATTAAATTCATAAACATAGATAGAGACAGAAGCAATATAATTTGATTCATAATAAAAACAAAATATGAACTGCACCATTAAAATGCATACTACAGACATAACCTGAAAAGTATCATGACTTAAACTTGCCTTTAAAAGATACAAATGATTTTTTTTCTAAATTGGTTGTGAAAAAGAAATAATGGATGGTGTATTTGATATCAAATTAAAAATCATTATAAATCTAAAGATGTGATTTGAAAATGTTACAAAATATCTTATTATTTTTGGGGTAGTATTTCTAGGTGCATCAAACATGAAAAGTATAAAAAGAGTTACATTTCTTACATAATATAAGAAGTAGAATGTTTCTACCATGTATCAAAACCAATGGTATTTTATTAATTTGAAAACAATTTATGTTCAAAAAGTTTAATAAGTCAATTACTATTCCCAATGAGGCTACAATAAATAGAAGCATAACTACTCAATCTTTGTCAATCAATTACCTGATGATAATTCTGTTTTGTTCTGCAAGTAACAATTAACTAAATATCCAACTAAACAAAATTTAATTTAAACTGCATTGTTTTTCAGATCTGCTTTTTATTTGAGATTACAAAAAAACCCTACAAACTTGGACATTAAATCTGATTTCATGTGAAGTTGGTACATATCTTTGTGACATAATACTATCCAATCTGTGGGTCCATAAGTAAAGTCATTTTCTTCTGGCATAAATCTTGTTACGGGTGACAGTAGCACATATCATAGAGAACTAATCTGTGGGACGAATCTGTAACGTAATTTTCTGCTGATTGTCCAAGCATTCACGTAATTTGTTTTCTGTCATTGTCAATCTTTGTTCTAATAGCGAAACTGTCTGCAAACAAAAATTA
Source organism: Mytilus coruscus (assembly GCA_017311375.1). Taxonomy (NCBI): domain Eukaryota; kingdom Metazoa; phylum Mollusca; class Bivalvia; order Mytilida; family Mytilidae; genus Mytilus; species Mytilus coruscus. Next base: position 127,630,120 of record CM029595.1, on the reverse strand, counting down.
AACTTTGTTATTAGAAATCTACATGTAAAGATCAATACCTAAACCTAAGTTACAAACAGATCAAATTCAAGTTATATAATTAGATATTGATGTAATAATAAATCAATTTTGTAATTGTATATTACACAACATTTAAACTAATATGCATGTGAATTTAGGTGTGGGCAGCAGTGTATTGCTAAAAACTGGTGTCAGACTCCTAAAATCCTATGATCTCTATACTGGTATATTGGAAACTGAGTGCAAATTAATTAAAATATTGACAATTTAACTTCCAGTGACAACATAAATATAAATATTAAAGAGGAGGAGCATGTATGATAAATATAGAATAATGGCATTTTTGTTTTTGATATTGACTTTATCAGCAAAAATATCAAGCGAGCCTGTAAGGGCGGGCTGATATTCGAGCTGATGGAGTCAGTATCTAAAACTAAAATGCCATTATTCTTTTTATTGGCAATTTTGTCTTAACAATATGTTTTTTGTTTAAGAATATGAAATAAAGAGAAATAGTAAGTAAAATTATTTTTCACATAGAAAACGTTGTGATAGTTATTCGGTTGTATGAATGAATTCAATTGATAAATTGGTGCGGAGGAACATGAACATGTGACATTGCTGCACTGTAATGTGACGACATTGCCTAATATTTTTGAGTATCAGGTCCTGTCCATGATATAGAAAAATATTACGCAGTAAGATCAAAGGGAAAATATACAAATTGCCGATAAGAGCCATTATTGGGCCCATAAATTGCAAAAATATGTAAATTATTCAACCCTTCAAAACGATGTTAATTTATTGATAAATGAGTAGGATGATAACATCTGGTCAATTTAGAGCACTTGCAGAAATGTCTACATTAATGATGTCACAATGATGTCATTACATGTCAAAATTGACATATTTGATCTTAAAGGCCAATATAAACTTTGGATTTATTTATTTTCATGGAAACCAATTTTCTTGGATAGTTGAAAAGTTGTGATTTCGTTGATGGTCAATTTCATGGTTTGGGTAAATTATGTAAAACAAGATGTACTGCGAGTCACTAATAATATTGTAGCTATAAGTATTCAGCAAGCCATTATGTGCAATAATATACAAGTATTCAGTAAACAGGAAGTTGATGATCAATGATTGATTGATTGATTGGTGTTTAACACCACTTTCAGCACTATTAAGCTATTTCATGGCGGTCAGTTTTTATTTGATGATCAATGGATGTGAAAATGTATCAAATGGTATAGCATGCTCACATTAAGCTTGAAAACAAATCTCATGAAGGTCTGCTCTGATTTGCAGTTCTTAAGAAATTTGTGACAAAAAATATCATTGGAGGGACAGAGAGTTGAATCAGTATACCTCCTTCTTAGCTGCAGAGACTATGTGTTTCTGGCTCTACATGTGTTTCATGTCAAATTTCTCAGGGTTAAAGGCTGGTAAGAAACCCCAAAGCGTAAGACTGTTCTAGACAAAATGAAATTTATTATAACGAACCTGCGTTAAAACATCCAGCTGACCAACAATTTGTTCTAATGTATTAGATAACTGTGGAGGGATAGATTTAGCTTCTAGCTGTTGAGTAGTGGACTGTGAAGATTGAAGCTGTGAGGTTCTGGATCTCGAGGAAGATTCTCTGATAGCCTGGTCTGACGATGTTATATCATATTCTTGTGTAAGTCCATTCACTGCTAATGATGACTACAATTTTTTACAAAACAGAAAAATAATGATTTATAATACTGACTTCAAAGTACATTTCAACTGAAATTTTAAAACATAATTTCTGTTTCAATTAAACTATGAGGCTTAGTATAGGAACCTTGAATTATGGATTCAAAATAGCAGGTACCCAGATGTCCACGGCAACCAAAGGCTGTTAAGGTACAAACAAGGAATTATTTGAATCTGGAATAATTTTGAGTTCTGGAAAATTGATAAGAAATGTATGATGAAAACTAACCCAACTTTACAGGCATAAGGTTCAGGTTACTTACACTGATATTTCAGTATTAACTAACCTTCTCCCCCATAGCCATGCATGCATGGCTAAGCCTCCTAAGGGGCTCATGGGTCTAAATCAATTTTTTTCTTAATATAGGATTTCGCTGTATTTTCTATGAATGAACTTTATCTTATACTTGATAGAAAAATAAAATAAAAAATGGGGACACCGTCCATTTACGCTCACAATCTGCCTTGAAAGAAGCATACATTTTGTAAAAGTACTTATTTTCTGTTGAACTAATAGGAGAAAAAGAGGTAATATCGAAATAAAAAAAGAACTAAATTACAGAAATCGCTAAAATTTTACAATAGTTTAGTTTAAGAACAGCTTATTTGAAAATAATTATAAAAATATAGGTCACCGATGATTTAAAAAAGATATTTCAATTTTAATACCAAAAAATGGCAATTTTGCACCAAAGGGAGATAATTTGGAGCTTTTTCAATGATACATACATTTTAATAGTCATCTGGGGCCAAAACGAATTGATTTATTTGAATGATTTTTGTACTTTATGATAAAGTAACAACTAATAAAGTAATAAATAAAATTTGTAATGAAAAATAAAATGTTTAATTTTTTTCTGAAATTTTTATACCCTCGAGCCTCCTTAATTGGGTAAGTTTTCATCATACATTTGTTATCAATTTTCCGGAATTCAAAATCATTATGGATTCAATTAATTCCTTGTTTTCAACATGATTTCCATAAAATTCTGTTGGCATAATCATATTTTATTTCAATTAATATTTCCCCCTAGAAACCAACTTAAGATGATTTCTATACTATTCAAGACATATACCAGCAGACACAGTGTTTTATTAAAAGGCATGTGTCAATGTAACTAATTATAAATTAAGTCCATGTTTTGTCTCAGTAATCTCTGAAATTATAGTGAAAAAATACTTAGTTGAATAATTCCACTTTTGAAAAAGAATTTGTGCCACTTAATTAAATTAATTAGATCTAGAGAATAACGGTAAGAATTGCATATTGTTTATAAAATCTGTCCAAATTTGCTATTTGACAAAAGGTATGGCATTAAACACCAATCAACCAATCAATCAATCAAATAAAATGAAAGTATACTACAATTAAAATGCATGGATTGGGCAAAAGTTTATTTCAACTTCATTTAGTTTAAATCAGGTTAATATATGCATATCCTTAATGGATAAAGTCTGTGTGACTAAAGGAAACCCAAATTCAAAGTATGCATCATGAAATAAAATAGTTGACATACAGCAAACTGTTTTAGGCTGCTGAGTAGTGCAACAGTGACACAAGGGTTTTTTTCACCACATGATCATATATCAGTTGGAGTAATATAATACGACATTGGAATATCAGAAATTTGTTTGATCTTTATATATTGTTTCATGTATTACTGGTATATAAAATATTAATAATAATGTTATATGCATGAAACCAATTCACGTTTGAAAGAGTAATCAATAATTCTAATAAAAGATTATCTTAATCAAACAAATTTGATATTTTCATTAGCTAAATTCCCCTCCAGAGACTAGTGACATTTTATGTCCTGATAAATGAAGAGCAGGATGCATGAAATAATTGTCCCATTCAATTCAAATGTTTCAATTGTTACATGCAATATTTATAATCAATTATTTATGCTGTGATTTTAATTGAAGAAAAGAATCCAGACTAATCATAGTATTAAATGTATAAAACTTCATCATGTTCCATACCTTACTTCCAACATCTTTTATAAAAATAAAAATTTATAATAACATGATTATGAATTTATATAATCATAAGCCATATAGTGTCTGAAATTTGCTAGCAACATACTGTAATAATATAAGTCAATGAAGCTTTAAAATTTGGTCATAGTGACTGACTTTTTATTGGATACTGATATTCCCTAATAGAAACATCCATGCACTTAGTCATATAATTGCAAGTTACTTAGTACCTGAGATTGAAACTCAGAAATAATACTTTGAAAACTAGAGGCGCTAAAGAGCCTGCGTAGCTCACCTGGTTTTATGTGCATCTTCAACAAGGGACACTTTCCAACATTGTAGACTAGAATATAACTATGACTAAAATATCTTTTTTGTTGCTCTTGTATTGCTGTTCTCAGTTTCTCAATGCCTTTTATAGCTTTAGGCCAAAACACATTAAATAGGTAAAAAAAAAAAAAAACTTAATCAAGGGCAATAACTCCTCTAAGAAGTTTACTGACAATGTCATCCTTGTTGACAAATTTGTAGATCTTGTATTGCAGATCATTTTTCTGTTTACAGTTTCTCTCTATCTTCTATTGGTTTTGCTCAACACATAGACAATGGTAATAATTGTCCTGCAAAGCTATAACTCCTATCAGGAGTCAACTGAAAATTTCAGCTATGTTGACCTTTTTGTAGATCTCCCTTGGTCATCATTTTTGCTTTTTACAGTTTTCTTTATCTTTCTATAGTTTAAAAAAAATACAAAAAGAAAGGGTTAAAATTATCATTAATGGACAATAACTGCTTTAAGGGTAGACTGACAATTTTGGCAAATTTGTAGATATAGCCCTGCTGATAATTTTTGCTACACAAAAGTTTTTCTTTATCTATTGTAGTTTTTAAGATAAGAGGCAAAGCACAAAAAAATAGTAAAATTGTCATAAGTTATAAGTAGATATAGGAAGATGTGGTGTGAGTGCCAATGAGACAACTCTCCATCCAAATAACAATTTATAAAAGTTATAAGGGCTGTAATTCCTATAAGGAGTCGACAGATATTTTTAGCCATGCTGAATTATGTGATCATATTTGCTTTTTAAAGTTTCTCTCGTCCAGATAGACAGTAGATTGTGACATTCTGATCATATTTGCTTTTTAAAGTTTCTCTCGTCCAGATTGACAGTAGATTGTGACATTCTCTTCATATTTGCTTTTTAAAGTTTCTCTCGTCCAGATAGACAGTAGATTGTGACATTCTGATCATATTTGTTTTTTAAAGTTTCTGTCGTCCAGATAGACAGTAGATTGTGACATTCTGATCATATTTGTTTTTTAAAGTTTCTGTCATCCAGATAGACAGTAGATAGTGACATGTGACATTCTGATCATATTTGCTTTTTAAAGTTTCTCTCGTCTAGATAGACAGTAGATTGTGGCATTCTGAACCAATTTGCCCTTGTCATATTTTCTCTTTCTATAATGGTTTTCAAAATAATACACTTTACTTGCATTTTACCATGTGTTTTGTTTTAGCCTTTGTGGCTATTTTTGGATTGCCTGCAAGGTAATCCGCAGACACACTTTTTAAACTAGAAACACCACGAATGATTGTGGCCAAGTTTGGTTCAATATGGCCCAATATTTTCAGAGGGGAGGATTTTTGTAACAGTTAACATATGACAGACCCCAAGTAATAACGAAAAGGTCAAACTGGCCCTTTGAGCCATGTGAGTTAAAATGTAAATGAAGCATAAGAAGACCAGAGTAATCTTTTCGTGGGAGATTGTTATACTACAATAGATGCATCCTTACACCAATTTATATGCTTGTAGGTTATTTACTGATTTATTATGTGAGAACTGACTTTGGATATAAAGCCATGAAGCTTATATAAATCCCTCAATTGGATTTTCTCACAAAACAGTAGAACTGTATCATGCAATCTTTATAAAATATACTGTTTTCCTTCTAACCCAAAGGACTCTCTTTTAGAGAATAATTAAAAAATAGTTATGGTGCATTATCCATTTCTAATTAATTCAGTCACAATAGCTTTAGTTTTAATATGTTCACCACTATGATAGAAAAGCAGTTTTATCTATTACATAAGAAAAAAATAACACTGAGAAAATATGGTAAATAGAATATATGCATCTCATCAGTTTGAATGAGAAATTTAGACGCTGTAAAACTTTTTCATATAATAGCCATTCAATAATTAGGTCGATGTTTTCTTCCTCAAAAGAGAACCTCCCTCTCCATCCCCACTTTCAAGCGGTGAATAAAGGATTTTCAACAAAAAAAAAAGAGGTAAACCATCAAGATTAATTATTTTATCCTTTAACTCAAACATGTAATTGGTTATAATCTATATCATTTGCACACATATTTTAATCAGTAATCAGTTAAATACATAATCCAAGTCTAAATAAATATAAATGAAAACATTTACATAAAGCAAAAATAGTAATAAATATTCATTAGGTGCTATGTCATGTATGTAACAAAGATGGTGTTAAAAATAACCTATTCACTTTGATTGCATATTGGAAAAATGGTTGTGTGAATTAAGTTGAAATTATACAAATATTAATCACTTTAACACCTTATTTGATCAAATAAATATGTTCAAAAATAAATAAGCACCAGAACTTTTAACTAATTGCTGCAGAAGATCCATTTGCTTTCATGAGAGAAAGAGTCTGACTATTGGACACTGTACTGACACATTATTCAACAACATTTCAGGAAAGACAACTCCAATTCAAAATAAAATTGTTCTAGAAGTCTTAAATCAATATTTGTATTTCTGAGTAGCCAAAAGAACTACATATTTTAAATGTCTCAATTTCAAATAAACAGTAATGATGCATTGTTACATTATATTTGATAAAATAAATATTATTTGACAAAAAAAGACAAAAGTACAAGCATTGAAACTTGTCATTGCTGCAGGAGAGCTTTTTGAATTCCAAGATGAAACAGCCTTCCTATGTCAGATGTCATTTTATACAAAAATGTTCCAGAATTGTAAATTGTAGAACTTGTCTTTCTTAGTTCCCCGATGAACTATAAAAATAAGAAGATGTGGTACAATTGCCAATGAGACAACTCTCCACCAGAGACCAAATGACATAGAAGTTAACAACTATAGGTCACCGTACGGCCTTCAACAATGAGCAAAACCCATACCACATAGTCAGCTATAAAAGGCCTCAAATGACAAATGTAAAACAATTCAAACAAGTAAACTAACAACCTGATTAATCATTTATGTAAAAAACAATGAACGAAATAAAAATATGATATACAGCAACAAATGACAGCCACTGAATTACAAGCTCCTGACTTGGGACAGGCACATACAGAATGTGGCGGGGTTAAACATGTTAGTGGGCACCAAATTTTTAATTTACTGATAACAAAATTAAATATTTATACCAATAAAAACAATATCTAAAAATCTAATAAAAGTGTTGAATTGGTTGCCTTTTAGAATAAGTTTTTTTAAAGGATCAATAAGTTTACCCGTAGCGTATCTTAATTTTTGGGCTCTGTAAACAACATCTCCGTAAAAATTAGGATGTGCTATCCTGTTTGAAATAAGTTTTCTACAGGTACAGCCAAACTTACAAACCAAATCTTTGTATCTATGGAAGAATTTAGTAAAGGTTTTTAGTAATTTGTGGTAACGAAATCCCTGACTTAATACTTTACCAGTAATACATAGATTATGTTCATTGAAATCCAAAACGTCACTACAGAGACAGGCATAGCAAAGCAGTTGTGAAATATAAACACCGAACGATGGTGCCAAAGGAACATCACCATCCAAGAAAGGAAAATTAACAATAGGGAATTAAAAATCGTCCCTTTTGTCATAAATTTAAGTGTAGAGTTTCACGTGTAAAACTGAAATATCTAAATCTAGGAAAGGATAGTTATTACCGTTTATATTTGATTTATTCAAAGTAAGTTCCTTTGGGTAAATTTCGGCGGTATATTGAGAAAATTATTGATTATTTAACGAGTTTGGTCATAAACTGTGATTCATAACAGTACAAGAACAAGTCTGGTATCAAATACACTTTATTGATGAAACGTACATAAATGTTATCAAGGAGAAAATTAACCGCTTCAATCATCTCATCACACCTCCAGTAAGTATATCTAGCATATTTACCTTTCTCATTAGAGAAGAAGGTTTGAAATGAGTTGCAGCAAATATATTTGCAATTAGATTTTTCAAACAACCATTTAATTAAATAGGAAAACTTTTGTTTAATGAGATTGTGTGGAAGTGTAGAGTTGAAAAGTCAAAACTGTCAGCAGAATCAAAAGGACCATCAAAAAGCACATAATTCATCTAAAACATCCAAGGAACTTTTTACTCTCCAAAAATAGTTAATTCCACTATTTTTTATATGTTTTATTACAGTAGTTAATGATAAGTTCTTTGATAGTAGTTAAGGAACTAGTTAAAAGCACTGAAAGATTAGTTGTAGAACACTTACAAGAGGCTGAGATGAAATGATATTATAAGGGTTTTTTGTGTAGTTTAGGTAACCAATACATAGAAGGGACTTCAAATGTTCAGAAGAGGCCTTAAGTTGAGATGCGGTTATGATATGACTGTTTACTATACGACTCTCTGTACATGTTTTATTATCCCAATATTTAAATATCTCCAGTATCTTCATCCTTGTTTTTTGGTGGAGTCAATTATGCTTCATAACACTCAACACTACATACTGAGTTTCAAAACAATCCAAAACTTCCACTTCTGAGCTGAGCTGAAAATACTACTGTGGATTCATTTATTTTCGTGGATATCAATTTTCGTGGATAGAGAAAAAGACATTACGTGGGATACGTAAATTGTGGATCGCTGTATCAAAAATTAAAAAAAAAATGTTTCAGATATGTAAATTCATGGATATCTGTTCAAATAATAAAAAATAAAAGATCAAAATTCATTGAAAACGTATTGAATTGTTAAATCCTCGCTTGGTCATTCTAGGTTAAAATGTTCTTTTAAGACTTCGATTGCAAGTGTGGACAAATGCAACTAATTATTTGTTTGTTTAACAATTTATAATTTCTTGCTGAAAGTTTTTCAAACCCCTTTGATGTACAACTGATTGAAAGTTATTTTCCCTAATTACGACATAATAAGCAGTCATTAGAAAATGATAAAAAGTAAGAAACACGCTTACGATGTTTGCAGCCCAAGCTCATAAAATAAAGCATGCTACAATATTTACTCATCGCAATATTCTACAGATTTCATTATTTATTTAATCAAAATACTTTTATATTTTATTTTAAGAACATGTTTTATGTTACCATGTTTATTGCAAAGCACCACTATACTAGAACTGCCCAACATAACCGGAAAAAAACATCCGACTGAATACACATTTCCTTGAATTATTCTTCGTTGAATTCTTAAATTCGTGGTTTGCTGTGACTCATAAAACCCACGAAAATTGGTATACAACGAATAAAAATGAATCAAAAGTAGCTGAAATTGTATATTTGATGTAGCTAGTTTTCTACTGTACTACTAAAATAGGCAAATTAAGAAACTATTTTATAAACTTCTAAAGCTAAAAAGTCTTCTAAAGAAGAGTAAATAATCACACATGGCACACACACTACCTGTCCAGTAGAAAACAATGCCGGTCCCACTTCTGTAACTAAGGGTTGCTCATCTTCCATATTTTTAAGTTCTGCTCTACAATCCAACTGTCAAATACGACAAATAGTATAAATACTTAACAAGAATTCAGTTTAAACAAATTATAATTCTGATACGTTAATTTTCCTCCTTTTAATATTCATTTATCAATTTATTGGAATACTTTTGCTCCACTGCATTGCATACTATTCCTACTTTATTTTGCAATAGGTTACTCAAACTTCAAAGACATATTAACATTCCATTCTCAGTTAGATAAGGGATAATATGTTCTAATCAGTAGAGAATACAAATTTTCAAATATACAAAAATTAAGTATGCTGTATGTACAGTCTTTTATTTTTGGAAATATCCTTTTTTGTCTTCGGTAATTTCATCAACTTCTCATTCTGGATTTTTTATAAAAGTTATTTCTACTAGTTCAATGTAACACACAAGGTATCCCAATCTGAATTCTGAGGAGCAATTAATTGAAAAGTTTGTATAGGTGGGTAGGTAAAATCTGCATCCAATTCTCATGGAGCATAATACCTGCAAGGGAATCAAATCAAGATTTAACTTACCCATCGTTACATATTTTTCATTAATTGCTCCTCAGGTTTCAGATCCCTCCGCAATTTCAGATCAGGATACCCGTTGTGTGTGTTCAAGTTTAGTATGTTATAAATGGCATCATATCAACATTTGTCACAATATGCATACTAGATATAAAATCAGTCATAACTAATACAGGTACAAAAACTAATTTCATATTAAAAATTAATATTTATCTTTGACAGTTGACATGCAGTATCATATGCTGTCACATCTAACAAATACAATACATCCATTAAACACAAACAAAGCAATTTTCAATTCAATACGCTTGTATATAAAAATGTTTAGCCTTTAAGAAATCAACAGCAATAGAAAATGTTGTGCTTCACAGAAATGTATGGTTTTGAAGATATATATTGATCTTTGTTCTTTAGCAAATGGTCCAATAAGAATCAGAAGACATAATACTGATTAATAAATTTAAGTGCAGTAAAATATAAAGTAAAACTGTGAAACACAACAACCTATTTTATTAATCAAATACTTACTCTGGTAGGTGTTCCAGCTCTCTTTTGTGTTCGTGGAGGAATGTCACTGACTTTCGGAGGGTCTTTTGATTTAGCCCTTTCTTTATGTGATTGCAAGACATCATCAAAATCTAATTGATCAAAATTTGTCTTCCACACTAAGACCTGCAATAAAATTTATACATACAGAACAATTATTTTACATTAACATTTTACTACTGATCTCCTTGATTCAATCAATATAATCTTTTCTTTGATATATTTTTCGTTGATTAATTTGAAAAGCTTGAGAAAAGAAGTTTTGAAAGTTAATTATTATTAGTATTTTGCATCTTTGATACTGTAAATATATCTATCTACAAGCAAACCTACGGCACAATGTAAGATGTCATCTGTTTGACAACATTTCCTTTTTAAAAAAGATATATTCCAAAATTTTAATGTTTTTCCTAGTTTATGCATTTGAATTAGAAAGAAGATAACAAGCAACTTGTATTCAACAAATACTGGCATCAATCTATGATTTGATGCTAGCAAATAACCTTACACTGGTTATTCATGCTGCAAGTGAACTAAACTTGAAACAATCAAATCTACAACCGATGTTGGCAAGTATATGAAAATACAATAAAATCAAAGTGTGAGAGCACTGCAAATGCAATTGCCAAGCAGTCAATATTTTTGTGAATTCTAATTTTCATCCTTATGTAAAAGAATTACACCTGAGAGGAGCCATTGCTGATCTTATTCAAAAAGACTATTGACAATACATTTTGAAAATTAAAACTTTGAATTCAATGAATAAAAAAAATTAAATTAGTCAAATGTTCTCTTTAATTTAAAGGTACTACGAAATATGAATGTGTGCTAGCAATCATTACTTTTTGAACAAATACAAAATCAAATCCTTAGTCAACTGTCATGAACTAAATATAACTCTGTTTTTGTCAAACTTACATCTTGTATTGTTTATTGTTTATCTGTGTTTTTTAATAACAATCCTATTGGTTGGATTTTTAACTAATAAAAATATCTTATCTTTATACCTTGGCTAACAAACAGCATCAGTATAACGATTATCAGTCAAATAAATTTGTTTTTATAAAGGAAGATAATATGGTATGATTGCAATTTAAACAACTATCTACCAGAGAACAAAGAACCAGGATGTAATCAAGTGTAGGATCCCCACTACTCCAGAATCATAGGGAGAAAAAAATCAGTTGATGTATGCTCAAGTTATAAGTGCCAGAGGTGAAAGAAACTGCTTGGTTTGCATAAAAAGTTGTTCCTTTGAAATAACATAAGACCAGTCTACAAATTCAAGTTTTACATGTATCTACTTCTATAAAAAGATCAAAGACTCAAATGGCCAGGTTTTACAGAATGTTACAGGTACTTGAAATATAAAATTAAAAAATTCCCCAAACAATTCCATAATAGCAGATGCACAACTTAAATATATGTGCAATCTTCCTGTAAAGTTTCAGGGATCTTGGTTGAAACTGTAGGAGGAGTTGATTACACTAATCTAATATATTCTTTCATAAATTTTGCTGAAAATGACTAAATTCCCAAGTCTGAAAAAGTTAGTAAAAATTCCTCAAACATCCATTATATGCCAGTTTTGGACTTTGTCCAACCAGGCCAAAAATGAGCAACAGCTTAACCAAACAAGATACTTGACTTGCACAAACATCTTGTGGCATACAATTTTTGGGGCAAGGCTGTTGCTCATAAAAATTATTGATGGAAACTTTAAAAGGCAACTTATTGAGTTTGTAAAATTTTCACTTATACATGAAGTTTGAGGTCCAAATCAAATATGTTGGATAAAATTCAAATATATATTTGACAGATATCTGAGAGAATCATGTTTTGTGAAATCTGAAGTAAGTTATACTAGATTTATACTCCTATATGATATTCAAAATCAAGTGAACCAAAAAGTGGCTTTCATATGCCTTCCTCTGCATATCATTCAATAAAATAATTCATGCATGGCTAATTTTGTACTGTACATGTGCTTCAACATTAAGGTGAAATTAATGTTATTTATGGATGCTTATCTTGGATATTTGTAATGAAAACATTACCATTCTATAAGAGAGGATCCAATACACTTCTTAATTTCTCTGTTCATTACAAAATTCACGGATATATAACATTTAATCTCATTAAAATACAGATCCTGTATCAAAGCTTTGCTTACAACGATCTGAAAACACTCCATTTTACTTTCTGTTCTGGTTATTGTTACATCAGCCAATGAAATTTCAGCCTTCAAATTTTTGAAGGTGTGTAATAATCCAACAAAATTTTTGAAGGTGTGTATTAATCCGACAAAACCAGAGGATCATGAAAGGTCTTTAAAACAGAAAGTAAAATGGAGCATTTTTTTAGATCATTGTAAGAAAAGCTTGGACACAGGATCTTTATTTTAATCAGATTCTATAACTTTAAACATGTCATAAATTGCAGTCTTACCTGTTCATCAGAACCACCAGAAGCAAAGTAAGCACCATCTCTTGCAAAAGTCACTGCTGTTGTAGGACCCTATAAATACACAATTTATTCATTCAAATAAAACATATTCAACATATTGGTAGTTATTCCCTTATTGGAACACTAATATAAAAAAGTAAAATAAATCATCTGTCAGATTACTGAGCATGTTTAGAAATGTCTCTTATGAAGAATCAATATTGTTTTTATCTTTAAATTGTTGTTCACCATAAACTGACACTTTTCAGTTCCATTTACAAACTTAGGTACCTTTTTTTAGATTAGCACACTACTCTTTTCACTGAAGGAACACTGTAAATGTATATATATAGGAGTGGAATGGAGAATGGAAACAAGAAATGTGTACACTTTCCTATTGAATCTGCTTGGTTTTTTTTCTGAATCTGCATGAAATATAGGCCATTGGACAAAAAGGAATCAGTAATCAATAAATGCATGTCTTTTCCAAATATAAAGTGTTTCATTACACACGTTTAAATGTCAATAAAAACATTATTACATTGGTTGCAATGAATTACCGTGATTTCCCAGTGAAATAAAAACCGAGAAATTTCACTACTCTGACTTCATACAACAATAGGTGTTGTCAAGATGTTGTCAATGATGTTGCATCAAAGCAAATTGTGAATGCTTAGAAAAAGATATAGTTCCTTGCATTTTCTACTTTATTTCCATTAAAAAGCCCTTTATCAATGTAATAAAAAGAATTCAAACATCTAAAAATATTCAACTAGTGAACGAACAACACTGATAATTATATTTGAATTATTTGATTAGTTAATCTATAATTATAATAAACTCATTGAGGATTTTGTTTGGGTCTAATATGTTTTTTTTGTTTAAACTCTCATACACCCTTTATACAAGCAAAAAAAAAACTCTAGATAATTGTTGTTTTTGTATATTGCATTGTTGTCGCATTGATGTTTATCCCATATCTTCTTTTATTCATTTTATCTAAATAATATAATACCTGATGACCATGTAACGTGTAAAACAATCTTCCTTCTAATAAATCATAAATCTTTAGTGTAGCATCGTCAGATCCTGATAATAAATAATTCCCACTGGCATGGAAAGCTAAACTATTCACTGCTGCTGAATGAGCTGGAAATGAATACATTAAATAAAAGACTTAGTAAGTATATTTTCAATAATCACAATACATAATATATAACTTGAAGTATGTTATTGTATGTCTGATATATGTATAACTTTTAGACATCCTTTCAATCAATCCATCATATATTTGGTTCTTAGAGAAAATCTTTACATACATGCACTATTTAACAAAAACTAGTCTACAATGCTGAAAAACTTTGGCTGCTAAATATAGCAAAAATTGTTATAGAATGGTTTTCACCAGTTTAATAATGCAGCAATGCTACATGTCAATAGCAGTCAATTAGATGAATTGTGTCAAAAGTTTATTTTCTTTGGAACAGTCAGGAATATGGGAGTTGTTTTTTTCACTTGTTTCATTGATCGATAATGTTTGATTTTGTCAGTTTTTATCGACCTTCTTTTTTTCAATTTGCCTTGGATTTAGGTATTTTTGTTAAACTTTTTTTATTTACAGTCATGTGGTGTGCAATAGTTTACTGGTGTTTCTGTTATTCTGCAGTTGTTTATTACTTGTACTTTATAGTGTATAAGGATAATAGTTTATGACATTACCTGTGGAGCCGAGTGGTCTAAGTAGTTACTACTGTAATCACTAGCCAGTCAACACTGAGGTTGTAAGTTCCAACCCCGCTCGTGCGGGTGCACTCGACTCCAATCTTAATTGACTAGGATTGTCAGTTTTCCTATCGAAGGTCGGTGGTTTTCTCTGGGCACTCCGGTTTCCTCCACCAATAAAAACTTGCCGCCATGAAATAGCCCAAAAGCGGTGCTTAAAAGTGGTGTTAAAACACCAAAAATCAAATCAAATCATTACCTGTGTAATGCTGCAGTAGTTTATTATTTTACCTGTGTAATGTTGCAGCAGTTTATTATTTTACCTGTGTAATGTTGCATTAGTTTATTATTTTACCTGTGTAATGTCGCAGTAGTTTATTATTTTACCTGTGTAATGTCGCAGTAGTTTATTATTTTACCTGTGTAATGTCACAGTAGTTTATTATTTTACCTGTGTAATGTCGCAGTAGTTTATTATTTTACCTGTGTAATGTTGCAGTAGTTTATTATTTTACCTGTGTAATGTTGCAGTAGTTTATTATTTTACCTGTGTAATGTCGCAGTAGTTTATTATTTTACCTGTGTAATGTTGCAGTAGTTTATTATTTTACCTGTGTAATGTTGCAGTAGTTTATTGGTTCTGATATCCCAGACTTTCACAGTACTGTCTGTACCTGCTGATGCTATACATGTACCACTGGGATGGAATTCAACATGATTTACAAATCTGCAAATAAATAAAATGCATTAGAAATAGTTCAGTCAGTTCAATGTATAAATGAAAACAAAAAACATATATCCCTGTTCCTTGAGGTTGAGTGTAGAATATAATACTGTTTTAGTCAAAAGATTTTTGTTCAGGTGAAAGTATTCTAGTTTGACAGTCTGTTTAGGCTTTTTGGAATAGTGGTTAATATTTAGTATCCTTACATTCTTTCATGTGTTTTTGGATTGTTGCCTAGTTAACATTTATCCTATGTTGATTTTCAATGTTGTACTTTATTTTGCTTTTAGATGATTAATAATTTGAAAATTTACCAACTGTTTGTACTGACTGACAATAAAATATATATCTAACTATTAACTTCAAAAGGTTTCAAATTTGAAATTACAAAAATCCAAAAATCCTTAAAAATTTCTAACAGTAATATAATGTAAACTTTAATAGGTGTGTTTTTTACAACTATATTTTTTGGTTTAACTAAATTTGTTATTATAAAAGTTAAGGGTAAAGATAACAATAACAAATGAACATATCAGCTATAATTAATAAACTTAAAGGAAATCTCAGGAAATTCAAATCTTCACGCAGGAAATTGGAAAAGTATGTTATATGTTGATCTTGGTCAGAAAATTTTTGTCTTAAACAAGATGACTTATTTCCATTGCCATGCCTTATTTAAGTATATTTCGTTAAGTATTTCTGTTGCATATCAAAATTCAATCCTTGTTTAAATTTGAGTAATCAAACTTCTAACGTTAACTGATCTATGATCAATCAAATAATAACATGATACCTACCCTCCATGTTCATAAAATGTGTGGATACATTCTTTACTATTCTTGTCCCATAACTTTACAGTTTTGTCATCACTACCTGATACTATTAATCTTCCATCCGGTGAAAATCTGAAATTAGTATTTAAAATCTTAAAATATAGTAATTAACACACAAGTTCTTTATTGGTATAATTTTTTTCCATTGAGAAAGCAAATTAAACTATATGTTTGCAACATTATACTGATGTCATGAACTGGTTTCTGGTCAATCAAGCCAGACATTTATTTCTGACCAGGTTTTTGGGAACAGATTATTCAGGACCCATGACTTTACAGTAAATAAAGTTATGATGTCACTAAAAGTCACTTTCACAGCTTTTTGTGAAAATGCATAGATTTCTGATTGATTTTCAAATATAAAGAAGCACTTATTAGTATGAAAAATACCTTTCTTAGACTTCTTATGTTAATGCGGTTCTTGTATGCAATCATCATTTCCCTCTTGAAAGTATATGTTAAAACTAAGAAATTTTGATCATAAAAATATTCCACTTTTGGAACTTACATCTATGTGAACAGTCAGAAAATTCACCTATTAAATATTCTAACAATGATTTTATTAGGATTCAATTTCATTACAAATAACGTTTTCTATACAACTCCTCCTACTTGTTTTTTATATCTATGGATGAAAACAAAATACAAGTTTTTACTTACTTAGCACATCTGACCCAGTTTATGTGTTGATTTAAAGAAAACAGGAATTTCTGCCTATGACATGTCCATAACTGAAAAATAAATTTATTTTTACTACATTGCAAATGGAGTGTAGCATATGTATGCATAAAAGCAGTAGATGTATGATGAACAATGTCCTACTGTGGAAAAGCTTTTTAGTAAGGAATATACTATTGCTGCACTACCTCTTGAAATTGACATATCTTCACTTGCTTTTTACTAAAAAATGTAGTAGTTACATATTATTGTAAAATAGCTGCTTTATATTTTCTGATCTAGGATTTCGATTTTTTGCCCGACTTTGAATGTTTGTAAAGTGGTGTTTTTGTTGACATGACTCACAATCTTATAATCTAAAAATTATATATGCATTTAATATTAATAAAGAAAGTAAAATAATTCACAACTCCTACCTTTTTAAAACAAAGTTTTGCTTTGCGTATTGTACCATACCTTTATAGTTTTGTCATCTGATGCAGTTAGTAATGTTTGGCCATCACTAGAGAAATCTATACTTCTGACAGTGGCTGTGTGGGCTTTAAATACTGTCGATTCTCCTTTCCTGTAATGAAACAAACATAAAATGTATGTATATATATATATATATATATAACTTTTAATTTAGTATATGTATTGCTATTTTATCTCTTACTCATTTCTATTTGGAAAATTTAGTTCTTTAAAAATGCCTAAACATACATTTGTGTTTTTTGCCTTCACATCGATCCTAGATTTTCATACCTACCTTACAACTATTTATGGACATTTTTTATCAAGCACTGTTTAAGTCCATAAAAAAAATTGTTAAGCATTGTTGAGGTCCATAATATTTCCCTATATAGTATATATGTATAATATATCAACTACCTATCATATTTTTGTCAGGAGGCATGAAACAAGTATATTTGTTCTGGCCTAATAGTTTTAAATATTGAATAGAAAAAGCTGAAGTCTTATTGTCATATAATTATTTTTTTTCATCTGAAATGTACACATTTGTTACCAATCAATAGAGAACTTAACTTACACAGTCGGTATCCACAATCTGCAAGTTTTGTCTCTTGAGGCTGAAGCAACAAGATGTCCTGAAGGTGAAAACTTTACATCCATAACAGCATCCTGAAAGAACAAAATAGTATGAAGTTGTTAGCATTGAAACATATCAGAATTATCTACTCATATTAAAAACATTTTTCTGATCAATATCTTATTTACCTGTGTTTTGTAGTTTACAAATGTACTTGTAAAATGAATATTTCATCAATAAATACCACAACACATTTCAAAAGTATTTTTTAAAGAAAAGGAAATACTAAGATAAATCTGTGTATTTTACATTTTACTTGCTCAGTCATTCGAAATTAATCATAGCCATCATATCCAACTTACTTTGTGACCAACAAATCTGTAAGCTCTCATTTGTGGTTTGAAATTCCATACCATCAGACATGAATCCATAGAACCAGAAGCTAAAAAATATAAACTTCATTAAAAATAGTTTCTCCAATTGGTGGGCATTTTATTATATAATATATATGCACAGGCAGGTGGTTAAAAATAATTCAAAGAACATATGGGTTTTAATTGCCTCATGTACATGTAATCAACAGATTTAGAACGTCAGATGCTTTAATGGGTAGCTAAAAAGATTATAAGGCAAACAAGCTATTAAGCTAAGGACACTTAAATAGTACATGTCAATTTTTTGTTGACAACTTATAAAGAAAGGTCCTTGTATTCCAAAATTTACTAACCTAATTGTTTCATACTTGGATTAAAGTCGACACTGGTAATTGTATCCCTGTGTCCCTTGAAGTGCCTCTCAAGAGAGGGATCCTCCTGAAAAATATCAAAACATGGTAATCAACTGCTGAACCAGATCTTCATAATAACTAATATTATGAATATGATGAGAATTTTAAAAAATGTGACAAACTGTAAATTACACAAACTTTGAATGCATTATTCCAATATAAAACATGTTACACCTTATCCCTCAACACATGTATCAAAGGAAAGATATGATGAAAATGAAATTCAACAATAAAATTTAACGTGTATTTGTGTAATAGTAATAGAGAATTCCACTCTTCAAATACGTTAAAGGGGCACTAGCTGTCAAATTCATGTTCACCGATTTAACTCATATTTGATTTATAACAATGTAAAACATTTATCCAAATTATAAAAAGTCTAAAATAAAAAATATACTGGGCATGAGCTCGATAATAGGTAGCTTCGTTTCGTGTGTATTTTAGTCAGTCAGGGACTTACTGAAATAAGTGATTTTAAATCACTTATTTGAGTAGCAAATTTGAAGTTTTGTCACAAATTGTGATTTTGTAGTTTTACCAAAATTTTAAACACATAGGTTTAAATAATATCTTTCATTAATAAAATTGGAAAAATGAACTTTTGCTTCTTTTATGTAGCAAGGTTTATGCCTTTGATGCTATCATTTATCTGCAAATTCTATTTTAGTTGAAAAATGCTATAATAATGGCTTTACATAATGAACTGATACTTTCTTAACAGATTTTTCCCAGCAGTGGGAGTATTTTTCCTGTAAAGTTCAAGGTTTCATCTTTCAGATTATGTAATAAAATTCTACTGTTCGCGATAAAAATTTCACTGTTCGGGGTGTTGAAATTAGTGGGGTTATTAAAATAATGATACTTAAATAAGTGATTTTGGGAAGGAAATTGAGGTATGATACTTAAACAAGTGATTTTAATGTCATTATCCTAGATTCAGTACAAGGTCATCACCTGAAATGACCTGGTCATCCTAGACAACACAGATGTTGGTTCTGATAATTTTAGAAACATAATTAGTCCCTGGATCATTAGTACTCTATATTTAAAGCTATAATAAAATTAAATCACTTCTTCTAGTGATTAATTTGTACTACTTAAATAGGTGATTATTAAAGAAAGACAACTCTTACTTCCAATCTTTATGGAATAATGTTACTTAAATCAGTGATTTATAAAATCACTCATTTAAGTAAGTCCCTGACTGTTAGTCTAGACGCCATCTAATTAATTGTTGAGTTGACCTCCGATTGCCATATAAGTGATATAAACATGAATATAGATATAAATAGATATCAGACTCATGCTTTTGGATTTTTCTAGGTCTGCTTAATTTCATATTATAGATTAAAAATATATTTTAATCATCGTTTTTACCTGTACAAGAATGATTTTTTGTGGATCGAATCAGTCAATCAAATGATTTACCTTTGTTTCACTTTCAATGTTGACAATCTTTTCCCTTAAATAATTGAACATGCACAACGCATGCGGTATCCATCTCTAGCTAAGGGGTTAAATTGAAGTTCAATAAGGTCGAATTATTCACTTGCAAGTGAATAATTCATCATCAATGTTTCTTAGCTTATTTTGACAAAATTGAACCATACTGGCTGCTAAAAGCGATATACTATTTCACTTTCATTATTGATTGAACAAAAAAACCCATATTTTATATTTTTTATATATCTCAAAGCTAGTGCCCCTTTAAAGACACCTTTTATAGATTTGGAAAAAAGAGTAGGTGAATGTTGCAACTACACAGGGCTCATATTTGCCTTCCACAACCAACTCTTCATAGATTTCTTGGGGATAGCAAATTTGATCCTGGTTTTGGTTGACAATTTCTGCATGTACACTGATAAGATACAGCAAAATTAATTTGTGATTTAAATACAATAAAGGAACAGCATTCCAATGTCCCAAGCCAGTGCACATATTTTGTCTGTCTAAGGACAACACCTTAAGAAAAAAATTGTTGGGTTTGTTTTAAGGCATGCCTTGTTTTAACTTTTTTGTAGTTATTGTACATGTATGTTACATTGAAACAATGTTATTTTCCATATTATTTCTATTTCCAAGTGGCAAAACTCCTTAAATTATGTGCGAGAGTGCTTTGTACAATTCAATGTTTAAATAAATCACATTTCGAAGGGATATAACTTCTATAAAAATAATTGATAAGCACTGATTTTGAACTCGTCCAAGACACTGTTGATCATGTTGATATAAACCATTAACAGATTAATATAATTTAATAAAAATCTGGGACATTTATTTTTTATATAACTCCTTTAAAAAAAGTTGTATTAAGTACAAAGGAAAAATTTCAATTGAGGTTATTGTCATTTTACATGAGAAGATAATTTACATGAGATATTACCCATTCATCAAGACAAAGATTGAAGATTGTGGCAGTTTATTAACAAACTTTTCGGAGACATATTTGACATAAACCTATGCTAAATTTCATAAAAACCTGCAAGAAAAGTAAAATTGAAAGCGTTTTCAAGACAAATCTTGTCACTAAAATGTAGTTTCACTAATTAGTGAGACCAATTTGTATGGTTTTAATGGAAATACAGTGCATACAATGAGACAGAGGCAGGCATATGTCACACTATTAAATTATTCCTGTCTGTTTGGAAATAAAAGTTAAGGAGCAGATGTTTAAACTTCAGTAATATACGACTGAATGGATCAGAGCAAGACCATAAAATAAAACAAGAAGGTGAAATATATTGAATAATCCACATTAACAAACGAACGAGTAACGAAAGCAAAGATTATTAATAATTATAAAGAGAAACAAACCAAAACATTTGTCATTTTGTTCTTAAATTGTCCAAGTATGTTTTGATCGGTAGTATGCAACTGTCAGGAGTCAGGTCCAGTCTTGCTCTAATCTTCAAACACTGGCGGTTGTTTACAAAAGGGAAACAACTGCACTTCCGATGTGGTATTCAAACAGTAAAGTGATCATTTAGCTTTAAAAAATCTGTGATGGAACAATTTATCTCAATCAGTTTCAATAAATGTGAATTTATTCTGAAAATAGAAATAATTTCCACTTTATTCAAGTACGAACAAAATAATTTATGATAAATGTAGAAATGGATTGGGAATAGAAACACCGGTAATCTAATCTACACTCTAGTATACAATTAGGCCTGTTTTAAAAAAAATATATCCATACATTCATTGTTTAATAGACAAGATACGTCAATGTTGATTTGAAACAAGAACTTTCAAATCTAGATAATCAGCAATGACTGATAACACAGCAAAAGTTCATTTCAGAGTGATAAGATTTATTCATGAAGCAGGTACAAAAACTTGAATATAAACATGACAAACCACATACAATTTCTTTGCCAAATGGGCTATTCCAGAAATAATCCATACCCCCTATAGAAGGTACATGTTGTTTGGAAAAAAATCCATGGAAAATTCTGGATGTGTTTCAGAAAAAAATCTGGAATTCCATGTCGGTCCTATAGAAGGCAAATAGATAAATAAAAATATTCCATGGAAAATTATCATGATTATGCTGTTGTTTTAAGAAAATTTCTGAAATCCAGAGCCATCCAATAGAAGGCAAATATAAAAGTTCAAAATTCCATGGAAAATCTGAATAATAGTCGCTTTCAGTAAATCTAAGATTTGAGCTTGTAGGTATACTGATAGATCATTTAGAAGTGCTAAAGCCCAATATGGGTAACACAAATGACCGAATAACACCGTTATTATCCAAATAACACTTGTAATGACCAAATAACACTTGAAATTTTAATATTAGCACATATTGGTGACATTTAAACATTTATTATTTAATAATATTATATTATAAGTGTATTTTATAACTTAAAATGATTAACAGAAAGCAGGTAAGTTCATAAAGATCATTATAAATAGTGTACATCCTGGTCATCCAACACGGCGACCAAGAAATGCACAATGGGAAGAATAAAGAATGATTGCATATGCATTCAAAGGAAATGCTATGAAAATAAAGTATTAAATAATGTACTGTATATACAGAGTATTGTCCAATAATTGTTTTGCAGTAAGGTTTTAAAAGTTTACAAGTACATCAAAGCCATGCAATTACTCCAATCACCTATTAGTTTTCTTAACGATTTACTCAATATTGAATGAAACGTAATTAAGAATCATTTTAAGTTATAAAATACACTTATAATATAATATTATTTAATAATAAATGTTTAAATGTCACCAATATGTGCTAATATTAAAATTTCAAGTGTTATTTGGCCATTACAAGTGTTATTTGGATAATAACGGTGTTATTCGGTCATTCGAGGTACCAGCCCAATATACCTTTACAAACTATGTGCCAGAATGTGGTTTGGATTTTGCTCATTGTTGATGGCTGTATGGTATTCTTTAGTTTTAATTTTGTATTGTTTGATCTCTGGTGGAGAGTTAGCGTTAGACTTATTAGTCCAAATAATTATGAGTCTATGAAGGCTATTCTAAATTTTGCTTGACACAGCCTTCCTGCATCAATGTGGGATAAAAAAAATCAAAATTGAAAAATACCCACAGCAGACAGCATGATTATCTGGACTAGTGGAGAGTTGTCTTATTGGCAATTTGGAAATGATACCACATCTTACTTATTTTTATACATGTACAAAGTGTGTCCATAGTATACATTGTACATGGTGTAAGCTAGAGTAGCCAGTACTACTACTGAACATCAGCCTGAGATTTGTAGTAATTTTACCTGTAAATTTGAAATCATTTGCAATCATGACAATAGGACCTAAAAATAGTAAAATATGTACATGTGTACTTCAGCTAACAACATTAATACATTCAGGGATATACATGTAGATGTTGATAGTGATAATACTTCAAAGAGATGCCTACTTCAAACCCCACATGACATGTTTGCTATTTAGCTTATTCAGTTATTGGGGCATTTCACAATAACTTATTGGAGAGATAACAATATTTTCAAGTCTTTCTTTTACCATGGAAGTTACATGCATGTACATCAGTATATTGGCATCATAGAACTTTTTCTTTCTTGCATTTTCATAAATAGGAAACTCAATATAGAGCATGAAGTTTTCTCATTGAAATAGACTTCAAGTTGTTGTTTGAAGACTCGCATTAATTTTTTATGTAATAGGCAGGACTAATTGTGGGAAGGAACATATAAATTAATATATGTATACTAGTCTTAATACTACAGTAACTTGAACATCAATTCTTTATTAGTCATTAATTCAAATAGTTGACAAGCAAAACGCCTAGTGAACTATTTATTTATTATGATTTATAAAATGATTCCATGCAAATTTTGTGGAAAAAATTTGGCAAAAGTGACCAGATCGTGAAAAGCAGATAAAATTTAAAATCCTGCAATTGGAAAGATGATTATATTAAAAACCAGCGGTGGATTTAGGGGAACCGGCCCCTTTGTTGGAAAAATTTGGTTGATTATATAGGGAATCACTGAAGCATGACTGAGCTGACCCCTCTTAGGCAGTCAGTGGGCCTCACTTATGAAAATTTCTGGATCGGCCACTGAAAACTTATTTTGAAACTTACATTTCTAGAAATAAGTGAAATTTAGTTGTATATGAATACTGTCATGACTGTGTATTTTATAATTCATTCATGAAAAAAAATAAAAAAAAGTTTTATAAATATGGTTCTGATGTGCAAATTTCACTAATACTACTAAAACTTGTGATTTTGTAAACAAACTTGCTTGTAGACCCATCATGCCCATAGTTATTATTCCTTTCAAGTTTGTTTATTTATTGTGAAGGAGTCATAATGTAATCCAGCTATAAGGTTTATGATAAAAAATGCAAAACATCCATACTTAGAAATGAAGAATCAAAAGAAATTTAAATATATCAGATGTTGGTTACCAAGATTTTTACAACTATTTTCAAACAGTGTTTAGAAAAACCAAACATAGTTCACTATCTGGATTTACAGGGTTCTATGTACGTTCTCTACAAGTATGTTTGTATTGAAATTTGTTTGGACCTAAATTGTGAGAAACCACACACCAGGACTTTCTGCTTTTTATAGTTGTTATTTTTTGTTGAGACTGAAGATTATTTTATCTAGCCATTCAGTTGACAAACAATCAGTAATTAAATCTAAGTTTAAAGAAGTCCCACTGTGAACACATGGCCATTTCTGTGGATATTAATAGTATACTAATTACTTGTACTACATGAAGATACATGTATTTATACATGTTATAAGACAAAGGAGATAAAACTAGGAATTATGTATCCACAATCTCTTGCTCTGCTGCAATAAATATTTAGTCTCGGGTTTAAGATAGGAAAATTCTATTTGTTATTATTTAAATTGTTAAATTTTTTTGTATATTTATCATTATAATAAATTGACTCTATCGATGATCTTTACAATTTGTCTATAAAGTGGATTAACATGATCATATTTAATATGAATATGTTTTGAATATACTTATTGTATCATCCATCTTTCAGTTCCATAACTTATTTTATCTATAAACATGTAAATATACATTGAAAATGTCATTTGTATTATACAAATTAAGAGTTTAACGATTGTTTAAAAGTTTTGTAATTTTATTTTAAGGTGGTATACTTACACTACAGGAGATAAATCTGTAAAATCAGCTGAACGTTTAATCAAGTTATATTGTGAAGGAAATTTGAAGCTTCTCATTGATCAAAATTAGTGTTTGTCAAACTGCAATATATCCATGATATCCAACCAATTTTAACGATAATGTCTCTGGTTCAAGTTTTTGAAATTTTGATATTTTTGTCATAGGGTCAAAGTTAATAATTTGTCAAAATTTTATGATAATTAAAGAGCCGAATCAATTTTAGTCAAGGTGTTTGGTACCACCTTTACTTCATAATGTTTTAGGAAATTATGACATGTAGCTTGAAAATCAGAGCAGATATGTTTTTTGTCCCAACAATCAATATCAGAAAATGATATAAAGTTTAATATTATTATAGGCACCAATTATCATGATTTGAATCGTCATGAATAAATCTATAAGAAGAAAAAAAATGTCCTTATTTTAAGCCACTGTAAAACATTTGGTCATAATGTTTTGAGTTGTAAATACCTTTTCAATTTTTAAAAGGTCTTGTTTTATTCTTGGAAAAGTTTTTTTTTTCGTTTATGAAGTCAAGTTTATATACATGTACATTTGCATTTCAAATATTTGATTTGGGAACCATTGTTAAAGAATAAACTTTCAAAATATGTTTGTTACGAAAACATCAAATTTGATATTTTCTTTCTTTTTGAATCAAGTACACAATAAAACTAATTAAAAAATTTGAAATTTTGTAAAAATCAGTTATTATGGTCATATTCCTTATTTATTCATATCTCAAAAGTTTTGTAATATCCTTAAAATAACACTAAAATAGGAAACAAATTAAACTACCCATATTTTTTTTTAATTTATGTATTCCTTGTAGCAATAAACCAATTGTGTTTGTAACATGTTGTAAATTCAAAATATCAGTAGACAGCTTGCCACTGACATGACTGATTCTTGCCAATCTATTTTGTGATAATTGAACCATGGAAGTATTATATTGACAATTATTATGAATATAATACTTCCATATGATTATTGAACAGAACATAACTGGTCTGACATTTCTTACATATCTTATCACTATCAGTTATCTACTGATTCTGGTCACTTCCTACTGTGAAGATAGATAAACAAGTGTTTGACTAAATGATTTATCAATATAAGATGTTAATTGGGTAATGTTCTGGTTATTTGGTTGATGAAACTATAATCTAGCATTTGTCCTTTAAGTGTATGTTTTTTCTTTTAACTGTTGTTTGTTTTCTATATTTTTATTGGTCATTTTATACTTCCATGGTCTGTCATATCTGGAAATCACAAAAGAAACTTTGAGGTCACAAGAAAAAAATTCTGATGCCACAAAGGAAAAGTGATTGTTGTATGATTAAAAGTTCAAGTATCGCAAATTGTGAGGTCAAGTGTTGCAGATTCCCAAATAGCGATAAGGTCTATTGACTGTTAAATAAAGATAATTATAATCATTAATAACTGTTTAAGATGATGTATTTAAAGCATACAAAAAACAAGCTCTAATGAACTTTTAAGTCATCTTATAACTTTAAAAACAATGTCATCATGAATAAGTTGATATAAATAAGAAGATGTGGTATGAGCATGATGAGTGCCAATGAGACAACTCTCTATCCAAATCACAGTGTATCAATTAAAAGTTAACAATTATAGGTAAAACATGGAGCCTTGGCTCACACCAAACAACAAGTTATAAAGGGTCCCAAAATTAACTGAAAACCAGAAACAAGAGACACCTATGAACCAGTTACATGTACCACACCAACAAACGTCAACGACTGAACAACTGGTACCTGACTTAGGACAGGTGCATAAAATGCAGCGGTTTTAAACATTATAAGAGGAGCCAACCTTCACCCTAACCGAAGACCGTAGTGTAACATTACAATAAAAAAAACATTATAAAAATCAATTAAGATCAAAAGACATTTAAACAAAAACAAGTATTAAAGCATACACTAAATGAATGAGTTTGATCTGAATCATCTATCTACATGTATGACACAATATTAACAATATTAAAAGTATATATGCTTCATGAAAATGTTTTATCTGGAAATTTTGTGTTGAAAGTTAAATTTGTCTGAAATATTTATTACCAAGGGATATTTCCTTGAAATTTTCTTATTATTCTCCTTTTTAAAGTTTTTTCCTGGAATATTTTTTCGAATTTTTAAATATTCGGAAATTATTGGCAACTAAGAGATTTTTCTGGAAAATCAGAGTTTTAACAGATTTTTTCTGGAAATCCTTAACCTTCTATAGGGGGTATGGATTATTTCTGGAATAGCCCAATGTATTTAGTGTTTTTCAATCAAACTAAAGTAGGAACATATTCAACAATGCACAATGACAATCAAGTGAATCAATCAATACACAAGATTAGCTATTTGGGATTATGCGACAAATGAGAACTTGTGGCACTTCAATTATTGATCAGGTTAATTACTCAAATGAGGGATTGGTTCTCATTTCGGGAATAGTTCCCCATTTGGCGGGTTGTACCCAGCCTGTTGACGTCAGTCAATTTTCCTGTGACGTCAAATATTTCACAAGAACCTTTTGTTATGTCCAATAATGCGATTTATGGTGTTCCAATATGGATACAGTGTCTTTTGGGGTTTCATTCATATTGCCAACTCCCACGTTTTTTTGTCAGATATACAAACTTTTTTAAAATTGTTTACACGTTTTTTTCATCACACTGCAATAACATGCATTCCATGTTTACACAGTCAGGGGACTTACTTAAATGAGTGATTTTCTAAATCACTGATTCAAGTAACATTATGTCCATAAAGGTTGGAAGTAAGAGTTGTCTTTCTTTAATAATCACCTATTTAAGTAGTACAAATTAATCACTAGACTTAGTGATTTAATTTTATTGTAGCTTTAAATATAGAATACTAATGATCCAGGGACTAATTATGTTGCTAAAATTATCAGAACCAACATCTGTGTTGATAGGATGACCTGGTCATGTCAGGTGATGACCTTGTACTAAATCTAGGATAATGACATAAAAATCACTTGTTTAAGTATCATACCTCAATTTCCTTCCAAAAAATCACTTCTTTAAGTATCATTATTATACGACCGCAAAAAATTTTGTAGTCGTGTATTGGTATGACGTTGTCGTCGTCGTCGTCGTCCGAAGACACTCTAACTTAAGTTTAAGTGAATGGATCTCTATGAAATTTTACCATAAGGTTCAATATCACAAAAGGAAGGTTGGGATTGATTTTGGGGTTATGGTACCAACAGTTAAGGAATTAGGGGCCAAAAGGGGCCAAAATAACCATTTTGTAACTTCCAGACATAACTTGTGTGTTAGTGTATGGATCTCTCTGACTTTGTACCACAAGGTTCCATATCACAAAGGGAATGCTAGGATTGATTTTTGGGGTAATTGCCTCAAAATTTTAGGAATTAGGGGCCAAAAAGGGGCAAAAACAAGCATTTTCTAGTTTCATGACAATAACTTGTGTGTAAGTGTATGGATCTTTCTGAAATTGTACTACAAGGTTCCATATCACAAAGGAAAGCTGGAATTGAGTTTGGGGTAACTGCCCAAAACGTTTAGGAATTGGGGCCAAAAGGGGCCAAAAATAAGCATTTTCTAGTTTCAGACAATAACTTGTGTTCAAGTGTATGGATCTCTCTGAAATTGTACTGCAAGGTACCATACCTCAAAGGGAAGGCTGGGATTGAGTTTGGGGTGATGAATCATAAGGGGTTCAAAAATTTGGGGGTTTTTTTTTTTTTTTTTTTTCCTTTTTTTCTTTAAAATTTTCCATTTTAAGTTGGTTATTTCTGATTTATATTTAAAAGCAAATAATAATGATATGGCAGGAGATACACACCAAACAGGATGTGTAAATTATTATATAATAAGTATTGTGCAATAGCAAGAAATTTTCAATTGCACAGTATTGCGCAATAGCAAGAAATCTTCAATTGCACAGTATTGCGCAATAGCAAGAAATATCCAATAGCACAATATTGCGCAATAGCAAGAAATTGTCAATTGTACAGTATTGCGCAATAGCAAGAAATATTCAATTGCACAGTATTGCGCAATTGCAAGAAATATTCAATTGCACAGTATTGTGCAAAAGAAGATACTTTGTATAAATTATTTATTTCTTGACCAATTTCAATGGGGTTTTATTCTTGAACTCTTGGGGTTCTTTAATATGCTGAATCTAACCGTGTATTAAGTTTTTGGATTTTGGGCCCGTCTTTAAATTGAGGTCCAAAGGGTCCAAAGGGTCCAAAGGGTCCAAAATTAAACTTTGTTTGATTTCATCAAAATTGAATTATTGGGGTTCTTTGATATGCGAATCTAACCGTGTATTTAGATTCTTAATTTTTGGTCCCGTTTTCAAATTGGTCTATATTAAGGTCCAAAGGGTCCAAAATTAAACTTAGTTTGATTTTAACAAAATTGAATTCTTCGGTTCTTTGATATGCTGAATCTAAACATGTATTTAGATTTTGATTATGGGCCCAGTTTTCAAGTTGGTCCAAATCGGGTCCAAAATTAAACTTTGTTTGATTTCAACAAAATTGAATATATGGGGTTTTGATATGCTGAATCTAACCATGTATTTAGATTTTTGATTTTGGGCCCGTTTTCAACTTTGTCCACATTGAGGTCAAAAGGGTCCAAAATTAAACTTTGTTTGATTTCATCAAAATTGAATTATCGGGTTCTTTGATATGCCGAATCTAACCGTGTATTTAGATTCTTAATTTTTGGTCCCTTTTCAAATTGGTCTACATTTAGGTCCAAAGGGTCCAAAATTAAACTAAGTTTGATTTTATCAAAATTGAATTCTTCGGTTCTTTGATATGCTGAATCTAAACATGTATTTAGATTTTTGATTATGGGCCCAGTTTTCAAGTTGGTCCAAATCGGGTCCAAAATTAAACTTTGTTTGATTTCAACAAAATTGAATATATGGGGTTCTTTGATATGCTGAATCAAACCATGTATTTAGATTTTTGATTTTGGGCCCGTTATCAACTTTGTCCACATTGAGGTCAAAAGGGTCCAAAATTAAACTTTGTTTGATTTCATCAAAATTGAATTCTTGGGGTTCTTTGATATGCTGAATCTAACCATGTATTTAGATTTTGGATATTGGACCATAATAGGTGAATGTCCAATTTAAAATTTTAAGTTCTTAGACCACATTCATTCTGTGTCAGAAACCTATGCTGTGTCAAATATTTAATCACAATCCAAATTCAGAGCTGTATCAAGCTTGAATGTTGTGTCCATACTTGCCCCAACTATTCAGGGTTCGACCTCTGCGGTCGTATCAAGCTGTGCCCAGCGGAGCATTTTATTTTTAATAATGATCGCGAACGGTAGAATTTTATTACATAATCTATAAGATGAAACCTTGAATTTTACAGGAAAAATACTTCCACTGCTGGGAAAAATCTGTTAAGAAAGTATCAGTTCATTATGTAAATAGATATAAGAAGATGTGGTATGAGTGCCAATGAGACAACTCTCCATCCAAGTCAAAATTTATAAATGTAAACCATTATAGGTCAAAGTACGGTCTTCAACACGGAGCCATTTTTATAGCATTTTTTCAACTAAATTAGATTTGCAGCTAAATGATTGCTTAAAAGAAGCAAAAAGTTCATTTTTTTCAATTTTACTAATGAAAAGATATTATCTAAACCTATGTGTTTAAAATTTTGGTAAAACTACAAAATCACAATTTGTGACAAAACTTTGAATTTGCTACTTAAATAAGTGATTTAAAAATCACTTATTTCAATAAGTCCCCTGACTGTTACACCAGATCACAATCAATCTTGTATGTTTTTGTAAACATTTATAATATCTACAGCTTTTTAGGTTTAGTTGTTTCAAAATACTCATTGACAAGTGTTTTCTACATGTACATATACAAATAAGGAAATGTGGTATGATTGCCAATGAGACAACTATCCACCAAAGTTCAAATGAAGTGGATGTATGCAATTATAGGCAACCGTAGTATGGCGTACATATGTTATAATTCAGCATTTTGTTTTTAAATACTTTTTTTTGTTGCATTATTTTTATGTAAAGGTGGCGAATGCATTTTACTACTAAATCTGACAATAGTTTCAAAATGTTCAATGACTGGACTGGTAGGTATGGCAGGCTGGTTGCTTCATCTAAAGACCTAGTGTCAAAAGTTATAAACTAAAAATTTCTTGAAACTTGTTGCTGTTCACAATGAGTAGCAGTCAAGATTATTTCAACTTTTCTGCTAGTTAGTGCAAACAATACCCTAAAAATAGAAGATTATCAGCACTTACAAGTTTGCCTGAAAGGAGAAAGAAAATGTATTATCAAAGAGAGGTTGGATGCACAAAACTCAAAAGTTAATTTTTTAAAAGAAACTAAAAGGACCCTAAATATTGATAATCTCAAAGAACAATTTATAAACTATGAAAAGTACCAGAACTTTTACATTCACTATAATCATCAAGTATTTCTTTTCTGCAGGTTTAAGACTACGTTTAAAGTCAGTACCACTAGCCACAGCTTGTATTGTTTATCACAGATTTTTCAAAGAATATACTTTACAGCAATATGATCCTTATGTAAGTATGATAATTAATTACTAATGTATCAACAAATAGTAAGTGGATCAAAATGTTTTGTTGAATTAATTTTAAACATTTTGTATCTGATTCATGTTATTAGTTCTATTAAAGATTGATTTTAATATAAACTTTAAATTTTCTATGAAAGTAACTGCAAATTATAACTACCTGAAATTAGTGAGCATTTTCCAATACTGGTTAGCCTCAAAAGTGTATTGTCTTTTAGTGTGCTTTCAGTCACTTAAATTTTTGATAGTTTGCTTTCCATCTCTCAAACTGATGCATTTCCTACTAATGTACATTATCATACCTTTGCCGGAAACTATGAAAATTATGACAAGATGAATTTAGCTCATATATTTGTTAGTTGTCAGATAAAAGTATCGTATTTTTTGGGGATTACATTTTTATACCCCTGCTTTACCCACTTTAAAAATATGGGGGATACTGTTTTACCTCTGGCTGTCCATCTGTCAGTCCATCCATCCATCCGTCAGTCTGTCCGTCCCATAAATATTTTCATCGCATTTTTCTCAGGAACTACTTGACAAGGATTTTTGAAATTTGGTTTCAGGGTTTATATAAGTAAGTTACACCATGTGATGTGTTTTCAGATTCATCAATCAACTACTTCCTGTTTACCGAACACTTGTATTATTTTACACATGATAGCCAAGTTGAAAATTTTCGTCACATTTTTCTCAGGAACTACTTGACAAGGATTTCTGAAATTTGGTTTCAGGGTTTATATAAGTCAGCTATACCGTGTGATGCGTTTTCAGATTCGTCACTCAACAACTTCCTGTTTACCGAAATATTTCGGCGGGGGTATCATCAGTAAGCAGTAGCTCACAGTTTTACTTGTTTAAATGGTTATAATTTTCTATCATTAGCAGTTTTGATCCATTAATGTAATAAGGACCAATGAAATAAAGTAGGGTATAATACTACTTAAAACATTGAAAACATAGATGCATGTATTAAAAAAAAACAAATCTGTTTATACCCCTGCTTTAAAAAAGTGGGGGTATACTGTTTTACCTCTGTCCGTCCGTCCGTCCATCCCATGAATATTTTTCGTCGCATCTTTCTCAGGAACTACATCATAAGGATTTCTGAAATTTGGTTTCAGTGTTTATATAAATCAGCTATACCGTGTCATGCGTTTTCAGATTCATCACTCAACAACTTCCTGTTTACTGAACACTTACATATTTTTACACTATTAAAATTATCCAGTTGCGGTGAGGGTATCATCAGTGAGCAGTAGCTTGCAGTTTCACTTTTAGATTTTAATTTATGCATTGTTTTTAATTGATCTTTCATCTTAGTGTCATTGAACATGTTGAAATAATCATGATAATGTGGATTCATCAATATTTGTTTAATGGGTGTATAAAAATAATAAGTTAACAACTATAGGTCACCATACGGCTTTCAACAATGAGCAAAACCCATACAGCATAGTCAGCTATAAAAGGCCTTAAAATGACAAATGTAAAACAATTCAAATGAGAAAAAAACTAACTGCCTGATTTATGTAAAAACAATGAACAAAATACAAATATGATATACAGCAACAAACAACAACCACTGAATTACAGGCTCCTGAACTGGGACAGACAACATATGAACAAACTATAAAAATCAGTTGAAAAGGGATTAACTCATCAGATTGATACAAAGCAGAAAAACAAGTAACAAAAACACAGACCGGATGTGGAAGGGTATTTATACATCCCTAACAATTACGTACCAATTTTGATGATTTTCTTAGAAAAGGGAACAAAATATTAAATCTTTGACAAAAATACAAATGTTTAGTTACCAGGTAACTTATACCAATTTTTTTTTAAATGAATCCACAGTATTTAGGTGTGTAGAATCACTTAATCAGTATGTACAGTAGTCTATAATTTTTGGTTTTTTGGTTTTCTAGTTAATAGCCTCTACAACATTATACATAGCAGGAAAGGTAGAAGAAACACAAGTCACTCTTAGAGATGTAGTCAATGTGTGTTATAGGTAAGGCCATTATAATGTCACTCTTAGAGATGTAGTCAATGTTTGTTATAGGTACATGTACATGTAAGGCCATTATAATGTCACTCTTAGTCATGTAGTCAATATTTTTTATAGGTAAGGCCATTAAAATGTCACTCTTAGAGATGTAGTCAATGTTTGTTATAGGTAAGGCCATTATAATGTCACTCTTAAAGATGTAGTCAATGGTGTGTTATAGGTAAGGCCATTAAAATTTCACTCTTAGAGATGTAGTCAATGTTTGTTAAAGGTAAGGCAATTAAAATTTCACTCTTAGAAATGTAGTCAATGTGTGTTAAAGGTAAGGCCATTATAATGTCACTCTTAGAGATGTAGTCAATGTTTGTTAAAGGTAAGGCAATTAAAATTTCACTCTTAGAAATGTAGTCAATGTGTGTTATAGGTAAGGCCATTAAAATGTCACTCTTAGAGATGAAGTCAATGTTTGTTATAGGTAAGGCCATTAAAATGTCACTCTTAGAGATGTAGTCAATGTTTGTTATAGGTAAGGCCATTAAAATGTCACTCTTAGAGATGTAGTCAATGTTTGTTATAGGTAAGGCCATTAAAATGTCACTCTAGAGATGTAGTCAATGTTTGTTATAGGTAAGGCCATTAATATGTCACTCTTAGAGATGTAGTCAATGTTTGTTATAGGTAAGGCCATTGTCACATTCTGGTATTTCCATCATGGCTAAGTGAAGTTACCAAATATAAGCTGTGTTATCAATAACAACTCCAACTTGGAAATTCATAGACAATAACTAAGAACTTGTTACATTAATTTGTTGTTTATTTCTTGTACATAATGTACATCCTTCTGAATATATGAAAGAGTTTTAATCTAGTAATAATTGTAATGGACTATATAAATCTTCTCTATTCACCCTTAGTTGGAAAAATGCTTTAAAAAATTAGTTGTTGAATTATTTACCTGTGCAGACATATATAAATCTTGCTTATTTTCACATACTATCAACAATTAAACTTTGGAATAATCTGAACATGTCAGTTCGAAATGTAGACTCATTATCAAAATTCAAAGTAGAATTAAAAAACCATGGCATTCGAAATGAAATCAATCTCAACATTATTTATATGGTCTTAGAAAATTGAATATAATTTAACCCAATTTAGATGTTCGGCATCTTTCTTGAATTGTGACTTGTTTAGAGCTTACATTATATCTGATTGTCCTTTCTTTTTAAACGAAAGGGCTATTCTGTTTAAAAATCTCAGCTGGCTTCCCGGAGGCTGCAATTTGGACTTAAAACTATTGATTTTTGGAAGAGAAACTCTTTCCTATGATAAAATTTGCAAATTGTTATACAAGTATTTAATGTTATTATGAGATCAAAATGATTCCTCGTAGTATTATATCAACATAGTCATAAGTAAGACACACACCATCATCATTATCATCATTATCCTAATCTCTGTCGTTCTTTCTTCATCCTCTTTCCTTCTTTCAGAATAGTTTGGTAATATTTATGATGTTTATATTATATAATGCATACTCACATTCAATTTGTATTGTTATATATATTGTATTGTGGAGAAGACTTTATAAGTATGTTTACTTGTGTCTGATCCTTTTTACTTAAATCTACATTTCCAACTCTGGCTTATTTTTGGGAAGTTTGCTATAGCAATACTTTCCTTAGGCGTCGGCCTCAAACTTCCTGTGACAGACTATCGCAAATGTTCTGCTCCAAGATAATGTAGTACTAGTGTTTGAATACTGATTGTAAGAAGATTCTTTTGAAATTTTGAGTCCTTTTGAAAAGATTACAGCTTGAATAAAAAGGAATGAATGTTCACCGACAGTTCAGATGAATTTAACTTCATTTTGAAAATAACTATCACAAACATTACTTGCGGATCTTCCATGCGCTGAAAAGAAAATCAAAGAAATCTCGCGAGACAGCGTTTAATTCATTCATGAATATTTCATGAATGAACATTTTCCCACTTTTTTACTATGTATGATATTTACAAATGTTTATTATTAAATAAGTAAAAGTCCGAGTGTATCGAAAGAATCCCGTATGGCTGACATTACTGATATGTTTTGACCAAGCCTTCGGATAATTGACAAGTGATAAAAGTTTGATTGAACAATTATACACAGGTGACAGAAATACTCGATAATCATATGGCTTATGTCACACACCATCGATGAGTAAAGGTAAATACCGGCTATGATAGAAAGGTGCATGTTTTGTTAAAACATCGATCAGAATGTTTTGATGCCAAAACATTTGAAAACTTTAAATTCCGCTATTTAAATACTAGCTATTTCACATTCCAATGTGGATTTAAGGACCTTCACTCGTCCAGCATGCTCAGTCACGTGGGTCAAACTGACAGCTGAAAACATTGACTGAAGGACAGTTCGTACATATCGCAGCCTCCTCAGCGTTACGATTAACAATAACATTTGTACACAAATCGTTACAAGGATATATAAGGCAGACAAGTCAGCTTCTACTTAGAATAACTGAGTGTATCAAGACAAGTGCTGTAGCAGTTATTTACATGATTAAATAAAATCTGTCCATGTAATAGGAAAATGACTTTCTTTTCTTAGTGCTAGTCCAAATAATTATGACAAACCAAAATCTCAAATGTTATTGTCTCAATGCTAAATTTCACAGCATCAACTATAAAATGTGTTACAGCCGGGATTATTAGCACCTCTATGAATCTAGTGTACATAAACGGTATATAAACTTTTTATTCATGTCGTCATACTACTATTGTTATGTCTCCACCGTATTAAGTTTTACCCTTTTTCTTCTGTAAGTATTTACGTCCCTTACTTGTATTTATGTCCGTACATCCCATCTGTTCTCTAACTTTAGTTTTCCTAAACCAAATTGTATGAAACTTATACGCAATGCTTATTTCCACAAAACACAGGTCAAGTTGAATTTTGGTGGCGTTGATTTTACAATCTAGAGTTATGCTCCTTAACAAATGAAAAAGTTGCTTGAAGTTTTTGTTTACGATCTCTTATTTTAGTTTGTCTCAACCAAATGTTATGAAACTTATACACAATACTCATTATCACAAAACACTGATTAAATTTGAGTTTAAGTGGCGTCAGTTTTACTGTTCTAGAGTTATGCCCTTTACAAATTTAAAACTGATTGTTGTCGAGCCTTTGACTTTTGTCGAAAAGCGAGACATAGCGATCCTACATTTCAGCGGCGGCGGAGGCATCCACAAATATTCACTCTGTGGTTAAAGTTTTGAAATTTTAATAACTTTCTTAAACTATTCTGGATTTCTACCAAACTTGGACAGAAGCTTGTTTATGATCATACAATAGTACCCAGAAGTAAATTTTGTAAAAGAAAAATCCATTTTTTCAGTATATTACTTATAAATGGACTTGGTTTTCTGCCAGGAAACATTACATTCACTCTGTGGCTAAAGTTTTAAAATTTTAATAACTTTCTTAAACTATCCTGGATTTGTATCAAACTTGGACAAAAGCTTGTTTATGATCAAAAGCTAGTATCTAGAAGGAAATTTAGTTAAAATTTTGTTCTTGTTTTCCGTATTTTACTTAATGGACTTAGCTTTTCTTCCAGTTAACATTACATACAGTCTGCAGTTATTTTTTAAAACATTTATTAGATTCATAAACTATCCTGGATTTTTACCAAACTTGGACAGAAGCTTCTTACAATCAAAAGATAGTATAGAGAGGAATATTTTTATTAATTTTCCTCATTTTGTTGAGCCTCGATTAACAGCAAAAGTAGGCGAAACACCGGGTTCCATGGAACACTTACGATTTTTTTTTCAATTCCGTGCTCTAACTTTAGTGTGCCTCAACCAAATGTTACGAAACTTATACAAAATACTTTTAACCACAACACCAAGATCAAGTTTGAATTTCGGTGCCGTCATTTTACTGTTGTTGTTAGGGTTATGCCCAGTTACGAATGGAAAAAAATACTATAAAATCACAGGCCCTAGATATGGCATGGGCACATAAAGAAATTAACAGAGCTTATTGTATATTTGATTATTTTAGAACAACAGTTCAAGGTTGCAATAGAAAATATCAAAATTTTATATGTCAAACTTTTATGAAAAAAAGAAAATAGTTTAGTTAAAAATATCAAAGCTGTGATTGAATACATATTTAAAATAATACACATCTATAACCTATTTGAAATAATACACATCTACAGTTGCAAACTTCCCAGAGGTGTTATCCAGCACTTTGATTTTTATGTTTGTTTAATTTAGATTTTATCATTAGCCAAGTACTGGTTGTCTTTGCATGGCCACTGACATAATTAGTAACATATCTTTCTTAAATTCTTTATTGATAAATTTAATACTTATTAGAGACTGAGGTTCCAAATCCCACAGACTAATTGCTTGTATGCGGATTTCATAATTTTATTTATATCCATTTTGTTCATATAGCTCCTCAAGTATTGAAGCAGTTATACTTTTGACTTTCAAATTTTGGGATTTTAGTGTTACTGATCATGCTGATGAAGGTAAATCAAGAAAGGTTTCAAAGCACCAAATTTATAAAGTTTCATTTTCATTGATACTTTACAGCCTTTTCCATCAGAAATCAATGGAAAAATAGTGAATTTATATTTATGTTCAACTCAAAACTTATTGAATATTTACCTTTGTCTGTCATTTCTAATGGGATTTTAGAAATTCAAAATATACATGCATGAACAAGAACTGAGAAATATAATGAAAAAACTTTAATTTGATTGACAAGTTATTTTTTGTCTCCAGAAAATTGCATATTAAATCTGCACTAGTCTGATTCTTTACTTTACCATGTTTATTAACCTTTTTTAATTTGTCTTGCAGAACTTTACACAGAAGCAAGCCTCCATTAGAAATGGGAGACATGTTCTTTGCATTAAAAGAAACTATAGCTAAGTGTGAACTATTTGTCCTAAGAGCATTACAGTTTAGAGTTGTATATAATCATCCACATAGGGTAAGAGTTTTGCATTTTTTCGCCGTTATTGTTATACATCATCAACACTCCAATCCACCTTAAAATTCATTATCAACTGTTTTCATTTTTGTTTGTTATCACGTTATGTCCTTAAGGAATATTTCCATGAACGAACAATATTTAAGAAGAGACAGGGGAAATATCCAAAGGATAAAAAAGTTGGGATGAAAGAAAATGAAATATAGAAAATGTAACACTGCATTACTGAAAAGTGATGAGATTTAGAACAAAATAATCACATCACATGTATTTTTAGCTCACCTGGCCCAAAGGGCCAAGTGAGCTTTTCTCATCACTTTGCGTCCGTCGTCCATCGTCGTCGTCCGGCGTCATCTGTTAACTTTTACAAAAATCTTCTCCTCTGAAACTACTGGGTCAAATTTAACCAAACTTGGCCACAATCATCATTGGGGTATCTAGTTTAAAAAATGTGTCCGTTGACCCTACCAGCCAACCAAGATGGCCGCCATGGCTAAAAATAGAACATAGGGGTAAAATGTAGATTTTGGCTTATAACTCTGAAACCAAAGCATTTAGAGCAAATCTGAAATGGGGTAAAATTGATTAACAAGTCAAGATCTATCTGCTCTGAAATTTTCAGATGAATCGGACAACCGGTTGTTGGGTTGCCACCCCTGAATTGGTAATTTTAAGGAAATTTTGCCGTTTTTGGTTATTATCTTGAATATTATTATAGATAGAGATAAACTGTTAAGAGCAATAATGTTCAGCAAAGTAAGATCTACAAATAAGCCAACATGACCAAAATGGTCAGTTGACCCCTTAAGGAGTTATTGCCCTTTATAGTCAATTTTACCAATTTTTCTTAAATTTTGTAATCTTTACAAAATCTTCTCCTCTGAAACTACTGGACCAAATTTAACCAAACTTGGCCACAATCATCATTTGGGTATCTAGTTTAAAAATATGTCCGGTGACCCGCCAGCGAACCAAGATGCCACCATGGCTAAAAATAGAACATAGGGTAAAATGTAGATTTTGGCTTATAACTCTGAAACCAAAGCAATTAGAGCAAATCTGATATGGGTTAAAATTGTTTATCAAGTCAAGATCTATCTGCCTTGAAGTTTTCAGATGAATCGGACAACCGGTTTGGGTTGCTACCCTTAATTGGTAATTTAAAGGAAATTTTACTGTTTTTGGTTATTATCTTGAATATTATTATAGATAGAGATAAACTGTAAACAGCAATAATGTTCAGCAAAGTAAGATCTACAAATAAGTCAACATGACCAAAATGGTCAGTTGACCCTTAAGGAGTTATTGCCCTTTATAATCAATTTTACCAATTTTTCTTAAATTTTTGTAATCTTTACAAAACCTTCTCCTCAAAAACTACTAAGACAAATGTAACCAAACTTGTCCACAATCATCATAAGAGTATCTAGTTTATAAAATGTTTTCGATGACCCTGCCCGTGAACCATGATGGCAGACATGGCTAAAAATAGTACATAGGGTAAAATGCAGTTTTGGTTTATATCTCTGAAACTGAAGCATTTAGACTAAATCTGACTTGTGGCAAAATGTTCATCAGGTTTAGGTAAATCTGCCCTGAAATTTTC
Source organism: Mytilus coruscus (assembly GCA_017311375.1). NCBI lineage: Eukaryota > Metazoa > Mollusca > Bivalvia > Mytilida > Mytilidae > Mytilus > Mytilus coruscus. The sequence continues at coordinate 127,589,483 of CM029595.1, read as the reverse complement.
AGACAATTCTGACAACCAGTTGTTAGGTTGCTGCCCTGAGTTAGTAATTTTACGGAAATTTTGCTGTTTTTTGCTATTATCTTAGATATAATACTATAAATTATGATTTTAACCTTATTTTACATGATTTCCAAAGCATCAGAAAATACAGGTGAGCGACACAGGCTCTTTAGAGCCTCTAGTTTTTTTATCTTAAAGAAGCTGTATTGATATTGACAAAAAAGAGATCTATTTTTATGCTTTGTTTTTGTTGCCATAGGTTACAGTTTTACCCTATCTTTTATATTGCTGCATACTAGGCCTGTTTTGTTTCTTTGATTTTATGAGAAAAAAACAGAAGAGATTACCTTTTTTAATTTTTCATGAGAGCCTTATTTCTATTTATATGAATTGAAAATTACTGAAACTGAATATGAAATTGATATATGAAACAAGTAATATTCAACTTTGAAAAAAATACTTTATTGTAAACAATAAAGACCATACATTGATTGTTAGATGCATATTCTGGGTAAATTTTGGGTTGGGTTGCTGACTCATTAAATCATACTCCCACATCTCATTATAAATAATATAACTTCATGTAATGTTACATCATATTTAAAAAAAATGGTAGGTAGAACATGAAGAAGGTCAAGGTTCTTTGCATTTCATCCTTGGAATATGATTTAATATATTTGTAATTGCAATTGTTTCAATAACAATAGGACATACATTTATTATATCAAATTTACATGAAATATTAAAAATATTCATGAAGAAATCTTTGAACTTAATTGTGTTTGTATGTGATGATTTTCTTTTAAATATTGAAATAGCTATACTGTACGCGGATTCATAAATATTTGTGGGATATCATTTTTTCGTGGATTTTGTGGCTAAAGGTGAGCAACAACATTAAATGTTCATCAAAGTACAAATTTTCAACAGGCTTGTATACAGACTGCCAAAACAATGAAATTCAATATCCACTAAAATACAACTTTTCTTCCATCCACGAAAATAAATGAATCCACAATATACATGATATATGTTAAAATACATTTACACACTTGATTACAAAATATTTAAACTATTTAAACTTGCAAAAAAAAGCATTTTGCCAAAAAAAATTATACATTAGAAGGATAACAGGCAGAACCAAAAATATTGAGACAGTACAACATACAGACAACCACCAAATTCTACAGGAAAGTAGACAAACAACAACATGATCCAAATACCCTGACTTGGTACAGGCACAAAATGTAGTGGGGTGAAGAAAGTTTTACATGTGTGCAAGCTTTTGCCTAGAACATATGCTGTAAAAGGAAAGCAAAAGCACACAATAAAAACCCTGCACATTATATAGCTAGAAACATGTAGGTTATTATTAAAATATCTTAAGATTAAAAACTGGGGCAAGTCAACTGTTAAGTATAAGTGAGAAATTTTTGTCGAGCCTTTGACTTTTGTTGAAAAAGGGAGACATAGCGATCCTACATTCCGTCAGCGTCGTCGTCTTCGTCGGCGGCGTCCACAAATATTCACTCTGTGGTTAAAGTTTTTGAAATTTTGATAACTTTCTTAAACTATCCTGGATTTCTACCAAACTTGACAGAAGCTTATTTTTGATCATAAGATAGTATCAAGAAGTAAATTTTGTAAAAAACATATCCTGTTTTTTCTGTATTTTACTTATAAATGGACTTAGTTTTTCTGCCAGGAAACATTACATTCACTCTGTGGTTAAAGTTTTTAAAATTTTAATAACTTTCTTAAACTATTCTGGATTTCTACCAAACTTGGACAGAAGCTTGTTTATGATCATAAAATAGCATCAAGAAGTAAAATTGTAAAAAACAAAATTCCATTTTGTCCGTATTTAACTTATAAATAGACTTAGTTTTTCTGCCAGTTAAAATTACATTCACTCTGTGGTTAAAGTTTTAAAAATTTTAATAACTTTCTTAAACTATTCTGGATTTCTACCAAACTTGGACAGAAGCTTGTTTATGATCATAAGATAGCATCAAGAAGTAAATTTGTAAAAAACAAAATTCCATTTTGTCAGTATTTAACTTATAAATAGACTTAGTTTTTCTGCCAGTTAACATTACATTCACTCTGTGGTTAAAGTTTTTAAAATTTTAATAACTTTCTTAAACTATCCTGGATTTCTACCAAACTTGGACAGAAGCTTGTTTATGATCATAAGATAGTATCAAGAAGTAAATTTGTAAAAAACAAAATTCCATTTTTTCCGTATTTAACTTATAAATAGACTTAGTTTTTCTGCCAGTTAACATTACATTCACTCTGTGGTTAAAGTTTTTAAAATTTTAATAACTTTCTTAAACTATCCTGGATTTCTACCAAATTTGGTCAGAAGCTTGTTTATGATCAAAAGCTAGTATCTAGAAGAAAGTTTTGTTAAAATTTTGTACCTGTTTATCCGTAATTTACTTATAAATGGACTTAGTTTTTCTTCCAGTTAACATTACATACAGTCTGCAGTTAAAGATTTAAAACATTTATTAGTTTCATGAACTATCCTGGATTTTTACCAAACTTGGACAGAAGCTTCTTATAATCAAAAGATTGTATCAAAAGGAATATTGTTATTATTTTTTTTCCTCATTTTTGTTGAGCCTGCGATTAACAGCAAAAGTAGGCGAGACACTGGGTTCCGCGGAACCCTTACAAATTTTTTTTTTTAAAGAAGATGAATATTTCATGAAAGAGTACACCACACATTGTTAAGGAGGATTATGTTGTATTATCATAATACACTTTTCAGTAGAAATATCTGAATCAGTGATGATTAAGAAATACACTGTGTTGCTTTAGTTTACATGTTCTTGAATTGTAAACATGGTAAAATTTTTTTTTTTTTTGCAGTATCTTCTTCACTATCTGACATTTATAAAAGAATGGATGGAACCTTACAAATGGGATGAACTACCGCTAACAAGAACTGCATGGGCATTGCTTAGAGACAGTTACCATAGTACCCTGTGTTTACAATACAAACCACAGCATATTGCAGTAGCCATTTTATATATGACATTAGAAAGCCATGGTGCAGAAGTTCCATTTGAGGAAACAGCTGTAACACCTTGGTGGAAAGTTTTTGCTGAGGACATATCATTAGAAATAATCAAACAAATTGTTGAAGAGTTGATAAATACATATGATCTAGAAATGACATCTAGCTAATAAAATATCATCTTTCATATTTTTGTGCCCTCATTATGTGACAAGGACTTAGTGTTATATATGTTGTCCTTCATTCTCTTTATTCAGTAAGTGAACATGTTCTGCTGCAGGTTTAGGTCACATTTTCCATAGTTTCTACTAAAGTTGACATTGTGATCAGATCTTGTAGGGATTATCATGACCTATTCTTTCCCTCTGCCATCTTTAATTTTCATGCGCCATGTTTAATTTTTTGTCCTTCACGCTTCAAAAATAGATTGTACTTAAATACCTGATACCTCTAATGCAATTAAAAAAGTTTATGACAAGTTTAGGACCCCAAGCTTATCAATAGTCACAACAGGTGTCATAATTTGTTGTAACTTGTAATCCACTTATCTGATGGGTCATTAGTGATTATCAAAATTAATTCATACAAATAGCATCAGTCAGTCAGCCTTTGTCATTTCGACATACGACCAAACAATTTGCAAAGTTACTGTACTTTCATGATGAAAACGCAATTGATAGAAAGACGAAAACCCTTATGAACTTATTAAAAAACATTGTTTTACTTGAATTTTGTTTAAAATGTTAAACTCTGACGTATTTTGTCTTTACCTGCCCTCACTTTTGATAATAAAGTAACATAGTGGCTGCCATTGATTGTATTCATTTCTACTGTGTATTATCTTCCTGAGAAGTAGGAGCATACCTGAATGTATATAAGAAACATAACTCAAATAAAATTATTGCTAGTATTGAAATACTTACTCAAGATATGTCTTCATACCTCTGACTTTAAGAACTTATAGGTTGCACTTTGTAAAAACAGCTGTTTCACAAACCACGCCTCTTTTGGGGAGATATATAATATTGATAGATATTTTGTTTTGTTTATGTACTGGTTCCCAGATATGATTTCCATGTTTCATCTCATAGAGACATAACTTAGAACAGAATGTTACCAGTATAAATACACATGGATAGCGGCCAAATTGAATTCTGAGAAAGACCCAAAGTGAAGGGAGGGGTAGTACAGAATTTTATTATAAGTTTAAACTCTTAGTAGTTTGGGGCATATAAATATTTAAAATATGCCACACAGCCCTACATTTTGACCTTTGAAAAAAATAGTAGTGCATATGAACTTTCCATTCTAGGATATAATTTTTTACGAAACTTCATTGTAAAATTAGCACACTTTTAGCTGTAAATGGAGTTCCTATGGGAAATTGCATTGTCTATATTTACAGAAGTGCAACCTATAGGTTTAGGTGGTCTTTTGAGTTTAAATGGTGCATAGTTAAGATAGGATTAGGAGAGGGGGCTTGGGTCATCATAGATTTATTATATTAGTCCCATTAGTCCCTGTTTTGAGACATAACAATCAAAACAAAAATATACAATATATATAAATAAGAAGATGTGGTATGAGTGCCAATGAGACAACTCTCCATCCAAGTCACAATGTATAAAAAGTTAACAATTATAGGTCAAAGTACGGCCTTCAACACGGAGCCTTGGCTCACACCGAACAGCAAGCTATAAATGGCCCCAAAATGACTAGTGTAAAACAATTCAAACAAGAAAACCAACGGTCTAATCTATATAAAAAACGAGAAACACTGTGAACCACACCAACAAACGACAACCACTGAACAATATGTTTCTTTTGAAGAAAAACAACTTTGGTTTTAATCTTTATTGACAAAAATGTGTCCATATGTAGGTTCCTATGTCATAAATTGTTTCCACTTTTTAACTTTCAAACTCCTTGGAGTTGGGTAATGAAACTTAGCATATTATTCATCACTACTAGACATGTTACATTTAAATATGAAAACTGTACAGTTAAAGTTATGGTAAAAAATCGAGTTCAACATAGTCACCCATGTGCATAGATGACAAAAAGGTTTCAAAACTTTCAAACCCCTAGGAGTTGGTAAATTAAACTTAGCATGATTATTCACAAATGCTAGAAGGTGTGTTGCATAAAAGGAAGAAAACAGTATATAGAAAGTCATGGTCAAAAACTTATTTCAACTTAGTCATCCCTGTGCATATGTACAAAAAGTAATTTTGGATCTGTTACTTTTAAATCCCTTGGAGTTTGGTAATAAAATTTGATGTGTGGATTCACTACTTCTAGAAGGTGTGTTGCATATAAGGTAGAAAACTGTACTGTGAGAGACAAGGTAAAAACTGGGTTCAACTAAGTCACCTCAATGCACTAATTTTTATCAATTTTGTTGGTAAGGGTTTACCACAAGTACAAGTTTACATTTGTTTTATGCATAATATGTTTAAACCTTGAAATCAAGTACAGTACGTGAGAAAATATTGTTTCTACAAATTAAAAAAGCCATAGCACTTAATAACCAGGTGACATTTTTGTTGTACCTGTGACAAATGTTGCAGAATGCAAGACATAGGTGTGCTAAGGCAGCGACTGTGTAAACTATTTGTATAATTCTTCATATTTTATAAGGTAAAAGACCTGGATAATTCATATCTTATATTTTGATGCCTTATATTTTTTGAACAGCATATGTCTGTTGTGTTTGACCTCATCTTCATGGTTCAGCGACTGCTTAAAAAACTTATATTTACCCAAAGATTTTTGCTTCATTCAAGGTTCTCAAACAATTCATGTCTAACATTGTTGAAATAAAGGGACATTACATATACAGATTGTTGATAAAATGTTTCAAATTTGCCTCATGGGTATGTATATAGGTGTTATATTAAGAAATGATTGGCTGACTAATACAAAGAATAAGTGATAAGTAACGCTTACAAGGCCCATAAGGCAGGTCAGCTAAAACTTCCATTTTAGAACAACAGAATAAAATCATATTATTTTAATAAGGAGTGGTTATAAAAATCCATTTTTCACTGTTAACTTTCTTTTCATTTTGTGTAAAATGACGGCTGCAAATGTTATCCATGAAACTGTGCACTCTGACCATAATTATTATGAGGACAAAATCTGAGGGAATGAATTCATTTAATTATCTTCTTTCAGCATGCAGGGCTAGATTCAAATTATATCATTGATGCTGGGGCCTCGATGGTTGAGTGGTCTTATTAGTTCAACTACTGCATCACTGGCCTGTAAACACTGAGGTTGTCAGTTCCAACCCAACACTTGGAATATACATTGGATGAAAGTTGGTGGTTCTCTCCGGCTAACTCTACCAATAAACAATGACCGCCACGATATAGCCAATAGTGCTGAAAGTGCCATTAAACACAAACAATCAATCCATTGATGCAGCCTTCCACTGAGCACAGTTTTAAATACATTACTTGGACTTTGATTGAGGCAAAATTTTGCCATACGATTTGTATCTGCTCCTTGGAATCCTTAAGTGATTGCAATAACTCCTACTGGACTTTATACAGAAACCAGTATGGACAGAACTGATAATACCATACCTATTGTGCCAACTTGTGTGTTTCATTTCGTATTGTACTATCGGACAGGAAAAAATATTGAGAAACAAACATTCAATAAGATAATTGCATCAACCCATCAATGCCATGAAAAGACTGAAATGAGTGTTTGTATGAAAAGAATATTCAAGTACAACTAATAATACTTTTCTATTTCTTTATTGATCATGTAAATGAATATAAAACATTAAAAAAATAAAAATATCATATAATCAGCCGCTAATGCCCAAAAAATGTGTAATAGCTACATTTGTGTATAAAAATACATATTGTTCTGTAATGATAGTGTACCAATCGAAAACATACTGAGTTACGGTAATTACAAATAAAGGTGTCAACTATTTACATCTACTAAGTGGGAGATTTCTCTGGAGTTTTTTTCGTACAAGTTATTTTTCATAATATTTAATCTGACTTTTTGTTGTTAAATTATTTATGTTCATACAATTTATAATCAACAATTAATTAATTAGTTAGTTAAAACACTTCAGTAAAAAAAAGAGATTTGCTATGATTGTAATCAAGACGAATATCCATAAACATGATAAACATGATAAAGACCAAATGACAAAGATGTGAACAATTACAGGTCCAAGTATGGCCTTCAACAACAAGCAAGACACTTACCGTACAGGAAGATTTTTTTTGGAAACTTTGAATTGTATAAAACAAACCTTGTTTTAACATTAAGTTGTCACTTTTACACAATCATCAAATTCAGATGACTAAATAATGGCCAAAGAGTGTGAAATCAGGAGGTTCTCTCTGATATCTGAATAGTTGACACCCATGTTTACAAAATAACAAAAAGCAAACATCCATGAGTTTTTGGTAGGTCTAGGGCTCTCAGAAGATGATCATTCTATAAGGATCACATTCAGAAAATTTAAATGTTGTATTGGCCTTCAATAAAACTATGATTATCTCCCTTGTTAGTTTGTAAGTTTTCTTTGAAATTTTGGCTAATTGACCAGAACAAAAGAAAACCCTTGAAAAAAGTTAAAGCCATCTGTATACAATGGTCTGCTAAAAATAAGATTAAGTATTTTCCGTTTTTATTTCAAATAATAAATTTACCCTTGTATGAAAACTGTAATTCTATAAGTGAACAAACGCCTGAAGTGGTGATTGTGTGGTAGGGTGAAAACAAGTGGATACCGCTAGGTATTCACAGTTGTCTTAAAATAAATAAGAATATGTTGACACGAAAGACATCAAAACTCAAATTTTTACCGCATGGTACTGATTAAATTGGTTGACATGTTTCGCCAGCAAGCGTAGCGTCTTCAGGACAAGTATATACAAGAAATAAAACAGTTAAGTACAAATTTTGCGGTTATTGCCGTTAACTGGAAGTAATGTTACAATAATGGTTGTTATGACGACGTTATCGAAAAGTTCAATTTATATTGAATCAACCAAAAAGTATACCAAAATGTGCGTTGTGACATACTTTAAAGCATCTCCCACAATTGTTGTTCAGAGTTGTTTTTAGTACCATAAGCTAACAATTTAAAGCAATCTACTTTAATTCACAGTTTATCAACAAGTTTAACATTAATTAAAAAAAAAATTTTCTCTGTAAAGGCAGCATCATATATGGTGATTGCTGCCACTGATACCATATTAAATTTGCATAAGCCAAAAAAGAAATGCCATTTATTGAACACTATGTTTATTGCGTAGATATTTTGAATTTCCTTTTGTCTCTATCAATAAGGCACATACATTGAACATTATTATACTAAACAACAGTAAATTATACAATCAACCTTTGACCTATAATCAAAAACTACAATGAAACTTGGATATAAAAATAATTAAGAGCATATTTTAAACAATGGCTGCTTAACAATTGCAGACTTGTTACAATAAGGATATAGACTATATGATTGCATATATCCATTATTAAAAATAATTAAGATTTGTAATATTTTGTTCTTTTCTACCCGTATATATTGACTTCTTCTAAACAAATGTAAACAAGTTATAAATACACTATATCAAGTCCTACTTAAACTAACGACAAAGACCTCTTCTTTTCATGCTTTTAAAGCTCCAGTTGAAGTTGTAAGAAGGAAAGATTTTATTATCAACAGATACCAGTATAAGGAGCTAATTTAAGTTTTTGCAAGAATTCCTTTGATACATAATTTAATAGTTTTGTTAATTTAATTGTGTTTGTTTTGTCTTTTGTAATACATACTGATACTATGGTCTAGTATTTATTCCTAGGAATGTTTTTATGTGATTGAATGTGATGATACAATGTGAAGGCTGAGTACTTATGAAACTTAAGTTAGAAGCAGCAACATGATTTTATGTATGTCTGAAGTCAGAAACCTAATCAGTAGTTGTATTTTACTGTTCTTGTTATTTTGAAGTTGGTGTGCTGACTCCAGGTTTATCAAAGCTTGCCAATATAATGTGGTAAAAGTAAATGCCATTCATTGGAAGATCATGCAGTGACCTATATAAAATCATTGGAAGATCAAGCAGTGACCTATATAAAATTATTGGAAGATCCTGTGATGACCTAACAAAAGTCTGTTTTGATCAATATCTGATGTTAGATAGCTGTCTAATTGATAATTGCCCTTCATCTATTTTTTTTTTACTAAAATCAATTATCTTAAACAAATAGTTTGTTAGACTCCATACATGTATTGACATTATTGCTGCTGTTAGTTTAAACTTGATATTTAAGAGCATCATTTGTAAACAAATGTTCTAAATTCATAATTAATCGTATTCAACATTTTCATTCCTTATCCATATTTTTGACTAACCAGACTTCATTAGTCCTTCCAAGTAACTGAAATGGACTATTATACCCAGCTGTAAACCAATAGCCTTGATTAATTGTATTTTTATCCTTGATTTGTTCAGTTAATTTTTGTGCTTCAGACAGCCAGTCCTGTTCCTTGGCAAAACCTCCAAAACATTTGACATATACGTCCATTGCTGGTCGGTCTTCTAAGAAAACATCTGGGTTTGTAGGTTTTGGTGGATTGTCTTGGTGTTCAGTTGGAATATAGAATGAAGTGGTAAAAGTATTTTCACAATTTGGACCAGCTCCAGGAAGAATCTTTGTTGTTACTGGTGCAGTCATATCTATCTTCTGATCTATTAAAAACAAAAACAAAATAGGACTTAAAATTCCATGCATTCTTTTCTTAACACAAAATATTAAAAATATGATTGGTTAAAAGCAACCGTGTGGAGACCCTGTATATTTCATAGGGGGTTAGTAGGCGGGGCTTATTTCAATACACGGTTAGTACTTGTGTTACATCCCTTAATAAAAACAACACAGTGTTGAGGAAAAATCTGAAAGGTTTTGGCAGAAGAAGAAATTGATGATGAACCATTGAAATAAATTCATAAAACAAATTTAAAAGCTAATAAGTTGTTATTGTTGGCATTTGTTTTTGCATAGACCAATGGAATTAGTTTCTTAATACTAAGTATTGAAGACTTAATCACTTTGATAGGCCACTAGTCTAAATACCACATGTCAAGATAGTTGGTAAGATAAATTCGTTACACAGTGTGCTAGTGACCTAATACGATATATATGGGGTCAGTAAATTCCATATAGGGATTCAAGCTTCGCTCTCACGGTCTCACCCCATATGGAATTTACTGACCCCATACATGTATATATCGTATTAGGACACTAGCACACTATGTTACTAATAATGATCTTATAACAAACCTTTTGACAATGATTTCTTAAAACAAAGATAAATTTATTTAGTAATTTAAAGAAAGCACAAAAAGACTTCAACTTTTTATAATGTTGTTATATAAAATTTATGCCTGATTTTTAAGGTTGTTGGTAATTTAGTACATGTATCAGAGTTTGGCATGTTTGGTGTAAAACTTAACCTTATTTACTGATTTAAAATGTAAAAAAAAATTAAGTTGGAGTTGCCTGTTTTCATTAGGTCTTTACTCTACTAGATCCTTCATCAAGTTGTATGCTTGTAAGTCACCTAGAATCTGTTAGACTTGTATTAAAATTAGACATAAAACTAAACCTTTTAAAGTTTCAGAAGCAATAAAAGCAGGTAGGAGTTATCAATTTTTTTGTAACCAAGCTCTTAAACTACCATAGTTGCAATGTAACATCAAGTTGTATACATGTAGGTCACTAAGTAACTTGGACCTAGATCTTAAACAAGGTCACTGAAGCATGAACTATAGGCTTATAGTGACATACTGCTTCATTGTCAGTTGGTATACACCCTTAATTTGGAAAATCCACATTCTGACATGACCAAACCAATATCTACATGTCCGTAAATGTATAGGAAATGGTGCAAACTAATCTGTATTAAAAATAACTATGGTTCCATACCAATTCATTTTTGCTGTCTCCAAACTAAATTGTAAATAAATTGCTTCGCTGAGCGAAGCTGGATACGACCTAAGAGGTCCAACCCTGAACAGTTGGGGCAAAAATGGACATGATATTCGCGCTTGATACAGGTCTGAATTTTGATTGTAATTCAACATTTGACACATAATAGGTTTCTGACACAGAATAACTGTAGTCAAAGAACTTAGAATTGGTTATATGATTTGAATTTATATTCAATTTTTTGCTTTTGTGCAATACACTATGCTGTCGCGAATTGACCTCCCCCCCCCCTTTTTTTTTTGCAAAAAAAAATATTCTTTCCCTCAAGATATGGTCCTTATCTCAATTCAAATTTCCAATGGAGTTTGCAACCATAAGTACCCATTTAAATACATCATAAAAGTCATAAAATAGAAAATGACATACATAATCATGGCTAAAATTAATATTCCTTAATCAGCATTTTTAAATAGTAACTTCTAAAATAAATTGACAGCTATTACCTCAAAACAATACATTATTTCTTTATACATAATTTAAAAGCAGTGTAAGGGAGGTAATCCAAACATAACATTGTACTTTTTTTTAATTATCCATTAACCAGGAAACCCTTGTTTTCCCACTTTTTTGCCCCTAATTCCTAAATAGTTTGAGCCATAACCCCCCCCCCAAGCCAATCCTAACCATCCTTTGTGGTATAGAAACTTGTGGTATAATTTCAGAGAGATCCATACACCGTTCCACAAGTTATTGTCTGGAAACTAGAAAAATGCTTATTTAGACCCCTTTTTGGCCCTTAATTCCTACACTGTTAGGACTATAACCCTCAAATTCAATCCCAACCTTCCTTTTCTGGTTATAAACCTTGTGTTTAAATTTCATAGTTTTCTATTTACATTTACAAAAGTTATTGTCCGGAAACCAAATGTCTTCGGAAGACACTGACGCTGACGACAATGTGATACCAATATATGACTGCAAATTTTTTTGCGGTTGTATAAAAATTCAATGCGAATTTATTTAAACAATGTACGGTGACTCTAGATCTCCAAATGACACACATGTAATTGTAAACATTTTACCTACATACTTACATCATCAGAACTACCAGTAGATGTCTTCTCATACTTGGGTTTTTCCAAAAATTTGCCAGTCACAGCAGATCCCACTGTTTTCAATATACTAGTCATCTTGTTGTTTATCTAAAAAATAAAATTAAAACATGACCTTTAAAACATTAGAAGTAAAAATTGCCTCTATAATTTTTCAGACAGAATCACTGCTATGTCTGATGTTTATGGTTTCTTGACAAATTCTCTAGATTTTTTAAATGCATTCAGATTCAGAGTTCAGGAGACAGGGGGTCTAGGGCCCCTTAAGGGGCTACATATATGGTTAATGCATAGACTTTCACATGTCCCACTCCAAATGTTGTCTTGTTTGCACCCACCCTTTTTCAAAATCAATATAATTTGCATCTGGCATTACAATGTATATATCTGCATGCTTTGCAATGTCCCCACCAGGGGTGAATCCAGGATTTTTTAAAGTTAGGGCATAATTCCCAAAGACTGAATATTTTTTTAGGATGACTTTATGCTTAAAATTATTTAAATCCTGAGAAACTTTTTTTTCTGGTATAACTGCCATCTACCCTCACTCTCCCACCATTTGCAGTAAAAGAGTTTGAGGTGAAGTTTAGTGAACCAATCCATTTGCAAAAGTTAAACAAATACATTCATGTCAAATTCTTTCTTATTTTCTCATTGAGAGTCAGAAAATGTATGAGATGGTTGGCATGTTTTAGGTTGTTCCTTGCAGTGCATTAAATAAAGATTTTGTATAAGTTTTTATATACTAAAGTTACTGAGCCAAAATATGTTCAACTTTACCACTTTTTTCCCTTTTAAACAAGTTAGAGGGCATTATACATGTTATAAGCATGATAAGTGTAACTCAACCAATACAAACCTGTGCAACATTTCAAACTGGACATGTGTTTAAGTATAGACTGCAATTGAATATTTAATGATTTTTTTCATGTGTCAAATTCAAATCTGACATGTGCTTTGGTATTCCAAACATTGCATTTAACCTTTCAAATAAATTCACTTGATCTGAAACCTCAGCTTTGGCTATTTTAACAATACCAAGGGAGCATATAAGTTTACTCTAAAATATGTCAAATTCTATCTCAAAACTGTGTTCATGTATACATTTACCTAAATGTAACAAAATTGGGCTAGTTTAAAATGATTTCATTATTTAAAAGAACTCTTGAATTAAATAGGGATTAATTTCATTACTTTCCACATTACAAAATGTATTACTAAGAAGCCTATATAATTCCGGAATATTAAATATGTTAAAATGTCAAATTAATAAGAATTCTATTGGCCAAACAAATCTACTTTAACATTTTAAGAATACAACTACTTGAATGTCATATTATTCTAAATAACATGATTAAATGTTTAATGTCCAGAACTAAATCATGTAACATTGAAATTACATGAATCAAATAAATTTGAAATATAAGTAGCACTTTGCATTGGTTGAGACATCTATGAAACTTTGAAATCTATGTATTTCAAAATGACGGTTGTCTAATAAGAATTTATTCATGTTTCAGATCTTACCAAATTGACCAGTGAACCTATTCATCATGTTTTTTACAAACTAGATATCATTGAGATGGGAGCCATCTGTGAACCCCGCTGTGAATAATGTGTGGTAAAAAATTTGTATCTTTATCATTGGACATGGGGTTGTCAACTGAAACCGAAGTTTAGGACCTTGACCTTTGACCTAGGAAGTTGTACATACATTATGACACACCCTCTGGTGTTGGTTTATATACATGTCAAGTATAAACTTTGAAATCATAACGGTTCTCAAGATATAGAGCGGACACGATATTTACCATAGGACATGGGGTTGTCAACTAAAACCAAAGTTTTTGACCTTGACCTTTGACCTAGGAAGTTGTACATACATTATGACACACCCTCTGGTGTTGGTTTATATACATGTCAAGTATAAACTTTAAAATCATAACGGTTCTCAAGATATAGAGCGGACACGATCTTTACCATAGGACATGGGGTTGTCAACTAAAACCAAAGTTTTTGACCTTGACCTTTGACCTAGGAAGTTGTACATACATTATGACACACCCTCTGGTGCTGGTTTATATACATGTCAAATATAAACTTTGAAATCATAACGGTTCTCAAGATGTAGAGCGGACATGATCTTTCCCATAGGACATGGGGTTGTCAACTAAAATCAAAGTTTTTGACCTTGACCTTTGACCTAGGAAATTGTACATACATTATGACACACCCTCTGGTGCTGGTTAATATACATGTCAAGTATAAACTTTGAAATCATAACAGTTCTCTAGATATAGAGGGACACAATTTGTTACAGACGGACGGGCAGACTGATCACTATAGGGTGTCTGCCATTCGGCGGGGCCCTAATAATATAAACCATCAATTATTTTATTATAATTTTTATTCATGCGCATGGAGTGTTATATTAGTTAGTGAGATCTTTTTCTTTCAAATATAATTGTTTTGATTGATTGATTGATTTTTGGTGTTCTAACGCCACTTTTAAGCACCGCTTTTGGGCTATTTTGTGGCAGCCAGTTTTTATTGGTGGAGGAAGCCGGAGTGCCCGGAGAAAACCACGACCTTCAACAGGAAAACTAACAATCCAAGTCAATCAAGATTGAGTCGATGCACCCATGCGATTGTTCGAACTCACAACCTCAGTGTTGACTGGCTAGTGATTACAGTAGTAACTACTTAGACCACTCGGCCACCGAGGCATGTTGGAATCATTTTCACTAACAAGTACACGATGGATGAAACAAAATGGTTTTAATTACCATATAATCGTTACTTGGATGCAAATACAAAGCTAAAATATTTTGTGATAATGATGTATTATTAAAATAATTACCTCGAATGCTTGCAAATGGTTAATCGTCTTAAACTGAAATAAAACGGACGATTTTATACTTTTGTATTTATGCTTAAAATTATTTAAATCCTGAGAAACTTTTTTTCTGGTATAACTGCCATCTACCCTCACTCTCCCACCATTTGCAGTAAAAGAGTTTGAGGTGAAGTTTAGTGAACCAATCCATTTGCAAAAGTTAAACAAATACATTCATGTCAAATTCTTTCTTATTTTCTCATTGAGAGTCAGAAAATGTATGAGATGGTTGGCATGTTTTAGGTTGTTCCTTGCAGTGCATTAAATAAAGATTTTGTATAAGTTTTTATATACTAAAGTTACTGAGCCAAAATATGTTCAACTTTACCACTTTTTTCCCTTTTAAACAAGTTAGAGGGCATTATACATGTTATAAGCATGATAAGTGTAACTCAACCAATACAAACCTGTGCAACATTTCAAACTGGACATGTGTTTAAGTATAGACTGCAATTGAATATTTAATGATTTTTTTCATGTGTCAAATTCAAATCTGACATGTGCTTTGTTATTCCAAACATTGCATTTAACCTTTCAAATAAATTCACTGAAACTTCAGCTTTGGCTATTTTTAACAATACCAAGGGAGCATATAAGTTTACTCTAAAATATGTCAAATTCTATCTCAAAACTGTGTTCATGTATACATTTACCTAAATGTAACAAAATTGGGCTAGTTTAAAATGATTTCATTATTTAAAAGAACTCTTGAATTAAATAGGGATTAATTTCATTACTTTCCACATTACAAAATGTATTACTAAGAAGCCTATATAATTCCGGAATATTAAATATGTTAAAATGTCAAATTAATAAGAATTCTATTGGCCAAACAAATCTACTTTAACATTTTAAGAATACAACTACTTGAATGTCATATTATTCTAAATAACATGATTAAATGTTTAATGTCCAGAACTAAATCATGTAACATTGAAATTACATGAATCAAATAAATTTGAAATATAAAGTATAGCACTTTGCATTGGTTGAGACATCTATCATTTGTCTATGAAACTTTGAAATCTATGTATTTCAAAAATGACGGTTGTCTAATAAGAATTTATTCATGTTTCAGATCTTACCAAATTGACCAGTGAACCTATTCATCATGTTTTTTTTACAAACTAGATATCATTGAGATGGGAGCCATCTGTGAACCCCGCTGTGAATAATGTGTGGTAAAAAATTTGTATCTTTATCATTGGACATGGGGTTGTCAACTGAAACCGAAGTTTAGGACCTTGACCTTTGACCTAGGAAGTTGTACATACATTATGACACACCCTCTGGTGTTGGTTTATATACATGTCAAGTATAAACTTTGAAATCATAACGGTTCTCAAGATATAGAGCGGACACGATATTTACCATAGGACATGGGGTTGTCAACTAAAACCAAAGTTTTGACCTTGACCTTTGACCTAGGAAGTTGTACATACATTATGACACACCTTCTGGTGTTGGTTTATATACATGTCAAGTATAAACTTTAAAATCATAACGGTTCTCAAGATATAGAGCGGACACGATCTTTACCATAGGACATGGGGTTGTCAACTAAAACCAAAGTTTTTGACCTTGACCTTTGACCTAGGAAGTTGTACATACATTATGACACACCCTCTGGTGCTGGTTTATATACATGTCAAATATAAACTTTGAAATCATAACGGTTCTCAAGATGTAGAGCGGATATGATCTTTACCATAGGACATGGGGTTGTCAACTAAAATCAAAGTTTTTGACCTTGACCTTTGACCTAGGAAATTGTACATACATTATGACACACCCTCTGGTGCTGGTTAATATACATGTCAAGAATAAACTTTGAAATCATAACAGTTCTCTAGATATAGAGGACACAATTTGTTACAGACGGACGGGCAGACTGATCACTATAGGCGTCTGCCATTCGTGAGGCCCTAATAATATAAACCATCAATTATTTTATTATCATTTTTATTCATGCATAGAGTGTTATATTAGTTAGTGAGATCTTTTCTTTCAAATATAATTGTTTTGATTGATTGATTGATTTTGGTGTTGTAACGCCACTTTTAAGCACCGCTTTTGGGCTATTTTGTGGCGGCCAGTTTTTATTGGTGGAGGAAGAAGGAGTGCCCGGAGAAAACCACGACCTTCAACAGGAAAACTAACAATCCAAGTCAATCAAGATTGAGTCGAGTGCACCCGCGCGATTGAGTTCGAACTCACAACCTCAGTGTTGACTGGCTAGTGATTACAGTAGTAACTACTTAGACCACTCGGCCACCGAGGCATGTTGGAATCATTTTCACTAACAAGTACACGATGGATGAAACAAAATGGTTTTAATTACCATATAATCGTTACTTGGATGCAAATACAAAGCTAAAATATTTTGTGATAATGATGTATTATTAAAATAATTACCTCGAATGCTTGCAAATGGTTAATCGTCTTAAACTGAAATAAAACGGACGATTTTATACTTTTGTATAAAATAATCATCAAAAGTTATATAAAAATGAAGTTTCTAGATTAAATCGTGTAAGAAATCTTATGACTTAATTGTGTCATACCACTTTAGTTGTATAAGCAGCTTGTTTACATTCACCACGTGAAGAAACACGTGGGGTAATGCTTCCGGGTTGAACTAAAGTTAACTTGGCCTATACCAAATGTTGAAGGTAATGGAGAAAGGCAAAATCAAAATACAAAGATAATTTTCGTTAATTTTTATCCTCATTCAGTATAGATTTTTGAAAGAACGTACTTCAAAATTAAGATAGTATTTCACAATGTTAAATAAAATCTAAACGAAAGACAGTCTCCACTTCTGTGAAAAGATTTTACCCTTGAAAATTATATTGGACTCTTCTTTTACCACAGTGTACCTCTTTGATTGTATAACTTCACGTTCCCAGTCAATTCGAATTCTCAACAGTCGCAGACAATAGTTGAAAAGGCAAAGATATATATTTCCTCAGATATTTCAGGTAAATTTATCTTTATATTTCAGGTAAAGTTATCTTTAACTCTACTCTTGACCCACTGAGGGCCTTTTACTTTGCAATGTGTTAGACCACATTAGGTCAGAGAGAATGGATCAAAGCCTACAAAGGGACATTCAAACTCATAAGTCGAAAATAAACTGACAACGCCATGGCTAAAAAGAAAAAGATAAACAGACAAACAACAACACAGAAAACCGAGCAACACGAACCCTACCAAAAACGGGGGTGGGGGGGATCTTCTTTTTTCCCTGGAATATGTATCAACTGTGAGATATATACTATGTACTCGAGACTCTGTATGCAGGCGCTGCAGGAATTTTGCTACATAGAAATGGAAAGTTCATAATTAGGAAGCTGAAATCATCTCTTTTGTAGTAAAGTTTTGTTTTCAACCAACCATCATTGTCAAATTCTAGCTGTTCGGTTCATGTGGACCCTTTGGCTAAAATGGCTGCATTTTCACCTCAAAATTTACTCGGAGTACAGACAAACCTGTGTATCTGGAAAAGTTTTAAGGCATAGCATGTCCTAGATAAATAAAATTCAAATATATTCTATGTTTTAGAAAATTAAAAAAATAACAGGATTTTGCAGTGCACTTTTTTTCATTCCTCCAGAAGGTGCCAAAATAAACTAAAGTTGGGAAAGAGGTTTGAGAACTTCCCTACAGGCAATAATTGAAGTGAATTGTATTGATTGAAATGGACAATAGATGAACAATAGATACCTGACAATAATTGGTGATTTAAACTGTGTACCTGAGTGGACCATATCAAGTTAAACTCAACTGTTTGTTAATTTTATCATCTTCTGCAGGGACGAAAAAAAGTGCACTGCGAAATCCAGTTAAGTTTTAAATTTTCTAAAACATACAATGCATTTGAATTTTATTTATCTAGGGCATGCTATGCCTTAAAACTTTTTCAGATGCACAGGTTTGTCTGCACTCAGAGTAGATTTTGAGGTGAAAACGGAGCCATTTTAGCCATAGGGTACACATGAACCGTAAGTCAAGATATGACGTGTATGAGGCTGACTTAACCATGTTAACTGTAATTATTGTATCCTTTATCTCAAAGGGTAATTATTGTTATATAATCAAATCTGAATAATTAATTTATCAATTAATGATGTTAAAATAACTATGCTAAAATTACACTTCAGCAATGATCAAAAATTTTAAATAGTCATTTTCATTTCATTTAACTATTTTTCTCTAGATATTAGTTTATTCCATGATATAGCAAAAGCCAAATTGAATTCTTTTGTTTGATGTTAACAGAATGTTTACAATTTATACAAAATGGCAAATTGATAAATATTTAGAAGAATTATCTATCTTATTGTGAAACCTTTCTATAGGAAAAGTATTGTACTCTGAAGATAAAAACCCTGAAGATTTGAGACTATCTTTGTTGACAATTCCTCTTCATCATCATTTAAACATATAACAACCCTTATCATATCATTTATAAATATTAGTATTAGTGCTAAAAGATTGTTCATTTTTCATATCATAAATTATTATAATGATTACCATGATCATGATTATTATTTTAATATTTTTGAGAACATGAAGCAGCAAACCATAAAAAATAAAATAAATAAAACAGATGTATATGTCTAAATAGAAGAGATACTGCTCTTTAGCCTAACATTATCATGATTATGTTATAAAGATATATTCTTTTTCTTTTGGGGTCTTCAAATAAGCTTACATTTTAGAAGATTTTGAATTTTAAAATTTTTGGATAAAAACTTTAAAAAATGATTCAAATTTGAAGATTTTGATTTCCTACACCTGTACATTATAACAAAAAATTGTCTACAGTTATGTCTTAACCTAATATATTTTTAAAACCTTTAAAAGATATTGCAAGTTGATCTTTTTAACAAAATTATTAAAAGGTGACATGGCTCTGATGCTGTTGTTCTTTGTTGTAAGTTGATTCAATTACCCTTACACCATGTTCATATCAAAAGCTAAAAACTTACTAAACAATTTATTCATATTATTGGTGTTGCCATTTTTCATGTTTTTATTAGTATCACTTTTCATGATTTTCAAATTTTAAAACATGGAGAAAACCAAACAATTCATGAATAATATTTTTTAGACACAATATAATTTAAAGTTATTTTTCTTAATTTGATAGATCTATATTGAATCTTGTTCTCAGGTTTCTGTATTGTTAAGAGATCTTTTATGATAAAATTAAAGTTAGAAGTTTAATTTGGGATTCTCCAATCACTGTTGGGTGAAGGTTTTGTTAAGGACTTGGCTTATCATGCTTATTGGGTATACTGTAGATTTTTTAAAGACATTAATGTGATGGTAATTTTTTTTGCAGGATGTTGATAAAAATTGCAGCCGTCTTTGTGATGGCAGTTTTCGTTCAAGGAGAAAAACTGTACTACAAGCCTAAGATGATAAAGATAATTCCAGGCAATGAGGTTGAACCTCAAAAGAAACCAGATTTTTGCAACAAACTTGACTGCCCTGAATACAAAGTCATAGAATCCAGCTCGGTATGATCTATAAAAATATAAAACTTTGGTTTAAAGTTCTTCGTTTTACTGAATGTTAGTGAGAATAACATTGATCCTGAACATGTAAGACTTGAAGGTTGACTTTATTCCCATACTGTAGTGGGTAAAATGTCTGACTTTACAGTTTTCTATTGTTTGTTAAATCTATTTTTCAAAGGTCAACATCATGGCAACTAAAATGGTTAAATACATCATGTACATGTATACACATCAGTAAACTTCTTCAAAGTAAGCTTTAGTACTATAACACTTGATCAATGCTCTCAGAAAGACTTGGTCAATTCATAACTTCATAGTCAAGCATCTTACAAAACAACATTATCTCAGTGTCCATAATTGATATCATGATAAGTCAAAATTTCAAACAATTTTTTTCCTTTAAGTTTAACTGTAAAACACATCTTTTATGATTATTCATATATGAATTTTTAACTGGAATAATTTGATAATTTCAGGGTTATGAGTTAAGAGAATATACAGCAACACACTGGGTGTCTACCACCCTAGCTGGAGTAGACTACAGCGAAGCAAGCGGAACCATGTTTCACAGATTATTTGATTATATACAAGGCAAAAATGCTAAAAGTAAGGCAATGTATGTAGTACACATGATCATAAATTGCTTAATTTTCACTAACAGTACGAACATGGTGGATTTAGAATTTCCCACTATACATTGTATATCATTGCATTTTAATCCTTTCCACTATGGTGACAGGCTTTGGTGATTTGTAAATGGCAGCCACAATTTGTAAATGTCATTGTTGAATATATAGGATGGTTTTAATGAAATCAACTGCCATAGATATATTGTGGCAACTACATACATTGGTACACATGTATATGGATGGTGATATGCCACTAGTAGCATGCCACTACGTTGACTACAAACATTCAAATAATTATCATGATGGTTTATTTTGCCACGTAACCACCAGATATAGTGACAAATCTTTAATCCAACTGTATGTAAAATATGTTCAAAAATTATTTGGTTGAAACATAATTTTTATCAAATAGATTTCTTGGTAAATTCCGTCTGCACAGATAATAATTAAGCATAAATTTGTAGAATTTTTTTATTTCTCATCATATCCTTGACTATTTGTTTTCATTAAAATAAATTGGTAATTACATTTCATTTGAATTTTTTTCTCAGAATAAAAGTAGCAATGACATTTTCTTCAAGTTTGTTGTCAGTAGTGTCAAGACAAACATGACAAACAAATTTAAAGAAAAAAAAACAATAAGAAGTGTAGGTTAGGTCTACAGGAGGTCAATGACAGGAAAAAAAGTTTGTTGCCCTTGTTCAGTCAAGGGACTTATTTAAGTAGCAAATTCAAAGTTTTGTCACAGATTGTGATTTTGTAGTTTTACCAAAATTTTAAACACATAGGTTTAGATAATATCTTTTCATTAGTAAAATTGAAAAAAAATGAACTTTTTGCTTCTTTTAAGCAGCAAGGTTTATTCCTTTGATGCAATCATTTAGCTGCAAATTCTATTTTAGTTGAAAAAATGCTATAAAAATGGCTTTACATAATGAACTGATACTTTCTTAACAGATTTTTCCCAGCAGTGGGATTATTTTTCCTGTAAAATTCAAGGTTTCATCTTATAGATTATGTAATAAAATTCTACTGTTTGCGATCAAAATTTCACTGTTTGGGGGTGTTGAAATTAGTGGGTGTTATTAAAATAATGATACTTAAAGAAGTGATTTTTGGGAAGGAAATTGAGGTATGATACTTAAACAAGTGATTTTTATGTCATTATCCTAGATTTAGTACAAGGTTATCACCTGGCATGACCTGGTCATCCTATCAACACAGATGTTGGTTCTGATAATTTTAGCAACATAATTAGTCCCTGGATCATTAGTATTCTATATTTAAAGCTACAATAAAATTAAATCA
The DNA here is from genome assembly GCA_017311375.1 of Mytilus coruscus. Classification (NCBI taxonomy): domain Eukaryota; kingdom Metazoa; phylum Mollusca; class Bivalvia; order Mytilida; family Mytilidae; genus Mytilus; species Mytilus coruscus. The sequence continues at coordinate 127,567,008 of CM029595.1, read as the reverse complement.
CTTAGTCTAGTGATTAATTTGTATTACTTAAATAGGTGATTATTAAAGAAAGACAACTCTTACTTCCAACCTTTATGGACATAATGTTACTTGAATCAGTGATTTAGAAAATCACTCATTTATTAAAGTAAGTCCCCTGACTGTTGTTGGTAAAGGGCAGTACCACCTCTTTTTTGTCTATGATCTGGAATTTTTAATAAATAGATGTTTGTAAAAATACTGCATGCAAAATTCCATTACAAATAAATGGTAATTATAAATTAACATTTGATGAATGTTGAAACTGTTCCATCTAGATAAAGCAAAACAAATAAGATACATGCTGTATTTCTAGATTAGTTTATGAAATTCCAGTTAATCTGGATAAGAAAAGAAGTTTGAAATAGTTTGAGAATTTTGACTTACAGAAATATATTTTTTATGGACCCAACTCATTTCATGAACATGATCAACTTTTCATTCTAATATGACATCCTTCTTTTGCTTTGGAAACAAAGCTATGTTCTAATTCCAATAAAACATGGGCTGCATGTGAATGACTTCACTATTGAAATTGCAACGTCAGTTAACGTTGTGTTTTGAACAACGCCAGAAATCAAAATGGACATTGTTGGTATTGCCCGCTATGAAATTAAAAAAAATCATTTTGAAAGTAAGTTTACATGTATCTGTTCATTTCTTCTATCATGAAACAACCGATTTCTATAACGTTGTGGCTTCTTCAAAATTGGATGCCTTTCGAATGCTTATTATAGGTCAGCTTCAAAGTACAAAAGTTCTAAATTTTCCTATTAGAATCGAAATAATTCTTATCATGTCATGCTCTATGCTCATTTTAACATGGGTAGGCATTGTATGTGTCAACATTTTACACCTTGCTAAGGCTCAGTTTAAAGATATTGACAAATATAATGCCTACCCTTGTTAAAATGAGCATAGAGCATGGCATGGATGAATTATTTCTTAATTGATCATGCTGGTAACAAATTTAAGTATGACATCAAATTTCCTTGCAGTATGTGGCAAAAAGACTACAGTGCCTAATGACATCATTCTAAATTAATTTTCCTCAAACTGCATCAAGATTAATAAGAAGTATAATCTTATTTTTAGAGGAGAAAATTGCTATGACAGCTCCAGTTTTGGTTCGACTTATCCCAGGTCCAGGACCAGCATGTGAGAGCAACTTTACCATGTCCTTCTTCATGTCAAACAAAGTCACAGATCCGCCAGCACCAACAGATCCTACAGTGGCATTAAACAGTGCTCCAACATTTAGGGCATATGTCAGGTAAGAAACAGATCCTACAGTGGCATTAAACAGTGCTGCAACATTTAGGGCATATATCAGGTAAGTGACAGATACAACAGTGGCATTAAACAGTGCTGCAACATTTAGGGCATATGTCAGGTAAGAAACAGATCCTACAGTGGCACTTCACAGTGCTCCAACATTTAGGGCATATGTCAGGTAAGTAACAGATCCTACAGTGGCATTAAACAGTGCTCCAACATTTAGGGCAAATGTAAGGTAAGAAACAGATCCTACAGTGGCATTAAACAGTGCTCCAACATTTAGGGCATATGTTAGGTAAGAAACAGATCCTACAGTAGCATTAAACAGTGCTCCAACATTTAGGGTATATGTCAGGTAAGTAACAAATCCTAAGGTAACATTAAACAGTGCTCCAACATTTAGGGCATATGTCAGGTAAGTAACATATCCTACAGTGGCATTAACAGTGCTCCAACATTTAGGGCATATGTCAGGTAAGTAACAGATCCTAAGGTAACATTAAACAGTGCTCCAACATTTAGGGCATATGTCAGGTAAGTAACATATCCTACAGTGGCATTAAACAGTGCTCGAACATGTAGGGCATATGTCAGGCAAGTAACAGATCATACAGTGGCATTAAACAGTGCTCCAACATTTAGGGCACATGTTAGGTAAGTAGCCAATCTTACAGTGGCATTAAACAGTGCTCCAACATTAAGGGCATATGTTAGGTAAGTAATGGATCCTACAGTGGTATTAAACAGTGTTCCAACATTTTGGGCAAATGTAAGGTAAACACAGATCCTACAGTGGCATTAAACAATGCTCCAACATTAAGGGCATATTTTAGGTAAGAAACAGATCCCACAGTGGCATTAAACAGTGCTCCAACAGTTAGGGCATGTCAGGTAAGTAACAGATCCTACAGTGACATTAAACAGTGCTCCAACATTTAGGGCATATATTAGGTAAGTAACCAATCTTACAGTGGCATTAAACAGTGCTCCAACATTTAGGGCATATGTCAGGTAAGTAACAAATCCTACAGTGGCATTAAACAGTGCTCCAACATTTAGGGCAAATGTAAGGTCAGAAACAGATCCTTCAGTGGCATTCAACAGTGCTCCAACATTTAGGGCATATGTTAGGTAAGTAACGGATCCTACAGTGGTATTAAACAGTGCTCCAACATTAAGTGCATATGTCAGGTAAGTAACAGATCCTACAGTGGCATTAAACAGTGCTCCAACATTTAGGGTATATGTTAGGTAAGTAACAGATTCTACAGTGGCATTAAACAGTGTTCCAACATTTAGGCATATGTCAGGTAAGTAACAGATCCTACAGTGACATTAAATAGTGCTCCAACATTTAGGGCATATGTCAGGTAAGTAACAGATCTTACAGTGGCATTAAACAGTGCTCCAACATTTAGGGCATATGTCAGGTAAGTAACAGATCCTACAGTGACATTAAACAGTGCTCCAACATTTAGGGCATATGTCAGGTAAGTAACAGATCCTACAGAGGCATTAAACAGTGGTTCAACATTTAGGGCATATATAATTTAAGTAAGTTATCTTTAGACAAAACCTTTGAAAAAATTAGAATTTTCTGCTAACAATAGAATGAAGTTTACGTTTTATACATTAAATATAGAGATAACACATACTATTTCTAACCTTGTTACTTTTGATTTTGTGAGGTAAAAGTTTTTAACTGCTAAACATATTAAGATATAAAATGTATTATTGTTTATTTTAAGATTCAGAAAATTGTTTTTTTTGCTATCTGATTATAATGTTTCATTTGTAATCACTCTGAAGTAAAATACCCAAGATAGACAATTTTATTAGACTGAAATGAAAAAAAGGAACAAAAAATTTAAGAACTCTTTAATCTCATTATACACAAGGTTACTGCCAGTTCTAATATTTGGACAGAACACAATCTGAATATAAACATGATAAATGATTGAATTTTAATTGTAGACAATTTGGTGGGTATGTTAGGAAGATAGAAGATTGGATCAAAGAAGCTCAGGAATTGATTAAGTCTATTAATGACTCTAGCAAGTACTATACCAAGTTTTACTTCACAGCAGGTTATGATAGTCCATTCAGAATCTTCAACAGACATAATGAGATATGGTTTATCTCCAAATAAGAACATACCACTGAACAATACCAACCAGCATAATGACAAAATATAGTTATCTCTATTTTAATCACTCTAGGTTGCAAGAACTATAAATTTTTTTCCAATATGAAGGTCAAGTCAGAGTTTATGAAAATTTTAAGCAATATTCTAATTTTTGGTATAATGATAAATCTAATAGAGATACATCCAAATCACCCCAAAAACATTATAGGTACCAATGCTTTGTTTTTACTCAATAAGCACTTGAAATGTAGCTATTTATCCTCCAATTTATACATGTTATAAGAGATGATAGTGGAATGCAATTTTTCAAGGTACAAGTTCTGAGGTTTGTAGAAGCATTTGTATTTGTCATACAGTTTCAAAAATAAAATAAAAAACTTCTTGGGTACCAGTGCTCGATTTTTGACAAAACATTATAAGATGTAGTTTATAATAATAAAGTGTTTTATTGAATTCATACAATTTACTGATTACATATTGTTACAATACAGATATTTCTTTGTCAAATATACAATTAAACACCAGACATAAGTGACTTACTTTGACTTGACCTTAATTTCTTTTAATTTGAGGAGGTTAACAAACATAACTACAAAAAGAAATTAATTATTCCAAATGAAATGTAACTGATATCACTGAATTAATTATTTGATACTTATTACTTGTGCATGAACATGATGATGATCATACTTTACAGCAACTATTTCCTCTCATGATGTATCTGTAACTAGTTGGCTTTCTTGGACATAAACATGTTGTTAACCTTGCTACCATAATTAATTTGTGTTGCACCCTAACATAAATTTTGAAATATATTTAAATGTTATTTTTTGCTAATATTTATTCAAATTTATACTTAAAACTTAGTTAAATAGTTGAATGTTATACATATAAAGAAGGTGATAATAAAAGAGGTATTTGATGTAAAGTAAGTTCTAAATATTCCAGAGTAACTTACTATGTTGAAGATTTTGCACATGACCTGAGGAAATAAGACATTGTCTAGTACGGTATAGGTCAGATATAGTTTTTCAGAAGTAATTTATCATCCTCCACAGACTGAGTTTTCATATTTAGGAATTACAGTCTATTGTTTTTTATTTCTAAAATGATTTCTTATTCTGCTAAAGAGATAATTTTCAAATCAACAATGGAAAATACAAAAAAATACAACTGAGGGTGGCTTTACAGATCAGAAATAGATTTGTATGAACAAACCTAAACTAAAACCTTATCTGTCCTAGTGTATCTCTGTTTTGCAAGGTCTATCTTTTTGGCCTAGCTTAATTGTCCTCCTTAACTTTTAAAAATACAATGGAATTATTCAACAGAAGGCCTGTGTTAATGTAATATTTTTATACTACGCATGTGCTGAAATACACTGAGAACTATTTATGTTTATTTTTTTTAATAACATTCCAATATCCTATATTTTACTTTTTATATTCAGAATCTCATCATATAGTACAAGTAGCTCAGATTTACTTTAAATTACATATGTGTTTTAATTATGACATTCATTGACCCCATTTTATGCCTAATAGGTTATATCAGTTGGTAGTCCCTCTGTCTAAGAATGCCTTTTTGTAATGTGAATATAAAATGTGTACTATCATAGTTTGTCCTGACTTTGATATTTTGTGAAGTTCTGTAAGATCGTTGTTTGATTCTTTTTAACATAAGCTATGTGCAACTTCATATTTTATGATGTAAGCATTTAATTATTTATGTGTTGTTTCATATTTGTATTTTGAATTATTTAATTAGATTTTTTCAAATGTACTTTTATCATACAGTGAGTACTACTAGTAATTGGAGGCCTTTTTTCCTAAATCTAAATCTTATTCCTTATACTAAGAACCTAAAGCCTTACAGAAAACGTAAATCCCAATGTCTCGACTTTTGTTAAAGCGGGTTTGTTTATCATGTGTTTATTTATCTTGTTGTTTTAGTAAATAGATTGATGTATATTTTTGCACTTTGAAAATAAAAATATAAAAATTTTCATTTGTTTTGATTCATAATTTACTGTTTTATTGTTGAAAAAAATATTTCTGAAAAACTAAATGTCAAAATACAAACATGTTGTTGCTGTATATCAGATTTACCTTTCCTTTATTGTTTTGTATCTAAACCTGGCCTTTAGTTTTCTTGTTCGAATTGTTTTACCTTTGTCATTTAAGGGCCTTTTATAGCTTGTGTGGTATGGGTTTTGCTCATTGATGAGGGCCATACGGTGACCTATAGCTGTTAACGTCTATGTCCTTTGGTCTGCTTCATAGTTGTCTCATTAGCAATCATACCACAACATCATCTTATTTTTATATATTTAATAACAAAATAAATGTTGTAAACATAATACAAACATACAGAAATGGTCAAAGGTTCTACCACATAAAAACACAGAACAATAAAAGTTAAAAGATAGAAATACAAAAATGGCAGCCTTATATGTTGACCTAGAAGGTGCTTGTTTAGGATTATTAAACAAGGTTTTCCAATTTCATTTGAATCTGTTACATAATGAAAGTTCTCATTACTATAACGAATAACATTTATCATGATTATTGTTATACAACCATGAACAATTGTGTACTAAATGATAGTCATATTTACATGTTAAAGTTTGTGATTAGGTCAGTTTAAGATGAACCTTTAATGGTCTGTCAATGATATTTGGTATGCAGCAGTATTGGCATTTGCTATCTCACTCCCATGGAAATTATATGGCCTTGTCCTCTCATTCATTGACCGAAACTTTTGCATAGTCACATTAGTCTACATTTTTATACGACCGCAAAAAATTTTTGCAGACGTATATTGGTATGACATTGGCGTCGTCGTCGTCATCGTCCGAAGACACATTGGTTTTCGCACAATAACTTCTCTATGAAATTTTACCATAAGGTTCAATACCACAAAAGGAAGGTTGGAATTGATTTTGGGGGTTATGGTACTAGGGGCCAAAAAAGGGCCCAAATAAGCATTTTTCTAGTTTCCAGACAATAACTTGTGGAACTGTGTATGAATCTCTGAAATTATACCACAAGTTTTCATACCACAAAGGGATGGTTAGGATTAACTTTGGGGGTTATGGCTCACACAGTTTAGGAATTAGGGGCAAAAAAAGGGGGAAAAACAAGGGTTTCCTGGTTAATTGACAATTTAAAAGCAGTGTAAGGGAGGTAATCCAAATACATTTAAAGTATTAAAAAAAATTTGGATTACCTCCTTACATTGCTTTTAAATAATGTATAATTGATTTTTGATTTTGGTGTTTTAACGCCACTTTTAAGCACCGCTTTTGGGCTATTCGTGGCGGCCAGTTTTTATTGGTGGTGGAAGCCGAGTGCCTGGAGAAAACCACCGACCTTGATAGGAAAACTGACAATCCTAGTCAATTAAGATTGAGTCGAGTGCACCCGCACGGCGGGTTCAAACTCACAACCTCAGTGTTGACTGGCTAGTGATTACAGTAGTAACTACTTAGACCACTCGGCCACCGAGGCCCCAAATAATGTATAAAGATGTTGTATTGTCTTGAGGTGATTAGCTGTCAATTAATTTTAAAAGTTACTATTAAAGGGATATTAATTCTAGCCATGATAATGTATGTCATTTTCTATTTTAAGACTTTTGTGATGTATTTAAATTGGTAATTATGGTTGCAAACTCCATTGGAAATTTGAATTGAGATTATGACCATATCTTGAGGAAAGATTTTTTTTTGAAAAAGGGGAGGTGAAAAAAATTGGGGGCAATTTTTTTCCATTTCAGATTTAAGAAATTAAAAAGAAAATTTCTTCAAAATAAAGGGGGGGGGGGTCAATATGCAACAGCATGGTGTATTGAACAAAAGCAAAAAATTGAATATAATTTCAAATCATATAACCAATTCTAAGTTCTTTGACTACAGTTATTCTGTGTCAGAAACCTATTATGTGTCAAGCGCGAATATTGTGTCCATTTTTGCCCCAACTGTTCAGGGTTGGACCTCTGCGGTCGTGTCCAGCTGCGCTCAGTGAAGCATTTTATTAAGTTTGTGTTTGCAATGATATTTAGTATGCAGTTTTACAAGCATTAGTATTTCTCATTCAATTGAATATCTTCAGTCATGCTTCATTGACTTTAAATGTTTCATATAGTTTACATGTTAACATATTGCCATTCTAATTGGAACTTTTGCAATGTACTATCAAAATAAAATTTAGGCAAGACATATCTGATGTCAACAGTTAATTATGCACATTTCAGTTAAACACAAACGATTGGTTATGAAAATAAGTAAATATTGAATGGTATGTTTTCAGACAATTTGGATTTCCAAACACCAGGTATTCATGTTTTTTATCCCCCCCGCTGTAGTGGAAGGGGCATTAAGTTTTACCTTGTCCGTCTGTACGTCCGTACATCCGTTCATAGTCCCACAAATTAGTTTCTGTTCTAATTTTACTTTGCCTCAACCAAATGTTATGAATCTTATATACAATGCTTATTACCACAAAACACAGATCAAGTTCGCATTTTGGTGGCGTCACTTTTACTGTTCAAGAGTTATGCCCCTTTACAAATGGTAAAATTGCTGAATTTTTCGTTTCTGTTCTCTTACTTGAGTTTGCCTAAACCAAATGTTATGAAACTTATACACAGTGCTTATTACCACAATATTCAGATCAAGTATGAATTGGGTAGCGTCACGTTTACCGTTCTTGAGTTATGTCCCTTTATAACGTTATATGTAAGCGGGGGCATCATCTGTGTCCCATGGACACATTCTCCATTTATTTTTAAATTTTTCAAACATAAATTTATATAGGTAAAAATTGATCTAACTTAGCAGCATGTACATGATGTAGCAGAACAAAGAATTGTATCACACAGTGACACACTACTTGTATGAACTTTTTAAGTTTGTTTATGTTTTGAATTTAGTTAAAGCATACTGAAAGCTGAAGATTATTGTAATGTTGTGTATTTTTTTTACATAGAGTAAGTCTTATCTGACAAAATCAGTTGACAGACCTGCTGAGAATGGTTAGTGGTTATGTCAATATGATCAACCATATTCAGGATTTGTTCATGCGGCTAAAAGACTATGTAATCATTGAATTAATGTTGATTAAGTTCCCCTGGTCCGTAATTAAGGTGTATTGAATTCTAAGTCATAACCCTCCTAATAAATATTCACAGACATGGGTTAAAGAAATAATCCATGCTCGATTTTGATCTTTTGATGACCCCTATTCATAAATCATTAACATAAAAAAGTTTCTTTTTTTATCATCTTCATTTGCTCAAAACATAAGTTGTAATATTAAATTATGTTTGGGTCTTTGTGTCATTGTATGAATAATTGATAGGAACAAACGTCAAAATAGCTAGATGTCCTACTCAGTTGTTATGTAACACTGATTATCACTGTGAGCTTTATAAATGTAGTGCTAAGGTAGAGAAAATGTGGCTAGATGACAAGCAATATCATTATAATATGTAATGAAGAGGAGCGATTCATGGTTCTTGGAACCTCCTATTTATCCTCAGTAGTGGTATTTAATTCCAAACTTACTATTTTACTCGGTAGTACATTTTTATCCAGCTGTATATAGTATGCGGAGTCGTATTGTCACATAATGCGAGGCTAATGAATCCTAATCCATCTGCGGTAACGGCATAAGCTTTTTGTATAAAGCTTTATACTTCAGAAGGAAGTACACTTGGACACTTTATTGCTTGTATACAGATGCCTCATGTTCTGGAGTCTCTGTTTGACATATGTCTGTATTTCTTGCCCTCATTTCACGGTTCAGAGTCTTCTTAAGAAAAAAACTTTAGCGGTTTTCTCACTTATTATGAGTAATGGGATAACTATATTTGTTATGTAGAATCACTGCAAGGTCCACAAATTCGTCCGACAGGGTTCATTTGATCTGAACTTAATCTCATTTCACGGTTCAGTGATCAACGTTAAGTTTTCGTTTTCAAGTCCGTTTCTCAGATGCTATTAGCAAAATGTCAAGTATATCTGGTGTATGGAATGATTTTAATATGAACATGTCCTTCTGACCTAGTTCATTATTACTCTAACTCCCTTCGTGGTTTTATACAAAGAGGGCCAACGGAATACCAGCTGTCGCAATATTATCCCTTGTCATGTGCTTTCTTCTCTGCTTCTAGCCAAGGCATCATAATCTCTTTTATCTCACTTTCCACTGTTCCTCTCTATTTTTCTTTTTATCTTCCTTTTTTTTTGTCTTTCCAGTCGGAGTCCACCTCAGTAACACATTTGTAATGTTAGTATGTTCTTTTCTAAAGACGTGACTAATCCATTTTCATTTTCTAATTTTTATGTCCTCTCTTATATCGCTTTGATGTCAGTTTATATTATTCTTGGTTGATATTTTTCGGCCAAAATATTTTGCAGATTTTTCGTAAGCAAGTATTGCATGTATTGTGGAATGCAGCAGTTTGTTGAAGTCAGTTTTGATTATTCTCCAACATCCTGAGCCGTAAAGCAGTACAGATGTTTGGTGTTTCTCGTAAGATATTATGATCTCCATTTTGACCTGACTCGACAGAAGGCTTTCATTGCTTTTCTCAGTCTTGCTTTGATGTCTTTGGTCATCAAGTTATCACTGCTGCATATAAGTATTGGAAGCTTAAAAATTTCTATTTCCTTGATGTAAGAGTTTTTAATCTCGATTGTTGCATTGTTCGATTGCTCGTTGATTGATATGATTTGTCTCTCACTTTATGACTCTAAGTATTCTGGCCAACGGTCTTACATTTCTTTGTTAGCAGCTTCCCCACTTTGTGTACCACAGGTGCATAGGTGTTGCCTGACAGCTGCCGGATGATTTTATGCGCACGCTTTGAAGACTCCTCTGTGTGTTAGTTCCTCCTATCTAAAAATCCGCTCTCATTGCACAAAAATGAATTGTTTCAAATCTAACTTTAACTTAACTAAACATCATATCATCAAATACAGAACAGACAATGGCATGCACACACCGGATGAAACTTGACCTTATCATTCAATAGATGATATGTTACAGAGTTTGCGAGAATGTGTTACCTAAATGTTTAATTAATTGTCACTATGAATTAATTGTCTTTTGTTTAAATACTACATTTCCTCTTTACCTTTGAATGAAAGTTTATCAAGTAAAACTGATTAACTTTGTGAAAGAATTTTAAACAAATTTTAAGTACGGAAAACATGTAGACCTAAAACATGTATAGTTAATTAATGAAATGTATCTCAATGGCAAACATACTAGTAATCGTCCAAGTATTTGGGTCTTCTTGTACTTCGTTTCGGTCGCAAGTCGATAAAAAAATCAGTTTCTTATTCTTTCATGTAGTTAGAGACGATTCACTAGTATCTGGATGTTCCCTATTTTTCCCGTTAAAAGTGCTTTTTGACGTGGGTCACATACAGTTCCATTTGCGTTTCTTGCACTAACTGCATTTCCTTTTTCTTAGTAATTACGTACGGTTCTGGTTGAAAATGTGGTTCAAGTTTGTACGACCAGATTGATACACAACTCGAAAATTGTACGGTTGTAGTCTACCAGTATCACTATTTTGCAGGTTGCGGGCTGCGGGTTGCGGGCTGCTTAATTTTTTTTCTAGATCTTGATTTTTCTCAACAAACATAGACTCATTAATTTTTAATCTGACAATGAATAAACCCTAGCATAATATAATAACTTTATTAAAGCAGTTTCGTTAATAATGATAAATTGACTTTATTCAGCATAATGACTTTTACCTTGGATTAATGAAGACAAAGTCAGTACAAAGTATCAACAAACATATGTACATATTAATATTACAGTATTACTACATTCATGCATCTTTTAGTTAGTCTTGATAGTATCAGTCTATTTGACTAGCAATAAAATATTCAGAACCTACATTTTTTTTTCTTCAAATACATATTGGAATATCAAAATGGAAAGAATGCATTCACGTGTACAAATTGCAAACATTTATCAGTGTTCTCAGTAAAGTAATATAAAAGGGTGCGTCTGATGAAATGACATATGCAAAAGCAAAACAAACACTAAAGTTCAATTCCTAAATTGGTGAGATAATGCCTGTGCTCTTCTTAGTCTTAGTTCATTTGTGATAATTATATCGCCAGCCTTAAAATTTGGATGCACCTTTTGCACACAGTCAGTCTGTAAATGATAATACGCATTTGATTTTTCTTTATTAGCTGAAATGTACCACTCCTTTTTGTCATTATTGAAACGAAGACGTACTTCCAAATGTTTTATTATTACATCAAATGGGGGTTTTCTGTTTATATCTGTGTATTTTTTATCACAACCATAGCATTTGGAGATAATACCATGAAGATAGGTCAGTTCAAAAGGGTCACTTGAAGTTAAATGCCAATATCTCTTTTTCAAATCTGAATAATTAAATGTTGAAGGAATGTTCAGTTTTAACGAGTTTGGTTGTAAGGCAAATGCATAAAGTCTGTTTACTATATCCCCCACTTCAGTTAGAGTGTAGCTATACTGTTCGATAATATTGCAGGTTTGTGAACAGTCCAAGCAAATCAGTATGAAAATTCTGTGTTTACATTCCACCTTTCTCAATTTTTCAGTACTTTGAAGTTTAGAAAATGGATACGAGCAAGTAGATTTCTGGTCAAAATAAACTGCATATGTTTCTCCCTGGGGTGAAACAAGGCTCACAGTAGCTTGCATTGGTGAATGAATGTTTACTTCAATGTACTTATAATCCCCCATTGCCTTAGCTTTTTCAATTCTGATGTTAAACTCTTTTGAACTATTGGTCCTTGTCTTTCAAATTGGTCTTTTGTCTTTATCTGAGCTTTTGTCTGCTCTGTGCGATGAACTTGGTTCAGCCATGAATGTTGAAGTTGTTGGTAATTGTGTAGCCTTACCACCTTTGAATTGATCATCTAACTCATGTAAAAGATTTTCTGCTCGACTATTTGCCTTTTGCTCCAAAATCATCTGTTTTCGCTGATATGATGGACCAGATCCAGCTTTTACTACACCAGAAAAGTAACCTTTCACAGCCTGCGCGTACTTAAAGCAATCTGATATATCAAAAACTGCTGTTTGTATCAAATTAAGATTGGAACCACCACAATGGGTTGTAGATGCATGTGACACCTCGGCTAAGTTGGTATTAGGAGCTGAAACATCCCTATACGCATCCATAACATGGTTTTGCCTTTTATCCCACCATTGTAGCCATTTAAGTAGAGACGATTTATTGTTTTCCATGATAAATCTTTTAACCTCATTGTACTGTGAATTGTACTGATTAACAGTTGTTGAATGCACCATGTCATTTATCTTCTTTCTTAATTCAACTATTTTCTGTTCTTTGTCATCATTGCCTATAAAAACGGAAGATGTCCGCAACCCACAACCAGCAAAATATACACACTCGTAGTCTACGAGCCAATATTTCTGATCTAGCTGGTTTTTATTTTGGCGAATAGATATATTTCAAGAGGCTTATAATCTGTTATCAAACCGAATTCCATACAATATAAAATTGAGAATGGAAATGGGGAATGTGTCAAAGAGACAACAACCCGACCACAGAACAGACAACAACAGAAGGTCACCATTAGGTCTTCAATGCAGCGAGAAATTCCGGCACCCGGAGGCGTCCTTAAGCTGGCCCCTAAACAAATATATATATACTAGTTCAGTGATAATGGACGTCATACTAAACTCCAAATTATACACAAGAAAATAAAAGTAAAAATAATACAAGACTAACAAAGGCCAGAGGTTCCTGACTTGGGACAGGCGCAAAAATGCGGCGGGGTTAAACATGTTTATGAGATCTCAACCTCCCCTATACCTCTAGCCAATGTAGAAAAGTAAACGCATAACAATACGCACATTAAAAGTCAGTTAAAGAGAAGTCCGAGTCCGATGTCAGAAGATGTAACAAAAGAAAATAAACAAAATGACAATAATACATAAATAACAACAGACTACTAGCAGTTAACTGACATGCCAGCTCCAGACCTCAATTAAACTGATTGAAAGATTATGTCTTCATCATATGAATATCAGGCACAATCCCTCCCGTTAGGGGTTTAGTATGATACCATCATAAAATATATGAGAAAAGCATAACCCGTGTCATGCCATCAACTGGTTTTTAAATAAATGTGTTTAGTTCCGATGCAAAGACCCTATAAGTGAATCAATATTAAAGCCAAAATATGCAATCTTTAATGACCTGACAATAGTATCGTAACTATATCCCTTTTAATAAGTCTATTTAAAGGTTTTGGTAGCTTCTGAGGTGAATACTGACATTTTGTGCCTTATAAAGAATATTGCCATAAAAGATTGGATGTGAAATACCTGAACGTATAAGAAGTCTGCATGTTGAGCTATATTTACGAATGATGTCCTTGTACCGATGATAAAATTTAGTAAATGTTTTGACTAGTTTGTGATATCGAAAACCCTGGTGTAATAATTTTTCAGTAAAACATAAATTTCTTTCGTTAAAATCTGAAACGTTGTTACATACACGAGCGAATCGTACAAGTTGAGATATATAAACACCGTAAGATGGTGACAAGGGAACGTCGCCATCTAAAAATGGATAATTAACGATAGGTAATGAAAATCATCTCTTTATCATAAATTTTGTATTAAGCTTTCCGTTAATGATATAGATATCAAGATCGAGGAAAGGGCAGTGGTCATTGTTAGTATTAGCTTTATTTAAAGTAAGTTCAACAGGATAAATTTCTTTAGTATACATACTGAAGTCGTCATTATTGAGAGCCAATATATCATCCAAATATCTAAAAGTATTATTAAATTTTTGTATCAGATGTTGTTTCGATGGGTCTTTGCTGATTTTAGTCATAAATTGTGACTCATATCATATTTCAACCTCTTATAGCGATATAATCCCTTTGTGAGTCACAAAAGTAGTTATTTCTTGCGATTCTCGTCTAACTCGATCTGATGACAGCCCACCTTAAATCCATTTTGATATAATGCGCTGCCATTCAAATCATCTAAATTTTCGTCCACTGACGAGATCGGATGTATTTCTTTAAGTACACGAGTGATTCTACGGCGCATATCAATACATAGTCTAACCTCATTGTTTGTTTTCCGTACAACAAGATGCGGCGAAACCCATGATTTTCTCCATGAAATTTAAATTTTCAAGCTCTTGTTACTTGTTCTCAACGGCACACCTTATTCCAAACGGCAGTCTTTTTAACGGGTTGAACTACAGATGCAGTACAAGAATTTTGAGTTGTTATTCTTTTAATTTACCCAATACTTTAAAACGATCACAATTTTTCTGTAGGATTTGCTCCTTTTTTTATTTACCGCCTCAATCCCTGTACCAGTATGTAATATTCTTAGTTTTGTAGCGGTTGCCTTTCCTTATAACTGTATGTAATCTCCTTTTATCAACAAGAATTCGCCGACAATGTCTTGGTCTTAATATCGAATATTTCCCTACATTGACGACTTTTTATCAAACGACGTTTTGTCTCGATATTCCATTCGGTTTTAACTCCAAGGCTTTACAATTGGCACAACGTTCCTTTCTTACATCTGCATTCTCAATATTGCATATCATAAATTTGTACAATTGCGATTAAATGTTTAATATAAGTTCAAATTGAAAAATATAAGCAATCTTTACCTTTCATTGCCCATAAGCCACTTTTGATTAAAACACAGATTTGGTATTGTCATTAAGGAGGCTCGAGGGTATAAAAATTTCAGAAAAAAAATAAACATTTATGTTTCATTATAAATTTTATTTATTACCTTAAGTAGTTGTTACTTTATCATATGGTTTAAAAATCATTCAAAATAATCAATTTGTGTTGGCCCCAGACGACTTTTAAAATGTAGATATCATTGAAAAAGCTCCAAATTATCTCCTCTGGTGCAAAAATGCAATTTTTGGCATTAAAATTGAAATATCTTTTTAAATCATCGGTGACCTATATTTTTATTATAATTTTCAAATAAGCTGTACTTAAACTCAACTATTGTCAAATTTGAGCTATTTCTGTAATTAAGTTCTTTTTATTTAAATATTACCTCTATTTCTCCTATTAGTTCAACAGAAAAAGGTACCTTTACAAAAACGTATCCTTCTTTCAAAGGTAGTTTGTGGGCCTAAATGAACGGTGACCCCATTTTTTAATTTTATTTTACTATTAAGTATAAGATAAAGTTCATTTATAGAAAAATATAGCGAAATCCTATATTAAATAAAAAAAAATTGATTTAGACCCGCGAGCCCCCTTAAGGACAATTGCTGAGTGCTGAGGGATGGACCAAAATCCTTGTATGGTGGACGGCACGATGTTTGTATATACCAGCAGTTTAAGTATTTAAAGCTTGTTTTCGTTTAGTTGATTGATAAAGTCTAACATAAAGTCTAACATTTAATTTTGTAGGACTCCCCTTTTTTTATCTTTGAGTTCGATATTTTTCTTATATTTTTTTTTAGAAACAGTAAGTATTCTTTGATATTCCTCATTATTTAGTATGGTTTCATTTTTTTGTGTTGTTGTCTATGGTACCAATATTATAGAGGGAAGTGTTTTTTTTCCGGAATCGTATACGTATGTTTCAGAAGAGAAAATGTTTAATAATTGACGAATCAGGGGTTAAAATTCAATACAAATGGCAACTGCGTCAAATTTTCTAACCATTTCAGAGGTGCAGTTTCCATTGAGGCAGTGAGGCAAACTTTTTACCAAGAAATAATATATTTAGAGAAAACAAAATATATATATAGACAAAAAATATCAGATTTACGTGTATTCCGTGGTAAAGGATGAAGCTGATTCCAAACATTTGACTTCTGTTCCCTTTACACAAGTATTTCTAATTCTAGGCTTAAGACAAATTGAACTTTGTTTCATAAAAAGACCAAAAGAGATACAAATTTCTTATTTTGGGTGGTTCAATTCATAATTGATAAAAACAAATCATCTCTGCTTCAAGTCTGAAGTTTTGTGATACTTACGTGGAAATGGTAGATTTTTTTTTATTAACAATAGATTTGTTTTGTGTGATGGGGCCGGTTTTTAATAGACAGGTGGTATTACTATTTGAACCAACTGTTCTTCTTATCTCACAGACTTGTTCCTATATCTATATGAGGCACATTTCATATACGGGTCTACTAAAGACGAGTACAAGGAAGCTTGCAGTATTCTTTTATTTCAATTTTCTCTATGTAGATGATGATTTCACACAGAAAAAAAGAATCAGAACTCGGTGAAAAGCATCTATGCCTTATCGTTTAACGCAATGAGTATTATCACCCGATTGTTACTTGCAATGAACAAGCTGATGGGTGTAAAGGATATTCGGTGGGGGAAAACTAGTGCTACTTTTGTTCACAATTATTTCCTGCATTTAATTGGGCAGAAACTTCATCTTCACCCTGTATTGGCAAGATTTGTTTTCTGAACAGATCAGGATATTCATTTTCAAATCCTTCTGCTCACGTCGTCTCTATAGCAATCAAATGCCACAAAGTGGTTCCTTTGTCATTGATGAGTCTTAGTTAGACGAAACGCGCGTCTGGGGTACCATAATTTATAAGCCTGGTATCTTTGATGAATCCTTTATCCATCCAGAGCACATGATTTCTCCCCAATTGCTAGTGATTGGTGTGCTGAATCAGTATACCTTTCTTGATAGTGTTGTTTTTCTTAGACTGGTTCATTTTTTTTATATCTTGAATGAAAACAACTCCAATGCTATATGAATAAGGTCATCACCTTTCGACAATAAAACTCATGTCAAGGGGTGTTCCTTTGCTTATAGATATAAGAAGATGTGGTATGAGTGCCAATGAGACAACTCTCCATCCAAGTCAAAATTTATAAAAGTAAACCATTAAAGTTCAAAGAACGGTCTTCAACACGGTGCCTTGGCTCACACCGAACAGCAAGCTATAAAGGGCCCCAAAAATACTAGTGTAAAACCATTCAAAGGGGTATGCATTGTTTACTTATAGATACACAGACAAGTCCAGACATAATGGCATTTGACGTTAAATAAGTTGGTGTCTCCTGTAGGAAGATGACCATGCTCTGCCTGCTGAAGAATAATTGCAACTAGACCAAAGCTTCGTATAGGTGTCATATTGCAGGGCCATATGTCTGTTATCTCTTTATCCAGTTTCAGTCTAAACTACCCGTCTTTCAATGTGATCGACCCATTTTGCAGAATCACTTGTTGATTCATTCTCATCCTGAATATGCATAAAATATTTTCCTTTTGACGTTAAATAAACAACACTCAACAAATAAATCCTTTATGAAACCAAACTTTTTGCTTCTTTGAATTTGGACAACTCTTTTGCAACTTCGGTTTTTTTTCTTGAATCAATTATTACCTATCATGATCAGCATGGCGATCTATGATACATGGTGAGGACTTGAGTCCCAAGCTGTAAATCATTTTCCTAACTAGAAATAAGGGTCACGAAGTACTTCAAATGATCATCGAATTCTGCGTGACAGTTCAGTTCAGTTTCATGTATTTCCTCAATTAATAGTGGAGCACTACTACCCTAGGTTATCCTGTGGAAAACTATGTACACTTGTTCGAAACGCAGTCATTTAGAATAAAAATGCTATTAAAACTTCAGTTATTTGAAAAAGTACTCATATTTAAAAGTTCAAGCTGAATCATGTTTCAAAAGTTTTGTTCATGTCACACACTTAAAAAAGTTGATCATTAAGAGGTGTTCATCCGGCGAAAAAATAATTTAGAAATACATTTTCTTGTAGAATTACTTTTTTGTATTTCTAAAAAGAATGAGTAATTGATATTTTGTTAATATACAGAAAACGCATTTTTTTCAAAAACAGAACAGTATTAATCCCCCCACTCCAATACTAAAATCCAAGACTATACAGATGATTTTCAATTAATACAGAGGATAACTGGAAGTTTACTAATGTTTGTTACACTTTCTTACGGTAATTACATTATTATTCAAAAACTGTAGTTATTCTCATAATTTATAAAGCGTTTATTTATTCTTAAACTAGAATTTATTACAACCTTACGAGCATGCTTAATGTATAAATAGACGAAAACTTCATAAGTTTGTGAAAACGTGTGTCTGGTCTTATTTGTATAATAGATCAAATATTTAAACTACATTCTAAAAATCTTACGTTTTTTTGGGCGCAGCAAGACTATAATTTATAATTAAAAAGATTACTTAATACTTTGAATACTTCAAGGAAAGAAAATACTACTTCATATATATTACTTATTTTGTCAAATATTTACACTTCTTTGATAAAGACTACAGAAATTGTCTGAAAACCAAATTTTCTGTACGACTTGTACCTTATTGTCAAATAAGAAGACAATATTGAAGTTACCATTTGTAGATCATTTGAATCAGGGAAAAGGGAAAGACGGCCATTAGGACATGCATGCTCTCCGATTTTCTCAGCGTGTTGTTACCATTAGTAAATACACAGAATGTATCCTTTAATTTTGATAAATCGCATTCGCTTAGATATGTCGCGTTAACTTAAAAAGGCAACCATTTGCAAACGTCAAATGATAATCGAAAATATTAAAACATTCTTGTCTCTACATAGTTTTGCATTTTACTTTGTTCCCTGAATGTAATCAAAGGCTTTCATATTTTCAAAACAGTGCAAAATTTATTGGAATATGATCTCTAATTCATACATGAATTCCTCCTTGAAGTTTAATTCTATATAGATATAAGAAGATGTGGTATGAGTGCCAATGAGACAACTCTCCATCCAAGTCACAATTTGTAAAAGTAAACCATTATAGGGCATCTCTGACTTGAGTTGTGGCTTGAACTCGAAATTTCACGCAAAGTGAAGTTCGAAACGAAACTCGAACTCCAACTAGCACTTTAACTCGACCTTTGGGTCAAACTTGGACTATAACTTGAACTCTAAATCTAACTTCAACTCGAACCCTTATTCGATGATTAGCCACACTCGACAATAGGTATCTACAAATTACAGTGTAACTACGTGGAAGTATCGTGACTTCATTTATATGCTATAACTGTCAGGTTAAATTTTCAGAAATAGGTCGGTTTTTCATCAACTATTGAACATAACAACAATATTTAGAATGTGAATTTGAACTTGAGTATATCGCTGACATACGAGGTAACTCATGTTCATGCTCGAGGGTGATAAAAATTTCTTTGAGTAGGCCTGAATGTCAGAAACTAAATATAGATTGAAAATATTCTGCATGTGAATTCATTATATGTGCATGAACATTCACATCTCCATACCTTTATTTGATTTGATCTCGGTTGCATTGATTATTATCCTTAAAAAAGAATAAAATATTGCCAATAAAAGAAAGCAGTCTAGACTCCTAAATTTTTCAACTCTTTGTTTGTCTTCCTATTGATGAATCGAAAGAGGGAAATGTTTGCACTCCGTCCTTTAGTCAGTCTGGCGGTATGTTTTGCACCTTTATTTCTGTAATGTCTTGTTCAATCAATTATTTATTCGGTACACAACCATATAATAAGAAGTTACAGTGTGTTTCCGGTTGGACATTTCTGAAGTTCTAGCAGTTGGAAAATAGGAAACTGCTTGAAAAAGTAAGTTTTTCCGCACGCAAGTTTTTTTTTCTGTAATTCACGAATCTACTGATGAGGATTTTTGGGTCTGATGAATAGTTTTCTCCGTCTAGTGAATAGTTGTCTCTGTCTGCTGAATAGTTTGTTTCAATTTCAATCGCACCACACATCTTTATTCTTTATTTATCGCAAGAAGTAACGAATCAAATTTGAGTTGCGTTCCAGTTCGATGATCGAATTGTACGGAAGTTGTGACCATAGGACATAGAAAATTGCTTGAACACTCCTCAGTGTTTTCTTCTGTAATGTCATGTCTTCAACAGTGCAAAGAGTTGAAGAACTAGGTTTAAATATTTTGTAGTTAGGCAAAAACTCACCAAAGATATCATGCTTTTGAAATGCTCGAATCATCTCATTAGATAGATAGGGCATAGAGATTGCTTTAAAATATCAGTTTTCCAAGAGAAAAAAGAATCATCGAGATTTTTGGAAATAACCTTTTTAGACAAAGCACTTTCAAATTGGTAAATAACTATTGGTAACCGATTAACGACAAGATGGACATCCTCAACTACAACTTGCAGTACTAGTAGCAAATTTTCCCAAGTATGAATTTAAAATTCAACAGACCTCCTGCTCAATGGAATATTTGTCTCAAATAGGTGTAAACTCATGCAATGTTCCAGGCTGAAGATTACATCGTATTGCGTATGAAAAACCATCAGAATTCTTTATATTTCTAATAAATATAATTGGGAATTTCCTTGTGAAATTTTGGAATGTATTTGTAAGCTCTGTTAACTTTCAGAAAACAAATCTTAACTGAGAAATAACAGATAAAATTTGTTTAAAAATAAATATACATAAAAATGGATATAAAGTTAACAATAATCTTACAATACGCCAACAACAAATTGTTAGGCAAAGCTTTATAGTACATTGGTTTACTCCATTTGGTGTGTACACTTTTTATCGCTGTTACACAGATAACTAATGTTATATATTTGTAATATATTCTAAAGTTATTTTTCTTGAGTATAATTCATTTCTGATAATTCATAGATTATTTTTTATTGCAGTGAGCTTAAAGAGGCAACCCCATTTTTATATAATAAGTAGTTATCGGCGGTTCACTCTTAAATAAATAATTTGATTTAAATGTTCATTTCAAATCAATGATTTATTGTAAAGAGTTAAACAACATTAAAAGCTTTAAGTTATATTTACACTAATTCACCAACTCACTGCGATTTCCTTGATGATAACCAAAGAGCTATGGTTCCGCTTAAATATTAGTTGGAACATTGTTGGATATCTAACTTATATGCATCTTGTTTTCAAGATTGCATATTAACAGAAAATCAAAGCAAATAAAAACAAAAAGATATGGAAATGCAAAAGAATAAATCACAATAACACTTTATAAATTTCGTGCTTTTCTGGATTTTCCGTCACCGGGAACGCCCTAACCCAAACGTTTGAAAGCTATGGATGTAAAAATCACATGCTTTTAAATGTTTAATGTCATAAAATTTACTAATTTAATTCATGTTATCCTTTTTGATGTAGTATATAAACAGATTATAATATTCATTTCCGACAGTGAACCAGTTTATTAGTACTATAATGATTCATTAAACAAGATGTATCTTTAATTTTTAAATGATTAGTTGTGATTCACATGATGGTGATTTTTTATTTGTGATAACGAGGGATATTACAAGGACCTTACGTAATTCAGACATATTAATAACAGGATCAGCCTCGGGCTTCAAAGAATCTATAACATTTGTGGCGAGAGGTAACTCACAGGGTTTATAAAGAGGTGTATTTGGCAAGACCTTTTGGAATGTAAGGTCCTCAAAGCTCTTCAACTATGTACTTTATTTACGAATCAAATTGGCCTTTTATCATTTTTGATTCGAGCGTCATTGATGAGTGTTCTGTAGACGAGACGCTCGTCAGACGTACAAAATATAAAGCCGATATCTTTGATTAGTTTTGTTACAACTACTAAGTCGGATGCCACTTCTGGTGGAGGATTCCTACCCAAGGGTATTACCAGCCCAGTAGTCAGCACATCTGTGCTGACATGAATTATCATTGATATGTTAATATTTATAAACTAACTGTTAACAAAAACTTCAATTTTCAATATATTTAGAATTTTTATCCCAAGGAATAGATTACATAAGCTGTATTTGGCAAAATCTTTCTGCATTTTGGGTCCTCAATGCTCTTCAACATCGTTCTTTATTTACCCGTTTAACTTTTTTGAATCAATTGTTGGTGATAAGTCTTCAGTAGACGAAACGACCGTCTGGCTACAAAATATAAGCCAGGTATCTTTGGTGAGTTTTGAAGACTTTCAATGACACCAGCCTTCAATTACGTTTGTTAAATACTATTACATTTGATTTGGACTATTTAGTCTGTCCTTTTTTCATATGTTCAGTTTTTCACATTTAGTTCATTTGAGTTATTGTCAATGCTAAATTGTAACATTAATAGATTCAATTGAAAACATGTCGATTTGACTCACTAAACGTGACCTAATTTTCATTCCTCAGTGGATCACATCAGACATCACTGATAAAGTCAATTTAGATATATTATTAGAATTTGTCATCTGTATGTGTTTCATATGTTAATTGAAAGGTGAACAGGGTTTGACTTGATTTGCAGGGTGCAGTGCTTCACTTGATGGCCAATTACGAAAAAGGTCAATGACATTTCGATTACGAATCGTTATGCGAAATGCCTGTATGAAACTGGGTACTTGATCTTGAGTGAATCTTTAAACTTTTATATTTTCAATTATGGCCCGTTTCTTGATATATTTGGGTAAACCTAATATATAAATAGAAGGTCCCTCTTTGGGCATGTTTGTTTAAGTAAATAATCGGTACGGAGGTGATTCGGACACTTCGTCTTCTCATGTTTATTTAACTTTGGTAAGATTATATATGTCTTGTCCGCTAGACGTAAAAAAAAAACAAAGACAATCCCAACATCCAATAAAACCAAGGAATCACACAATCAATATAAATTGGACCTTTGACTTTTGGAGCATTCCTTAGTTGCCCCAATGGTCCATTTGAAATAAGGGATATTTTCCCCTTCACTGCTTGATCATTCACTTTTAGATAAAGAAATATGATACATGCCCTCATGTGACAAAGCAAAGAACATTGTGTATCATTACCCTATCGTCCTTGCATGTTTAACTTCATCAATACTGTTGATTACATTTAGACAGAAAAATGGTGACTTTTCTGTTTTACTTATGCTGTTAGATTGATCCCATTTTGACAGAGAAATGGCGACTTTTCTGTTCTAAATGGAATGTCAGTTTAATTCAATTGTGACAGAGAAATGGCGACTTTTCTGTTCTAAATGGAATGTCAGTTTAATTCAATTTTGACAGAGAAATGGCGACTTTTCTGTTCTAAATGGAATGTCAGTTTAATTCAATTTTGACAGAGAAATGGCGACTTTTCTGTTCTAAATGGAATGTCAGTTTAATTCAATTTTGACAGAGAAATGGCGACTTTTCTGTTCTAAATGGAATGTCAGTCTAATTCAATTGTGACAGAGAAATGGCGACTTTTCTGTTCTAAATGGAATGTCAGTCTAATTCAATTGTGACAGAGATATGGCGACTTTTCTGTTCTAAATGGAATGTCAGTCTAATTCAATTGTGACAGAGAAATGGCGACTTTTCTGTTCTAAATGGAATGTCAGTTTAATTCAATTGTGACAGAGATATGGCGACTTTTCTGTTTGAAGTTGGATGTAAGTTTCATCATACGTTAAACAGAAAAGTCGTATGTAAGTTACATCCCATGTAAATTCGCAATTCCCTTGTCTCAATCGAAACAAACAATACTGATCTTTAAAAGTAAAATAAACATATACAACAGTATGCTGTATTTTTACAATGAGTAATTTAATGTCACGTGACGATAACTGGTCCCTGGCGATAACTGATCATTGACCAGTACAGTTTCAGTTGTTAATTTCTAATGAATAATAGCTAACAGATTCAGAACTTTGATTAAAGTTTTAAAGAATGACGAATATCGTCCACATTTCAGGACAGAATGACAGAATGTTTGATTTAATTGACACTGATTATTCTGTTCTTGATAAAATGAGCAATATATCATTAAAGTTTCAAATAAAAAAAAAATCATTTTGTGGAATGATCGGTAAATGACGATAACTGGTTGTGGTACCCATAAAATATAGCTTCAAAATCTTTTCTTCAATGAATAATAGTATCCAAAAGTCCCAATTTATGATGGGTACCCGCCTTATGTTATTCCTTCACATTTAGAATAATAATTAAAAGAAACTTTCTGTACAAGACTATTTTTCTGTAAATGTATTAAATATCAAGTAAGAGAATTTGAGAATTTTTTAAATTCATTTGATTTAAATGCTAAATTGGGTCCAATTCAAACCATTTCCTACATAGTTTATGAAAATTAAATTTTCCTAAATTGAAGGTTACAACTATATCAGACAAAGTTGACTTCAGATGGTTTTGTCTATTCTGTTTAAGTGCCACATTACTTTTGGTACTCGCTAAATGTGAAAGGAAGTAAGTCAATTTCGGAGATGAACAAAATTATATTCGTGTAATTGAACACAATTTCTCATTTGATTTAAGGACTTATTTGGCCTTATATTGCACTTTCTCCATTACTTGCAATTGTTAAGATGTTAATATTACGTCTACGTAAGTTTTACCTGTTTTTTTTTTTTTTTTTTTTTTTTGCTGAAACTGCAATTGTTAAGATGTTTTTTTTAAGTTTTACCTGTTTTTTTTTTTTTTGCTGAAACTGAAATATTTCATTAAGAAAGTTGATAGTTGCAATTTATCTTATTTTATGCAATGAACACAATACATTCTTGCGTAGGAATAATTATGTCATATTAATCACCAGACTTTAAAGAAGTTCATCAGACGATAAACTCTTCATTAAATGTTCTACAGCTGGTGTCCTTTCCATTATACAGGGTCACAGAGCTAGTTTGAAGTGTGTCTAAAACTTTCACACCGCTATCTTACACTGTAGGATACGATTTAAAACGATTTAAATGTCGACATCATAGACAAATACATCAAAAAAAAAATTTCTATAACCTTAATGTCCACTTATTCGTTTATCTTATCTTACAGTTGGTGTCCATTCGTTTGATGTGTTTGTGCTTTTGATTTTGCCATTTAATTAGGGACTTTCCGGTTTGAATTTTACTCGAAGTTCAGTATTTTTGTGATTTAACTTTTTTTTCGTAGTATTGATATGTACTGTGAAATTATCATAATTCTATGCTTTACTAAGTATTTATGTACTTACAAATATACACTTATATATGATTTATTGCCTATCGATGAATACGTGAGAACAGACATTCTCTGCTGCTTTAATTCATGCGGTTTTTTTTCGATTACAGGAACCAGTGTTTAACACTTCTTTATTCCGTGCGTTAATGACTTAAAAAAAACCTTCAAAGTTCCCCGCAAGGCATGTAAAAATAATGCATGTATCATCGTTAATAAGATGTGTATTTTGATGTTTGTTGTAATTACGACGATAACCTTGTACATTTTATGATATTATTTATTCTTTTCCATTTGTAAATGTCTAGTTTGCCATTTGAAGGAGTCAAAAATATCACAATTGTAATGTTTTCACCTGTCATGTCTGAGTAATAATGTGGTCTTAAATTCTTGTTCAGTCGCATTGTACCACACTTGTTAATTGAAGACAGGAGAGGTAATAAGCTTTTATATTCATACTTTCTTACAAGCAATATTGTACAAATATTATAATCATTTCGATTTAATTTTTTCGAAAGTAAAGCAATTAAAAGTTTGGTGCGAATTTTCAAAGACATAAATACTTTAATAACAAAGCGTAAAAAGAATAAGAAACAAACAAAATGTAGCTTGGCTTGCTATGATAACTTCTATCAACAGAATTGAAATAGGTTATTTTACAAACTCATCAAAGATACCAACGGGATATTCAAACTCATACGTCGAAGATATAATGCGAATAACTTAGTACACCAGACGTGTGTTTCTTTTTTACAAGACTAATGATGCTTGAATCAAAACAATTGGAAGGCTAACATGGCTAAGTAAATTAAGAGGATGGCGAGCATTGGCAAACAAAAATTCCTAAAAGGTGTGCCAAATCTTGCTACGGTCGTCTATGCCTTGGGATAGAAAACCTTAGTGTTTCGAATGATTTTAAAGATTTGTGAACACAGACAAGGACAGTACATCACATGTTGCGAATTATTTCTAAGTTTTATGAACGGTAAATTTATAGACAATGCCAGTATTTCAATGGTATTTCATGCCAGCAAATGAGTGTTGATTATTGGAGTGGTGATACTCTCAACGACGTAACATCGATCCAGTGGTTGTAAAACATATTATTGAATATACCATGTATACCCCGCATAAAATTTAGTACACAAAACGCGTTTTTACACGAGTTCATATACAAGCAGATACAAAAAAGGAAACTAAATTAATCCACTAGATAACGGAATATATTATTACAAAAAGATCGACGAACTGAAAATATTTGAAACGTATTTTGATTTATGTAAACAACCCTCCCACACAACTAAAACGTGCATCTAAAAATAAACACCCCTGTGCCATTTTCATCAATGTTTAGTGCAGCCTCCTAGTTTAATGTTATCTATTTTCATAACTGGAAATTGTCTCGAAATAAATGAAACCAGTTGTCATATTGATTCAATTGTTTATCACATATGTTATATGGGATCGTCACGAACACACATTAAGAATAATCTGAAAGTATTGCAATTTTATTTTGATAAATGTGAGTGGAAGATATAGTTGAAGTAGAAATACGTCAACTTACAACTTTGGCAGCACTAAAATAATATATATAACAATAAAAATGTAACAAAATGTACTTAAACCCTGCTGGTCTAGGTATATTATGTCATAGTTGTTTTAATGTTTTGATTTCAATCAATAGAAAACCATAGACACTAATATATATTAAATCTGTTGTTTGTATATAAAACAGATTCAAATAGGAAGCCATGAAGCCTGTTCTAGTATTTCTTTTTTCGATACTGATTGTTGTGGATTCTGTGTGGCAGAAACCTGGATTTTGTGGAACATACGAATGCCCAGAGTATACTCTGGACGAACAAGGAAAGGTAGGGTTGTGTTAATACGTGCTAGTTGGGAAAAATTTCTTATTTCGTCTAAAAGTTACGATGGTGTAATCTTTGTCTTTGAGTCAATTTTGAGTTTATGTTTAATATTATATAAATAATGGTTAAAATATTAAGGCAACAGTAGTTTACCGACGTTCAAATCTCATAATCGATTAAAAACGAAAACTTAGGGAATCACATAATCGCACAAATTTATCGAGACCGGTCGCGTCGATAGGGTAAACCTCTCCTGCTATGCATGCACCACCCGTCATGCGAATCCACACTCCGTCAAAATGTTACAATCGGGAATCAGACACACAATCGACAAAAATCCAGATTAGACGACTATTCTGGTATCTTAAGACCTAAGACCGGGAAATCAATGTAGATAGTGAGTTGAGAAACATACATCATAATTTAACCAATTCGTGATAGTGACTGTAAAACTAACGTAGCTCGATTTTAGTCGTTCTTCCTCATAATTTTGTTGGAGCAGTTTGTTTGTAAGGAGCAGTCCTTCTTAAAGGAGTAATACCACCTTTTCATTGCATATTAGATAATAACCATCACTGGAAGTTAACCAATCAAATTGTCACCCTTTTTTTTCCTGTTTACAAGCTTTAGTAACCATGTAACCTCAAGTTTCCATAATAATTTATAGAAACACCAAATAAAAAAAGAATGGGGCTTTGAAATACCCAAGATATATGTTTATGACTCAGAAATGTTTTACTGCAATGAAGAGTAGGATTAATTTCCTTCAATTGTCAAATTCAATGGAATATTTTTTTCGACCCTTTTTCGTATGAAACCGGATGTGACGTACTATGATTTGGTGGTATTACACCTAAAGAAGACTTTTTTTGTGGAATAATCTAAATGTGATTTTTTCCTTGGTAAAACTTATTATTTCAAGCATTACTGTCAAGTTTTGTCATAATCAGTTCAATAGTTTGAGAGAATCTAGTATAATGTAAGATGACATCTACAGCGATTTGAGTAAAATTTCTTTGAAAAATTCAAATCATGCCACATCATGATAGAATATAGTGTGGATCAATAAATGATCCAATATTCATCGAATCTGCGTACAACAGATGACCCTTAGATGATAAATACCACTAATGGACCTCTTTGTCTTCATTATAAGGTCCCGTTTGAGGTTTCAATAAGTCCTTACGTAAAACTTAAGTTTCATGCCGCAATGAATTATCCATATAAACGTTGGCTTTTCTCCATGGAGGTTTCAATAAGTCCTTACGTAAAACTTAAGTTTCATGCCGCGATCTAGAGAGGGACATAAAATGCTTCCCTTTTAGTTAGTGAATAATTTGTTGTTACTGCTCCAAAAATAATTTCATTTACTTATAACTGTATATTTCTTAAAGTATTAGGAAAAAGTTTTCTTTCATAGCAAAATATAGGAAATAAGGAGAAAAAGTAAGAAAAAGCTCCCAAAACACAGAGTATGGCTTACTCTGCCTACTTTATATTCATGGTAGAGCCCTATTTCAAGGCAATTTTCTCTTAAAATGTGTTTTCGAGACTCAATCCACTCAGAATATTTCATTTTTGCAATATTTCACTGAAATAGCATGAAATTTTAACAAATGAGAGTACATACAATGTCAAAGGTGCATGTGCAGCTTCCCTAAATAGGAGTAATACCACCCTTGTTTTCCATTAGTGTTTGTTAAATTGGCAATTATCAAACAATTGTCCAGAATTTATCTTTGTTTCAAATAAAGAAATACTTGGCATTAGCAAAGTTTTTTACTGTCCAGTACTCCATACAAAATTTAACATAACATTCCATTGCATAGTTTCGGTAGTATCATTTATCTCAAGTTCACTCACATATATGAAATGCAAGCAATCACAGAAATGTGGGTTACTTGAGTGGCAGGACATCATCAATATATCTGAAAGTGAAATAGAATAACCTTGGAATTTTATGCCACTGTCATACAAGTGAGAGGTTTAGCTAGATATAAAACCAGGTTTAATCCACCATTTTCTATATAGGGAAATGCCAGTACCAAGTCAGGAATATGACAGTTGTTTTCCATTCGTTTGATTTTGAAATTTGTTGAGGGACTTTCCGATTTGAATTTTCCTTGGAGTTCGGTAGTTTTGTTATTTCACTTTTTTTGGGTGGGATTTGTTTTTTCAAAACCATTGTTCCCAATATTTTAGTCACCTCTGCACCGTTGTTCATTTATCATATCGTTAAACATTTTGTTGTTTATGGTTACTACACGATTCAAGGGTAAATGGTAAAGAAAGAAGTTTATTTTTAAAATATTCAAGTCATTGGTGGGGCAATTTTGTAACTTAAGAACTTAATTCAGTAAAACATATTACATCTGCTCTTTCAAAAAATTTAACATTTCAGGGATATGAGAAACGCTTTTATGCCACTGCAACATGGGTCACAACGTCTGCGGCTGGGAGTTACAAAAATGCCACCACGACGACATTTTCTAAACTGCAAAATTATTTAAAACAGTTTAATACAGAAGGTATTTAAAAAAAATATTCTATAACCATATTCAGATAATTGTTTTTAAGATCAATTCCCTCTACAGTTAAGTACTTTGATAAGATAAAAAAAAAAATAGTTGCACATTAATGAAAAGAACCATGTTTTCCCATCCGTATACAAAATACATGGAAAATAAAGAAAAAAGGTCTTTAATTATACCGGGAAAATAGATCACATCAATGCAAATGTACTTGATTTTCATATGATGAAGATATAATCTTTCAACCAGTTGAGTTGAGGTTTGGAGCTGGCATGTCAGTAACTGCTAGTAGTCCTTTGTTTATTTATATATCATTGTCATTTTGCTTAGTTTCTTTTGTTACCTATTCTGACATCGGACTCGGAATTCTTTTATACTGAGTTTTACTGTGCGTATTGCTATGTGTTTCTTTTTTCTACATTGGCTAGAGGTATAGGGGGAGGGTTGAGATCTCACAAAACATGTTTAACCCCGCCGCATTTTTGCGCCTGTCCCAATTCAGGAGCCTCTGGCCTTTGTTAGTCTTGTATGTTTTTAAATATTAGTTCATTTATATGTTTTGGAGTTTAGTGTGACGTCCATTTTCACTAAACTAGTACACAATTTTATTTAGGGGCCAGCTGAGGACCACCTCCGGGTGCGGGATTTTCTCGCTGCATTGAAGACCCATTGGTGGCCTTCGGCTGTTGTGTGCTCTTTGGTCGGGTTGTTGTCTCTTTGACATATTCCCCATTTCCATTCTCAATTTTAAACTTGAATCTTAGAGTTCTATAAAAATAAGAAGATGTGGTATGATTGCCAATGAGACAAATCTCCACAAGAGACCAAATGACACAGAAATTAACAACTATAAGTCATCGTACGGCCTCAACAATGAATAAAACCCATACCGCATAGTCAGAATTAAGAGGCCCCGAAATGACATATGTAAAACAGTTCAAACGAGAAAACTAATGGCCTGATTTATGTACAAAATAATGAACGAAAAACAAATATAATATGCAGCAACAAACGACAACCACTGAATTACAGGCTCTTGACTGTTCATTAGCAGTTGTATTGATCCAGACGGAAACAATACATTTTGTTGATCATTTGTTTGCGTTACATGTAAGATTTTCAAAAGTTAAAAATGTTAAAAACATAGGCAGCATAAGCATAGGGGATGTTGGATATTTTAACATGCTGTCTATCCCACAGAACTTAATAATTGTCTCAACACTGTATCAGAGAGTGTTCACCAATGATATTGAAAGCGTTTTATCTGTTTGTACAGTATGCATGAATATGTTTGAAATATCAAACAAAAAAAAAAAAAGGTTTTTAACACGAAAAAGTAGTTTCCTTGAAAGAGTGATCATATATTGAAGAGACTATGATTAAAAACATAAGTTCCTGAAGATTATATCTACTTTGCGATGCTGATATATTGTATTGGTGGTACAGGTATCTAACTTCGTACTTTATTTGGCCTTTTTTAACTTTTTTTGATTTGAGCGTCACTAATGAGTCTTTTGTAGACGAAATGCGCGTCTGGCGCAAATACAAAATTTCAATCCTGGTATCTATGATGAGTTTTTTTGCTACATCAAGATGGAAATTTCACAATGACACTGAAATCTTTTGTCGTAAAGCTTAGTTGTATGCCAAAGTATGAAACAGACCTGGGTGCATCTGTGGCAATCTTTATTTCTAGTTCAGATGGATACACCATAGGTACGATGAAAATAGTTTCCAAAGACTTTGGGTCTTAGATATTCCCCATGTCCAAGCATATACAAGTTTTCTGACTAATCAATGAAACTAACTGAAAAACTGCTTGTCAAAACAATAACTATTACAGTAACAAATCATTTAGACAATATCAGGCAGTTGTGATGCACTTGTAGAAAGACCTGACAAAAAAGAAAAAAGGATGAAATGTGCAATTAAAACGGATGGAAAGACATAACAATTCTCAAACATTAATTCGCCTTTAAAGATGTTCGATGAAAAATTCGCTACAAACGTAGTATGAAGTTTTATAACCCATCTACATTTAAAGAGAAAAACTATATAATCATACATATTTGGGGGAAATTGTGAAGTTGTTTTCATTAAACACCCCAAAGACAGAAACAGGGCACTTCTTCTTCTTCTTCTTCTTCTTCTTCTTCTTCTTCTTCGTAAATGAAGGTCTTTAACGATATTATAACAGCTTAAAGCAAAATCCAGACGTCCTTGGCTTAGACTTATGGCATACCCTATTTCTTAAATAAAAAATCTACAACAGTTTTTGAAAGTACCTTATCAAGAGTCATGAAGAAACTACGTAAATGACTTGTTATGCTTTCTTTTACCGCTTCATTCGTTGCACCACATCTTTTTGACGAAATGAAGTCACTAATAACATCACATGTGTCGTGAACTGGACTTTTCTTTTCATTTCCTATTTTAATGTTCATAATGTCAACTGATTAAGTAATTATACCCACGCTACGAATT
Source organism: Mytilus coruscus (assembly GCA_017311375.1). Classification (NCBI taxonomy): domain Eukaryota; kingdom Metazoa; phylum Mollusca; class Bivalvia; order Mytilida; family Mytilidae; genus Mytilus; species Mytilus coruscus. The sequence continues at coordinate 127,534,701 of CM029595.1, read as the reverse complement.
AGATCATTATATAGTTTCTTACCTTTCTGAATGCTTATTCAAATACTTATCATAGGAATACAACTTTACTTGGATATATGGTCACATACAATGAGTGGAATATCCTTAGTGATTTTGAACTGACATGTCAAAGTTAAAGGTCTTAGTTACTACACATGGAATGAAATTTGTGCCGAAAAGCTTTTTCCAGATGCTTAATCAAATACAACAAATGTGGTTGTAATCTTATTTGAATATATGTCACATTGATTTATAGGAAGATCCCTCTTGATTTTAAGGTCGATAGTTCAAAGGTAAAGGTCATACTCACCAAAATAGACCGAAATGTGTATAGAAAAGTGGGTTTCGGATATTAAATCAAATATTGAGATTAAGATACCGATTGATTTTGAGGTCACTATGTCTAAGGTCAAATTTACTAACAGAAGCTTTAAATTTGTGTATAACCGCAGCTGCGGGAAATTAAATCAATACAACATATTACTGCGATATGTGCGATATGTGCTCAAATATAATAAGGAAACGATCCATTTTTATTTTTAAATCACCTTGTATAAAGTCAAGATCATAGTTATCTAAACGTACCGTGAAAGATGATAATAATATGAAAATCATAACGGAAATGAATCCTATTTTAAGTAAACAGAAAAAAAAAAACTATGCCATCAGGTCACCTTACGCTTTTCTCCTTATGAGGGTTGTGCATGGGATATTTGGTATGTTAGCTAGGTCATTAGAAATTCAATTATAACTTTTTTTGAATGAACAAGGTGAATGGTTTGAAAATGCAATTGTAAAAAGCGATTTTTTGCTGTTTGTTCAGTTTGTATAAGACACAACTTGGTGACTTCCTACAGGACCATAACCACAATTGGCACGACCGGTGCTTGAGAATAAAAACCAAGTTGTTTATTCTTTCGGAGGACCTGTCTTAGTAAGGTTAATGCTGTTAATTATAGGTTGATGCTGCGTTATTAGAAATATCCAAAATCACAAACTAAACATAGATCATCAATATGTGATACAGGCTAAAAATTTTGTACATGATTTGAAAGATAATGAAATTTTACACCGAAGTGTTAAACATTTGTGTTGTGTTCAAAATATTAAATGAGCAAATTTATCTATAAAATACAGATTTAAAAAATGTATACCAAGCTGCTATTTTATATAAATGCATTTGAAAATTATTCTGTCATTTACAGCGATGTCAGTACCGTATGTAACTATGATGTTCCCAACAGTTGGACTGAATGTAGTTCAGAATTTCACCCAGTTTTTCTTCATAAAACCATCTCTAAGACCTCCTCCTGAACCCATCGACAGCAGTATCACGATAAAAGAGGTTCCACCAAAACATTTATTTATAAGGTAAGATATGGGTTAATCTTTTAAATTGACTTTTGGTGTTGGATGATACCATAACTTTATAGGGTCACTCATATTGGTAGGACTTTAATATGATAGTAAAATAAATTGAACTGGGTAATAATTCCTATCAGAGCTTTTAATTAAGGAATATGTGCAAGAATGAGCAAAAATAAGGAAAACCACCCGTGTACATAAAACTGAAATTTCTTTTGACATGCTTGAAAAATGTCAAAAGTTCATAAATAAGGTTGCAGTTGAAGACCAGAACCATTAGACCATCCTTGCATCACTTACGATTCTAGAAATTTTGTATAATATTATAGACTATATACCCTTGTCCATTTTCCGAAACCCAAGAAGCAACAAAAGATTTCAATGAAAAAAAACTAATCAAAGCACAATTACAGATTGGACAGACCGCAAAAGGAAAAGGTCTACATGCAAACAACATCGCATATAAAATGCAAGACTACTTACACTCTCACACTTATCTGCAGCATGATGACAAATATTTTCTCAAGAACATTAAAAGACATATTTCAATATATGTGCATATTTGATTCTTTATTTTATTTACAGGACAGTTCCGGGACATGTAAGTACAACAGCAGGTTGGGTTAAGCAGGCAAACCTATTGGCAGGTGCAATTAACGACACTTCAAAGTACTACAGTACATTTTTCTTTACCGCAGAATACAACATTCCATCAGAAAGTGGCAAGCGTTATAGTGAAGTGTGGTTCTATGCAATGCATTGATGGTAACAACATTTGTTTTGTTTACATATGATGCTTCTTATAAAACGCGAATAAAGAAATTGATCTCAGCCTGTGTGAAAAATTAAATGTGATAAACAGTTTTGAATATTATTTGTTTGAAATTTATAATTCCCCGTCGTTTCACTCTTGGTCCGTTGTTTATGTGTATATATGTTGTTTGTAATTGAACACAGACACATATAAAAAAAAACATCACTTTAGACATTTTAGAGTGGAGTTAGAGAAACAATGCATCTTTAATTATCAAAATGTCTGTCACTACTGTTTCACTTCATTGCACACTATTTAAACTATGTACCACAATGTTTGATGCATAAACCCAAACGAAATTGAAAATATTTGGGTTTAAGTAGAAAAAATGTTTCAATCAACACGGGTACAAACAATTAGAACTCTAGTCGATACATATGTCATTATATTGGATATGTTTTGTTGAATTAACCACAAGAGTTGTTTCGCGACACTATTGTTATCCAAATGGGCCCTAACTGTGTACCACTGATCGTCCTTTCATTTCATCATCCGCTATGCTTACATATGATGCTTCTTTTGATACGAAAAAAAAAAAAGAAATTGATCTCATCCTATGTGGAATATCCAATGTGATAAACAATTCTTTTATATTATTTGTTTGAAGTCTATATAATTCATCGCCGTTTTACTCTTGTCCGTTGTTTATGTCTCTATGCTGTTTTTGATTGAAGAGAAACACTCATAAAAACATCACATAGACAATTTAGTGTGGAGTTGGAAAACGCTGCTTTTATAAAATTAAAAATTGTCTGCCACTGCTATTTTACACAACTGCATACTTTCGCGGAGAATAATAATAATTGGTATATCCGTTGATGAATTCGCTCAACGAGATGTTTAATGAAACGATTGTCATCCAAATAGGTACTGACTGTATACCATTGAATTGGATATGTTCATATGGCATAGACGGTAATGTATTTGTAATTTCAGTTTACAGCACCAACCGCTATGTACTGATTTATTTAACTTATCAACTAAGGCAACTAATGGAAAATCTATACATCGCTTATCGAATTAAATAAGAAATCTGCTTTTCAACGTAGATTTGTATGCACTATGTTTATTTTGCTTATTTTGAGTTCACATAAAATATTTGAAAAAGAGCCCACCCGCGCGTTAAGCTTGTAAAGTTAACTCTATGATGTGAAGGGCTCACTAATTGCTCGATGCGGGAATAGAACCACCACGCGCAAGGTTTATACAGTGAAATCGCAAAATATCCACGTTTAGTGTTTTATGTCAACACTTGTTTAACTCCTTTTCGGGTTCATGCGATTAATCTTAAAAATATATCGATCTAAAATAAATGATAGCTGTTCAATGATATAAAACTATGCGCTTATAGGTTTTTGGTGACCAAGGTTCGTGTCGCTCAGTCTTTAGTTTTCTATGTGTTCTCTGTGGCTTGTCTCTCTTTGGTCGTTTTTTTTTGCCATGACATTGTCAGTTTGTTCTCGACTCATGAGTCTGACTATCCCTTTGGTATCTTTCACCTCTTTTTATGTATTTGCTAATCAAATATTATTTTCTATGTGTTTTGAAAATGATTTACTTATCCGATGAAAGACACACGTGATATGACTGTTAGTACACCAACTACAATTCAAATGTCAGACAAACAAAATTTAAAACAGTCAAACGACTGAGTTGAAACACCATTTTACAAATTTGTAATTAATAAAGCGTAACTAGATCGTACAATATTTTATTGATAATTCTTAAAAAGCATCCACCCCACAAATGACGTCTTCGCTTCTTGCCTGCTCCAAATTGACCCGCTTGGGCTAACAGAAGAACTGGTTCTAATGTAGCATGCATCCCCAACTGACAATTGAAGAACTATTGTAGCGATAGAGAGTGTATAGTAACCACCAGATTGTCTAAATAAGGTTGCAGTTGAAGACCAGAACCATTAGACCATCCTTGCATCACTTACGATTCTAGAAATTTTGCATAATATTATAAACTATATACATTTTTCCGAAACGCAAATAGCAACTAAAAGATTTCAATGAAAGAAAAAATAACTAATCAAAGCACAATAAAAGATTGGAAAGATCGAAAAAGGAAAAGGTAAACATGTAAACAACATCGCATATAAAATGCAAGACTACTTACACTCTCACACTTATCTGCAGCATAATGACAATTATATTCTCAAGAACATTCAAAAGACATATTTCAATATCTGTGCATATTTGATTCTTTATTTTATTTACAGGACAGTTCCGGGACATGTAAGTACAACAGCAGATTGGGTTAAGGAGGCAAACTTATTGGCAGGTGCAATTAACGACACTTCAAAGTACTACAGTACATTTTTCTTTACCGCAGAATACAACATTCCGTCAGAAAGTGGCAAGCGTTATAGTGAGGTGTGGTTCTATGCAATGCATTGATGGTAACAACATTTGTTTTGTTTACATATGATGCTTCTTATTAAACTCGAATAAAAAAATTGATCTCAGCCTGTGTGAAAAATTAAATGTAATAAACAGTTTTTGAATATTATTTGTTTGAATTTATTATTCCCCATCGTTTCACTCTTGGTCCGTTGTTTATGTGTATATATGTTGTTTGTAATTGAACACAGACACATATAAAAACAAACATCACTTTAGACATTTTAGTGTGGAGTTAGAAAAGCAATGCATCTTTTATTATAAAAAATGTCTGTCACTACTGTTTTACTTCATTGCACACTATTTAAACTATGTACCACAATGTTTGATGCATAAACCCAAACGAAATTGTAAATATTTGGGTTTAAGTAGAAAAAAATGTTTCAATCAACACGGGTACAAACAATTAGAACTCTAGTCGATACATGTGTCATTATATTGGATATGTTTTGTTGAATTAACCACAAGAGTTGTTTCGTGACACTATTGTTATCCAAATTGGCCCTAACTGTGGACCACTGATCGTCCTTTCATTTCATCATCCGCTATGTTTACATATGATGCTTCTTTTGATACGAAAAAAAAAGAAAGAAATTGATCTCATCCTGTGTGGAATATCCAATGTGATAAACAATTCTTTTTATATTATTTGTTTGAAGTCTATATAATTCATCGCCGTTTTACTCTTGTCCGTTGTTTATGTCTCTATAATGTTTTTGATTGAAGAGAAACACACATAAAAATATCACTGTAGAAAATTTAGTGAGGAGTTGGAAAACACTGCTTTTATAAAATTTAGAAAAATTGTCTGCCACTGCTATTTTACACCACTGCATACTTTCGCGGAGAATAATAATAATTGGTATATCCGTTGATGAATTTGCTCAACGAGATGTTTACAGGCACGATTGTCATCCAAATAGGTACTGACTGTATACCATTGAATTGGATATATTCTCTATTCATATTGCATAGACGGTAATGTATTTGTAATTTCAGTTTACAGCACCAACGTGAAAAGAACCTTCCCGCGCGTTTAGCTTGTAAAAGTTAACTATATGATGTGAAGGGCTCACTAATTGCCCGATGCGGGAATAGAACCACCACGCGTAAGGTTTATACAGTGAGATCACAAACACATCCACGTTTAGTGTTTTATGTCAACACTTGTTTCACTACTTTTCGGGTTCATGCGATTTATCGTAAAAATATATCGATCTAACATAAATGATAGCTGTTCAATGATATAAAACTATGCGCTTATAGGTTTTTGGTGACTGAGGTTCGTGTCGCTCAGTCTTTAGTTTTCTATGTGTTCTCTGTGGCTTGTTATCTCTCTTTTGGTTGTTTTCTTTTGCCATGACATTGTCAGTTCGTTCTCGACTCATGAGTTTGACTATCCTTTTGGTGTCTTTCGCCTCTTTTTTATGTATTTTCTAATCAAATATTATTTTCTATGTGTTTTGAAAATGATTTACTTGTCCAATGAAAGACATACGTGATATGACTGTTAGTGCACCAACTACAATTCAAATGTCGGGCAAATAAAATTTAAAACAGTCAAACGACTGAGTTGAAACACCATGTTACAAATTTGTAATTTATAAAGTGTAAATAGATCTTACAATATTTTATTGATAGTTCTTAAAAAAGCATCCACCCCACAAATGACGTCTTCGCTTCTTGCCTGCTCCAAATTGATCCGCTTGGGCTAACAGAAGAACTGGTTCTAATGTAGCATGCATCTTGTAGCGATAGAGAGTGTATAGTAACCACCAGTATATGTTGACGTTGAACCAATAACATCGGAATTGTTTACAATTTCAACTGGAATGTGTACACTGCCATCTGGAAATACAACAACGGAAAAACAAAAAACCCCAGCAGACGTAGCGGTAAATATGCCCGTGTGTTTGTTATAAGCATATTCGATATTCGTCGTAATATTGTGGAAGGTAAAGGTGTGATGCCGACCAGGACTAGGTTCGTCATTTGCCATGTATGCATAAAATGCTATTCTTGGTCCTACTACTTATCTCGGGTAGAGTTTATGTTGTCTCGGAAGCGTAAAAATGTCGTTGAAATAGCAACATAGAGATTCTAGGAAAACCACATATACACCTAGGCATTAAAAATATAAGGTTCTTACCTGAGGTAGCACTCCACAGTTCGGTGTGTAGTTTCTCATTTTGGCCTCTGTGGATTTTTCAAATATGAAAACTAGTGTGCAATAAAATTGATTTTTGGATAGCTAAAGATTAATTATGCCTTCAAAGTGGGTTTATATGAACATCAAGATTGTGTAATGTATGTATTATGAGCTGTGTTCTGTATCACAGTCCGTATTTTCATATCCATACCAGAAATTGGCACAGAAAGTATTATAAAAAAAAATTTCCACCGTTTTGTCGCACGAACTTTGTTATTCAATTTTACGAGACAGTATGTGACATTTTCATGCCTCTTTTGGAATGTGTTTTGGTAAATAAATGCAGAATGTTGCAATGGATACACAAAAAGGTATTATATTTTACCATTTTAACTGTTAAAAATCAAATTTATTGAAGATGCTGATTACATACATATGAACACAAACAGTTGGCTTAATGTATTAGATAGACAGGAATAGAAGATTATTAAACATTTTGTGTGTCAGTTTAGATCTGATTTCCTAACTGTGGGATGCTATTCTTTTACAAAATGTTAAAAAAAGAATTAGAGGATGCATGTCACATAGGACGGTTGCCAGATATTGAGCAGGGTCTGCTTACCGTTCCAGAGCACCTGATATCATCCCCATTGTTTGGTGGGGTCCATGCTGTTCTGTATTTATGTAGATGTAGTGTTTTGTAGACTGTTGGTTGGCGTCTCGTCGTTTTTCGTGTTTAACATGATTGTGTCGGTCTCTCTTTGCCTCATGATTTTTTGTTCTCATTTTGATATCTTTTGCTTTTTTTCAGAATGTAACCTTAATGTCATAATCTGCTATTTCATATCCTGTTACTTCTTGTTACATATTTGAACTACAACAACACCAGCAACAAATAATAAATTCAACAATTTTTATTAACTCAAGAAGGAGATATACTTGATTTTACAAAAGTTTTTTTTCACATACATTTGCTAAAAGCGAAACTAAACCAATGACAAGGTATCAACTTATGGGTGTTAGTTTTTCAAACGGATTTGAAATATAAATCATACTTTTTTTACCATAATTGACGAGACATTTATTTTAAGGAAGTCCTTCAATGGTTACAGGGGAATAGAAATATGATTACTTTGATCTTCTTCCGACCGGCAGCAAGACCCTTGCCAAAAGACAGGCCACCGTTTGGCTGTGCGGGGTGTGCAAGTACGCAGCCACGTCCGGTCAGAATGCAGACGTTAACTCCGATGCCTCGTGTACAGGGAATGCCACAATTTCTGCTCGTTAAAAACCCTTGCAACAACTCTTTGAGGGGTCCGTAGGTGGCCTTTTGCAAGACAAAATTTCTGCCCCTATGCAATATATCCTAATTTTCCAGTGGTAGTCCAAATTTTCGTGACCTTCATCCCGGACGCCCTTTATTACAGGTATTTATTGTTAATGTTTTCACTTCCTGAACATGCATGACATATTTGTCACTGGACATTAAGCAACCAACAATCAATCAATCAATCCAATGAGTAATAAAAATGAATCAAAACAAATTTTTGTTTGTCGTTTTTTCGTATTTTCAGCTATTTATCTGTTTAAAAATATTTTTTTATTTGATTTCGTGTCTTTAAACAAATCCTGAGGGATAATTTAAAATAAATCAACACAATAAATCAATAAATCAATGCATGGATTGTGCTATTACTTTTCGACTATCAAAACCTAAATATATAAACAGACGAAATTGAAATCATTAAGAAACTAAGGTTTCAACTCCCTCAGGCAAACTTGACCTTCTTTGGATTTAACTATTAATTTTGGTCCTTTTTGGTCATTTAGGTCTTGAAGTGTATCGGTTCTTATACATCATATTGGCTTTCAAATATTCGGCTTCGAGAGTTCCCGATGACAGTAAATCCAGAAAAGCGCTTCGGACGCATGTAATTTATAAAGTTGTCGTTTATTTTTTTACAGCACTGAGTCGATACCGCTGGTGATGAACTATCAGTCCCCAACGATAACATTATTTTAGTAGTCGGTACTTCGGTGCTGACATGATTTCTAACAAACTTGTCACATATTGTCCGTTTATAAATTCAGAAAGTATTCAGAAATTAATGTTTCAGCTCTCTCAGGCAAGAATGACCCCAGATGGTTTGGCTATTATTTTTAGATTTTTTTTAGTCATATAGCTCTTCAACTGTTTCGGTTCTTATAGATCCTTGGGTTTTAAATATTCGGCTTTGAGCGATGGTAAATCCAGAAAAGTGCTTCGGACGCATGAAATTTATAAAGTTGTAAAAGTGTAGCAACACTGCCATTTGACCGTAACAAATTGCATAAACTTGAAAACGTTACTTATTCAGACATTTGTCGTCATAAGTAGTTCTTAAATAATTCACAGCTGTTATTTTATTTCCACATAACCAATTTATCAGCAATATTATTGTCTGAAAGATTTAGCCCCTTAATACGCCCATATCCTTGTCCCTCAAGCAACCGAATCGAATTTGTACTATAGCTTCCGCTTAAGCTTTTTATTTTGCTTTTGATAAACTGCAAATAAGGAAATAAAAGAGCAAAACACATATCACATTATATTTTAATATAGAGCAACTTGACTCTAACATTGTCTAAAGGCTACGTTCAATATACTACTAAGTGAAATGAACAAATGATACTTTAGCAAAGGAGCAAATTACAAACTCAAGTCAAAGTACTAAATAAAAAAAAATTATCGAGGGAACAAATCCATACTACTTTGTAGGAGCGAATTGTATTTCAATAGAGCAAGAATATACACAATTTTAAACATTCCTTATTGTGCTGTATCTAACATATAGTATCCATCAGATAACGAAGAGGAAATGGAGGACTGTTTTGTGTTAAGTGAAGTGTGGCTAAAAATTATTCAAAGATACAAAACGCACTAGCATACTTGTATCATTGACAATAAGTCCGCATCTTATAATTTTTGTCTCATTGACAATCGACCCATCTAGTTTTATTTTTACCCCCCTGTTTGTTAAATTCTAAGATTACTTTCTTTGTTTTAATAGAATATTTTGTGAGTTGCAAAATTTAGCAAAATGTAATATGCAATTACAATTACAATTAAAAAAAGATGTAAAACCTATCAAAATTTTATGACCATTTAAAAAATAGATTGAGGTGAAACGCTATTTTTTTTATATAATTTATAGTCTAGAAAACATAAATTTTCCAGTTCATTTATTGATAATCTTTACAAAAGAATCCACCCTGCAAATGAGGTCCTCGCTTCTGGTCTGCAGAAAATTTATCCACTCGGATTAACAGACGAGCTGGTTCTAATGTAACATGCATCTCTAACTGACAATTGAACTAGCAGAAGCGGGTGAAGAGTAAATACTAGTTAATGTCGACGTAGAACCAATAACATCGGAATTTCTTACAATTTCTACTAGAATGTGTGCACTGCCATATGGAAATAAACAACAGAAAAAACAAAACCCCGCAGACGTAGCTGTGAAAATGCCCGTGTGTTTGTCATAAGCATTCCCAACATTCGTCGTTATATTGTGGAAGATAGGGTTGTGATGCCGACCAGGACTAGGTTCGTCATTTGCCATGTGTGCGTAGAATACTATTCTTGGTCCTCCTACTTGTCTTGGGTTGAGTTTATTTCGTCCTGGAAATGTAAGAGCTTTCGTTGGAATATCCAAATAGAGATGCATATTGCATATTTACACCTATTCCTTAAAATAACAAAAGTCTTACCTAATTACAAAATATTGAAAAAGTTTAGAATGTAATGCTAAGTTCCGACTTTCGTGCGATCCAATACGAACGCCACGATTGTCCATTCGTAGCTGATCATGGGATTTCACTGAAATTTCAGGTTTGAGATCACTGAGCTTTTAATTTATAAATACATTTAGTGATATTGACGAAAGATTTGTACTAATTAATGTTCAAATAAATAATTCTATTTTCACATTCTTTAGCATATATGCACCGAACTGTAAAACTTCTAAAAAATTCCTTTTAAACAAGTTAGCGATAATTTGAAAGAACACAATCTTAAAATATATATACTAGGGGGAGATTTTAATGAGGCTCTTAAACCAATAGATAGAAAGTCTTTATGTACAGGTAAATTTATTCAACCTGTTAACGGTTTAAAACAATTAATAAAATCTAACAAACTATCGGATGTTTGGCGAAGCTTCAACACAAATAAACAGCAATTTACATGGAGAAAAAAGATAAATCCCAAGCTAGTAGACTAGACATGATCTTTTTAGGGTCAGACATTTTACCTCTTATATAATTTTGTAAAATTAAGCCTGCTGTTATACAGTCTATTGATCATCAAAGTGTATTTCTAAAATTTAAACCAGGGTTATCAGAAAGGGGAAATAGGTATTGGAAAATAAATAACTCAGTATTACAAAATAGAGATCATCAAGAACTTATTATCTGCTTGATTGATAAATATTCATTTAAAAGGGATAAATTAGATTATAGACTTTTATGGGATGGTTTTAATATCAAGGTAAGGGAGGTAACTACAACTTATTGTAGAAATAAAGCGTAGTTCACAAGAGAGCGAAGGTATAGTAAAGAAAAGGACCTTAACAAAAAATGGAGCTTATAGATGAAAGACACACTGATTAAAATTATAATTTGGAAAAAAAAATTAATGATATAGAAAAAGAATTAAGTAAAATTTATGATGAAAAAGCAAAAGGGGCACAAATTAGATCTAAAGAAAAATGGGTTTGAGTTTGGGGAAAAGACCAATTCTTATTTCCTTTGTCTAGAAAAGAAGAGGCAAGTGAAAAAATCTAAAAGTAAGCTTAAAGGAGATGATGGGGAATTGATTTCCAATAAAAAAAATTGACTCTATAAAATATTTTTTTAATGAAAACTTATATATTGGAAAATCTTCAAATAAAAAATTAACTGAAAAATATATCAATGACAAAGCTAGAAAATAAAGTAGACGAAAACGATGAACTGATATGTGATTGGAAAATTACAGTAGATGAATGCACACAAGGCATTTATAAAATGAAATTAAATAAATCTCCAGGGCTTGATGGCCTTACGGTAGAATTTTATAGACAATTTTGGAATTAACTTAAATATTTGTTGTGTTATGTTATCATATTCACAATGTACCAGTATATTAACTTTGATATTCAAAAAGGAGATTCTTTACTTTTGGAAAACTACCGTCCAATTTCACTTCTTAATACAGATTTTAAACTTTTGTCATATGTTCTAGCTCAAAGATCGAAAAAGGTACTTCCAAAAATTATCAATGAAAATCAAACCAGTTACGTTAAAAATAGATTTATTTGGTTTAATCTGAGACAAACTCAATATGTTATAGACTATGCAGACACATACTATATTGAGGGGGCAATATATTTTATAGATTTTACAAAAGCATATGATTCATTGGAATGGTATTTTATGTTTGGAACTTTGAAGCATTTTGGTTTTAACGAATCATTTATTAACTGGGTTAAAACAATGTACACATATATACAAACATGTGTTATTAACAGTGGGTGGGTATCAGAAACTTTCAAAAATTCACATGGAATAAGACAAGGATGACCTTTGTCGGCTTTATTGTTTGTTTTGGCTGTTTAAACAATGTAAAAAGTATAAATGTAAAAGTAGATGGGAAAAGTCATAGTATTAAGATTTCACAATTAGCTGACGGCACAACACTTTTTTGCAAAGATAAAAACGATGTGGTAACTGCAATTAACGAAATAGAAATTTTGGTTCTTTTTCAGGTTTATTATTAAATAGAAATAAAACAGAGGGCTTATGGATTGGGAAATTGAAATCGTGTAAAGATAAAATTGTCGAATTTAAGTGGGGAGATAAACCTATTAAAGCTCTAGCGGTGTTTTTCGGACATGATAAAGTAGAATGCCAAAAACTAAATTGGGATTGAAAATAGAAAACAGGAATAAATTATTTATGATATGGAAAACACGAATTCTATCATTTTTAGGGTAAATCTTAATTATAAAGACTTTAAAATTGCCTTTATTTACATTCCTGGGAAGCTTCTGTCTAATTTCAGAAAATTATCTAAAAGAAATAGAAAACAGAAGCTTTAAATATATTTGGGATGGGAAACCAAACAAAGTTAAAAGAAACCTGATGATAGGTCAATATGAAAAGGAGGGTTTGAAAATGGTTGACTTTAAAAGTTATTTTGTGGCTTTAAAAGCATCATGGGTAAATAGATTGGTAAATGGTAAACTTGCGACTTACCATTTAAATATTTAAATGTTTCAAACAGAATCCTGTCAATATTTATAATGAATTTGAGCGTTACTAAATCTCTAAAATATTTTAAAGATGTTCCTGAGTTTTATAAAGAAGTAATAAAGTCCTGGAATTTGGGTGGTGGAGGGCGAACAAAACAACCAGATACATTTGTTGATATTAGAAAACAAATAATATGGGGAAATTAATTTATAAAATTTGGAAATAAACCAATTATATTTGAGAACTGGACTAAGAGTGGCCTGATTTACATAAATGATATCTTAGATGATACAATGTCATTATCGAAAATCTACATTCTAAACAAATTAAAGTTCAAAATAAACTGGATCGCTGAATTTCATAAATTAAAAAAATCTATCCCAGAAGAATGAATCTAAGTTGTTCAAAATGAAAATTCTGTTACAAGTACAGTTAATATTCAGGAAATAAGATTATATGGAAAAATCATTTTACTGAGACTCCAATATTAACAAATAAAATGTTATATAACTCTTTAATATTTAAAAAGAGCCATCAATAGGAATAAACAGATGGCTTAGAATCCTAGAAATACAAGAAACTCTAAATATGAATTCATTGTACCAATTTATTTTTAAATATCTGACTAAAAATAAGTTAAAAATATTTAGATGGAAATTATTACAATATATTGTTCCAACGTAAAACATTTATTGCAATGGAAAATAACTAAGACAGATACAAAATGTATGTGTAATTTTTGTAACCAAGAAGAAGATTATGCACACTATTTTCTATATTGTTCATATTTGACTAGATTTTGGCCAAAAATGTATGACCTCTTTAAAAGAAGTAAAATAGATTTTGTTATTAAATTACAACATCTTATATTTGGATATCAAATCACAAATAGAAAATATTGCTTTTTGAATTATCTAATAGCGATACTAAGTTTTTCTATCTATAAGTCATATTATGTATCCGAGCAGAGAACAAACATTGTTGATGTCTATAGTACTTTTGAAAATGAATTTTATAAGAGAGTAGACACAGATAGATATAAATCAACATGTCCAATGTTATTGTCAATTAAAAATAATTTTAGCAATAATTAGTCTTTATATAGGACACTTGTACATTTTTAAAGTTAATAAGTTGAATCAGCTGTTTATTTCCATGGATAATCAGTGGAGTGTAACAGGATAAATCAAGAGAAGCTTGGACTCTTGGTGAGATTTGTAACAAGCAAGATTTGATGAATAAATATTATGTTGTTAAAAAAAAGAAATTTTAGTTTTGGGTAAGAGGTCTACACGTTCTGATACAATTTGTTGTGCTCGGATGCGATCTATTCACGATTTGTCAATTTCAGGTGTTAGGGTCCGTCACGTTCTGATCCTCCGTTTAGATACGATCACATACGTTCCAATAGGATTGTTTCGAATGAGTCCACAATTGGGGCTCGATCTAACAAGATCATCATTATATGGTACGTGCAGAAACGTTCCGATACGTTCACCAAGACCTGATGCTCTCCGTTACGATATGATACGATTGGGATCGCAATGTCTTTCGCGATCATGAGTTGAGCTACGACTGAACCGGACGGGTATATATACTACCCGAATGACCATAGAATTCATTGTTTCTTGAACTTTTACAGCACTCGTGGAAGATAGCAACAGATCTCAACACAATGTGGTGTTTGGCTTGTCTAAGATCGATACCGATCACCACGTTTGGGTTCGATCTGTCGCGCTTTTTTACGATGCAATACGATCTGTTACAATGACACCGATTGACAATTGATCGTGCTGATAGAAGAAAAATTACGAAACATTGAAAAATTTTCTACGATTAACACGATTGCCATGACTGACCTCAAGATCTAATAAGATCATCACGATTAATCCAAGATTAAGACAACGATTTCACTCGTGCCTCGCATCGAAATAGTAGGAACATAGCATAACCTAAATGTGAGAACCTGCGATTTCCCATCCCATTACGTTTTGTAACTTTTTCACACATTTTGGTACAAGCGGATCTCAAGCAACGTATTTATTTATAGGCGTTTGTATTAAACGGATTTCAATTATACTTTGGCTTGTAGAATAACTTACAATGCATTTTTGTCAAAATGTGCTTCTGTTACATCGAACTTGGTTCTATTCATACATACATGAAACTCATCTTACTATGCACAACTACAAATCATACATGAGGTCGCAATGAACAAACATGGAAATTTTCATATAAGGAAAAGTACAGAACCTCAACTAATATTATCCGTTTTGTAGTTAATTTTGTTTTTCATCAAGTTAAGAAAAAAAATAAAACTACGATTTTATTTGAATTAGTTTCTTTAAATTCATTCTGTGAGTGCAAATTAAAATCAACCAAACAATCAATTGCGTGTACTACTTTATTAGATATTTTAAAAACTTAAATTTATACACAGACTGAATTTCTTGGAGTCGCAAAACTGATAATCAACAATGCTCTAATGTTGTACCAACGTTCTTTTGGCACCTTGACGGTAAGCATCTGAATAAAACTACTGAAAATGGTAAGTATACAGATATTTGTCTTTCAAAGTCGAGCTCAAATAATTCACAGATGTTAGAAATTTCCTTAATACCAATTAATTAGCAATAGCAAGCTACGTTTAATATTATACAAACTTAACATGAAATGAAAATATTGCTAAAATTACAAAGATAACAGATGAGCGTTTCGCTTACCATAAACTCATCTGTGGTGCTTGAATCGAAACAGTTAGAAGACAAAATCAATTAACGACGCTGGAGAATCTTGAAAGCCAAAAAGTTAAAAAAACGTTATACCAAATCTTTCAAAGCCTTGAGTGATATACCTTTCTGTTTCGAATAAAATCATTCTACTGACCGTGGGTTCATCAATAATATTTCATGATGGCACATGACAGCTGACTATTTAGCTGATGATACACTGGAAACTAAACGTCCAGCAGCAGTGACATAGATCAATATTTGCAAAAGGTAAGACATTTAACTTAAGTCTATTGATGAAGACCATAATTTCATGCTTGTGTCTTTGGGTTGCTATCTACTTGATGTGTACCACACATTTCTTTTAGTTAATCTATAAAACCTTAAATTTAATGTACACTGTGGTTGGTTAACAGTAAAATGCCTTGATTATGAATACATATGATTCTAATAGTTTTGCCACAAAACACTTTCAAGTTGATTACTAGTTAGGAAGCAAAGTATAAAAACAAGTGACATCATTTAACAACAATTTCAAATAAACATTTTTGGTGAGAGATGCTAAGAAATGGGAGTATTACACTTAATTTTAATAACACTACTTTCAGCTAACAAAAATGAGAAAGTTTTCGACACTGCAAATTTGGAAATGTTATCCTTTTCAGTAATATTTTGTATCACACTATAAAGTCATATCTCTTTGGTGCCGTATATCACATTCTTCCACACGATCATGTAACACCTGGTTGATTTCTTTTAACGCGGACATGTGTTTCTCTAAATTCGATAGTCGCTGAACCATTTGAAGTTCAAAATTTTTCGACTTGTTTTCCAGATCGTGAAAAGAACAGCCCTGCGAAATAAGTGAAATCGTTAAAAGTAATCATAGGAACATGATACAAATAATACAAGCATATACTAATCGACTTAATGTAAGAGATAAGATTGTGCATGTAAGTTTGGCCTGACATTATCAAAAAGTGTTTAAAGTGTATTTATAATACATGTTTGAAACCACGATATGTTTACATTTCTGGACAATAAGTTCTCAACAATAAAATCATGCTTAGTGTTACAGAAACTGGAAAATAAATATGTAAATATCGATTATTCTGAAGAGACATTTGCTTCCATTTTCATTTGGAATACTAGTATATATTCATTCCCATATGGTCGCAATGCTATAGGTTGACCTAGATAATGCTGGTTGTTCTGATTATGCCCTTTTTGGTTTTAATGCTTTATAAAGTTATTTGCTTTTTGCTTTCAACTTTTGATCACGAGAGACACTGATTAGGTTTTTCAATAACACGTTTATGTCACCGAAATTAGTATTGTTAGTTTGTCTTTTTGAAAAAAGACCACATTTTGTATCTGACTCCCTCTCATGTTTTAAGTAACAGTTGTAACTATGTGGTTTTAAGTAACAGTTGTAACTATGTGGTTTTAAGTAACAATTGTAACTATGTGGTTTTAAGTAACAGTTGTAACTATGTGGTTTTAAGTAACAATTGTAACTATGTGGTTTTAAGTAACAGTTGTAACTATGTGAACATATTATAAATATTATCTTTGCAAGGTAATAAAGCTGCAATTCATCCTTTGCAGGATTTTAAATTTTTACTTGCAATGGTTATTTTACAGCTTGGTTGACTATAATGGAATATATGTGTTACAGATGACCACACAATCCAATTGCTTTTCGAAGCTGACTTTAGTTGTCAATGTATTTCCAGGTAAATAACATTACATGGATTTCACAAAGAAGTAACATTACATGGATACCCCAAGGACACTTGAAGATTTCCTGGTGCTGGTCGACGGAAATATTTACGCGTTAAGTCGTCTGCTTCCCCTACTCAATTGGGTGAATTTTCGCAATCAAAACACCGCAGATCGGACAGCTTTATAATATGATTGTTAACATTCCTTTGCACGTTATCAATGCGTTTTCTCAATATGATAGTCCAGGATTGTATATATGTTTTACATTTTGAAAGTGCTTCATACATACAATTATTTTTTTGGCAGGAAAATATACGAAGCTTCTTCACTAAATTGTAGTTGTTATGGCTATCTTGATTTGACTTTGACAAATATTTACAAAATAATACATGTTTAAATTGAGAAAAATTAATTTTAAAAAGGAAGAAATCAGAATCATGTTTTTAGCATCTCTACTGTACATTAGTAGTATTGGTTGAAGTTGTTCGAAATATTAACATGCTTTATCTTTTTTTACATAAAAAGAATATTAAAATAAATGCAGTTCCTAATTAATTTGTGACAACAAAAATGATGTCTTGGCCTACAAAGTGCGTCAGATGATCATTTTTCCGGGTGACCGATTTTTTGTTTGCGTGTATCTGGCGGCGCATTTGACACACTCAAAATGAATGAAAAAGGACACCTTGCTAAAATTTCGCTGAAAAAAATTTTGTTCTTGTACTTTATTCGTCTCAGGTTTCTGCAAACATATCAGCTAATGGCGTGATGAATGTGCTCTTTATAAACACAATAAATTGAAAATGGCTTATTCAACTAATTTATGGTAACACGTGGATAGATATAAGGGGTGTGCTCCTTACACAAAAACTTCTTTAACAGCCTTATGAGGAAGAACGACTAAAATCGACAATACATAAGTGTTAAAGTCACCATCACAAATCTGTTGACGGATACGATATGTCTGTATTTCAACTCACTAGCGAAATGTTTCTGAATTCTTAAATATTTTAGATTCCGGAATATTCATATATTCTATAATTTAACCGATTTTTTCTTATTCCCAATAGTGACATTTTGAATGAGTGTGGGTTCACACGGCGGGTGATGCACGCATAACAGGAGACGCTACCCTGATTGGGTTCCATTAATAAATTTTCCTGAACTAGAAATTAAAGAAACAACAGACACGGTTTCCTCTGCCTCATTTTTAGACTTATATATACCTCGAATTTGACATAAGCGGTCATTTCAGTACCAGAATTACGACAAACGAGACGATTTTAATTTTGAAATTATCAATTTCCCCCACCTTAGTAGCAATATACCAACTTCACCTGCATATGGGATATACATTTCCTAACTCATTCGGTATTCAAGAGCTTGCAGCTGCTACTCAGACTTTATTAAACGTCACCAGTGTCTGAGCAGAAAGTTGATGAACCAGGGTTATGTCAAAGAACATCTTGTCCTTTTTCTAAAAAGTTCATTGGAAGATACCATGACCTTGTTGATAAATATTCCGTATCAACTTCACAAATAAAACATATGGCCTTGAAGTATAGATTCTAGATACTGACGTTTATCATCTTAATTACGTGTTATAGTATTCTTTTATTTGTCTTTGTAAATTACTAATCTTTACTGTTTAGTTCATGGTTTATTGGTTATATACTTTAGGCGTGGCTCGGTATTTATACATCCCGCCATTGTGTTATTGTGCTATGGTCATTTTTTGTATTCTTGTCTTTCATTTTCATTTTGCTTATGTGCTTTGTCTATATGCAATTTTGTTTTTCTTCGTTTACATATTTGTTTGTTTTTATAGTGATTAAGATTATAACACACAATGTTGACTGCTGTATCCCTATTTATGATATTTTTACCTATTATGTATTTTTGTTTTGTTCAAACATTGTTGTCAATTAAATTGAATTTGATGCGACTGTCATACAAGTGAGAGGGTTAGCTTACTATAAAACCAGGCTTAATCCACAATTTTCTACGTAAGGAAATGCCTGTACCAAGTCAGGAATATGACAGTTGTTTCCCATTCGTTTGATGTGTTTGATCTTTTGATTTTGCCATTTGATAA
Source organism: Mytilus coruscus (assembly GCA_017311375.1). Lineage (NCBI taxonomy): Eukaryota > Metazoa > Mollusca > Bivalvia > Mytilida > Mytilidae > Mytilus > Mytilus coruscus. Next base: position 127,515,143 of record CM029595.1, on the reverse strand, counting down.
GGGTCTTTCCGTTTTCAATTTTCCTTGGAGTTCGGTATTTTTGTGATTTTACTTTTGACGTTCTAGCGATTCCCTTAGTTTTTGTGTGTTACCTTGATTTGTCTTCATCTTAATCTTAACTGTTTTAATATTTTATCTCAACGGAATACAAAATATTATATTACGAACTGGTACAATAAAAAATAAAAATTTCAAATTCATTTACATGAAATATATACCAATAAAATATTTCGTTTTATTGAGAAAATGAAATGAAATATAAGGGAAACATTTTTGCTATCTGTTCCTCTGGGTAATTTTCTATATTCTTAATAAAACAATGGAAATCTGACTTTCCTCAATATATAATGTATTAAAATGTATGTAGATTGGCAAACACGATTAAATACTGCTAATTTAACTCATTTAAACCTTATAAGTTTAACATTTCATTTCAGATGAGTACACGAAAACTCAAGTATATTATGAAGCAGTTCAAAATCAAAGATTCAAGTTTATGAAACTTAAACCAAATAGATCTTTACATAAGAAATTAAATCCTTCTGAGTGAAACGGACAACAAAAATGTTTTTCTTCTTCTAGGAAACAATAGAAATCTAAATGTTATTCGAATCCAAGGTATGAAAAATGCATAGATTTCACAACACGAGTAAGCTCTACTTATGAAACTCAACTAAACTTACTGGTGTAATACAGATAGTTCATTTTTATAGGATTGCGAAACAAAACACTCGCCGACATTAGTGTTTAAGGAACAATTTTTCTACATTTGTAAATGAAGAAGTTTTAGATATCTTTCAGTAACTTCGATTATTCTTGATAATTACAGTTTTATCACTAGTAGCTTGTATGAATCTCCTGTAATACTGTAACTTCTGAATTAAGTACTTTTTTCTGTAATAATTTTTAAGGCAAAATTTATCTTTCTTATATTATATGTATATATATTGTTATTCCACTGATGGAATAAAAGAGGCAGCTTTTGAGTACGTACAAAACTAGTTTAATATCGCAACATATAAATGTGCTTTTACCTAATAACTGATGGTCCTTGTTCTAAATGTTTTATGTCTGTTGGGAATTCATTGTTAAATGAATGTGCGCATGTTCCTATGGATAGCCGCAATATTTTAGCAGAGATATAAAATATGTAAGAAGAAATAGTTTTCCTCCTTCTCTGGAGTTTTGGAGAATGTAAAATGATCAATGTTGTGACTTAATGTATTATTAGCTGACAGTAATGACTTTGTATTGATGAAAACGAAGGATTCAACGCGTTTATTCTAAGTCAAAATTTGTTATTGTTGGACTTGTGTGAGTTTCACTCATGGAGCTTAGTAAGTGTATAAATAACTGACCAATGAGCAATACTTTAAACATAACATTGACTCTGCAGATACTCACAAAAGATTACATACATAAATATAAATGTAGATATACGTTGATTGACATTCTTGATAAATGCCACAAGTACCAAACATAAAAAGCGTCACGAACGTACGAGAAATCCTACACCACCGAAACAACCCGACGCAAAAAAAAAAAAAAAAAAAAAAAAAAAAAAAATAAATAAATATGATACTGCGAAATCTTTTCCAGTACCTAAATCTATAGACAATCTATGGATCTCTAAGTAACCAGCCTGGTCCTACAGATATGTCCCAACAACATGTATCTGATCAAATGTTTAAAAAAAGTTGATGATTTTGAAATAAAACCATTGAAAAGGAGAGTTCAACAATTAGAAATTGATAGAAATCGTTTGATCGAAAAAGTAGGCAGCCTAGACAATACGGTAGACACTGTCTCTTACGTATGTCAAGAATACCAGAAAGTGTAGGCGAAAACACCGACCTCATTGTACGATCCATATTTAAAGAAATCGACCCTGACTTTAATGATTCAGATGTCGAAAGGTCTCATCGAAATGGCCCACTATCACAGCTCGATTCAAATATACCTATATACGATGCTGCAGATTGCTCCAAAACATCAGCTAAATTCATCAGCACTGGCACGGAACAAGAATCTGATACCCAACAAAATGAGATCTGAGCAACAACCAAGACAAATTATGGTATGGGTATTAAATCCAAACACAAAGATAAGAATCCTGAGATGTCGAAAACACCTCAAATCGTCCAGGAATTATTACAACGTATATATCAATGAAGACCTGACCAAATATAGGAACAGACTGTACTATCACACTAGATGCCTTACCAAACAAAAAGGTGTAAAACGATGCTGGACTGTCAATGGTAAGATCTACTTGAAAGAATCAAATGGTACACTTATTATAATAAATACTGCACACGACTTCAATGATGCAATTATCAAGACAAGACTGGATTACGAGTATCTCTCAGTCGACATGTTGATAAATTCAAGTTATTAACACTTAATAAAATCTTTAACTTAGAGATTGACTGCAATTAAATAGTTAATTCATGAGACTAACCATGTACTTTCCCCTTCTTCTATATGTATAGTATCTTAAGTACCGGCAAAGAACCTGCATTTCATATTTATCGAGATTGACTGCATTTGATTAGTTATTTAATATGAGACCTAATCATGTATTTTTCTTTTCTGTCTATAAGTATGATATCTTAACTACCGGCAAAGAACCTGTCCTCAGATCAGTTAAATTAACAAAACCTCAACAGTATATATAGGTAAGAATAAGAAAGAAACGTCCCAATTACAATGACCTTATTTGCCAATAGTAAAACTTGTACTTTGACCAAATTATGGTAGACACATATGTGCACATGCGCAGACCGTGAGAAAAAACGAACAAGAAATTTTGCAGTAACCAATCGAAACGAGTTATAATTTATAAACAATGACAATCGATAATGTCAAATTAAGATTTTCAATCATTTCAAAATTTGTTTAATTTTATTTCTTGATGCCAATTTGCGAAGTGTCTATATGTGCGTGTGTATATATTTGGTTATGTATTAATATACATTGCATGTCCAGATAAAAAAGGGATTTTTTATATGTATTAAGATGGACCAAATAAGTGATCTATAATTCTTGTTTTCTCTAACAGCACCATACAACTTGTTAGAAATATTTATATATACACAATTAGTATCATGTAAATTTAACAGAAAAACAAATTGTTATACATCAACATATACAACAGCATTTTCTGTAAAATTTTAACGGACATTAACTGTTGTATGTTGAACGGTACGAATACCAGCCATAATGACTATACTTATGTATCGACAAGAGGATTAAGTGTTGTTGACCATTGCATCGTGCCATACAAATTATTGATATCAATGCACTTGAACTTTCCTGTTGATCAAAATAACGTTCCAAAAGTTAACAAAGCTAGCATGAAAACCAAATATGACTTTTGGAAATTACCCGACGACTGTTTACGAAGGAATCATTTACCTCGGAAATATGTCGAATGCTGTGCATATTAGAAGAGTCTTAAACAAACCAGTGTGATATTGACAAAACGTATGAAAACTTTGTTATTAGTATCAAGTCGGAAATGTCGGCAAAAATCCCTAAAAAATGATTCATATTAACAACGGTTCCAGTAATAAGCATCGGAGATTCAAGAAACCTTGATGGAATACAGAATTAACGGAGCTTTGGAACGAGGTGTGCAAATGGAAGATATGTACCTCAAAACCAAAAGTCGTCATTCGAAAAAGCAATTGCGCCCTGTATATTGTAAAACAGGAAACTCTTTGACAAAAATGTACAACAGGCAAAACGTGTTATTGTGTTATTGGTATAAAGTGCAGGATAAATTGACCAGTTCATGTGACAATCCAAAGGAATTTTGGCGTACAATTGGAAAAAAAAAGCATTGGTGAAGAAAGGCAACGTAATATACCGATGGAAATAAAACGAGATGATGGTTCGGTATCAACAGTTCCAGATTCAGTCTTAAATAAATGGAAGACTGATTTTTCGTCAATGTTAAAAGTAGAAAGAAGTGTACTGTCTTCTGAAAGTGTCAATGCTAGTGATCAAGATAATTGTGATTCTTTTTTAGATTGCGAAATTTCAAGTGAGGAAATTTTTAATGTATTAAAAAAGGCTAAAAATGGGAAGGCGCCCGATCTCGATGAGCTACCGGTCGAAGTGTTAAAAAACCAAACAACTTTATTATTTTTAGTCCGTTTGTTTAATGTGTGTTACAATACGGCGAAGGTTCCTGTTCTATATATAGTATTATAGAGTCTAGAAAAACTACGTAAACAGTCTACATTTGCTGCGTTTTTTTACTTTAAAAAGGCATACTATACTGTAAATAGAACATTATTATTTAATAAATTAGAGTTACTTGGTTTTAGTTCTAAAATGATAAAGGCATTAAGCTCTTTATATTATTATGTTCAGTCTTGTATTAAGTTGAATGGTATTTTAGATGACTGGTTTCCAGTTAATACTGGTTCGAAACAAGGGTGAATTATTTCCCTATTATTGTTCATTTTTTCATTAATGATTTAATTGATGAAGTCAGAAAGTTGAATGTTGGTATTAACATATGTGAAGAAAAGGTGTGTATCATGATATATGCAGACGATGTAGTTTTCTTAACCGGAAGTGAACATGAATTACAAAATTATTTGAATACTTTAGAATGTTGGTGTGATAAATAAAGGCAACAGTAGTATATCGCTGTTCAATAGTCATAAATCGATTAAACGAAAAAAAATCCGGGTCTCAAACCAAAAACCGAGGGAAACTTATCAACTATAAGAGGAAAACATCGGAACAACAGAAACACTGAACTGCTACAAAAACAAACGCCAACATACATAGAAACGGAGTATTTGATAACAACTACCATATTCCTGACTTGGTACAGGACATTTAAAGAAAAATGGTGGGTTGAATCTAAATTTATAGCTAGCCAAACCCCCCGCCTATATGGCAATGTTAAAAATACCGCTAAAATGACAACATTGAGTGACAGTAATACAGTAGAAATAAACGCAATAATACTCAGGACAGAGAAATACATAAATAAATAATATACTAGCATGAATAGTACATTACAACATGTAAACCACAGAATAACAACGAACACCTCCCATGGATTTACGACAGTACACCAGTACACCACAATTGAAGTATGAACTATGCATCACACGAATGTATCAACGCCACAAAAAGTGAAGTATGTTTGTGATGTTTATTTTATCAAATAAAATAATGGTAAATTTCTAAAAAAAAAGAACATGAAATTCGGATTGAGTTTGTAATGATGTTATTTTATGGATTTTCTAACCATTACAAGAATATTAATATAGAATTGTGTTTGTAATGGTGTAGTTATTTGTATTTTCTAACCATGTCGGTTTTTCTTCTTAATCAAAACTGTGTAAAAACAGATACATCCTTGCTTTAAACTAAAAATCATGTAAATGAACTAGCTGATTAATTATCTTAACTTTTACATACATATAGAATTCAAAGCACAAACGATAAGACAAAACATAAAATCAAACTACACTTACAAAAGAAATATCATAACTAAATATATGAATGTTGGATGTATAAATACCGAGACACGTCTAATAGCAATGCGAATTCACACTAGGCAAAACAGTAATATTCGGGAATAGGTCACGTTCGGTACTAAGCAGACCAGACGACGTAGATGGTAAACCACAATCTGAGACGTGATAAAAATGTCGTTAATTAGTTTAGACACAGACACATCGTATAGATATACCAATTCGTGATGGTGTCTATAAAATTTACGGAGTGTTATTTTTAAACTTTCCTCCTCATAACTCTGTTGGAGCGGTTTCTGCGTAAGAAGCACACTCCTGTATATGAAGTCTGTATAGTGTGAACATGCACCAGCATAGCGTATGAACTGGGATATGTAAACACCATACGATGGGGCAGAGGGTATGTTACTGTTGAGAAATGGGAAATTGGTAATTGGGAAGTTGAAATCGTCCCGCTTGTCACAGATTTTAGTATGAAGTCGTCCATATGTGTCAATATTGAGGAAAAGATCAAGGTATGAAGCAGTCCTTCTAGTATTAGTAGTATCCTTAATTTCAAGTTCACTGGGATATATGAGATATATGAAATATGATAAATGTTAATCTAAAAAAAAAATCAAAAGTTGTGCATTTTAGACCGTCTGTGCCATGTACTAATTTTCCTTATGTTTTTAATGGAAAATTTGTTGATAAAGTATCAAATTATACATACTTAGTTTTATTGTTAACCGAACATTTGAGTTATGATGATATGGCAAAAGCAGTTGCTAAATCTGCCAGTAGGGCATTGGCGTTATCAACAGCAAAATGTAAAGCTCATGGTGGTTTTCCATATGATGTATATACAAAACTGTTCAATTCAATTGTATGGTCAGTGATTGATTATGGTGACTCTATTTGGGGTACTATGTCACGATGATAACAAAAACATCGAAATTTTAGTATTTGACCAAAAATAAGTTTTGGTTGAAACATATATGAGCAAGAGCTTTACCCAGAAGACACTTTTCACTCATTAATATCTTTGTAAAATACATGTTAAATATCTTTATGGGAAAAACTCTTGCTCATGTCTATTAATGACAAGATCTCACAAGAAGGCTATTTTGTTTTTGTTGTATTGCACAAAATGTAAGAAGTTTAAAAACCCTAATGCCAAAATTTAAGTCAACATTAAAATGTTAATTCTGATATCCAACAGAATAATGTCTTATGAACATCTGAAAGATGTTATTTGGTAGATTTATAATATGTTTTTCATTTTCGAATTCAAAGGACCAACACGTAGCAGACCTTCCACTTTATTTGAACTATCGCGTGAAGTTCGTTTTTATAACACAATTGTCATACACATGGACACTATTAGCTTACCATTGACAGTGGACTTATTATGCCCCACCGTAGGCGACAGGGGCATTAAGTGGTCCCCTTGACCGTCCGTCGTTCCCCGTCGTTCCGTCTTTTCGTCCTTCCGTCCGTCCAATTTTCGTTTCCGCACTTTAACTTAAGTTTGCATCATGCAAATTTTATGAAACTCATACACAATGCTAAGAAACAATACTCACACACAGAGTTCGAATTTGGGCAGTGAGTCGCTTACCTTTTTAACTTTACAAAGCTTGAGCGCGGGCATTCGTGTCTTCAGACACATTCTTCTTTTGTTATTTCTATTTATATGAACGATAAAAATATTAAAGAAATAAGTTGACATCGTCCTTCAGTAGCATCTTTCGTGGTTTGGCAGAATCCGAATTTTTAAAGAATAAGTTTCAGTTTTATATTAATATTTGTATGTAAGATGTCTAACTGTTTGATTGTTATCAAACACATATAGTGTAATGGAAACAAATTTACCAAACCTATGTTTTAACGAACTTATAACCTATTGTAACACACTGAAATGATCAACAGATATGCACGAAGAAAACCGAGACATTTCACTTATCAATATAACTGGATTTACTGTACTGGCTTTTGTTTCACTCGTTTGTAGATCATGAGATGTATTTTCGAATTAACATATTATCATTATTTTTAGTAAACACTAAAAAGTCAGAGCCTCATTTATCTGGTTAGTTGAACCAAGTCAAAGTGTGTTATGCAATATGTAGGACAAACGTGACTGGATTTTTTCTAGAAGAACACAGGAACATTCATGACGCTTCCGAAAAACCGAAGAAATTCAAAAGTATAATTTACCAACATTTAGGAAAACATAATCACAACATTAAATTTATAAAATTTCAACTACTCGAAACGACCCAGAAACTACTAGGATAATCACTTAAACAATTTGAAGATTCCCTGCAAACAGTATATTCCCTTGGTCTGAATAACAAAATCATGGGGCAAGAGAACATATCTTAATTGTCCTCTATTGGTATAAGGAATATTGTTTATAAAAGACAAGTTTTGAACGTAATAATTTGTCTCATAGAAAACGTATCAATCGAAATCACGTATAAATTTTAAACTAGACGATCTCCTATCTATATTTGAAAACAAACACAATAATAGGCATCAATTATTATGTAAACTTGGTCAAATGCCAAATAGTAATTTCCATGATATTTTTAAGTAGTATGACACAATCTCGTTTTTCAGCTAACTCTATGAATGTACGCGTATAATTACAGCTTTTTGTCACCATAGGCTGTTCTCGAGTATCAATAAACCTCTAGATCATAAATATATTAACAAAGGTATTGATTTTATCAAATTACGCGTTATATATTTAATGACTCTTCAATTCAAAACTTAAGTACCAGTTTTTGTAAGAAACAGGCAATTTTGAAAAATTCAAAGCATGGCCGGAAAAAACACCGTTCTAACCATCCTATTTTGAAGTTACTTTCATCCTGAGTTAGAAATGGTAGGTCTTTCGTTTCTAAGTGTCTGGTAATTCGAGAAATCTCTAGATAACTTTTGGTTAGAATGATAGCAAATTACGTAGTTAGCTCCCCTTAATTGTTAATTTCTAGAACATTTCAACCAAATTATATCTTGAATTACCAGAACAGGAAAAGGAAACCAATGTTATATTCGTGCACCATTATACATATTGATCATAAATTAATGTCAACCTGGGTGGGTTTTTATATATATATGTAGGAGTCAAATTTATGTCCGACCACAAATATGTGTCCTTTTCTCAGATCTGTGTCCCGTGGCGTCATGACACTCAAATTTGTGGCGTTTGTCCAGCCTCAAATCTGTGTCCTTTGATCAGATTTGTCCTGTTACGTCAAGACACTCAAATTTGTGGCCCTTTGTTTATACTAACCGTATCTTTTTTTGTAAAGTAGACTTTCATGTAATGTGGCGTAACTTAGGGACCGTTGTGAAACAACAGAACATAATGACAAACTGTAAAAATCAGTTGGAAATGGCTTGACTCATCAGATTGTCACATAGCACACAATTCCATTAAAAAAACCCAAAACAAACAGAAAAGACAAAAGCCACAAATCTATCATACCATTTGGCCTTCAAGTTTGTTTGTGACAAAAAAAAATGGTTCCTCGATCAAAGACGTTTTGATAATTGTGACGTCAACACTTAGGACAATGCATGACTTATTGAAGAGGACACAGATTTGATAAAAAAAAAAAGAATGGACATAGATTTGTGACGTCTATGACCCAAAATAGAATAGGACACAGATTGTGGTAAGGACAAAGATTTGAGATTGGACATAGATTAGAGACTTACGTATATGATCCATATGGCTATGTTAGTACATCGTTCAAGACCGGGGGTTAAAAACTGTGTGAGAAAAGGACCAGAATATCGTCTTCCATTTAAAATACATTGGAAACAGCGTTAGGTTATTTGAAAAAGACAAAATAACGATCATGAGACGTCGCAAGATACTGGTACTACTTTAAAAAACGTGCTATACCTATTTCAAAACAAGTTTCAGTATTAATAAAACAAAATGTACTGTAACAAGCGATATACCAAAAGAAAGCTTATTCTATGATTATTTTTGATAATGCAAGCATTATGAAGTGCGGTGATAAATTTATGAGCAATAATAGTCCAAAGCTCTTAAAATTGTAAATTGTGCTCTCTCCCGCGTTACATTTTGCCTTATGCAGTTCGACAAAAAACGAGAGAAGTGGATTCTTTGTCTCCGCGAAATCGCTTCATTTTGTTTCCCCTTTCATGTAGTTATAACATCTTCAAGACGCAATATTCTTTTTCACTTTAAAAGCGGTTGGAGTCGAAACATATGGGAATCAGATGACTCTTGAACGTGTTCTGTTATCAGTTAATGTTGCGAAATTTAACGTTATATCAGATTTAGAGATAAAATTGCCATATAGAAAATTATCACAAGTATAATGTTTTCATACAAATAAAATGTACATTTACTGTACTTTTTGCTCACTTTGAAAATTCAAACGAAACTCGTTTTACGATATATGTATCAAATGTATATAGATGTTCTTAGAATTGTCCCTTTAACACAAAAGGTACGTTGCTGTGTTACATGTGTATTCTTAGTGCCAGAAAACTTGCATTTAACAAGGTTTATGATTCAAATTTGCACAAGACTTTAAAAGTAAAAATAATCAAGTACGTATTGGTATATGTATGTTGATAGTGCGCTACAGAATAAAAAAGATATTAATAGATATGTTTGTCCAAGCCAATGTCCCCGAGCTATTTTCTAAGGTTTTCAATGTTGAGACGCGTGAATGCAACCGAATACATATAACACATTGGTGTTATTACAAATAAATGATTTACAAAAACTCCACAAGTTCAGGAAAATTAAAAAAATGTCTCCACCTGTAAAACCTTTACATGTGATGTTTGTGTCGAAACAGCCGCGGGGTATGCTTAAATCAATTGAAAATGACATTATTCATATTTACACCATGGAATGCCCGGTAGGCAATGAAGCTGATCTGGAAGATGAACAATTAAAAGTAGCAGCTCCTTTGTTTTTAAGTTTCTGTGTTTACTGACGATTCATCCTTGTAACCAGTAAAACTGTCAACTATGTGTGCTGTATCGGTTGCTTTTATCTGTTCCAAAATTGACGTAACAATGACTTTTTTTTTTACCAGAATCTTAACATTTCGACATTTTAGACAGTCTCAATGTTTACGTGAAGACCATAACCAAAGTCTGTATATAGCACATCATATTTCAAATACTATGCAATTACTTTATTTAAAGAAAGAAACTTTTAAAAGTGTTCTGCATAAAATCTGTTCTTAACACTACAGTTATTACTACGCCAGAATATTCTTTTCAAAATTCCTACTGTTCCCCTCATCCATCCCCAGAATATCAAATGGTCACCCCTAAGAACCACTTACATTCTTTCGGAGTTTAGTGTGACGTCCATTTACGCTGAACTAGTATACATTATTCTTTAGGTGCCAGCTGAAGCCCACATCCGGCTGCGGGATTTTCTCGCTGTGTTGAAGACCCATTGGTGGCCTTGGGCTTATTTTGCTCTTTGGTCGGGTTGTTGTCACTTTGACGCGTACCCAGTTTCCATTCTCAATTTTATTTGACCGTCAACGGTCTCCATGACTTCATTCTAGCTGGCATATATTTTGGCTGTGGATGCACCTTCTCTGGTGCATAATTGTACAAAGTAAATGTAAACCTCCTGAATATATGTTTAAAATGTCAACTTCAATGCTGCGTTAATCGAACATTTATATAAGACAAAACACTTGTGTTATTAGAAAAATAGTATTTATAAATATGTCTAATTTTACTACTGTTGTAATCAATACCGATGTAAAAAAAAAGTATTATTGAATTTATTAACAATACAAAAATAAAAAGATCTGGAATGATTGCAGATTAGACAACTATCCACCAGAGACAAAAGGACGTAGATTAAAGTAAATGTAGGTCACCGTACGGCCTTATACAATGAGGAAAACCCATTCTGCATAATAATCCACAAAAATGACAAAATAGGAAACAATTCAAACGAAAAACCCAAATGCCGGATTTACGTACAAAACAATAAACGAAAAACAAATATGATAGACAGCGACCAACGACAATGTTTACCGTATTTGTATATATGTCAATGGTCAGATAGACCAATGTTGGCGATATTTATTAATTTCAATGCCTGTACCGAGTCAGGAATATGACAGTTGTTTTCCATTCTTTTGATGTGTTTGAGCTTTTGATTTTGCCATTTGATAAGGGACTTTCCTTTTTGAATTTTCCTTGGAGTTCGGTATTTTTGTTATTTTACTTTTCAGTACTTTTGTTCTATTTGTTTTTTCCTCCGACTATTTCTTTTATCAATTCCTTGGTAAACAACAATTAGAAATAACTTACCAGACTGATCGAATATTATATTTTGAAAATAATTTAGAAATAAATAAAAGGATACATTATATGCCTATTTACTAGAATAAGACACACATTTCAAGTAAACGCATAGCAGTTTGTGTTCGTACAGGCTGAAAACGCAGCTACAATCTGGTAGAAGTTTTAAGAGTGAAAAAGAGAGGCGAAAGGTACTAGAGGAATATTCAAACTCATTAGTCGAAAACAAACTGACAATGCCATGGCAAAACAAGAAAAAAGACGGAAAGACTGAAAACAGTACACGGAACACAACAAAGAAAACTTAATACAGAGAAACACGAACCCCACAAAAATCCGGGGGTGGTCTAAAGTGCTCTGGAAGAGTAAGGTTAGAACATACTGTTCCACATGTGTGGCACCCGTCGTGTTGCTCATGTAAGTAAAAAACCGGTGATAAGTCTAATTCGGTAGGTTATATTCTAGGAAAAGAGGATGGGATTGTGCACGTGGAAACGAAAATTGGAACATATCCATCGTTATATGTGAACCGGATCCTTAACGGTCAACCAACTCATGATGGCGTCCGTAACATTTTGGAAGGGGTGATTTCAAATTACCAATTCTTTTACATTCAATCCGTGTGTTCCACAGTTCATTGGAAGATACTATGACCTTGTTGATAATTATTCCGTATCAACTTCAAAAATAATACATGATGGTCTTGAAGTATACATTCTAGGTACTGACGTTATTTATCATCTTAAGTAAGTGTTAAAGTGTTCCTTTTATTTGTTCTTGTACATTTTTAACCTTTACTGTTTAGTCCATTTTTTGGTAATATACTTTAGGCGTTGCTCGGTACTTATACATCCCGCCATTGTGTTATTGTGCTATGGTCAATTTGGTATTCTTGGCTTTCAATTTTGCTTATGTACTTTGTCTATAGAGTGCCTATTTGCTATTTTGTTTTTCTTTGTTGAAATAGTTATGTATTTTATAGTGATTAAGATTATATTTCAATGTTGACTGCTGTACCCCAATTTTTTTACATTTTTACCTATTATGTCTGTTTGTTTGCTCACACATTGTGTCAATATAATGGAATTTCTAAAATTGTCCGTTTATGAATTTTAAAATTATAAAGAAACTAAGGTTTCAACTCCCTCAGGCAAAGTTGACCCTAGACGGATTTGGATATTTTTTAAGTACTTTTTGGTTATATAGTTCTTCAACTGTTTCGGTTCTTATACATCCTCGGCTTTCAAATATTCGGCTTCGAGCGTTCCCGATGATGGTAAATTCAGAAAAGCGCGTCGGACGCATGAAATTAATAGGTGTTGTTTTCATTTTTTACAAAAATTTTCATAGATACAAAGATTTGGTTTTTAAGTTTGGCTGTACATATAGAAAACATATGACAAAAAGGATAGAACATCCTAATTTTTACGGTGATGTTTTTTTTCTACCGAGCCCGTAATTTTGATACCATCTGGGTAAACTTATCTATCCTTTAAATAAACCTATTCTAATAGGTTACTAATTCGGCACTGTAATTAGATCTCTGAATATTGTTTTCATCGGTATAAATATTGATTTTTTATCAATAAATCAAAACTCCAACTAAATATCATTGATATACACAAATATACATTCAGGTCCTATAATTTGTCAGTACCCATACTTTGGCATTGCACAAGGTTATATTTTTCTCTGACGATATAAGGCGTCTTTACACTACATTTATTGGAAGTTGTATGTGTACTAATTGATATTTTAGTCCTTTTCTTTTTCAGTTTTTATTAGCTTCTAGTAACTGTTAGTACTCTAAGATCTTTACTTTGTGTACTTGGTGTTTGTGTTAGTATTATGGGGCTTTGTATCAATATAATGATAAGTTAATCCCTTTTCAACTGATTTTTAGAGTTCGCTTTTATATTGTTCTATTACCCCACTGTCCCAGGTTAGGGGGAGCGTCTGGTGCCAGCAAACATTTTAAACCCCGCCACATCCTTTATGTGCCTGTCCCAAGTCAAGAGCCTGTAATGTAGTGGTTGTCGTTTGTTGTTGTGTATCATATTTGTTTTTCGTTTATTGTTTTGTACATAAATCAGGCCCTTAGTTTTTTCGTTTGAAATTATTTTATATTTGTCGTTTCGGGACCTTTTATAGCTTACTATTTGGTATGAATATTGCTTATTGTTGAAGGCCGTACGGTGACCTATAGTTGTCAAATTATACGTCATTTGGTTATCGGTGGAGAGTTGTCTAATTTGCAATCATACCACATCTTCTTATTTTGATGCAACCCGGAATCTCTTGCTTTACCGTTTCGGTTTTTTACATAGTTAGAGGCCGTATGGTGGCCTGTAGTTGTTGACCTCCTAGTCATGTCGGTTTTGGCAGATGATTGGCTCAGTGACAATTATGCCACATCTCTTTATTGTTATAGTCATGTTTGTTTATTTCAAAGGTTTATTTTCGTTCCTTGTTGAATCGAACTGACTTATCCGATATAAAACACAAATTACACAGTTTAGTTAACCAGATAGACTTCAAAACAGACATATAGAAGTGACAAAGTCAAAATTGCATGAAATCCAAACGGACTAGATGGAAGAACAATTTGTAACTTAGAAAACGTCTGTTGTACTTAAAAATATTTTAATTGATCATTTTTAAAAAAGAATCCACCCTGCAAAGGACGTCCTTGCTTCTGCTCTGCTGTAAATCGACCCACTTGGAGTAATAGAAGAACTAGTTCTAATGTAGCATGCATCCCTAATTGACAATTGAACTACTATGGTAGAAGAAGCGAACGAATTATAGGTACCAGTAAGTGTTGACATTGAACCAATAACATCGGAATTTTTCACAATTTCTACTGGAATGTGTGCAGGACTATATGGAAATACAACAACTGAAAAGACATATACCCCAGCAGACGTAACTGTAAAAATGCCCGTGTGTTTGTTATAAGCATTTCCAATATTCGTCGTAATATTGTGGAAGATAAGGGTGTGATGCCGACCAGGACTAGGTTCGTCATTTGCCATGTGTGCGTAAAATGCTATTCTTGGTCCTCCTACTTGTCTCCGGTGGAGTTTATTTTGCCCTGGAAATGTAAGAGCTTTCGTTGGTATATCCAAAATAGAGATGCATATTTACACCTAGTCCGTAAAATAATAAAAGATTCTTTCCTCATTACAATAATCTTATAAATCTTTTAAAAGTTACGAATGAAACCTAAATGTGAAAATCTGCAATTTCCCACTCTATTACGTTTTGTAATATAAACGAACTACACCAAAACCAAAACAAATCAAATTATGTAATTAACTTGATGCATTTACTCAAAAAGGAAGCATAATTGTTTTTAAAACTTTTTCACACATTTGCCTTAAAGGTGGATCTCAACCAACGCATTGCTTTATCATTTTATGTGCGCTTGTTTTAAACGGATTCCATTAAACTTTGGGTTTTAGCATAACTAAGGAGACATTTTTGTCAAACTACGCTTAATTGTTACATGTTATACATATATATATATCTAACCATTTTGCCAAAAACACTATAAGTTGCTCATTAGTTAAGAAGTAAGATATAAGAACAATTGACATTATTTAACAAAAAATACACTTCAAGTAAACTTTCCTTGGCGAGAGATGCTAAAAATGGAAATATTTCACTTACTTTTAATAACACTACTTTCAGCGAACGACAATGAAACAGTTTTTGACACTCCAGAATCGGAAATGTTATCCTTTTCAGTAATATTTTGTATCATACCACAAAGAAAAGAAATATCTCTTTGGTGCCTAACATCACATTCTTCCACACGATTATGTAACACCTGATTTACTTCTGTCAACGCGGACAATTGTTTTTCTAAATTCAATATTCGCTGAACCATTTGGAGTTCCAAATGTTTCAACTTATTTTCCAGATTGTTCGTATCATGAAAATAACAGCTTTGCAAAATAATTGAAATCGTAAAAAGTAATGCTATGAACATGATACAAGTAATGCAAGCATATACTAAAAAGTGAAATCACAAAAATACTGAACTCCGAGGAAAATTTAAAAAGGAAATTCCCTAATCAAATGGCAAAATCAAAAGCTCAAACACATCAAACGAATGGATAACAACTGTCATATTCCTGACTTGGTACAGGCATTTTCTTATGTAGAAAATGGTGGATTGAACCTGGTTTTATAGCTAGCTAAACCACTCACTTGTATGACAGTCGCATCAAATTCCATTATATTGACAACTATGCATGAATAAAACAAACAGACACAATAGATAAAAATGTCAAAAATAGGGGTACAGCAGTCAACATTGTGTTATGATCTTAATCACTATAAAAACAAACAATTGTAACAAAGAAGCACAAAAAGGCATACATCAAATTTAACATCCTCATTTTGCTTTTTTATTATAGGATTTTATTTATTTATGTAAAATCCACCCATAAAGGATGGAAGGTTTTAAGTACTGGCGTAGAATCGCGCGTTTGACGTCACACAGGTAGATACAAAATAATTTTGTCGTTCAAAGTATGACGGGATACATAAGTTCAGAGTCACGTCAAATGGATATCACAAAAAAAAACAGACTTAACAATATAAGTAATATTTAATAAAGACAAATAAAAGAATATCATAACACGTTATTAAGATGATAAACAACGTCAGTACGCAGAATCTATACTTCAAGACCATTGTGTATTATTTGTGAAGCTGATTCGGAATATTTATCAACAAGGTCTTGGTACCTTCTGATGAACTTTTTTAGAAAAAGGACGAGACGTTCTTTGACATACCCCTGGTTCATCAAATTTCTGCTCAGACACTGGTGACGTTTTACAAAGTCTGAGTAGGAGCTGCAAGCTCTTGAGTACCGAATAAGTTGGGAAATGTATATCCCATATGCAGGTGAAGTTGGTATATCGCTACTAAGGTAGGGGAAATTGATAATTTCAAAATTAAAATCGTCTCTTTTGTCATAGATTCTGGTACTGAGATGACTGTGTATGTCAAATTCGAGGTATAAGTCTAAAAATGAGGCGGAGGAAGCCGTGTCTGTTGTTTCTTTAATTTCTAGTTCTGGGGATATATTAATGGAACCCAATCAGAAAAGTACGGATTGTTAATGGAAAGAACATCATCAATATACCTGAAACACTGTAATGTAAGAGATAAAATATGTGCCTGTAAGTCTAGCCTGACACTATCGAAAAGTGTTTAAAGTAGGGTTATAATACTTTTTGGAATCACGACATTTTAACATGACTTGACAATAATTCTTAGCAATAAAATAATGCTCAGTTACAACAATTGGAAAATAAGTATATAAATATCGATAAATATAAAGAGACATTTGCTTACTTTTTCATTTGTAATACTAGTAAATATATTCGATATATTTTGTAT
The DNA here is from genome assembly GCA_017311375.1 of Mytilus coruscus. Taxonomy (NCBI): domain Eukaryota; kingdom Metazoa; phylum Mollusca; class Bivalvia; order Mytilida; family Mytilidae; genus Mytilus; species Mytilus coruscus. Next base: position 127,497,906 of record CM029595.1, on the reverse strand, counting down.
TATTTCACTATTTGTGATACTGATACGAATTGCAAAACGATAATTAAAAATCAAAGATTCAACTATCTACCAAATAGAGTGATAGTCATCTCGGAGTTGATACGATATTCTAGAGGTTGTATTGAGTATCTCGGTTATACGATATTCAAATGATGTTGTTTTCGTTATCTAAATTACTAAAATACTTTATAGATGTCCTTAATTAAAGTTTGCTGTAAACATGAAAGCTGCTAAGCTAAGTGTTATGGTTGATATTTCATAAATTATTGTGATCACGGGTTATCTTAATCACAAACTCGTACCTTTTGTTCTGGTGTATGATACATAATTCAATACGAATTGTAGGCGAGGTTTTAATTTACTTTGTACAACGGGTTTCACATACTAGTATGCAGCAATTAACAAAACGAGTTCTATTTTACTATTGTGTGCAGCAAAAACTTTTAAACGGTATGTAATGTCCACTTGTGGTATATTCACAATTTCATAAATAGTTGTATTGTTTCAGCTATCAAATGTCTCTCACCCGGCGTCTTTACATAACTTGGACTCAACGAGAACAAATACTTTAATAGCCATTTTTATTACGTTGTCATCCGATATTCAAAAGACAAAGACAGACACCTATCAATTCAGTCCCATATTGTCTCACCATCTGTAGGTTGACCTAGATAATTCTAGTTTTTCTGATTATGACCTTTTTGGTTTAAATGCCTTAAAAGTTTTGCCTTAAAGCCGACATGGTTAGAGAATACAAACGGTACGCCATTGCAAACACGGTTCCATTTTGATATTCTTGTCATGGTAAGAGAATGCATAAAGTAACACCATTGCAAACTCAATCCCAATTTAATATTCTTGTACGTTTCTATAAATCTATTTTATTTTTAGAAATTTGCCTGTGATAATATAAACGTCACATAAAATACGTCACTTTTTTTACGCTGATCCATTCATGTGACGTGCAGTTTATATTTCGTTTGTGGTGTCCTGGTGTGCTGTCTTAAATTCATGGGAGGTGTTTGTTGTTATTCTGCGGTTTACCTGTTGTTGTAATGTACTATCATATTATTTATTTATGCATTTCTCTGTGCTGAGTGTTCTTGCGTTTGTTTGTACAGTATTCCGGTCACGTAGTGTTGTCATTTTAGCGTTATTTTTATGGCAGGTTGTTATCAGACAGTCAGCTGTTTCAGACAGTCTGTTTATATGTATGTTGGCGTTTGCTTTTGTTGTAGTTCAGTGTTTCTGTTGTTCCGTTGTTTTCCTCTTATAGTTGATGTGTTTCCCTCGGTTTAAGTTTGTTATCCGGATTTAATTTTGCTTAATCGAATTATGACTATTGAACAGCGGTATACTACTGTTGCCTTTATTTATGCATTTTCGCTTTCAACTTTTGATCACTAGAGACACTGATTAGGGTTTTCTATAACACGTGTATCTCTCTCACCGAAATAAGTATTGTTAGTTTGTCCTTTTAAACAAAACACATTTTGTATCTGACTCCCTCTCATGTTTGTAAGTAGCAGTTGTAACTTAGTGAACATGTTATAGATATTATCATTGCAGGAAAATAAAGATGCAATTCATCCTTTGCAGGCTTTAAAATTTTTACTTACAGTTGGTATTTTGCATCTTGATTGACTATAATGGAATATATGTGTTAGAGATGACCACACAATCCGATCGCTTTTGAAGCTGGCTTTAGTTGTCAATTTATTTCCAGGTAAATAACATTACATGGATATCCCAAGGACACTTGAAGATTTCATGGTTCTGGGCGACGGAAATGTTTACGCGTTAAGTCGTCTGCTTCCCCTACTCAATTGGGTGAATTTTCGCAATGAAAAAACCGCAGATGGGACAGCTTTTTATAGTACGCTCGTTTACATTCCTTTGCACGTTATCAACACGTTTTCTCAATATGATAGTCCAGGATTATATATATGTTTTACACTTTGAAAGTGCTACATACATAAAATTATTATTTTTGACAGGACAATATACGAGATGAGCTTGCTTCTTCACTAAATTGCAGTTGTTATGGCTATCTTGATTGACTTTGACGAATATTTATAAAATAATTAATGCTTAAATATGAAAAAAAAAAAATGAATTTTAAAAAGGAAGAAATCAGATAGCACGTTTTTTGTATCTTCAGTGTACAATAGTAGTATTGGTGGAAATTGTTCGAAATATTAACATGCTTTATCTTTTTTATACATAAAAACAATATTAAAAAAATACAGTTCATCATTAGTTTGTGACAACAAAAATCATATCTTGGACTACAAAGTGCGTCAGATGATCATATTTCCGGGTGACCAATTTTGGTTTGCATGTATCTGGCGGCGCCATTGACACACTCAAAATGAATGAAGAAGGACACCCAGCAAAACTTTCGTTGGAAAATGATTTTGTTCTTGTACTTTATTCGTCTTTGGTGTCTGCAAAAATATCTGCTAATGGCCTGATGAATGTGCTCTTTATAAACACAATAAATTGAAAATGGCTTATTCAACTTATGGTACCACGTGGATATGGATAGATATAAGGGTGTGCTTCTTCCACAAAAACTGCTTTATAGTTACGATACTGTTGTCAGGTCATTGAAGATGGCATATTTTGGAATTAATATTAATTCACTCATAGGGTCTTTGCATCGGAAATAAACACATTTATTCTAAAACCAGTCGTTGGAATGATATGGGTTATGTTCTTCTCATATGATTTATGATGGTATGATACTAAACCCCTAACTGGAGGGATCGTGCTTGATTTTCATATGATGAAGACATAATCTTTCAATCAGTTTAATTGAGGTCTGGAGCTGGCATGTCAGTAACTGCTAGTAGTCCTTTGTTAATTTATGTATCGTTGTCATTTTGCTTAGTTTCTTATGTTATCTATTCTGACATTGGACTTGGACTTCTTTTAAACTGAGTTTTACTGTGCGTATTGCTGTGTGTTTGTTTATTCTACATCGGCTAGAGGTATAGGGGGGAGGGTTGAGATCTCACAAAACATGTTTAACCTCGCCGCATTTATGCGCCTGTCCCAAGTCAGGAGCCTCTGGCCTTTGTTAGTTTTGTATGTTTTTTAATTTTAGTTCATTTATATGTTTCCGAGTTTAGTACAACGTCCATTTTCACTGAACTAGTCACATTTTCAGCTGAAGCCCGCCTGCGGGTGCGGGATTTTCTCGCTGTGTTGAAGACCCATTGGTGGCCTTAAGCTATTTTATGCTCTTTGGTCTGGTTGTTGTCTCTTTGACAATTCCCCATTTCCATTGTCAATTTTATTTTATTTAACAGCGTTATGAGGAAGAACGATTAAAATCGACAATACACAAGTTTTAAGGTCACCATCACCAAATGTGTTGACGGATAAAATATATCTGTATTTCAACTCAGTAGCGAAATGTTTCCGCATTCTTAGATATTCAGATTGCTTAATAGTTCCTTCGCAGTTTTGCATAACAGTGTGACCCTTGATTTATCATCCTCTTGATCTTAACTGTTTCAACAGAATTACAAAGTAAAACTTATTATATTACGAGCTGGTACAATAAAAATAAAATTTCAAATTCATTTACATGAGAAATATACTAATAAACTATTTCGTTTTATTGAGAAAATTTAACATTTTTGCTATCTGTTCCCCTGTGTATTTTCTATATTCTTAATAAAACAATGGAAATCCGATTTTCCTCACTATACAAAGTATGAAAAAGGCATAGATTGGCAAACATAATTGAATACTGCTAATTTAGCTAATCTAAACCTTATGAGTTTAATATTTCATTTCAGAGGAGTGCACGAAAACTCAAGTATATTATAAAGCTGTTCAAAATGAAAGATTCTAATTTATGAAAATTTAAACCAAATAGAGATCTTGTGCATAAGAAATTAAATATTTCTGAGTGAAACGGACAATAAAAATGTATATCTATATTATTAGTTACATAGTATGTTTGTGATCTAATACGATATATATGGGGTCAGTAAATTCCATATGGTTGAGAACGAAACTCGAATCTCCATGTGGAATTTACGGACCCCATATACATCGTTTTAGGTCACTAACACTGTGTAACGAATTTATCTTACCGACTATCTTAACATGTGGTATTTAAACTAGTGGCCTATCAAAGTGATCAAGTCTTCAATACCGTTAGTATTAAGAACCTACTTCCATTGGTCTATGCAAAAAGAAATGCCAACAATAACAACTTGTTAACTTTAAATGTGTTTTATGAATTTATTTCAATCGTTCATAATCAATTTCTTCGTCTCTTGAAACCTTTCAGATTTTTCCTCAACACTGTGTTGTTTTTATAAAGGAACGTAACACCATTACTACTAACCGTGAATTGAAATAAGCCCCGCCTACTAACCCAATATGAAATATACACGGTCTCCACGCGGTTGCATTTAACCAATCATATTGGTAGAAATGTATAGGAGGTAAGAAAATATTGTTATTCTACTGATGGAATAAAAGAGGCAGCTTTTGAGTACGTACAAAATTAGTTTAATATCGCAACATATAAATGTGCCTTTATCTGATAGCTGATGGTCATTGTATATTCTTAATGTTTATGTCTGTTAGGAATTCTTCGTTTAAGGCAGATCTTTAGTTATCTATGTAGAATTAAGCAAAAACTTTTCTAGACTTTTCTACTGGCGATTTATAAACAAAACTAATTGTAGAATTGTCAATGAGCCAACTATTCAGCAGAGACGAAGATGATTATGTGGATGATGTGGAAGTAAAAAATACAGGTCACAACGGACTTTTAACAATGAGCAAAACCGATCTGTATAGTAAGTTTTAAAAGGATCCGACTGTCAAATGTAAAACAATTCAAATGAGAAAACCAAAGGCCTGATTTATGATAAAAGCAATACACGAAAAACAAAGATTACAAACAACAACCAAATACTACAGGCACAAATAGAATTTGCAGATTTAAACTGGGACAGTAGTGTAACAGCACAAGAACAAACTCAAAACAAATCAGCCGGAAAGGTCCAACAGAACAGATCGGCACGAAACAAAAAAAAAAAAAAATCAAACAATAAAATTCAAAAGGCAATTACACAAAGAACCGATCTAAGAGAACCCACAACCAACGAAAGTCAGCCCGAATCCAATCACAATAGCATTAACGGAACCAATTTTTCTGCACCAGATGCGCATTTTGACAATAAATGTCTCTTCAATGATATCCGATTACAAAATATTTGAGAATCAAACACTTATTAAAAATTCACAACTAATAAATAAATCATGTCGTTCAAGACTAAAACACCAATCAGCTTGTTATATGGCCTGGATAATTATCTATAATAAATAAAAGCCGTATGCTGACCTTGAAATGTCTTTTTGAAAGGCTAAACACTGCTGTCTATAGCAATTTGTTAATGGAAGAAACAAAAGAAAGCATCGTCTTCAAACCTTTATTACAGTCTGATACATGCTTGTATTTCATAAATAAAATGTGAGTTCATGTTCATGTCGCACGAATCATCATCGCTGTAGCTTGAAGCGAATAATGGTAACCCCAGGATCCCCAATTGATACCAGATGCATATTCTGTGTGAGGTCCTCCCCAGTATAATCCATTTAAGTTAGATGAATGACAATTACTGTACCACCAAGCACCTTTAAATTTCTCAGCACAATTGCTGGGCCAAACATCATTGTCCTGGTCATAAGTTGAGAAACTATGTCCATTCAGTCCTGTTAAGGCATCACCTGAAATTATAGTATGGCCTTTTCAGATATGAGTCCGCGTATTGGAAAGTATGCAAAGAAATTAAAATAGCTTAAAACAATTTTCAAAATTCAAATCTTATTTATGCCTTACAATGGGTAGGAAACATTTAAAGATTTTATAGCTAATTCAGGCAAATGTATTTCTCGAACGAAACTGCATAGTTGATGGGATTTGAAATTGCCAATAGTAATAATGACAGATCAGCTGGGCAGCCCGTCAACCACGATGATGAAGTACTGGTCGATGAGTCTAAGACGAAGTAATAATGATTATAGCAAGCGTTATCAGGACCAATGTTGTGAGACAGTGAAATGGCGGTTCATTATCCAACACCACGGATACAGGCCCTCGGACGTCAGACGGCATAACACTCCCCCATCCATAATGGGTTTTGGAGTGTATGCTGTCGCGGACATTTATTTCTAAACATTATGCAGACTGTACAGCGTTGAATTAGTTTCTGTCATCAAAAGTAGTATGTCGTTGAACCATCTATCAGAAGTCCAACATCGTAGATTGCGGGTAAAGTGGAGCTGACCAAGCACGTCCGTTCAGCTGTAATGACTAAGACGTGATCTGATGAATGAATATAGATTGTATCACCAGTACATGTACTTATAGGGACTGTTTGTTTATAGGATATATGGCCGATCCATTCTCATTTTCACTGAATGTTTTTTTATTTGTGTACATGTAATTCAACATCATTTTTTTCAAGTAACCATATCTATTCTTTTAATTTGTCCCCGTTCACACTAAAAGATGAAATTGGAATAACAAATTGTAAAAAGATAAAAACTAGGTGAAAAAACAACCTTATTGCATACATTTATTATATCAATTTGAAGTGAATATAGATACATCCTAATTAAATAATCGTAATGTTAGAATTAAAATCAGACAGTCATCTTTGAAAATGACCATTATTTTTCAAATCAAATGGGATATTCATAACACTTGAAAGCTATTTTTAATATGTGCTGTTCTTACAAGTAGCAAATTTTATCTTCATTAGGACTTTTTGTTCTAAAATGTTATAAACTTAATCAATATGTGAAAATATCATATAGTTGACTTTAAAAATTTCTTGAACTGTTTCAAATCATCTGGGATTTTCATAAAACTTGACAGCTATCTCCTTTTTATACTGTACTCACAAATGGCAAAATTGGGTTTTCATATAGATTTATTACTGTTAAATTTGTGCTTTTAAAAGGTGAAAATTTCAGTTTGGAATGAATAGACCTTTACAAGTATACTCAATACAAACTATTCCTAAATACTACATCTTTTGCTTTATACTTTACATCAGATTTGATAATTTGAATTAAATACACATGGAATTTAAACTTTGCTTGATAGGAAACAAATATTGTCACAAAAAATTGCTGAAATAGTTATTGTCCCAGTCGCATATGGACACGATGAATAAAATTGAGGTTGAATCGGTTGATCCTCCATTAACAGCATGATGTTTCCTCCCCAAAATAGTTTCTGCCCCGCCACTATTCTTAGAAAAAACAATTTCCCCCTTCCAAATATATACTGCAAAAATATTCGCCTGCTCCTTCCCTCATATAAATATTGAACGGTCCCTAATAAAAAAAGTCAATGTCACATGCACATTTAAGGTCTCATATAAATTTGCACCGGTCTCATGCTTTAATAAATTTTGACTGGTCCCTAATTGTGCACTTCTATACTACTACTGTACTATATTTTGACAGTTGTTTTGATTACGATACTGGTTGGACATGTTAGAGTTGTGATTAGAAATTGCCTCGCCTCTGACGTACTAGTTGATGCGAGACTAAGGCGAGGCGTGCTGCTCTGTAATTGGGTTAACCAGGTGAAATGAAATTCAGAGGTTACCAATAGTACATACGTATGTGGAATATGAGAGGACAATTCAGCTGTACATGTACATGTGTTCAGTATGACCCCGTTCACACTAAGACATTTAGATCGATTTAAACTAGATCGGTTCACTTTAGATCGATTTAATGGCCAATGTGTAAACGCTTTGAATTGATCTTTAATCGGTCTGAACTAAAACACCAAAAGAGGTAGTTTAGTTTGAATCGATCTAAAGTGAACCGATCTGACTTTAAATGTGAACGCAAAGATCGATTTAAACTAGTACGATTGAATCGAAGCATGTAAAGCGGCAAAACTACACGAGTAATAACACCCCTGTATATATCGGTGGTTCGTTGTTTAACCCATATTTCTCTGTTAACAGACCTCTGTGTACATATAAGTAAACACAAACGGAAAAAAAAATGTCTTCGTCGTAGTATAAATTTGCGAAATCTGTGTCGTCTTTTCTTCTGTTGATTTTTTTCTTTTCAGGAACCACAGCATTTCTCCATGTTGTAACTTCATTGCTACATTTTTTGTTTCAAAATTAATGAAAACTGCAAGAACACCAGTATGAAAATTTGAACTTATTATTCAAGAGAAAAATAACTTCATCCATTTTTTTTCAAGTGTGTGTTTCAGTGTATCAACACATAAATTTGATTAATTATTTCTATTTATACACAATGTTTACAGTTTAACGGGTAATTAGATAAGATCGATTGCATTTTTACTTGTAGTGTGATTGATTGATTGTTGGTTGCTTAACGTCCAGTGGCAAATATTTCATGCATATTCAGGACGAGAACAAGTTCACAATAAATACAATAGGTAGGTTCTGTAAGAGGGGCGTCCGGGATTAAGGTCGGAGAAATTTAGACTGCCACGGGAAATGAGGGTATATTGGATACGGACAGAAATTTAGCCTTGCAACAGGTCACCTACGGACCCCTCAAAGAGTTGTTGCAAGGGTTCTTAACGTGCAAAGAGCGTGGCACTCTCTTTACACGAGGCATCGGATTTAACGTCCCCATTCTGACCGGACGTGACTGCGAACTTGTACATCCCGCACAGCCAAACGGACGCCCCACTTTAGCGAGGGTTTTACCGCCGGTCGGAGGAAGACCAATGGTGACCATATTTCTATTCCCCAGTCACCCTTGGGGGGACTTGTAGTGTGAACGCAGTGGTTTAGATTAGACCGATAGAGATCATTATGATTGGAGATAATGTTAACGCTAACTGGTTTTATTTAGATCGATTAGAAAAAAAAAAATACTAGTGTGAACGGGGTCTTGAAAGATATCTAATCGTGATTTTAATTCTAAGTATCAATTTTAACATATCACTTCGCAGCGCAGGATTTATTTATATATGTAGTGAACAGTAACGATAGTTTCTTCTTACCAGGGCCAATATACCAAACTTGTATTACTTGGGTTCAGTCATATTATTAGTGGTTTGCTATTATTCGCGATAGCTACATTATAATTTTCTTATGTAGTTAAGTACAGAAATAAAAAAAAAACATGTTCATGAAAAAACCTGCGGCTAAATACTGCTGAACTTTAGTTATTATTATATTTTTATCGGTGCCTCATGGATAAAGTAATTTATTTCAAAATACCTGCATATCCGGAATATCCTTTTGAGAAGCAGACGTTACTTAAATTGTTTGGTTCACTGGACACACTGAAGTTCTTATACTCAGCATATTTTGACGTACCATTAAAATCAGCCAATTCTATTCTTAGGGCATGATTGGCTCCAGTTGTTAATTTGTGTATAACGTCATTACCTAGTACATAAAAGAGGAGTATCATACAATCAAATTCAGTTTATTTCTTTGCCGTTTAATATACAACCCACTCACATAAGCTGAGTTAAAAAGGGGCCCTCGTATCTGATAGTACTAATTTTAGAGAAAATATTATTTTTAAATAACCAAACTTTAAATAAATTAAATGTCCTGGATAATAAAAAAAATAATACAATATCGATGGGCTATCAAAACAACAAGTCAAAGAAATGCCTACAACCATGGCAAATGGTTAAAGTTAAGCTTCAGCGTCGCAAAATAGAAAAAAAATAATACAAACTAGATTTTTAATTGCTAGCTATAACGGATGGCACCCTTCCCCCATTGCCAGGTGAACAGCAGCCATTTTGAAAATTCCAAAGTCAAAGAGTGCATCTACAGATGTCTATTAACATTGTTGTAAGGTTTCATAAATTTTGGAGCATTTTGAAATTTTTGAAATTTTTGTTGTTTCCATAGAAACGGCAGCCATTTTGGAATTCCAAAGTCGAATACCAACTCTTGATGTGCCACTTAACATTTCTATAAATTTTTAGAAAGTTTCGAGTATTTTGAAATATTTTGACATTTCTGCTGTTTCCATGGTAACGGTTACCATTTCCAAAATTCCAAAGACACCTACCGAATTGGCACATGATAAGGAACATACCATTACAGTTTCAATGGTTTGATATACCATGTTAAGAGTGTATATACTACTTTAAGATTTTTTCCATAGGGTTCAATGCTAAACATATTTAGTTTCCATGGCAATATAGTAGTTCCAAAGATGCTCAAAATCGTGTAAAACCTGTATATAGTGGAGATCAACAATATATATAAATTTGATGATTTTAAGTTCAGGCATTCTCAAAATATTCGCCAAAACTAAAATTTTATTTTTACATTTGTTCTGTTTCCATGGTAACGGTGGCAATTTTAAAATGCCATACCCCGATTGCACAATTTTATATAGTGGTCCACATTATGGTATAGTTCCATCAATATTGTTCAAGCCAATTCCGAGAAATAGCATGGACAAAAAGTGTGGAAGAATAAATATAACTAGATTTGACATTGCAAGCAATAACGGATGGCACCCTTCCCACATTGCCACTAAACTGCAGCCATTTTGAAAATTGAAAATAGTCCTAGCACTTAAATGCATCGCAACAAACCTGTCTGTAAATTTTCGGAAAATTTGAAACATTTTTTATTTAGTTTTTATTTTTGCAGTTTCCATGGCAACAGCGGCCATTTTCGAAATTCCGAAGTACAAAGTCTTATCTCCAATTGTCAGTACCAAATTTCATTTAGTTTAGACCATTTTGAAATTTTTGGATACTTTCGATGTTTCCATGGTAACGGTGTCCATTTTGAAAATTCAAACAACAGTTGCAACATTGACTTAAGCCATGTTATATATTCATGATGTTTCTTTGAGTTTGATCTTATATCCCTTTAGAAAATGCTGGTTTGATGTTTTTTCCCATAGGGTCAATGTTAAACTTTTCTCCAGTTTCCATGGCAATGGCAGCCATTTTGTAGAAGCTAAGTACTGTTGGTACCTCAGGGCACCACTGCCAACATTTGCATAAAGTTTCATTAGGTTGGCTCTTATAACAAGAGATTAGAATTTCGATTTTTTTTCACATTTTTGCAGTTTCCATGGTAACGGCGGCCATTTTGTACCATTCCAATGTCTCTTGCAAAACATCACATTGCGGTTCATATCATGGTATAGTTCCATCGACATTGGTCTGACCAAATCCGAGAAATAGCGTGGACAAAATGTGTGGAAGAATAAAAATAAGACAAAAAAGAACGGAACAATAACAATATGTCACCCCAACTCCGTTGAGGGTGCCATAATAATAATAAAGAAACAGAGGAAAAGCAATATGTCACCCGACATTGTCGATCGGGTGACATAATAATTAATAATAATAAATATAAATCAATTGCTTTTAAAAAGCAATTGTAAACGGTCTTTCCCCCTTTGAAACATGATTGATTGATATGTGTGTGCGTGTGTTTGTTTGTTTGTTTGTTTGTTTCTTTCTTTAAAGGGTCCATATTAGTGTGTTGGTTAAGTTTCTATATTTAGTTAGTTGGAAAGTTTTATTCTATTTCAGGTCCCGCGCGCGTATTTGTCTCTCGCCAGATTGTGGCGTCACGTGACGAAGCTTTATAATAGCGAAAACTTTTAGTATTTTATTTCTTTTAGGTGGAGACGTTGGACAGAGATCATGTATAGCGACGGAGTACACACAATGTATTTCTTTTGTCATTGTAGGTAATTGACGTTTCGATCACAGTTCACGAGCAGTGCATGCTTTGGATTTAATTGATCCTGTGTAACTTTAAAACACGTTTATCGATTATTTTCATACAATTTACATTTTTCAGCAGCAGTTTGTAACAGAGATTTGTATTTTAATCTAGGAGCGGACATTTTATTGTAGGATTTCCTAAGATTTCGGAGCTAGGAAGCGATTTTACGGCATTGCAATTTCTTTTCTCTACGGAAATTCTTTGGAGGAGCTGCACCACGTTGTTCTATGAAGATGTAATACATGTATACCCTGCTGACTGCAAATTTTGAGGTCAATTGGACATGCAGTTTCAGAGAAGATCAAATAACATGCATGTGGATTTTTTTTTTCAGAAAAGATGTTCATACAATAATATAATTCAATTGTTTTAAAAACAATTGTTAATGGTATTTTCCCCTCCGAAACATTATTGATTAATTCATTTGTTTATTGATTGATTGATTGGTTGGTTGGTTGGTTGGTTGATTAATTGGTTGGTTGGTTGGTTTCTTTGTTGATTATTTAAACACGTGGGATAGAGTCTCTTGAAACAAGCGAAAAAGAAACAAATGAGATCTTGGACCCCGTATTTAACACACGAGACGAAAACATGCAATGATTGATTGATTGATCTGTTGATTGATTGGTTGGTTGATTGATTGATTGATTGACTGATTGATTGATCGATTAAACACGTTGGATAGGGTTTCTTGGCACAAGCGAAAAAAAAAAACAAATGAGACCTTGGACCCCGTATTAAACACATGAGACGGAGACATGCGTGTAACGATTGATTGATTCATTGGTTGGTTGGTTGGTTAATTGGTTGGTTGGTTTCCTAATTAAACACGTTGGATAGGGTTTCTTGAAACAGGCGAAAAAGAAACAAAGGAGATCTTGGACCCCGAATTAAACACATGAGACGGAAACAAATGATTGATTGATTGATTGATTGATTGATTGGTTGGTTGGTTGGTTGGTTGAGTAAACACATAGAAACGAGCCACTAGAATCATGCAAAAACGGAATTTAAAGCCTAGATACTATATCTTAACACATGGAATCTAGCTTTGAGAGATCCTTTAACAAATAGTAAGGTCAAAGGTCAATGTCAACCTACAAAAGCATTAAAACACGCATAAAACTCTTTAAATAGTGCCAAAACACATAATTTGCCTCTTTGTCTATGACCTTGAGCTTTGACCTTGTAACCTCGATCAAGGTCATTGGTCGACAATGTCATTGCAAAAGACCCTATGGGTCTAGGACCTTTGTTTAAGAGTTTTGCCTAATAATGTCTTTTATAAACCATCAATGGGGCTATGTCCCTTACACAATGGTAAAACCAATACAGTCATAATGTAACAAAGTTGCCCTTGAAATACCAAACATTTTTCACTATTTAAATTTTCTGTATCTATAACCAGTCGAGAATTATAGGAAATCAAAGACATATAAAATCTAAAATATGACCTTGACCTTTGACCTTGACCTAATTTTCTTTTATTGGACCAAGGACCTCAAATCAAAAGACCCTAGGCTCTATCACTTATGGTTTACCAGTTAGAATTGCATATCACGTATATCAAATACATAAGGGGATAACTCTCATATGGAGTCTCCGGATAGCTTCGGTTCAAGTAGCCACCATAATCCTGAAGACGTAACGAGCAATTTGGTAAAATAAATTTGTCGTAATCTTTTACGGTTGCGAAGGAGTAGTGGCCACAAGAAAAACAGTGTTTGGGAGATAACTCTTACAATGTACAGTGTTCGGTTAAGCGGTTGTCAGTTTTAAAGCGTAATACCATATAGCTAAGCGACATCTTATGAAACAACAATACTACGCAAGAAAAAAATTAGGCGGAAGAAAAAAAAAAATAATAATTAAAAACCAATTGTCCAGAGAACAATTGAAGGTCTTTCCACTTCTTACGATTCATTTTGATATGAAAATATTAAAATACGGTTTAAAGTGTCATAAACAGTGTCAAATGATACCTTAATGTACGCTGATTCCAAAAATATATGGTTTCTAAACAATTTTATTGAAATAAGGGAGATAATTTGTTACTTCCGGTCTGAAAAATGTCACTTCCGGTATTATTTGATAGTTTACTTGACACTGATTCCAAAATATATGGTTCTATATACTTTAACATCAAATAAGTACAAAACAAAGCTACTTCCGGTTTACACAAAGTCATTTCCGGTTGGATTTTCAAGCTCATGTAAATTGCAACCTAATGAAAAGAGTCCCATGGCTTTATCGTGTCTAAATATGAAGTTAAAGCAAAGGTCAAAATCTAGAACGTCAATTTCAACTTTGACCTTGAGCTCAATTTCAAGGTCATAAACCAAGGACCTTTAATCAAATTACCCTAGGTCTTATTTATACTTGGTAAATGAGTTATACCACCATACATGTAATTTTAAATATAAAAAGGGAGAAAACTCTCCTTTACGGTCAACGTACCCTTGCAATCAAAATTTACGTGTTACGACATGTCGCAACTAACAATTTAGTAAAATAATTTGTCGATATCTTATACGGTTTTTGGAAAGAAGTAAAAATAAGCCAAAATCAAAATTTAGAATATGACCTTGACCTTTGACCTTGACCTAATTTTATTTTTTTTTTGGACCAAGGACCTCAAATCAAGAGACCCTAGCTCTCTATCACTTATGGTTTACCAGTTAGAAATGCATATCACTTATATCAAATGCATAAGGGGAAATAACTCTCATATGGAGTCTCCGGATAGCTTCGATCCAATGGTCATCCTACTCCTGAAGATGTAATGAGCAATTTGGTAAAATAAATTTGTCGTAAACTGTTACGGTTGCGAAGGAGTAGTGGCCACAAGAAAAACAGTGTTTGGGGAGATAACTCTTTCAACGTATAGTGTTCGGTTAAGCAGTGTTAGTTTCAATAGCGTATAAACTGTACAATATCATATTCCAAATATATAAGCGACATCTTATAAAACAAGAACACAGCGAAAGAAAAAATTAGGCGGAAGAAAAAAATAATAATCAGAACAAAATCAATAGGTCTTTCCACGGAAAAGTGGAAAGACCTAATAATCAGAACAGAATCAATAGGTCTTTCCACGGAAAAGTGGAAAGACCTAATGGGACAAAACATAAAGTCTCCAAAACTCCGTTTTGGCGACTTAATAAGAAACGGGACAAAAACAATAAGTCTCCAAAACTCCGTTTTGGCGACTTAATAATAATAATAATAATAGGGAAAAAGAAACAGAGGAAAAGCAATATGTCACCCGACATTGTCGATCGGGTGACATAATAATAATAATAAGAAAAAAAGAAACGAACAATAACAATATGTCACTCCAACTCCGTTGAGGGTGCCATAACTACAGGTAAGAAAACACTACACAGAAAACTAAAGATATAGTTATACAAACTGTATCAAAAACTCCCCAATGTTTCTCGTGATAAGTTAATATCCAGTGAAAAGTTTCATTCTGGGATGTCACACAAACCAGGAAAAGCGGACGAGATTGTACCTACTACAAACGGTTCATATCAGTGGTCATCGATGACACGGATACTCCCTACGTATCGATCAAATCATGCTGGCATTAGTACAGTTTACGAAGAAATGACTCCACCTGTACGCTGGAGACTACATTTTGACCTCTAGATATGTTTTTATTCTTTTTGTTGTAAGGTTGCTGTTTCGTCGACGTACATCGTATACCCCGCATCTCGTTCTATTCATATCATACAAAGCTTGCGAAGACGAATGACAAGAAGCTAGCAGTATTCTCTTACTTATCATTCCACGATAAAGATGATGTCTGCTCTTTGCATATTGCAAAGTTTGGTAACATAATCACAAAAACTGTTTTAAAAAGTAGTTTTATATATTGAATTACATCTAGAAATTGACAGTTTTATCGTTTAGAAAAAAACAACTATATGACGAAAGAGATAAATTTAACTTCCCCATTAATGAAACTTTCAAGTTTTATGTAGAAATATTCCAGCAGCATCTACCATTGAATTTATCGTTTGATACAATTTCCCAGGGTTTGCTTTTACTATTATGGGCTGCTAATTTCCAAAAGGTTCTTAATTGTAAATTTTACGGACTCAATTTCATGGATAATGTACCAAAGAGTGAAAAGACCACTGTTGATTTCGAGGTCACCGTGTCTAAGGCTAATATCATAGTAGTATTTAATAAACTGAAACTTATATTTTGGTTTCCGGGTTATAAATTTTTTATTTGTGTGTCTAAAATAGAGGTGAAAGATACCAAAGGGAAATTCAAACTTATAAGTCAAAAATAAACTGACAACGTCATGGCGAAAAAAGAAAAAGACCATCAGACAAACAACAGTACACAAAACACAACAAAGAAAACTAAAGACTGAGCAACACGAACCCCACCAAAAACTGGGGTGATCTCAGGTGCTCCGGAAGGGTAAGTAGATCCTGCTCCACATGTGACACCCGTCGCTCATGTTAGTACAAACCCGGTAATAAGTCTAATTTGGTAGGTCACATTCGGGGAAAGAGGGACGGGATTGTAATTAAGACAATTCGAACAAATCCGCTATCATCTGTGAAACGGATATTCCATAACGGTCAACCAACTCGTGATTGCGTCCGTAAAATTTAAGAAGGGATGACTTCAACTTCATCACTTAGAACACTTGGTTTAATACCTTCCACGTGAGAAGCAACCCTCTATCAAGGAAATCATTATAAGAAACACAAGCTCTGGAATATTGTATGAAATGGGAGAGACAAATACTCCGTATGCAGGCGCTGCTGGAATGTTGCTACACAGAAATGGAAAGTTCACAATTTGGAAGCCGAAATCATCCCTTTGTCGTAAAGTTTTGTTTTCAACCGGCCCTCATAGTCAATTTCTAGATGTAAGTCAAGATATGAGGCAGACTTAACTGTATCTGTTGTATCCTTTATCTCAAGTTCGACGGGTAGATGTGTTCAAAATAGTCACCAAATTTTGAGTTATCTAGTGAAAGAACATCATCTATATAGCGGAAAGTAAAGTTAAAGGATACTGCTAACTTCTTTTCTTTCTTCCCAAGAAGCTCCTTATGAAGTCAGCGTCATATGAATAAAGGAACAAGTCGGCAAGAAGAGGAGCACAGTTGGTTCCCATGGGAATGCCGATTGTTTGTTGAAAACACGTCCTCCAAACGTAACAAATATGTTGTCAATCAAGAAATGAAGCATCTTGATAATGTCAGTTTCAGAGAATTTTTGTTTGAATCAGAGTGATTTTTTACAAAGTACGATTTATCCCTCCTTAAGAAAAGAAACTTGTATCTACGTAAGCCATTCTTTTTTATAAAACAAAGCAGGACCTCCTGTTTCAATTTGTCTTTAAGTTTAGAAAACAGTAAAATAACAAAAATACTGAACTCCAAGGAAAATTCAAATCGAAAAGTCCCTTTTCAAATGGCAAAATCAAAAGCTCAAACACAAACACATCAAACGAATGGAAATCAACTGTCATATTCCTGACTTAGTACAGGCATTTAATTATTTCCTGATGTAGACAATGGTGGATTAAACCTGGTTTTATAGCTAAATAAACCTATCAATTGAATGGGGAATACTTTTGTAAAGTGTAGAAAAGTCAAATGTTTTAATTCTTTTGCAAGATGAAAGAGATTTACATTGTTTGTACTCTAAAAGATCTTTGGAATGTTTTAGTATCTCAATCTGATTCACGCCACCTCTAGCCTTCTAACTTTCACATTGAAACAAAAAGGAGCCTTATTGTGTTTTGGGGTTGTTAGGTTAATGTCACAATGAATATAAATAGTAATACTTTGGGAATAGTTTCGTTTCGGGACATAACTTTGAGAATTAAATCAGACCATGTTTACCTTACTTTGTTCGACAACGCACCTTGGTGTAACCAATACCCCCTGCGACGACTTAGTCACACGAGCAATTGATAGTTGAAAAATTGACAAATTTATGGTTTTTCTACTTCCATCAATTGACATAAATTATCACCAGACTTAACAGTTATCATAAAATCTAGATATCTCTGCAGTATTTTTGTATTTGACACAGCTTTTAAATAATGACGGAAATAATATAAGTTGTTTCAATCTGCCAAATAATACACCTTTCAAGAAACTTACTATCATGCTTTTACCTAACCAGTATTCTCCGAATGACTGTCCAAATCCAGTTTTGTAATTCTCCCATTTTCTGAAGAAATTCACAAAACCATCAAATCTCTGCTGTATCACCTTAATTATATAAATGTATACAAGAAGTTTAAGAGAATATAATGCTGATTCATTTGTTATAATAAAACATTTTGCATCCGATTTCTTAGTTTTGCAGAAGAATTGTCCTTCGAAATTTCTGAAATTCATTACGTTTTTTTTACCAGTTGGCGCTTAAGGAAAAATATCATCATGAAATGAATAACAGACACAATTAAACCATCAATACAAATTAAAAAGTTTGACTAAAACCAAATCAACTGTTTTTGATATGGAGGAAAATTTCACTTAATTTACTTATTCAAAAGAAGAACTAGTATATGGAAAGTTTTCAAACGTGTATTCTATAACATGTATAAGCAGTGTGAACTATCATATATATATAAATTTGTTAACATGGTGTTTTCCTCTTTCAATAATTTTTTGACTTTTGTAAAAGCTATACAGAAATACTGTTTAGTCAAGTTTTGATGCATATTTGTAAATAATTGGTGACAGCTATGTTTAGTACATAAACGTTCGTTAAAGTATTTATCACTATTCATACGTAGTTTCCTGTCAAGTTTTCTAACATAGTTTTATATCTTGATGTGCTGCGTGGTTGTTAAATTTTGTATTGCTTTTGGTATCATACGGTGCGATTGCCTGTCAATATATGATAGTTTTTGTTAGATGCCTTTGCCAGATATAGCCTAAAACTTTTTGATTTTACACCGAAGCTGTATCCTTAAATGCCAAAATATTGGCGATCGACATCTAGCAAGCAATTTAAATCGAACCGGTGTTATGGAATGTCTCGAACTTGAACAGAAGAGCCGTTCCTTTCGTTTCATCCGTGTGTAATTATTTCTATGTCATGAATTGATACACCATATTTTTACTTTTCTATTATGATCTAAAGACAAACTTACCGTCCAAATATGACCACTGGTATCTATTTAAGTAGACCGAGACTCCAGGTTGTAAGTTTGCAAATGGATAGATTTTATACACCCCATAGCTTGTTATTGCTATCTCTGAACATTCTCTTGGAAGCTCTAGTATAGCATTAAATAGATAAATTAATGGGTTAAAGAATTCCACTCAAACTGGTGCTAGGGGCCGTCTTAAACTTGCAGTGAGGTGAGAAAGTTTTTTTGCTCCGTGTTGAAGGCCTCATTGTGACTTTTAGATGAAAAACAGCAAAAAAAAAAAAACGATGTTCCTTTGCTTTTTTGTATGTGCTTTTGAACTTGTGCATGTACTGATTTTGTGTCGTGGATGGATACCCTATATCCTTTGGTTTTCTATTAAAAAAAGAAAGTGTCTGTTTAAATAAAATTTAGTCCAGAAGGGTGAATTGTGACATTTGCACATTCTGTAGTAAGTATATTCATTTGTTATAGATGCATTTGATGGTCAATCCAGGAAAGCGCTTCGGACGCACCAAAATTAACTATTATTTTCATTTTGTAGCCCGAACACTTTTTATAACTTAATGTAAAATATGCATTCACCATTGTTAAAAGGAGTTTTTATAGAAATATTACTTTTCATCATCAGATCATATTGATCAGGTAGGTATGTGTTTGAACAAATTATGGGTTGTGTTCCTCGATCACTGTATATTAAAACACAAAATTTCAAAAGCAGGCAGTTATACATAGATATAAGAAGACACTTGTGATTTGCTAGAAATTGCATGTTATACTCTTTGCTCATTTAAACATTGTTTAGGCATTATATTTTTCAATATCTATATTTCAAGTGTTAGTAAAAACTTGTATTTCCCATGAACTTCAAAAGTAGAACTCTATTTATAAAATGATAAACTAATTTATAAAACATGTGGGCATTATATATACACCTGGTTAGTCCTAGAAATTGTTGATATAGTGGAAATGCGTTGTTTTTTCTTCTTTTTAAGCAGTCCAAATGAAAAAAAAAAAAAAAAACAATGGTTTCAAAAATGCACCTAAATGTATTAGGCTTTGGATCTTCAAATATTTCGTGCTCGTGCATCACTGAAAACTCATGAATTATCAAAATGAGATACAATAAATGTTATTAATGAAAAAAAAAATTCATTTAAAAAAAATATAATACAAAAAGTAAGTATTTTCATATTATAAGATGAATAATCAAATTATTAACATAATGTCGAATTTTTATCATCAATAAACCAAAATTAACATAATTACGCTTACCTGCATTAGCAAAAATGCCATAAATAATGACAAAAACTGTCAACTTTAAAAAGAACATCATGTCACTAAAACAAAAGAGACCTTGCTGTGTATGTACGTCGCAAATGCATCGTTTTAACAGCTTCCTCATATTTCCTTGGTGGGGAAATGTTTTTAATGGTACAATACATAAGGCGTAATAAGTAATGTATTTGTCGCTAAGTACATAATTTTATATCAAATACAAATTGCAAGGCTTTGCAATGGTTCTTCTATATTGTTTTATGACAAGATAAAAATATGCTAATTGGTCGCCCATTATAACAGTATAACACTTATACAATTATTACAAAAATCGAGTTGATTTTGAATCCAAAAGGAAAATGTTTTATGCAAACGCAAAATATATAAAAATGATAGCAAAACGAGTGTCTCACTAGATCCCTTCATCAATGTTCCAACTACATAACGAAGGGTATATTTTTCTATTCGAGATGCCATTGTGCTGCATAACTGAGTATTACTTTTTAAGTTATTGACTGTCTCACCAGTATGTCTTCACTACATAGCACAGTAAGATTTTGTTATAAATAAAATCCTTTCTGTACCTAGTAGAACTGAAATAAAAGTTTCTTCATAAAACAAGTTCCAAACGGAAGAAATATTCTGTGATATTATTTCCATAGGAACAAATATTACAGACTTTGTTCCTTATAGAATAATGGGTATAGAATATTTGTTGAAACAGGAACAGATATTATGGCATTGTTTATAAAAAGTTTCAATGGGAATCTCTGTTAGGCGGAACAAATATACGTTGACAGAACTGTGTGGTAACTTAACATTACCACTTCAACCTGTTGACACGGCACTGAGACAATTAAATGTAGGACTATGAGAAAACAATATGATATTGAAGTGTATAAGTCTTGGTTACACTGTATTCATGAATATCGTTCACTTTGTAAAGTGTCAAAAACATATTTTTAAAGCAAATTAAGCATACATTTTTCATTTAATAGATACAAATTATTCAACGTGTCAACGGGAACAAAAAATTTTCCATTAAATGGTATTAGAATTGAGTATTATACCCAACTACTACGTAACAGCCCAGTACATACCATTTCAGTTAAAATCATAAGGTTATGTATTTGAAAAAATCTCTGATATACAACTTATGTATTTTCGTCGTGCTTTCTTGTTACTGAAATATACACTTCCATCAAATAAACGATTGTGAATTGGTTTTATTTTTATATTAATGTACATGTATGTCCTCTCATTAACAATGACTTCCCTTACATAATGTCAAATCTGATACGTATGTAACATTGATTTTACAGTGGTAAATTGATTTTCATGTCGAAAGTATTTTGCACAAGTCTAATTAAGAAGTAGTTGAAGTACAAGTAAAAGTTTAAAACAAAGTACTATATTTTAGCATTCAATTCTAAATATCAGAAATACATTTCAACAATTACTTCCAATTATTTAGAATGGATATAATTTTTTAAAACATTTTGAAAGAACTAGGTGAATCAGCAATGTTAAGTGGTTAAATCTGTGGACTAAATGTCAAATAATAATTTTTGCTCTTTAGTGTGCTTTAGTGTGTCATAAACTAATAATTTTAAAACTGCTACGTATTCGGTCGTAATAATGCAATAAGTTGTCATATTTGTTTTCAAAAGGTCCTTTTTGTTTGAGATTACGGTAACATTGTTATTTTAGACTGTCGTTATGGCTATAAAAGATGCCAAATTAAAACAAAAGTCAAGTCTCCATTATGACGAGGTAATAGGACATGCTATTGCAATCTTTAATCTTTAAACATGAAACACATTATGAATTTGTATGCGTCCAACTAAAGGGCTTTTCCGGATTAAAAGGTATCTAAAAATAATAATCAAATCCAGCTCAAATTAAGTTTGCCTGAGGGAGTTGGAACCAAAGTTTCTAAATAATTTCTTAATTTATAAACGTAAAATTCAAGAAGGAAACATTATAAATATCAATACCTAAACACGAATTACTGAGCTAATGGTACCCTCCGGAACTAATAGTTTAACAGTAGTGGTATCGACTTAGTGCCATAAAAAAGAAAATGACACTTTTATAATATTAAAGGGTCCGACGAGCTTTGCTGGATTTATCTTAATCAGGAACGATGAAAGCCAAATATTTGAAAGCCAAGGATGTATTAATACCGAAACACGTGCAGGGCTATATGGGCCAAAGGGACATATAAATAATGACCAAATCCGTCTGATACCAACTTTGCCTGAGATAATAGGCCATGCTTATGTAAATTTAAATCTTTAATCTTTGAATATGGAACACATTATCCTCTTTACACATGATTTAAACAACATATAAAGGGCAACGATAGTTTAGCGATATACGAATCTCTTTAATCTATTTTGAATTTACTCACCACGATAAAGAATACCCTTATGGAAACGCTGAAACTGGAATCGACACGAGAGGAAAAAATATGCTATGCATGCATCAATCCCCTTGCGAATATAGACTCAGTTTAAAATGTAGCAACATTGAATAGGCCACAATCGCAAAAATAACAATTCGGACAGATATTCAAGTATCTAAAGCTATAAAACCGCAAAAAACATGTCTTTCGTTAATGAACCACATCATATTGGTCAACCAATTCATGATTGTGACTGTTAAACTCATGTCGTTTCGATTTCGGTCATTTCTTATCCTAAACCTGCTTGAAAAAGCTTTTGCGTTAGAACCACATTCTTTGATGAATTTCGTATAATGTGAACATGAACGCGTAACGTATCAATTGAGATGTAAGAACGCCAAACACTAAGGCAGAGGTATGTTTCTAAACTGGGAAAGGGAAGTTGACAATGTGAAAACGGAATGAAGTCGTTCACCTGCATGTGTCAATTTCAAGAAAAAGAAGCAAATATGAAACAAAACTCTAGAGGCGAAATGTACAACAGACTCATCCAGGCCTTCTATTTCCGTCAATATTCTTAATGTCAAGATAGCTAAAATATATATAAGATATATATAAGCTGGGAGCACTTGTTGACAAATGGGTTATTGAGTGACAGGGCATCATTATATTTGAAGGTGAAAGAAGAGAAATTGGCATTATAATTTTATATCAACCAGGCACTGATTATATATCTTGATATTTTCCTCGATATTGACACAGAAGGACGATTTCAAACTAGAATATATACAAAAAAAACTTATATTTTCAACGTTCAATTGTCAATTTCACATTTTGCATTTCACATTTCGCAGCAGTAACATACCCTTTGCTCCATAGTATGAAATTTACATATCTAAATTGATACGTCACATTCTTTCATATTATGCTAATCAGACTTAATCGGCCGGCCTTAGAGGGTATGATCCCTACACAAAAATTGCTTCAACATAGTTATGAGGAAGATTGATTATAAATTCGACACTTCATTTATGTACGGCCCTTATCACGATTGTGACATTTGGACAGAGTTTAGATTCGCATGTGTGGTACCGTAAATTGGGAATTTTGGCGTCGGGATATTTTGGCGGTTTACTCTTAATAGGCATGTGTTTTATTTTAATGTGTGTAATTTTGGTACTTCGTCCAATGGATGTATCTAATTTTGGCACAATAGTAGAGGGCGAGCTCATTCATATTTGCCTTTATTTACCCTTTTATTGACAAATTATCCGAGTTCAATGACCTACATAAAGTAGGAACACGACAAAATAAACTTAATGAAGGAATCGGGTACGGATGTAATTGTAAATACTTCCGTATCTCGGGTTCAAAGCTGAAAGAAAATGTGAAAATAAAATTTATACATTTATTGACAATAAAATCTAAAACATTAAAATCACTTTTTAAGTAGATTATTTATTTATTAAAAATATCATTACATATCTTGCAGTACATGTTTATCTATTGACAATCAAGGCAGTACATGTTAATTTATTGCAGATCAATGATTACATGGACTGTTGATATTCTAATGATCAATAACGGCGTCGAATCAGCAATGTCGATAGCCTTGCATATTTATGACATGTGTGAATAGAAATTCATATAATGTTTTCTTAAAAGGTTTTGCCAAAATACAGCTTTACTATCCCTGAGGTAAAAATCTTAGTATTTCGAAAAATTCAAAGTTTTGTAAAATAAATAATTTAAAATTATGACCATATCAAAGATAAATTATGTCAACAGACAATTTGTCACTACAATGATCTAAATATTTCGGAAAGCAATACAAGCATGTTAAATCGAAGCAAAATACATAGAATATTAC
This sequence comes from Mytilus coruscus, assembly GCA_017311375.1. NCBI lineage: Eukaryota > Metazoa > Mollusca > Bivalvia > Mytilida > Mytilidae > Mytilus > Mytilus coruscus. Next base: position 127,473,434 of record CM029595.1, on the reverse strand, counting down.
CAGAACGTGTGTAAATGAAGACAAATTGAGACAATTGCATTGTACATTTTCATTTATTTTGTTACATACAGTCTAAACACAATCATCTAATTTTCTACCTAGCTTTGATTAGGTTTTGTGATTTTAGAAAACACAAAATGCATCCCATCAAACTTCAATTTCGGACTTTGGTGAACCTCTTACATTGGTATTACAATAAGAAGATAGGTAAAACATACCAATAATTGTATTCACAAAAATATGATCAGTTAGAATGTATTCAGTCTTGAAGATTGCATAACACATGTAATATATGTGTAACAAATTGTAATATTAATAATTTAGTACCAAATTATGGCATTCAAAATAACATGATATGTACGCGAGTAAGAATAACAAATAATACCCGTTTGATTAGAGATTAATTGCCATTTACAAACTAAAAGACATGATTTGATAAAGAAAAACACAGTTGGAAATACTTTTAGTTCATGAAAGCAAATTGATTCTAAAAGTCTGGTATTTTTTTTTTTTTTATCAAAACATGTATTCATTTTCGATTATTCCAAACCTTCCTGTAGTATATAAAAAAGACTATGTTCTTTGAAAAATTATACGTTTATAGTAATACAGCAACATTGTAGTTCTAAATTTTCATTTTTGACTTCTTAATCCCCGTACCATCAACACATTATATATTCTACCATGTCGCCAGTTTCTGGGTAAGCACCTGTGTCAAAAGAAATATTAAATACTATAGATGTTTAATTTGTATTCTGGTAAATTTATTCCCACCATGGTAAGATGTCAACACTTGTATTGGAGGACGAAAAAAGATAGAATGTTATCGTTTTTAATGATATGCTTAGTTAATAGTTAATAATCTGCCTGATGATTCATGCACCCAATACACTAGTTAGCTCATCTTTCTGCCACCAAATTGATTCACAAGACTGATATTTCATGTTTTGGTAGTTTTGAAGGGACAAGAGCTGCCAAATGTTTGCTCACTGACTTTATTTAAACTTTCAAATAAATACAATTGTATATACTTAAATGTCATTTAACGTACTTCAGAATGACAAAGGTTATAGAAAACAATACGCAAAGTCCGGAATTATTATAAAATATCAAATTTCGTATGTTTTCCAAACTGGACGCCAATTTACTAGCTATCGACATGTCTCACGAAAAATTGAGGGGCTTTAAGACCCTGTTATAAATATAAAGATAAACATGTATGGATTTTGCTTATTGTTGAAGGCCGTACGGTGACCTATAGTTATTAATTTCTGTGTCATTTGGTCTCTTGTGGAGAGTTGTCTCATTGGCAATCATACCACATCTTTTTATATAGACAGGTAAATATTAAATGCAAACAGACAGGTTAGCATGTGCAACAGGCAAGAGTCGATTTTCGTAGTCCAGTTTGACTTGATTTAATTTCATTGATAAAAATATTAGAATTATAAATGTACTCATAACCTATATGACATTCTTCATTCTTTTCAATAAGTTGGATTTTCAAATATTTTGACCTCGAGCATCACGGAAGAGACATTTTTGTCAAAATGCCGATCTGGTGCAGTAAAATTGGTTTATGTCGTTACTATATTAAAATGATTTTTTGCGGGTTGAATCAATCAATCAAATCGGTCTTCCTGTTGTAATCATCCATAGTTTCTCTTTTTCAAAGAGAGGTGAAAGATACCAAAGTAATATTCAAACTCATAAGTCAAAAGTAAACTGACAACGCCATGTCGAAAAACGAAAAAGACAAAAAGACAAAAAACAGCATACAAACGACAACATAGAAATCTACAGACTGAGGAATACGAGCCCTACGAAAAACTGGGGTTTGATCGCAGGTGTTCCGGAAGGGTCACTGACATTAGTTTCAACAACTGGACATACAGAACCAATTTCCATCAAAGGTAAAATCAAAGGTTGCATAAATACTGATTCAAATGAGGTTGAAATTAATGTTTGGAACAAACAGAATCATATTTTATTTTTTTGTTTTAATCTTAGCTAATACCCCTTTAGTAAATGCCTGTACCAAGTCAGGAATATGACAGTTGTTTTCTATTCGTTTGATTTGTTTGAACTTTTGATTTTGACAATTGATAAGGGACTTTCCGATTTGAATTTTCTTTTTAGTTCGGTATTTTTTGTTATTTTACTTTTTACAAAAAATAATCATAAAATTTATCAAATTAGGTTTATTTATTTCTCAACAGCTTTAATTAAACAATGCAAAGTCAAAATAAAAAAAAATGCGTTATTTTGACAGGTTATAATTGACTCACTAATCTACAAATCAAAAACAAATTAATTAAGTATTAATCAATTTTATATGTCTGTTTGAAACCTACGATTTGAAGGAATTGACAATATTGAAAACAATTGTATGTCAGCATAATTACAACTACGGATATTGATTAGTTTCAAACTTTGAATAAAGTCAGACATCGAAAACGATAAATAAGTAAAAATTGTGTGATTGAGCTATAAAATAATGTTTAAGTGTACTAGCTGACTGTTTGACTAGATTACTGGATTTCACGCCTTTTTTTTATGAAAGTTTTCCCTGCCACCTTTTTAATGCGTGTTCTGGTGATGAAAATTTTTGAATAACACATAGCTGAAAGGGTGATAGAGCAGATTGTTACCCAGAGAAAACATTGTCAACCGAGGCGAATGGAAAAAGTCAAGTTACTTTTTTGTCACAGGATTAATGTTTGACTAGAAAATGTTGTGGCCAAACCAGCCAAAAAGTACACGAATAAGACTCTGGTGTGTGAATGTGTCCTTTAATAACAGAAAAGTTCGATGCGGTATGCAATGATATTGTCATATCATAAGTATATAGATATTAGAAGATGTGGTATGAGTGTCAATGAGACAACTCTCCATCCAAGTCAAAATTTATAAAAGTAAACCATTATAGGCCAAAGTACGGTCTTCAACACGGAGCCCTGGCTCACACCGAACAGTAAGCTATAAAGGGTCCACAAAATTACTAGTGTAAAACCATTTAAACGGGAATATATATAAGTTAAAAAAATTTAAAAAAAAAATTAAAAAACTTGGAATAATAGTTCAGCATATATAGATAAAACATCTTTTGTTTGATTCTTATACCGCTAATCCTTGTACAAAGTTAGGAATATGACAATTGTTTTCTGTTCTTTCCGTTGGTTGATACAGTCGAGTATTTGATTTTTTTCTTCAGGTTTTACGGACTTCCCCCGTTTTGAAATTACTTTAAAGTTCAGTATAATGTTAATACTTTTTTACATAGGTACTAAGTTATGATACAACACGTACTTGATCTAAGCAAAATAATTATTAGCAGTGATCTCAAAATGTTTATGACAACTTCGTCAACGTTGGGGTCAGAAAAATATATGCTTCTATAGATTCAAACCATTTACTTGCAACTATACAAACTATTATGAGGAAGGACGAAACAGTGAAATATGTAAAAAGTGAAATCACAAAAATACTGAACTCCGAGGAAAATTCAAAAAGAAAAGTCCCTAATCAAATGGCAAAATGTAATAGTTTTCAGGTTAAATAAATTTGCCAACTGATATTTGTTTATAAATATTATAAAAAATTTCAAGATTGCATTTTAAATATATCTTTTACAGTGTCAGAAAGAACCTGAATACGTTTATAGGTCCCTAATGGTGCATTTTACGGAATGGTTTTTCGGTAGATTTTCGTTGGTTTTCGAGATTTATCTTGCTGAATGGAGTCCGATTCATCATATTTCCTTTCAATTACTACTCGAATTAATTGAGAGGATTGGTGAGTTGTGTCATTGAGGATAAAATGTAACAGTATTCTCTTTCACACACCATAGATTGCCAACAAGATTGATGCCGTTTTTTCCGGAACGAACTGGGTCAAGTGCTAATGACGAAATTGAACTCAAAATAAATGTAGCTCGTTCCAATATCAGCACCTTTAAGGTCATCAGCGAAAACACACGATGGTCCAAGAATGATAAACTGAACCAGAGTTCATCCATCACGACCCAATGGAAAGTGTTATATTTGATTGACTCCTGAACCATCGCTTTTGTTAATAATAGAATTGATGTGTTTTACAGGAAAAAGTGTATTATTGATTGGACAGGGTCCATCTCACCTCCCATTTAGATAGTATTGTAGCCAAAGCTACCAAACCTTATTAAGACTATAGCTTCGTCCGTTGTTTATTTTTAAAATCTGATGATTTGATCTCCAATTTGTTTTAGAGATACTTAATTGCATGCTCGTACAAACTACATGAACAAATAAAAATCCATACTTACCAAAAAGTACGAAGAACCTTATTGCTGCCTTCATTATACTGTCGCCAGTAAATCCCTTCGACAATGATTCCTTAATTACTTCGTTAGAAAATGTATATGTCCCTAAAATGAAGTAGCACTTTGTCTCAATTTTGTCTTTATAAAGAAAAATATTGTCTAAAAAAGCAAATTTAATTTTGTTTACTAATTCACGTTGAAAATCATCATCATTGTTCAAACGGGTAAATAATATGCTATCTTGCCAAAATAAACGAATAAAGACTTCCTCAAAAAGGAGATAACGTATACTAAATTTGTGAGATATCTATCCTATCTCACATATATTCAATGCTGTTGTACTGTTTACACTTAAGTTATTGTTATCATTTATAAAAAGACGTCTTTGTCCAATTTGAACCATAACAAATAACAAATGCATTATATATGTTACAGTAAATTTGCATAATTAGGTATTATGTAAAATAAATTACTGGTAACTTTAATGATTATATATAATTACTAAAATTTTCAGGAATTATGTATAATCACTAGATAAAATTTCAGGAATTATACATAATAACTGGAACGAAGAGACAGTGAGTAAAAGTTAAATAATATATCTTAAACATCTTTAGAAACATAAATATTGAAATCTTAAAGCACAATATTCTGATGCAAATCATTTATTTTACAAACTGTATTGTAAACTTGGATTAAATCTGATAATGAACATTTGCTCTGCTTTTTGTGGATTTTTTTTGCAATGAGAAAAATCCCCAAAAAAAAAATGGTCCTTCGTATATTGAATCTGATTTTACTGTAAGTTGAAGAGAAATAAAGTGTTCATTAGAAACATCTGAAGGGGCAAACAAAAAGTGAATCAGACACCTCAAATTGATTTCTTGCATCATGTGTAAAGGATTTGAGCAAAGTTTTATGTTTCGTAGTAAGGCATTATCCTTTTTAACCCGCCTTTCTTAACGACGGCCTTTATATTTTCCTCGGATCTACACGCGGAATCGGTATAAAAACATTACAGCCAATGTTGGCCTACCCAAAAACTGTGTTCAATCTGTCAAGCATGCATTCTGTTTGTTTTTCTGTATTTCTTTGTGAACTTTTAATTCCTTGTTCGTCGGAAGATTCATGAAAACTTAAAATAGATGATGTTCAATAACTTTCATCGTCTTTATTTTACAGAAAATCACATGATCTGTGCATTTATATTCAGAACATTGACATACATTTGACTCTGTTTTTGGCAAAAAATACTAGTCGACATGGCATACATGTACAATTATCAGTATTTCAAATGCTTTTTAGTTTATGGTTTAATACAATTAAATAGAATATCAACGGAAAAACTGTTCACTTTATATTTGAAAAATGGACAAAGAATGAAGACTGATCACTTAAACCATAAATGGGTAAGAAATACAGACGATTTATTTGTCTATATTTAATTCATTTTTTTTTTATCAAACTAAGGATCTTTCATTTGTATTAATCATAGTCACTTAAAATTATTTCAGGGAATTTGTAGAATAATTCTTAAAATTGTCAGTGATTGAATAAAACCACTGGTCATTTTCTATGATCACTAATGATTTTATTTATGATTACTAATCGTTTTAGTTTGTAACCCGGATTTGTTTTCCATCAATCGATTTATAACTTTTGAACACCGGTATACTACTGTTGCCTTTATTTAGTGATTATGCATAATCCTTGATTATACAAATTCACTGTAACATATATACGTCCTATACATACATTTAATATGATTTATGTATAAATAATGTGGCTTCTCTCTGCGTCTCTAATTGATTGATTGATTGATTAGTGTATGCTTCATCTGCCGCAGCACAACAGTGAAGCAATAATTATTTAAAAAGGAACCTTTTTTATACAGCTTCATAATTCAAAAGTATTAAACAATAGTTGTTTTATTAAGTCTTCTATTTCAGTACTATAAAGAATGTTAAGTGTATGGAACTTGCCTTTCATGGATGACAGCTCTGCAGTTCTCTATACGTGCAAAGAGCATATGTTTGTATTTGAAATATGCACATATTTGGAAAACATTTTCTTTTGACTATATATGCTAGGTATGTACTATCATTAGATAGATAAGTCAGGTGAAACATTTTAATGACGGACGAAAAAATAATTGTTCAAGGATTTTGAAAGTTGATGTTAAAATTGAAAACGGATATGACATATTAATTCATGAAGCAAAATCCAAAACCTAAAGGTAAAGGAACAGCAATACCTTGAACACGGGACATACCTCACTTCAAATTCAAAATGACCCTTTGCATCGTTTTTAAATGGATTCGTTTGTTAGATATCGATCAGACTACATCTGTCCATTAAAGAACACAGACGCAGGGTTTTTTTTACAAATTACAGAACACGAAATATATTTTATATTTTGCCTGACAATCTCCTTGTAAAACGAGGAAACTGTAGAGACATTAATACAACCACGAAACATATCAAGATATTTGTACGAAAACTTCACAAGAAAAAATGTATGAATAAATGAAATATATTGATTCAATAATTCAATTTTAATCATGTAAAGTTTTAAAATCTACCTCTTGGTCTCTGCGCATTTATCAAAATGCTTCGTCGACAAATGTAATCTAACTTCTCTTGATGCACCCCACAGCTTGGCTTGTGAAGTCTTGCAACTTCATATATTGTCCATTTGATTTCTAGAAAAAAACAATAATAGTTTCATTTCGTTCAACATAGTTTTATGATATTCTTCGGTGGTGGATATATCTGGAAAAGTAAACAAATATAAACTATATATAAACAAAGAATAAAACCGATGTGAATGACATAAAAAGGCCAATATAAAATAAGGAGATGAGGTATGATTGCCAATGAGACAACAATCTACTAAAGTTCAAATAAAGTGGATGTAAGCAATTATAGGCAACCGTAAGGCCTTCAACAATGAGAAAAACATATACAGTATCGTCGGCTATAAAAGGTCCAGACATGAAAAATATGAAACAATTCAATTGAGAAAACTAACGGCCTAATTTATAACAAAACAATTAACGAAAAACAAATATGACAGACATGAACCAACGACAACCACTGAACTACAGGCTCCTGACTTGGGACAAGCACATAACGAATGTGGCGGGCCCGGTAAACAACATCACCGTAAAATTTAGGATGTTGTCCCGTCTGAAATAAGTTTTTTACAAATACAGCCAAACTTGCAAACCAAATCTTTGTATCTATGGAAGAATTAAGTAAAGGTTTAAAGTAATTTGTGGTAACGAAATCCCTGACTTAATAATTTACCAGTAATACATAGATTACGCTCATTGAAATCCAAAACGTCACTACAGACACGGGCATAACGAACGAGTTGGATATATAAACACCGTAAGATGGTGCCAGAGGAACATCACCGTCCAAACAAGGAAAATTAACACTAGGGAAAGAAAAGTTATCCCTTTTGTCGTAAATTTTTGTGTAGAATGAGATGATTCACAAGAAAAAGGATATTGGGTTTAAAATATATGTACCAAGAGAAAATTTTGCCATGATAAGATAGGATTACCTTGTTTAGTTCAGTAGTCAGTGATTTGGCACTGACATAATTTATAACATACCTTTCTGAAGTTCTCTGCCTACATATTTATAAATTAAGATGGGTACAAAAAAAGCGCTTCGAATGTATCAAAATTTATAGCAGGTTATTTCCACTTTCTAGCACTGAGTCGATAATCAACTCAGAGGTAAACTTTTTTGGGTTTGTAAGTTCCTGATGAAGATATATTAAAAAAAACCTTCTTGAAAGAGGTATATTCAGAAAAGCGTTTCTAATGACGGTATATTCAGAAAAAAACTTTTCTAATGACGGTATATTCAGAAAAGCGCTTCTAGTGGGTATATTCAGAAAAGCGTTTCTAATGACGGTATATATTTAGAAAAGTGTTTCTAATGACGGTATATTCAGAAAAGCGCTATGGATGTATCATTATTTATAACGTGTAATTACAAATTTTAGGTGATATTTTTAACCATTGTAAGCAGCAATCCTTCTGATAATGTTGATCTTGTAACAATAAAAACATTATAAGATAACTAAAAAAAAAACAATTGCGTAAAGAACATTTCAAGGTCTTACGATCCTTAAATTTACATTTGTTGATATGAAAATATAGTTGAAAAAATTTCCTCCAGCTATAGGGTTTATGACTATGGGCGTTCATGGTGAAGGTGGGTCCAGATGTGCGATTCGGACGCAAGAGGCGTTTACAGTGTTATGTTCATGTTGTTTACCCTTGTATTTATTGTTTTCTTAATTTGTACTTTATCGAGAAAGAGTATACTATATACTGTATGTACTATCAACTACGAAAATATTTTGTTGGCGTCTTTGTCATATTTACTATCAACTACAATAACTTTTTTATTGTCGTCTTTGTAAGATTTATTTGTATATTGTTTTGAATTTTTTAGTCAGTTGTGTTCTATGCCTGTGATGTATGTTTACACAGTTCTGGCTGTCGGGTCCTAATCTGATGTACACATAAACAATACACAGGAGACAACGTAGTCTCACAGGACACATGTATGTTTTGTTCCATTAAAAATTCATTTACAAGTTCGATCGCAATAAGTGTAATAGAGGGTTAAGATATGGTAGGTACTCATTGATTTTTAGAGTAGGGAGATATTTTCAATTGACCTGATACAGTGAAGAATAATGCCTGAATGGATTTCACCGAGACCTTTGTTGGCAAAGAAAGTTTTAGAAGGGATCGTTTCTCTATTAAATTATTTGCAATGTCAACTGGTCTGAATAGTCTGTGATGAACAATGTATCCAAGATGATCGATATCAGTTTGTATTGGTTTGAATGGAAATTTTTAACAGGGTTTTCTAGACATAGATTGTAAGTAAAATGTAGTTGCACCCTTTATTGTACTTTCTCCGTACATTCAGTACAATATTCTCATCAACATACATATTGTTTTTAGATATGATCAATCTTCAACACTTCAGCCTTATGTTCTCTGTTTTAGTTTATTTTGACAATACTTCAGGTATAAAACTATCATTGATATTTAAGTTTCTGAGCCATGAACGACTTAGTATTAGATGATAAAACAGAATCATATTTGAACTTGTCATTTACAATACACTAAAAGAAAAATATCTAAGATATGAAGAGACAAAAATAAAAACTCACGCAGGTTGACCTGGGTTTCAATTCCACAAGAGACACATTCAATGGAACCGTCAGGCTTTTTTCTGAATCCTTCTTGTGCAAATTTCTTTTCTGTAGTATTTAGCGGTCGAGAAAAGGCAAATGTCGCTGCCCGAATCTCCCTTTCCAACACTCTTGGAAACATTGGAAAAGGTAGTGTCGGCATTGTGTCTGAAATAATGATAAAATACACACTGATGTTTTTGTTGTTTATTTCAAATGAATAGTTATCATAATTTTAATAGAAAATCACCAAAGATACGAGGCTTATTATATTAAATGTGAAAGAGCATCAAAACCAAATAAGTAACAATAACAAAAAAACGACAATCGTTATAGGTTAACTTTATTTAAGGGTGGTGCATCCGTCATATTGTAACATTATTTAACTTAAAAATAGAAAAAAAACATTCAAAATGTTACATCATTGATATAGTACGAGAGCACTGCATACTGATACATAAATCTTTCCGGAAAATGTTTTGAAAAGATATGATTGTTTTTAAATTTTCCTTTGTGTGTCCCCCTACGACAGTTGTATCCTGTAAAACCGATGTTTTCCCTATGTCTTTAATGAGATTCATATGAAGAGTTGCCTCCCGTACACCATGGATTTGACTATTTCAGGATTCAAATTTCAAGAGTAAATTTCATTAGTCTCCCATTAAGAACAGATTGTGTAGTAGGTCCAAATTTTGTATAAGCTATATTTTTATCAGATAACAGTAAAACAATCGAAAAAAAAAATCACCCAATTACGAAATTACAACTGTGTTTATGCCAATACATAGACTGAAATAAGGAAAACAAGTGAATCTGTGAGCTACAGCTCACTAATGATACTCCCACCCCGCTAAAAGTATAAGGTAAACAGGAAGTTGTTGAGTGATGAATCTAAAAACGCATCATACGGTATAGCTGACTCATATAAACCCTGAAACCAAATTTCAGAAATCCTTGTAATGTAGTTCCTGAGAAAGATGCGACGAAAAAATATTCATGGGACGGACAGACGGACGGACTGACGGATGAACGGATGGACTGTCGGGCTGACGGATGGACGGATGGACAGTATACCCCCTTTTTGAAAGCGGGGTATACAAATAAAAATAGGTCTTAAGTCTAACTGGTGGTAGCATTGACGTCCTGGTCACCATTCTTTCCTCTCGTCCAGGTTACCTTGCATCACAAAAAGCCAGTCAATTCACAACTTAAAATTAATCTAGTAAACCAGAATTTAAAATGGATTCTCATATTTCACTTTAAAAGAAGCTTGACCATGCTTTTCTCTTTTTTGTTTTTGTACCACAATGTTTTGTCTTACAATGCCGAACTGCAACGAGGGAAAAATATAAGTTGCGTTGGCCATTTTGTTGTTTTGCGACAATCAGTTCTCTAACATGTTATTAATAAAGGTAAACACATCTACTGCACATCCAAAAGACATCTTTAATACTTTATTCATCTCAATTTTTATTATTTGTACATCTACACACAAGGACTGATTTATCAAATCAAGTTGAACGACTTTTTTTATAGTACCTTAAGTTAAAAAAAAAAGAATATCATAGTCACAGATAATTTGTTTGATGAACAATCTCCTTATCTATTTCAGACCTTCATGTTCCTTTTAATAATCACAGCAAATACCGTGTATAACAAACTATATAAAAAGTACTTTTCTTCTATGACTTTTCACAATGACTAAAAAACCTAGCAATTTGTAAATGAATATAGGCGGTAGTAATATTGGCAATGAACCAGGATGTGATTTAGTAAAAATTCTGAATTTAATTAATGATTTAAAATCCTAAAACAAAAGAAAACTGCCAATCAGATGCCGCGATTTTTTTAACATATCCAACATAAAAGCAGATCAGCATGTCATTTTGGACAGGTGTACACATATTTGTCTCACTTGAAAAAACGAGAACTGAACCAAATTAAAGATGAAGTCATTTAATCATACATACTTAGTTTGTATGAATAGAATACAGATAGCACTTGCAGTATTGAAATGTCAGATGCTATCAAAAACCACATGTCCAACCCAATGAAGAACAAATCACAATGTCTTTTTGACATTTTTACACACATGTGTCTCAATTTAAAAGACCACAACTGAACCAAATTAACAAAACATTGAATTTCATACACTATTTTCTTTTGATTGAATACAGATAGTACTTGCAGTATGGAAATACTTACATCCCGGAAGTAACTAAATCTTAGATAGAATTGTAGCAGTGGTTTTATAGATGAGAGAAGTTATTATAAAACTAACAGTTATTGTGTCATGGAGTCTGGGAAAGAAGTGTAATACAACAAAGTTTGAAAGTCTGTCTGACACTATCAAAAGCCCTTTGTCTAACATATCAACTTGTCTTCTAGAGTTAAACATGCTTTGAGTAATAAATTAAAATCAAAACACTGAAATATAGTACTAAATGTTGCATGCATTTATTGACAGTTAAATGACAAATCACAAAGGCAACATATCAGGATGTCTTTAAGAACTTATTGTTGCTGTGAATTTTTAAAAATAAATAAGAATGTGTTTGGACAAGTACCATTCTGGGGTTGTAAGAAAACTGCAAATATGTGCTAAAATCATATATAAATGTACCAACTTTAATACTTTACAGTCATAATCAAGGAATAATATCATATAAGTATGGGATAAGACCAATGTCAAAATAAAGTGTAATACTTTCTTCAATGTTGCTACACATAAGAAACAGAATTAGTATTGAAAAGTATTCAACTCTTGCTTCCATCATGATCAACGACTCAGCTGGATATTTAGTTTACATTCAGATCTGGATTCATTATTTAAAATCAAATGACGAAACAAAATTGTTCTACGTCTAGTCATATGCCATGTATATTTACATGTCTAACCTTATGAGCAAGTGCATGTCTTTCTGGATAGGTTTACAAATATTTGTCACATCTGAAAAAACGAGAACTGAAACAAATTAAAGATGAAGTCATTTAATCATACATACTTAGTTTGTATGAATAGAACACAGATAGTACGTGCAGTATTGAAATGTCAGATAATGTCAAAAATCAAATGTCCAACCTAATGAACAAACAAATCACAATGTCTCTTTGACATTTTTACACACATGTTTCTCAATTGAAAAGACAACAATTGAACCAAATTAATAAAACAGTTATTGAATTTCATACACTATTTTCCATTGATTGAATACAGATAGTACTTGTACTATGGAAATACTTGCATCCCGGTAGTTACTAAATCTTAGATAGAATTGTAGCAGTGGTTTTATAGATGAGAGAAGTTATCATATACATCAATTTGTCCAACTAACAGTTATTGTGCCAAGGAGTCTGGGAAAGAATCGTTATTGAACAAAGCTTGAAAATCTGGCCGACATTATCAGTAGCCCTTTGTCTAACATATCAATTTGTCTTCTAGGTTGGAACATGCTTAAATTTATGTAATGAATCAAAATCAAAACATTAAAATTAAGTACTAAATTGTACATGCGTTTATTGACAGTTATATGACAAATCATAAAGGCTACTTATCAGGATGTCTTTTAGAACTTATTGTTGCTATGAATTTATTGTAAGAAATCTGCAAATATGTGCTAAAATCATTTATAAATGTACCAACTTTAATACTTTTACAATAATAATCATAGTATAGTCATAATTAGATATATGTATGGGAGAAGACCAATGCCCAGATGGCGTGTAGTACTTTATTCAATTTTGCTACATATAAGAAACAGAATTAGCATTGAAAAGTATTCAACTCTTGCTTCCATCATGATCAACGACTCAGCTGGTTATTTAGTTTACATTCAGATCTGGATTCATTATTTAAAATCCAATGACAAATCAAAATTGTTCTACGTCCATTCATATGCCATGTACATTTACATGTCCATCCTTATGAACAATTGTATGTCTTTCTGGACAGGTTTTCAAATATTTGTCAGACTTGAAAAATGAGAACTGAACCAAATTAAAGATGAAGTCATTTAATCATACATACTTAGTTCGAATGAATAGAATACAGATAGTACTTGTAGTATTGAAATGTCAGATACTATCAAATATCACATTTCCAACCTAATGAACAACAAACCATAATGTCTTTTTGACATTTTTAAACATATTTGTTCCAATTGAAAGACCACAACTGAACCAGATTAACAAACAAGTGATTGAGTTTCATACACTTATTTTCCATGGATTGAATACAGATAGTACTGGCAGTATGGAAATACTTGCATCCCGGAAGTAACTAAATCTTAGATAGAATTGTAGAAGTGGTTTTATAGTTGTGAAGAGTTATTATATTAATCAATTTGTCCAACTAACAGTTATTGTGCCATGGAGTTTGGGAAAAAAAGTCTTATTGAACAAATTTTGATATTGTGGCTGACATCATAAGTAGCCCCATGTTAAACATATCAACTGGTCTTTTAGGGTTGAATATGCTGGAATTTATTTCATATTTTAAAATCTCATAATTTATTTTTTCTAAAAGAACTAAGGCCTCATTGTGCCCCTGAGATGAAGAACAGCAATACAAACGCTGTTACTTTGTTTTTGTGTTTTTTACTGTATTTGTATCATGGATGGATACCCCATATCCTTTCTTTTCTATCAACTTCTGTTTTACAAATGTGTTTGGACAAATAACATTTCAGAGTTTTTGAACACTGACAATATAGAACTAAAATCATCTATGAATTAAAACTTTACGGTCATAACCAAGGACTGATATGATGTATCCATGTGGGATAGCATCACTGCCAGGATTACTTTGATGACCTCATTCAATTTGGTTACAAATAAGAAGCAGAAAGAGGCAATAAGAGTTAAACACTCCATCATATGCAATGGACCAGGATATCCTTTAGTTAAAAATCAGAATTCAATTAATGATCTAAAATCAAATGATCAAAGAAAATTATTCCAGCTCCTACCAGTTATCACGAACAGTCAAATGCCCATATACAGAACAACATCATGTCTTTTGTCACACTTGAAAAGACTTTAACTGGACCCAAATAATAGGAGAAGTCATTTAACAATACAAAATTATTTTCCATGGATTGAATCCAGATAGTACTTGCATTATGGAAATAATTGCAGCCGTGAAGTAACTAAATCTTAGATAGCATTGTAGCAGTGGTTTTGCAGTTGGGAGAAATTATCATATACAAAAATTTGTCCAACTAACAATTATTGTGTCATGGAGCCAGGGATGGAAGTTTGTTTTATTGAGCAATTATCTATACTGTGGCTGTCATTATAAATAGTCCCATGTCCAACATATCATCTTGTATTTAAGAGTTGAACATGTTGAAACTGATGTAACAAATTAAAAGTACTTAATTCTGATTGCCATGGGCATAGCTTCATTATTTGATAGAATGGTTGCAGTTGATTTACAGTTAAGAGAAAATACTTTGTTAAAAACATTGTTCAATTAGAAGTTATCGTGCCATGGAATTTTGGAAATAAGTGTTATTTTAAAAATTTAAATATTCTGGGTATTTTTAGGGTTCAATATACTGTATGACATTATGGACAGTAATTAACATGTCAAATCATAAAGGTAACAATAGAGGATATCTTTTAGAACGTATTGTTTGCTGAGATTTTTCACAATAAAAATAAATGCGTTTGGGCAAGTTACATTCTGTAGTTATATGAACACTTGCTATTTGTACCTAAAATCATATGTGAACATGTAAATGTACCAAATAATATACCTATAAAGGATGGTACAAATGCCGAGATCATGTTTAGTACTTTATTCAAGTTTGTTTCATATAAGAATCATAATAAGCCTTGAAAAGAGGTAGCCAAACCTGGTGACATTATGGGCTATAACTCATGCACATACTGACTACAAAAACTTTCTAACTGTTGCTAAATAATCAGGACTGTGAAACAGTGCTGTTTATTCGGCATAAAAGAATCCCTTGAATGTAGTAATGTGGAAGTTGTCATCACCTTTAGTTAATATTTTAGTTTACATAATGAAATAATATTTGTAATAGAGTGTACTTTGTTGATGCTACTTTATTAAACTAATCGGTTTTGTCTTAATATTATACAACTTCCGTTTCCGGAAGTCATTTATCCCCCCTGATTCCAAGTGTCAGTTGTACATTAAAAAGCACTCTTACATCCTCAATTGAAAATGTGTAATGATTATATCATTTACGTTTCTAGATCATGGAATTGGTAAATTCAGAAGGAAATAAAAAAGGCAATAATTCAATATTTACTAATAATTATGATCTATATCCAAATAAGAAGGCGTAAATATTTAAGGACCATTCCGTTTTTGAATAAAACTGTGATGGATTACAATCAAAAGTTACTTTTAATATCAAATCTTAATACAATAAGTTATGATGATATATTTGATTTGAAATATTCCTGTTTGCATCAATGTAAAAAAGTATTTTTTTATAAAAAAAAAGTCCTTTTTTTATCTTGAAATTTATTACCTTTAAATCCATACTGAATTCTACAAATCCGTGTCATTACTTAATGAACTGTTTAAATGTAATAAACGCAAATTATATTTTTCTTAATTGATTGCCACATGTGGAGAAGGATCTGCTTACCCTTCCCGAGCACCTGAGATCACACCTCCGGTTTTTTGCGGGGTTCGTGTTGTTCAGTCTTCAGTTTTCTGTGTTGTGATTTGTATACTGTTGTTTGTCTGTTGTTTTTTTTTTTTTTTTTTTAGCCATGGCCTTGACAGTTTGTTTTCGACTTATGAGTTTCAATGTTAATTTGGTATCTTTCGCCTCTATTTAAAAGCAAAAATCTCGCCAATATTGTCATTTTTCACAAAATAATGAAACTAACACATTATTAATATTCAAAAAATTGTACTACCACACTACTAATTTCGAGGCTTCCCTAATTACTCCATATAGGAAACTCTATTAAATTCAGATCATTTAAAACTTATGACTGAAGTTTATAAAAATACTTTTTCATCTTGAAATGTCTTACCTTAAAATCCATATTGAATTCTACAAATCCTTGTCTTCCTTGATGAACTGAAATTTAAATGTAATAAACGCAAACTATATTTTTCTTATTTTAAACCAAAGATCTCGCCAATATTGTCATTTTCTCTTAATAGTGGTACCAAAACATTATTTATATTCAACAAATTTCACTACCACATAATTTCGAGGCTTCCCTAATTATTCCATATAAGTAACTCTGTCAAATTCCGTTCCTTTAAAACTTTTGACCCACGTACTGTTTTTTCTTGCTTTCATTGTTTGTCTTGAATCTGAATTTTTACAACAATAATTTCTTTTTTTCTCAAATGATTTCGAAAAGGAAAATATGACTGTGCTTTTTTCTTCAAAATGAAATTGTTTTGGTTTATAGACAGCCTTTGAACAAAATCTACACTCAACAGAGTATTTAAATGACTTTTAAATATTTTTCGAATTAACAATGCTGTGGAATATATATAGTATATCTTTATATTGGTATTATCCTATTTCAATTCAGTATCATTTACAAACATAATACGTAAGTCATTGTTTGTGCTAATTTTAATCGACAAATCATGATATATTTCAAATAAAAAGTGCGCCTTAGCTAACAAATTTTAGTTATATATATATTTTATTCTGCTTCTAATCCTTTTTTTACATTTCTTTTAGATTAAAACAAATAATTGATTTGCATGTAAGAATACACTAAAACTATTTTTGCAAGCTAAGTTACTGCAAATAAATATTATCTCTTTATGTAAATAATAAAACTACCAAGATATCCAACACAAGGCTCGGGCATACCTTAAGTAGTACGTGGAAATAATTATTTACTGTAAGAAAATATTAAAAACAAACTATATTGGATATTTATCAACTTACATATGTATTTATGCATGGCCTACTTCAATCACACCTTTTGTGTGTTACTTTATTTTTGTGATCAAACGTGTCAAATTATAACCAGTAACATACAACATAATTTACAACACAGTTAAATACAATATACTACTCAATACCATAAAAGTTTAAATAATCCAGTGCTCGTCAAAGTACCCTAAACTGTTTTTCCCAGTTTTTACCATTCAATCTTAATGTTAATTTTCATAAATTTAAGCAAATCCTACATTTTTGTCCTATAAGATATAAATAAGTTTTAGGTAGTACAACGACCAGGACACAGTAAAACGTTGGTCAAGTCAAGTTTTTACCCAAAACATATTGTTTTCTGTTTTTTTTTTAATAATATTAAATAACACAGAAATTTTCATCGGTCAGGTTTTGCTGTTGTTGGTCAGGTCATTGTCAACGTTAGGAAGGTCACGTTTTCTGAATTTTTATTATTTTTTCAATATTTATTCATTAATTTATATACTAAATGATCAAATTTTATTATATTCCAAATTTAACATAAATCCTTTAAGAAATAAAAAGTTATTAGCATTTTCATTTGGTCCTGTCATTGTCAGCGTTGGTCAGGTCACGTTTTATGAAGATTTAAAAAGTTTTCTATATTTTTTCTTATATTTATGTATTGAATGGTCTAAATTTATAACAATTTAAATTTGACATCAATCCTTTTAGAAATAAAAAGTTATTAGCATTTTCGTTTTGGTCCAGTCATTAGAGTAACCCACCAAAGGGAGATAATTGAATTGTGAGAGATATTGCACAATGATCATTTTTAGAAATGAATTTCACATGTTTCTAGGTAGATTACCCGTGACTTTTTTATTTTTGACTAAAACAAGACTGAAATTAATTGTTTTGTGTTTCTTTTTAATAGATGTAGCCGCATAATTTCACAACACTACACCAAATATTGTATTTTCTCAAAATCCCAACTTTCTCTGCTGTTACCATGGTAACCAACCAATATATATATCGGTTGCCATTATTTTTTTGACTAGTCTAATAGGATCTACATATCAGCCAATTTTCAGGAAGATCGGTTACTATGTGTGCCGAAAAAGTTTAAGTGGTTACAGAGAATGAGTATTAACATGTCAAATCATAAAGGTAACGATAGAGGATATCTTTTAGAACGCATTGTTTGCTGAGATTTTTCACAATAAAAATGAATGCGTTTGAGCAAGTTACATTCTGCAGTTATATGAACACATGCTATTTGTACCTAAAATCATATGTAAACATGTAACTGTACCAAATAATATACCTATAAAGGATGGTACAAATGCCGAGATCATGTTTAGTACTTTATTCAAGTTTGTTTCATATAAGAAACATAATAAGCCTTGAAAAGAGGTAGCCAAACCTGGTGATATTATGGCCTTTAACTCATGCACATACTGACTACAAAAACTTTCGAACTGTTGCCAAATAATCAGGACAGTGAAACAGTGCTGTTCATTCAGCATAAAAGAATCCCTAGAATGTAGTAATGTGGAAGTTGTCATCACCTTTAGTTAATTTTTTTTAGCTTACATAATGAAATAATATTTGTAATAGAGTGTACTTTGTTGATGTTACTTCATTAAACTAACCGGTTTTGTCTTAATATTATACAACTTCCGTTTCCGGAAGTCATTTATCCCCCCTGATTCCAAGTGTCAGTTGTACATTAAAAAGCACTCTTACATCCTCAACTGAAAACGTGTAATGGTTATATCATTTACGTTCTTCAAATCATCGAATTGGTAAATGCAGAAGGAAATAAAAAAGGCAATAATTCATTATTTACTAATGTTTATGATCTATATCTAAATAAGAAGGCGTAAATATTTAAGGACCATTCCCGCTTTTGAATAAGACTGTGATGGATTACAATTAAAAGTTATCAAATCTTAATACAATAAGTTATGATGATATATTTGATTTGCATCAATGTAAAATGTTTTTTTTTTATAAAAAAGTCCTTTTTATCTTGAAATTTATTACCTTAAAATCCATACTGAATTCTACAAATCCGTGTCTTATTTAATGAACTGTTTAAATGTAATAAACGCAAACTATATTTTTCTTAATTGATTGCCACATGTGGAGAAGGATCTGCTTACCCTTCCCGAGCACCTGAGATCACACCTCCGGTTTTTTGCGGGGTTCGTGTTGTTCAATCTTCAGTTTTCTGTGTTGTGATTTGTGTACTGTTGTTTGTCTGTTGTTGTTTTTCTTTTTTAGCCATGGCCATGACAGTTTGTTTTCGACTTATGAGTTTCAATGTCAATTTGGTATCTTTCGCCTCTATTTAAAAGCAAAAATCTCGCCAATATTGTCATTTTTCACAAAATAATGAAACTAACACATTATTAATATTCAAAAAATTGTACTACCACACTACTAATTTCGAGGCTTACCTAATTACTCCATATAGGAAACTCTATTAAATTCAGATCATTTAAAACTTAATGACTGAAGTTTATAAAAATACTTTTTCATCTTGAAATGTCTTACCTTAAAATCCATATTGAATTCTACAAATCCTTGTCTTCCTTGATGAACTGAAATTTAAATGTAATAAACGCAAACTATATTTTTCTTATTTTAAACCAAAGATCTCGCCAATATTGTCATTTTCACTTAATAGTGGTACCAAAACATTATTTATATTCAACAAATTTCACTACCACATAATTTCGAGGCTTCCCTAATTATGCCATATAAGTAACTCTGTCAAATTCCGTTCCTTTAAAACTTTTGACCCACGTATTGTTTTTTCTTGCTTTCATTGTTTGTCTTGAATCTGAATTTTTACAACAATAATTTCTTTTTTTTTTCAAATGATTTCGAAAAGGAAAATATGACTGTGCTTTTTGTCTTCAAAATGAAACTGTTTTGGTTTATAGACAGCCTTTGAACAAAATCTACACTCAACAGAGTATTTAAATGACTTTTTAAATATTTTTTCGAATTAACAATGCTGTGGAATATAGTATATCTTTATATTGGTATTATCCTATTTCAATTCAGTATCATTTACAAACATAATACGTAAGTCATTGTTTGTGTTAATCTTAATCGACAAATCATGATATATTTCAAATAAAAAGTTCGCCTTAGCTAACAAATTTTAGTAATATATATATATTATTCTGCTTCTAATCCTTTTTACATTTCTTTTAGATTAAAACAAATAATTGATTTGCATGTAAGAATAAACTAAAACTATTTTTGCAAGCTAAGTTACTGCAAATAAATATTATCTCTTTATGTAAATAATAACACGAATGAATTAATGAATTAATGTTACGCATGTGTTAATAAATCCACTAATGTCTGTGTCATGGATAGCCTACCGTTAAAATTATAGTTAACAGTTTACATGAAAGTTAAAATATTAAAAACTTAGTGCTAAACCGGATATACGGGACATGTCGAGTAACACATTATTCAATCGGATGTAGTAAAACAAAAACACTTTTCATAATTGCTTTCATTATATTAGGTTTGATGTTTTCAAACGTGCTATATATTTACCCGCTTTAGCACAAATTCCGTAAACAATAATGAGAACTTCCAACCTTAAAACGAACATTATGTCACTAAAACAAAAAATAAACAAGAGTTCACTCTGCGTAAATACGTTGCAAATACATCGTTTTAACCGCTTCCTCTCATATCCTTTATGTGGTTTTGTTTGATTTCACAATACAAGATATGTAAGAAGATATTTGTTTGTCACTGTGATTCTATTACCGGAACCACTCATCATTGTATCATTGTTTTTTATTAATATTTTCCGCGATATGTTACCAAAACTTGAAACATGAACGCTCACAATATTACGTAGCATATTCTTTTTATTCGTGATGTTATACAGCATACATGTGTATCATTTTAAGTCATTGACTGTCTCACGAGTGTGTGATTACTACATGACAAAAGTTATAATTCGTTATAAATAAAATCCTGCCTGTATCCAGTTGAACATTGTGGTAACATACCTTTTCCGCGTCAATGCACTAAACAATTAAATGTAGGATTATGAGAAAACGACTTATGATTGAAGTTTATAATTCTTGCTGACATTGTATTCATGCCACTCGTCCACTTTGTAACGTGTCAAAAACAAACTATTTTTATAGTAAATTTCTTATCTATTAGAAGTATATATTGCACAGTTAGTAATAAAATATGTTCAATTAAAATGTATTACAATTGAGAATTTTACCACAAAATATTCCTTTTACAGCGGTAAATTAATTTTCATGTGAAACGTATCTTCCACAAGTTTAAATAAGAAGTGGTTAAGCTAGCTATACATCCAGGTTTAATCCCATTTCTTCGGAAAATGCCTGTTCCAAGCCAGGAATATGACAGTTGTTTTCCATTAGTTTCGTTGGTTGATATAGTCGAGCGTTTGATTTTTTTCAGTTTTTATGAACTTCCCTCTTTATGAATTTACCTTGGAGTTCCGTAGTTTTTCTTCATATAAGTGAAAGTTAAAACAACGTGCTTACATTTCAAAATTGAAATCTAAATATAAGTATTACGTTTTAATAATTATTTTCAATTATTTTGAATGGATATTGCTTTTATAAAGATTTTAATTTATTTGGTAATGTAAAACTGGAAGAGGATAAAAACTGTAGACAAGATTCCAAATACGAAATATTTCTCTTTAGTGTGTCATAAACTTATAATTTTAAAACTGTTACGTTTGGGACACAATAACGCAAGCAGTTGTCATATTTGTTTTCAAAATTTTTTTTCTGGTTGAGATTAAGGTTGTATTTCTATTTCACACTGTTTTTAAGGTCGCAATGGTTGCTAGAGTTATCAAATATATAATAAAAGTCGTGTCTAAGAGAAAAAATTCTGACTCAAATATGCACATTTTATTAAAAATTCTATCAAACGAGTTTTAGATGCTTGATCAAAATTTCGAACACATCGAACGAATGGAAAACAACTGTCATATTCCTGACTTGGTACAGGCATTTCCTTATGTAGAAAAATGGGTGTCAGTACCTGTCACAACAGAACATTTTGCCAAATGAAAATATTTTTTTTAGAACTGTCGAAGTTATAACAAGAGAATATTGCTATTCTATGCATGTTAGAAGGCTTACAGTATATCGTGAGGTGGACGATACTTGTATGATATAAGTTAAAATTTATAGTTTTGCAGATAAACTATTATTTTAGATTTCAATTATAAGTGGGCATTACAATTACTATCTATTACTAGTGTACAGTAATATTTTAAACTTTAGACTTGTGAATGTAAATACACTATTCACCTGGTGGAGGATTAGACCGTTATTTTTTACTATTATTAAATTAATTGGATTTCCAAGTGCTCTAATACGGTAGTGATCTTCGAAAGAAGAAGAAGAAAATGTCAGGCGACCCTCTAAATATCAGACTGTCCCGCATATAACAAATGACAAACGAAGTTCGTTTATAGCAAATCCGTTCGTGCTTGCCGCTGACGATATTTTTCTACAAAAGGACGAAAAAAGCAAAAATTGTGTTAATATGCTAACACTTAATTTCTGTAAAACACATGCTTGAGAAAAAAAAAAAACAACAAACTATTAAATATTTCCACTGAATTGAAATTCCATTTGCAAGACAGTTAGTGAAACATGAAGAAAAGGACTTGCCTACCCTGCCGGATCACTTGAGATCCCTCCTAGTTTTTGTCAGGGTTCGTCTTTCTCGGGATTTAGTTTCTATGTAGTGTTAAATATAACATTAGTTGTCTTCTCGTAGTTTTGTATTTTTGACATGGTGTGTTAGGTTGTTTTGTAAGGGAAACACCAAAACAGTTTTTTTGCTGAATTATTTATTCATTGAATATTCAAAACCAACTTTAAAGAAATGAGGGAATCGCACGAACCTCAAATTGAGCGAAATCGGCTAAATGGACAAGTTAAGTGTCTCCTATAAGGCATACATTAGCCGCCATAAAAATCAAGACAGGCCGTACGGTTGCCTATAATTGCTTACATCCACGTTATGTGAACTTTGGTGGATAGTTGTCTCAGTGGCAATCATACCTCATCTCCTTATTTTTATATAGTCGCCATGCAAATCCAGTTAAAATGTCTCGATAGTAAACAAAAATAGGAACAAGTAGACGATTATTCATATATCTAAGTATCTTAGACCCAAAAACATGCCTTGAGTTTAATTGTTACTCTTACATAGTATAGTTTAACCAATTAATAGTATAGACGGTGAAACAGTCGTTATTCCTCATAGTCCAACAGTTTTTGTGAAATACACCCTGTTACTGAAGACCTTATAATGTGAACAACATTGCAGGAAACGTATCAATTCAGATATATTAAAACCAAACGATGAATAGAGTTATAAGTTATATTTCTGTAGGAAGTTGAAGCTAGGTTGGAAAAACTGAAATTCTAATAATTGTCATTCATTCTTGTTTAAGTTGTCCAACTGTATCATTTTCTAGAATGAAGCAGACTTTCTTCAGTTTGAATTCACTGGGCTATATCTGATATAGCCATAGAAATACGAACATCACAGCTATATTTCTAAAACTTAAGTTTTAAGAATATGTCAGTTTAATCAGAGTACCTAGTATATTAATTAATTGTAATGCTAAATAATCATCCTCCATGCATTGATAAGATTTTAACCAACTGAAAACAACACTATTAGTTTTTATAGTATTTAATATGAGCGTTTCTGGTGAAGGTAGACTAGCTCTTCGAATTCATGACATTCATCAAATGTTATTTTCATTTATTTAGGTTATAAAAATTAATGTTTAGTTATGATTCATGTGGACACGTTTTACAGAATACTTTAACATTGTCTAAACGCTTTTCTTGATTAATCTTCATCCGGAATGCTCAATTTCAAATTTTATAAACCAAGGATGTATAACTACTTGAATTCGTCAGGTGCTATATGACCAAACGGGACCTTTAAAAGAATAGCGAAAAGTAAGTTGCTTTTTGCTTGATGGAGTTGGAAATTTAGTATATTTATATTTCCTGTATTTATCAAATGATTTTTAAGAAAGTTATGTCAAAACACTAGGGATTTCTACCTCAGGAATATAGTACTGTAGCTGTTTTCGGCTAAACCTTTCGGAACGTGGGTCCTCAATTCTCTTCAACTTCATACTTTATTTGGCCTTTTTAACTTATTCGAGTATTACTGAAGAGTCTTTTGTAGACAAAACGCGCGTCTTGCATACAAATTTCAGCCTGGTATCTATGATGGTAGTATTATTATTTATTGTCAGCATCATAGCAGACACTACTAAGTTTGTGATACCTTCGGAGAACAGCATTCAGCCAGCAGCGGTATCGACCCAGTGCCAGAAAATGAAAATAACTATTTACAAATTTGGTGCGTCCGCAGTGCTCTATAGATTTACCTTTATCAGGAACGCTTATACTCAAATATTCCAAGGTCAAGGATGTATAATTTCATGAATACATGAGGAACTAAAAGAGACCTGAGAGAATATAAAAAATCAACCGAAGTTGGAGTATAGATTTTGAAAAAACTATATTTTAAGTCTAACAATATATATATATATATATATATTAAATTCTAGCAACAGATTTGTGCATGCCAGCTTAGCAGCCTAAAATGATGTTGTGTTTTCATTAGATTTACACTTAGTTATACATATTAAAGACTTAAATACTGTCATACCTATTACAAATTTGACATGAGCAACACGATGGGTGCCACATGTGGAGCAGGATCTGCTTACCCTTCCAGAGAACCATGAGATCACCCCTGTTTTTGGTAGGGTTCGTGTTGATGAGTTTATAGTTTTCTATGTTGTGTTTTCTATACTGTATTTTGTCTTGGTCGTTTTTTTTTTGCCATGACATTGTCAGTTTGTTTTCGACTTATGACTTTGATTAACCCTTCGGTTTCTGTCGCCTCTGTTTTATATACTAGTATTCGTATGAAAAGATAATAAATTAATACATTAGAATATGGTCTAAACAGAGTGCTGCTGTTGAACTTGCAAGGTTCTAACACCAATTCTGGCATCCGAACTTGCACAAGAAACCTTACGAATTTCGTTTTATATCTGCATCTACTTAATGTCCAATAACAAATCGTTTTTTTTTTTAACTATTTATCGTTCAACAGAGAAAAAAAATACGCCTTGTTACAATTGATGCCAAGCTTTTGTAAACCGCGGTAAAAACAATATCGAGATTTAAAAATTTCACAAGTAAGATTTCCTTACTCAGTATACAATATTACCCCATTATCTAATCATACAGAAATCTCCCCTTAATGAACTGGTCATCCGATTAATCTAGGTGCACCATTGTCCAATGTCTGTTGTTCTAACGAATTCGTTTTTTTAATAGCAAAAGTGATTTTTGTGAGAGAAAAAAAAAAAAAACAGAATCGTGCTTGAAAAGATATAGTTGTTTTTGTTTTTTATTTGTTTATTTTAGATAATTTCAAAATTGTTTGCTTTGAAATTTGTTGTTACGTATACTATTTAGTTCTTGTTACTCTAAATGGGAATGATTGAGTGTTTATTCCCATACCGATGTGAAATGTACGCCCATATTGAAGCCTTCGAATATCGCCCTTGATTAATATTATTTAACAATACCTGTAGATATTCAAAAGATCATTTTTTCGATCTAGTCTTGCTTTAGATTTTAATGAAATCTGTTCGGAAGTATAACATCCGAAGTGACGATGTAATATGGAATTATGTAGTGTTATTCTACTTGTTTTATATCGGTTTTATAAAGACAGTTATTTTTTTCTGAATTTATTTTCAGTCTCCGGTATTGTCTGAAACTTTGTCATTTCGTTGATATAATTGACAAAGGGGATTAGAGTTCAAAAGGTAGTTCGATCAGCATTATGTTCACACAATTGTACTCACCAATTCACCAACATTCCAACTGACTCCATTTTCAGAAAACGACATCTGTAACAAACATAAACTTTTAGCTACCTCTTTACAAGCAGAACCAAATACAATGAAAGTCCCAACTATGTACTGGCTTCCGAAGCTACATAAAACACCTTACAAATATAGATTTATTTCGTCTTCAAGCCATTGTTCCACTACTAAATTGTCTATTCTTCTTACCAGTTCACTTGGTACAATCAAAACCTGATAATAAATTGTTCAAATAAGGCCTTTGAAAATAGTGGAATTAATTACTTTTGGAGTGTCAAAAACTCGTTGGAAGTACTTGATAAATTGCATGCTTATATTGGTGATTTTGAATCTGTTCAAAGTTTTGATTTTTCTACCCTGTATACCACATTGCCTCACATTCTCATTAAGAAAAATTCACACACCTAATTAAATGGGCATTTAAAAGTCAGAATGTGAATACATATGTTCTAACTCTTTTAGGTCATTTTTTAGTAGCAATAAACAAAAGAACTATGTCAATTGGACATGCTTTGATACTATATCTGCCCTT
Source organism: Mytilus coruscus (assembly GCA_017311375.1). NCBI lineage: Eukaryota > Metazoa > Mollusca > Bivalvia > Mytilida > Mytilidae > Mytilus > Mytilus coruscus. Next base: position 127,446,509 of record CM029595.1, on the reverse strand, counting down.
GAATTTTTACTAGATAATATTTTTGTTCGCTTTGGAGATTCCGTATATCGTCAGATTATCGGAATTCCAATGGGGACTAACTGTGCACCACTTATTGCGGACCTCTTTTTGTATTGCTATGAGTTACAATTTATGACTAAAATCAGCAAAGCCCCATCGAAACAACATCTGATACAAAAATTTAATAATACTTTTAGATATTTGGATGATATATTGGCTCTCAATAATGACGACTTCAGTATGTATACTAAAGAAATTTATCCTGTTGAACTTACTTTAAATAAAGCTAATACTATAATGACCACTGCCCTTTCCTCGATCTTGATATCTATATCATTAACGGAAAGCTTAATACAAAAATTTATGATAAAAGAGATGATTTTTCATTTCCTATCGTTAATTATCTATTTTTAGATGGTGACGTTTCCTTGTCACCATCTTACGGTGTTTATATATCTCAACTTGTACGATTCGCTCGTGTATGTAACAACGTTTCAGATTTTAACGAAAGAAATTTATGTATTACTGAAAAATTATTACACCAGGGTTTTCGATATCACAAACTAGTCAAAACATTTACTAAATTTTATCATCGGTACAAGGACATCATTCGTAAATATAGCTCAACATGCAGACTTCTTATACGTTCAGGTATTTCACATCCAATCTTTTATGGTAATATTCTTTATAAAGCACAAAATGTCAGTATTCACCTCAGAAGCTAACAAAACCTTTAAATAGACTTATTAAGAAGGGATATAGTTACGATACTGTTGTCAGGTCATTAAAGATTGCATATTTTGGCTTTAATATTGATTCACTTATAGGGTCTTTCCATCGGAACTAAACACATTTATTTAAAACCAGTTGTTGGCATGACACGGGTTATGCTCTTCTCATATATTTTATGATGATATGATACTAAACCCTAACGGAAGGGATTGTGCCTGATATTCATATGATGAAGACATAATCTTTCAATCAGTTTAATTGAGGTCTGGAGCTGGCATGTCAGTTAACTGCTAGTAGTCTGTTGTTATTTATGTATTATTGTCATTTTGTTTATTTTCTTTTGTTACATCTTCTGACATCGGACTCAGACTTCTCTTTAACTGACTTTTAATGTGCGTATTGTTATGCGTTTACTTTTCTACATTGGCTAGAGGTATAGGGAGGGTTGAGATCTCATAAACATGTTTAACCCCGCCGCATTTTTGCGCCTGTCCCAAGTCAGGAGCCTCTGGCCTTTGTTAGTCTTGTATTATTTTACTTTTAGTTTCTTGTGTATAATTTGGAGTTTAGTATGACGTCCATTATCACTGAACCAATATATATATTTGTTTAGGCGCCAGCTTAAGGACGCCTCGGGTGCGGGAATTTCTCGCTGCATTGAAGACCTATTGGTGACCTTCTGTTGTTGTCTGTTCTGTGGTCGGGTTGTTCTCCCTCACAAAAGGTAAAAATATTTAGTCTATGTGTGCACTTATATCTTAATAATTGAATATGTGATTGGTCCCTTCGAATTTCTTTTCTATAGTTAACACATTAATCAGCCATGTTGCCGAAACTACTTTAGTCGTATCCTATGTAAATTCTTCGTCCATTTCATTGTGATATATATTCATGCGCGGTACACATGAATGAAATCATAGCGTTCCAAAGAGTAGAACAAGAAAGAATAAAACAACAAATGTTTGTGTTGAGATTGATAACGATTACATACATTTCTGATAATGGTGATTGATGTGTAAACTCGGCCGATTAACTCACAAACTGAATAAAAGTCATTAACTAGGCAGCTGACTCCCATACTTTAGATAAAAGTCCTTTTTAGTTTTTAAGTTTATCAACCTAGTATATACTTCAATAACCTCTAGAACAAATTGTTTAATACCGTAATGGTTTCGTCCTGTAGGCAATCTGACGTTGATAAACGAACATTTATAGCATCTGTTAATCGATTGAGAATCTTTGTAAGATGTTCGTGCGCTATTGAGCGTTTTATATTGTTTTTTTTTTCTTCTATCAAGTCAAAATATTAAAATATAGATGTCTTAATAAGTATTGTGTCGTTTGGTTGCTGTATCATTGCAATTGTCATAAACCCGCGAAACTCTTATTTTTATACTTTACGAGATGTTTATGATTTATCCAAAATCTTTGCCCAGTTTTTGCCGTCTTTAAAGACAAAATAACCACTCGATCATTGTTCTCTGAGTACATGAGCATATGATTAACAGTATGCTTATTCCAATTCCACACGTGATTCTAATTTCGAGATATTCACAATTCTTTATAAGGACCTGGAAGAAATGAACCTCTATTTGTTTCATATTTTTCGAGGTCGTTAAGTGAGGTGTTCTGCTGGCATTTAAAAGCATACAATAGATTTCATGTAATATTTAATTAAAATATTTTCAGATTAGTATTTTCTAATCATCATCATAGTAGTTTTCATTGAGTAATAATAACCATGAAATGTATACCAATCTATCCCAGTGGCATATTCATCATGATGGCCTTGGAAATAAACCCCATTTAAATTTGATCTGTGGCAGGCATTATACCACCAAGCACCTTTATAAAGTACGGCGCAATTAGATCCATGACCGTCATTATCTCGGTCAAAAGTAGTGAACTTGTACCCGTTCTGTGTTGTCAAAGAATCACCTAAAATTTAATAGAGCTGTATATTGTTACTGATTTAGCATCTAATTATATTCTTATATATTATTATTGTGGGTTATTTTTTTTTTCAGTTGCTGGTTGCGTTTTAAAATATCTGAAAAAAAGGAAACAATCTCACCATTACAAAACTAATTCATTCAATTCTTACAACTTAAAACAAAGTAAAGAAGATTAAAGGACATGGTGTATTATACCACAAACTTTACGAAATCTCAATGCAAGTAACACTAACACTACAAAAGTCAAAAAGTCTGAAAAG